>CM026088.1:1162500-2362500 GCA_014839685.1 Anableps anableps | reverse complement strand
GCTGTGGTGTCATTGGGGTTCTAGTCAACCTGGTGCAGGAATAGCAGTGCAAGGAGGCCAGCTGCTCATTATGGGGGTCCATGCAGATTTTCTACCAGTGGGCTCTCTTAAAATAAAAAAACATGATTCTTTTATGGAAATAAAGAACTGGAAAAAGCAGCCAAAGTCTGGAGAACTTTAAACGATTACAACATGGCTAATAGACCCAATTGTTTGTATAAAGAAGCAGATTGACATACACCTTTTGATAAGCAGTACGTTACCCCTAAAGCGAACATGCTGAGCAGTGAATAACCAGCGCGGATCAGAAAACACCAAACGGATCATAAATAATAACCAGCGGAGAGTTGCAGACAATAACCCTCCCCATCCTCTCCTCGCTATCTCCATCCATTCATCTTGGGAAAGGAAATTACTGGATCCAATACAGTTTGATAGAAATCTGGCTCGTCTGGACCCACTGCAGCTTGGTGGGCAGCGGGGGGGTTAATGCTGCCTGATAAAGGCACTTGTTTCCGGCCGCGTGCCATCCGTCATCCCGGGGTCGGTCCGTTGGTCAAGCTGTCCTCCGCTCCGATAGATGGCCGCTCCGTGGCTGCATCCGCTAAGGTTGGGAAGTTTTTAAAAGTCATCGAAGTGATTTCCATCACTTCTTTGGTTGATTATCAAAGTATGTAGAGGTTTGGTTTGTTTGTATGACATCTTTTTGTAACAAATGTCATCTCAAGGCTTTTACAAGGCAAACTGATCCGATTTAAGTACCAAAATATAAAATTGAATCAATCCGGTAATCCAGAAGCAGTTTATTATGCCAGTTAGTAAAAACCATCCCCCTGGTCGAGCACACCTAAATATGAGTGGCTTGTTGCCAGGCCTCCGCAGAGCTGGATGATGAAGGGATTCAGCCATCAGGGGAGGAGGACTGGAGATGGACACCCTGAATTAAAGTAGAAAGACTGAAGTTCACTGAGTTTATGATGGATGTGGGACTGTGGTGATGGATGGGTGGTAAAGGCACTTGTTCCCGGCTGCGTGCCATCCGTCATCCCGGGGTCGCTCCACTGGTCAAGCTGTCCTCCGCTCCAATAGAACGAACGGACGGATGGATGTACATACAGTTTTTGGTTGGTTGGATGGATGGATGCACTGATCTTTAAATGATTCCTGGATGCCAACAGTCTGGAAGTGGTCAGGTCTGGTGACGGTAAAGTAGCTGATCCCTCATCGTCTCTGATCAGGTGCTGTAGAGACGGATAAATCACCCAGGATCGGTTCGCTGTTGCAGCTTTTTCACCAAATTCTGAGTGATCCGACTTGAGAGGCCACTCCGGTCAGCTGCCCTCCCCTCCGAAGCCTGAATAATGCTCTCGTCTCGATTCAACCCACGTCCCTGCCGCCGCGTTTCAAAAGACACTTAATTTCATACTTGTTTACAGCTCTCTCCCCTGAGATCCAAAGTTCAGAACTGCATGCATTTTTAATTCCAAATTAAGCCAAAAAAGAAGAACAAGGAGGGAGGGGGATGTTCTGTGTTCACTTTGCCACATTTTGACAAACCTGACCTCCACTTGCTGGGGGTGGAGGGATTACCAGGAATAAAAGTTGGCCCAGGCGTTGCTGTACCACCGCTTAAGGCAGTCGGGGGCGACAGATTAGGATATCTTTCACCCTCTCGCGGAGATAAGAGAGACACAACCATCAGGAAACGGTGCGGAAACATAATGAACACGCATGTATGAAGTCGGGAATCATAAATCTTCAAAACAGTAATGCAGACTTGTGGATTTTTTTTCACCCCCCTCACTTTCACCGTGAGACTCGAGCATCTCTTAATGTTGATCAAAGGTCGGTGGATTCTTGGTGCTTTCTTTTTGTCTGTTCTTGCCTCAGCTGTGTTTGTTGCTGAATTCTGCTCCTTATTATCCCACGGAGATACGTGTCAACCCCAACCTGCTCTCAATTAGCTCCCGGTGCTCCCAGTTAATGGAACTTTTGATTGGGGGAAACTCCGGTTTCCTGGACGTCGGCTTTCCCTGTAGATGGGGGTGTGTGGGTGGGTTGACCCCCGTCCTTATCTGCCGGTGCAGAAAGACGAGTTGCTCTGCTGCTTTTATGTAGCGGACCACCTAACCCTTCTGCTGTGTGCGCTTCACTTTGGCATCTTTATAATGAGAAGAAGCTGGAGGAGCTTTGCGCTTTGCAAAAGTGTTCTTCCACAAACTTTTGTATGTTTTCAGGGTATCCGCGCATCCTTTAAGTCTTAATTCATTTATCTAAAATTAAAGCCTTAAAAATGATTAAATTTATTAGAAAATGTGTAATTCTGTGTTCAGACTGATCGCAATTTGAGTGTCAGGGGCATCTGGTTTACATTCAATGTCTATGGTGGATGCGCGTCTAGGGGTGTCGAAGTTTCACGGTGCGTTTAGCATGTCTAGCGTGGCACATTTGGAAGCGTCTTGAGCGGCCGACGCTGGAGTTAGAAAGTCTAAACTTTTACCGGTGGACGTGGAGGATCAACGAATCAGAGACTCTGCTATGTGATACAGTGGCACATTTTCTGATAGGCAGAAGGACCAAGAGTTCATCTTCGACCAGTCGAGCTATCACCACAGAGACAGGGTGTAGAAAGGACCTTCCCTGGAGGAGGATTAGCGAGGAATCGGGATCTCGGGTCAAAACATAGTTACCCCTGTAAACATTTCCCCCCCATTTGAGCTAGCCAAATCCGTCCAGCACAATGTGGGGCCACTACTAGTGTTTCTGTATTCCTGGCATTCATACGTAACGTGAAAAACTATTTGCCCGTCAGAGATGAGTTTAAATCTGGCATCTATCAGTCTGGAAAGGGTTACAGAACCACAGTGAGAACCTTTCTTCACACCTGGAGGAAAAGTGGAGAACCTTCCCAGGAGAAGTCAACCTACCCTAACTACTCCTAGAGCAACATCTAAAGCTCTGCAAGCCTCAGTTAAGGTCAGAGTTCATGATTCAACAATAAGAGAGACTGCAGTATTAGCACCTCGGAGGGGTTCGACACTGCGTACAACGAAAGGTTTCAACAAGTACCAAAATTCTCAGATGCAGTTTGACTAAACAGTCCAGTGTGTCCGAACTCCTTCAAAGCGAGAAAGAGTTCTTCCTCTTCCTCTGGGCAGGGAGGTCAGTGAGATTACTGGACTCTGCACAAACCTCCTCTGGCAAAACAAAACTCGCTATCAGAGGATGACACAAAACACCAGCCTGCCAGGCATCCTCCTCCTCTTCCTCCCTCCTCCGCTGCTCTGGAGCAAACGCATCACCGACTTTCACTGCAGCTTGTTTGCAGCCATGTTGGAGGCAAGGTGACAAGAGCAATACACGAGAAACATTCCTGTAATTTCCAAAGAAGAGCTTAAGGTGGAATTGTTCTCCAAGGAGGGAGATGCTGCCACTTCTTCTTCTCCTTCCCCTCTGTTTACCTAACTATGCCAACAGAAGGGGCGGTGGGGGGGGGATTAAACAACACACCAACAGCCCTCCTGAGGAATGGCTGGAGAAAGGCGAAGAAATTCGCCCTGACAATCTCCCCTTCCCTCCGGCGGCCAGATGCCATAAACGAGCAGTGTTCCTTCGGAGAGATGTTTTACCGGAGATGCCAGGGATTAAGAAAGGGAGGACTGCAGGACACTGTTGTGTCACCTAGCATTAAACAGTCATAAACTCTCTGGTTATGAGATACTCTCTACAAAATGGGTCAGAAAAAAATCACAAGAAACGAGAGCTTTGATCGCAAATCTCTCCACCGACTTTCCTTCTGTGCGACTCCCGTTGCCTCGGGACTCCATCGTTTGGTTGGTGGTTGAAGCCAAAACCCTGAAAACTTCAACAAACCTGGCAACAAGTTGCACTTATTCAGGATTCTATTAAAATTTGTAATATATATATATATTTAAAAAAAACTAGCTCAAAAGGTGAAGAAATCCCTTATTGTCATTTCAGCTGTTTATTTATTCAAAAAACTGCAAAAAAAAAATCAAAACTGATGTCTTGAGATATGAGTGAGAGGCTTTTCTTTTGTCCTTTAGAGATAAAGATTTTTGTTTTTTAGCTGCTGTTGGATTGTGTCCCTTAAACTTACACTTTACAAATCTTTTCAAGTAATTAAAAGAAAATAACACAAAAAAGTAAAATGGTGGTGTGATGGTCTGATGCATTTATAGGTTAGTCAAATCAAAAGCGTAAGTAAGCGTGCTAAAACCAACATTACATCCTGAGCTAACATGGTTTTAGAAGGTGGCATAAGAAAGAAAAACTTTTTAGTCAGAGAAATTTCAAACTACCTTGTGACAATGTTGCTTGTGCAACTTTTTTAAGCAGACTTTGTGCTTCCACTAAACTTTCCATTAATATGCTCGGCTATAGGAGACTATATAGGGTTGTAAAACAATGGCCTTTTGTGGCCTGTAAATAAACATTTCTACATTTAACATATTCATTTTATTTTTTTATATTATTCTAATTTTCTGATGAGTTGAATTCTCGGAGTTCCATAATGTTTGAAATACTTAATTTTATTTGTAGTGTGTCCATAAAATATTTGAGTTTCACTTGTTGAATAGAAATTTTGAAATAAACTTTTAGTGACCAACAATGAATCCAAAAAGAATAGTTTTTTTGCAGAGCAAGGCAAGAAAATGCGGCGTATCCACCCTGGATGTTGATTCAGTTTGTGCTGTAGAGAAACCTGGAAACTGTTTTCTGCTGAGTCCGTGATTCTTGGTAGCAGCCTGACGAGTTTATCTGGAACGTGTCGGGCTTACTTTTCTGAAACCTGATTCTTGCTAATAAAACATTCAGTTGTATCTAAACAGACATAAGAATTGTTTGCCGCTCAGCCATGAACCCCCCTCCCCACACACACACACACAAAGCCCCTATTGCTCTTTAACAAACTTTTAAAAAAATATATGGAAAATAAATGCAAGTTTTGATTCACAATGCATTGTATCCAGTTTAAAACACCAAACTCCTGTATTTGTTTTACTGGATGTTTATGGAAACGTCCAGTAAAACGAATCCCCAGATGTGTATTTTTACTAGAGTTTTTTTTTTTTTTTTCTTCCACTGAACTTTTCTTTTAAAGTTTAGGATACAGGACTATATGCTTTTTGTTTTTTAGGTGGTTTTTTATTGGACAAATGTAAAATCCTTTTCTATAGTCATATTTCCAAATTTTCAAGCACACTTTGTCCTTCCACTGAACTTTACATTTTAATGCTAGGATACAGGTTTTATCTTTTTTTGGTTCAATGACTATTTAATGGATAGCTGTCAGTTTTTTTTTTTTTTGTTTTTTTTTTTTTTGTTTTTTTTTTTTTTTTTTGTTTTTGTTTTTTTTTGCTAGTTTCCAACCACACTTCTTCCTTCCACTGAACTTCACATTTGAATGCAAGGACACAAAGGTACCCTTTGTTTGGCTAACCCTTCTTGTGGAGTGGTTCATCAACTGTTTGCTGGACAACTCCTTTTTTAACTCTTATTTGCTAATTTCCAGCAATACATCTTTCTTCCACTGAACTTTCCACATTACTTTTTGGCTCACCCTTCTTGTGGAAGGGTTCTGTGACTGGTGGACAACTCTCAAATTCTTATGGTCTTATTTGCTTGTTTCTAATTACACTTCTTCCTTCCACGAAACTTTACATTTAAATTCTAGGATACAGTTTCTGTCCCTTATGGTTCAACCTTCTCGTTGAGGGGTTCAGTGACTGTTTATTGGACAGCTGTCTAATCCTTTGTCTTATTTGCACATTTCCAACCGAAATTCTTCCTTCCACTGAACTTTAAATGGTAGGACACAGGATTCTGTGTACTTTTTGGCTCACCCTTCTTGTGGAAGGGTTCCATGACTCTCACATCCTCTTTAGTATTTTGTTAGTTTCCAACCACACTTTGTCCTTCCACTGAATTTTTCATTTAAATTGTAGGATATCCTTTGTAGTCTTTTTGGTGAATTTTTTTTTTGTTTTGTTTGTTTAATATTTTTGTTAGCAGTGAGAAAAATTGTTGCTCATAAGTATGTATTTGACATGTAAAATACTCAAGCTTCACTTTTTGAACGGAACCGCTGAAGTATCTTCAAGGATAGTCAGTTTATGACATTTTCACACGGCCTTGATGTCGTTTTTGTATCTGGAAAAGGTGAAGATAGCTGAGCAGGTTCTTCTTTAGTGGGTTAAACCCCAACGAGTCTCTGCTGAAGTTGGTTTCCAGTCTTCCTGGATCATTTCGAGGTGTTCAAACAGCCACGGCAGCAGAGATTCCCCAGCAGTCAGCCATGAAGATGGCCTGAAGCGATCTGAACAAAACCCTGGTTGCTCTTTAAAAAAAAAAAAAAGCGTCTGTTCTCTCACATGTGGAACCAAAAGCCAGCCCAAAGTTTCCTGTTGTCTTTGCAAAGCTGCTCGGCCCGCTCTGAATAATTTAGCGGCCGTCTGCTCGAATGCAAACAAACGGAATAAAACATAGATGGTTATCAGGCACAAATATGAACAAACAGCATCCCAAAAAAAAAAAAAAAAGAGGCGAAGAAACCCAGAGCGTCCGGGCTTTTTGGAGCGACGGCGTGTTTGACTATCTGGACGAAGCACACAAACATCTCCTTCACCCTCCTCCTCCTCTGTAATGATGTGTGGCCTGTCAGAGAGGCAAAGCCAAATTACATTCAGGACTACAAAGCCCCCGTCCGAGCTTCTCCCTCTCTGTGCAAAACAATAACTGGGATTCAGCAGCAGCAAATTGCACTAAAATTTCCCAGTCTCTTTCTGTGAATTATTAATGAGGAACAAACCTAAAAAGACAAAACAGATATCAGCAGCACGCCCGAGCCGTGGAGAAGGCTATAAAACTGTAATTATGCCAGAGAGAATGAGGAATGAAGCGAAGTTGTTGGAGCCAGAAGCTGAAACTAAGAGTGGGATGTTTGGAGAAGTTTTATTAGGTTTGCAGGAAGGAGAAGCTGCACAATTAAGACGACAGCCAAAAACAGCGTCAGGTTTCAGCTCCGTCAGCTTCCGAAAGGAGACAAAACGCCCAGAACCGGATTGTGTTTGGTATCGTGGTGTTTGAGGAGCTTCAGCAGAAAGAGCAACAAGTTAAAGGTGCAGCTGAAACCCAAAAAGTGGCTCAGAAGTGGTTAAAATCTGGAAACTGCAAGGAAAAGTGATCAAGTTTTAACTCTAAATCTTGATGGATGGAAGAAAATAAGTGTGGGGAAAAAGTTCAGGTTGGATTAATAAGTGAAAGCAATTCAATTGTAGAGAGTAATTTGTCTCACCTTCAGAAATATTTGTTTTATTTCAGATTAACTCTGGTCCCCTTCAGGAAGGAAAGGCCACTTCTGACTGTTTTGTGTCTTTGATTTTCATCATTTAGGCTTAAAAATCTCAGTTTGATCTCAGTTTCTCCCCATTTGATATTCTGAGATACTTGAAGCTGCACAATTTTTTTTTTTCTTTTAACTTCAGTATAATTTTCCATCTTATATTTTAATTTATACATTTTTGGAGAAATTCATTTCAGTGTATTTGTGTAGCTCCAACTCACAACAAAATGTCTGATTTCAACCATGCATCCATTCCAATAACGTCAGTGACTTGTTCATCGATTGAACATTAAATTCTCCATTTTTCTTAAATTAAAATGCAGGACAGTAATTCTTTTAGATACTGAATATTTTAATGTTGTGTCGAAAAACTGTAAAAATTATTGTATTAACATGTTTAAGGAGTAAAACCTGCTAATTTCATGTTCATCATGAGCGATTAAATTCACCTGTTTGGCCTTTATGGCTTATTTTATATCTGGAGATACAAGTGAGAAAAACTCAGATTTGTTAAAAATTTTTATTCATCTTTATGATTTACAAAAATCTGGGTTTTTTTGTTTTTTACCTTTAATAACATTTTCTTGTAATGTTGAATCAACATCAAATTTACTCAAACGTTGAGGAGAAAAACTTTAAAGCATCTGAAATAAAGAAAAAAAAAATCTAAGTAACAAACTGAGTAAGATTTAGTTTTCTAATTTTTGTTTTGCTTTTTTTCCATAAAATCAAAAGTTAACTTTACATTGACAGTGTCTAGTTTCTGGTAATTAACAGAAATTTGTGTTCAATTTAACATTTATAGCTGATATTTATTAAACTTTGATGCTTCTGTTAGATTAGTTGAATTTTTCTTTCTTAATAACTTTAACATGTATTTTACTTTTGTTTATTTACCCTTTAGAAGTTAATTTAACATCTACAGAAACTAGTGTTTGGTTAATTTTATCACGTGTAGTCAAAGGAGTTATACTGGTTAAGTAAATGTTACTGGCAAAATTATCACGCAACTGAATCCAACATCAAACCTGCAAAAAGTTATTTTGCACTTATTTATAAATATTTTTCTGTCGCAAGTTTAACCCACAGTAAACAGAGAAAGCTGGATTTCAAAATAAAAGTACAGACAGTAAAACAAACACAAAAGAAATCTTGTTCTTGCCTCTGGTCATTTTTCATGACATGTTAGATTTTGAGGAGCCGCCATCACACGCGCAGCGTGCGACTGAAGGCCTGGCTCGGTTCCCCTGCTCACAGGAGGCAGCCACGTCCCTCAGGGGTCCAGAACCAACCAAATCACTGATCGTAGAGGAGTGTGTCAGCAGCCCGCCTGCCCAGCTGGGCCTCAGCGCTGTGTGTGAGGAAGAGGAGGATGGAGTGACTCCCAGCAGATGAAACGAGGTCGATCAGCTGATCTGCAGAGTCTCTACTGTATTTATGCTCCATTTACTCAGCGATCCGATCCTGGTTCGGTCGGTGAATCGGACCTCTTTCATGAGGAGAACCTGCAGAGGTTCTGGTTCTTGCAAGATGTTTTTTTTTTTTTTTTTTTTATTTCCCCCCCCAAACTGAACGGACGATCTGTTGCATCAAAGATTTTCTCCACATATTTTGATGTCGTAAAAAGCAGTTTTTGTGGTTTTTCTGGAGTCCGGTTGGTGCACTTGAACAAAATGTTCAGTAGAAGCTGGATGGATGGGTTTTGGATTGTTTGTGAGTGACCTTTGACCTGATACAGCTCTTATTAAGTGCCTCTCATTGAGGTTAAAGGTCACAATGATGTGTGTTTGTCTCCGTTATGGATGCTGCTGCTGTTTCCTGGTGTTGTTCTGCCCTCTAGTGGCTGCTTGGTGGAAATGCCTCTCCAGCTTTTCCGTTTGCTTGGTCTTTGCACATTTTGAACCTGATTTTTTTTTTTTTATGCTGCTTTTTCTAACTTTATATAATATTACTAATATTCAGTTGACTTTGCAAAGTTTTTACTCTGCTTTTATTAGTAAAAACTTGTTTATTTTCAGATTTTGTGACAGACCAACATGAGTTAGTGAATGACTATTAACATCATTACACAGTGACACTCCTTTTAAAGTCACTGACCCTGCACAGTCACGACAGAGACCTAAACACAGCGTTCTCTATGGTGAAACATGGTGGTGGCAGAATCATGCATAGGGTTAGAGTTGATGAGACGATGTCTGGAGCTATATACTCACCTTCCAGCAGGATAATGAGCCTCAACATGCAACCTAGAGCTACAGTGGGTGGGTTTAGATCAAAGCATATTCATGTGTTAAAATGGCCTATTTAAAGTCCAGACCTAAATCAAATCTTTGACTTGAAAATTGCATTTCAGAGGCTCTCCATCCTAACTGATTGAGCTGGAGGTGTCTTGCAAAGAACAGGCCAAAATATCCGTTCTTAGATGCGTAAAGCTGGTAGAGACAAACGCCTAAAGACCTGCCGTAAGCTGGTTCTGCAAAGGGCGACTTAGTAATGCACGACTCATTATTACATTTTTATATCTGCTACAACATTAGAAAAGAATGAATCATTTTCCTTCCACTTCAAAAAGAAGCATGAGTTTCTGTTGGTGTATTGGAGAAAAATCTGATAAACACAGAGGTTTGTGGTTGATAGACAAGATGTAAGGAGAAGGTTTAAGTACGTGCAATTAGTGTCATCAGGGTCTCCATGCATCCTTATGAAGCCTTAAATACATTTGTCACGAGTCCTAAATTTTGTCATGGCTGGACTATTCCTGGCATATTTCATGCATTATTTTTTTTTCTATTTCTCGCAGGACTTTTATGTGTTTGAGTCACACAGACATCTTCATTGTGTTCTGTGACTTTTGGTGATTGAGGCTACCGCTAACTAGCTGCTAATAGTTAGCAGGTAGTTCAGGCTAGTTAGCTATGACAAGCAAAAAAAATCTAGCTAGTTTTTTGCATCTATCATGGATACATGCAAATGTATTGTCGGTTGGCTGGACTATGTTGCTCTTGGCTCACTTCTGTTGCCAACCCAGATAATGCTACGTGTATTCTGCGTAAAAAATTTGCACTACAGAGGTTAAGACTAGATGTGAAAAGCACAAAGCTGCTGCCGAGAGCCACAAATAGACCCTGAAATGTCAGTTTTAATCCCCAGAAAACAGTTGCCACTACTAAGCACTCTGAAGGTGAAGGTTTAGTGGATTTTTAACATGGTGGTCAGGGTGGCATTACCTATTTAGCATTTTATTTAAACAAAGCTGTTAATATGGAGCCGAGAAGGAGAAAATGAGTAGAGCATGAAACCAGATGAGAAAAGAGATCCATAGATGCAGCTATGATGATAAATAGGAAAAAGTTTTGAAAGGAGGAACTGTAATTAATGTCTTCAACTAACGTAATAATGTGACAATATCTATAGTTCAAATCACAATATTTCTTGAGTTTTTCTATCTACCCACTGACCGACTTGCCCACCTACACACATTTTCTTTCTCCATTGTTTGTGTTTTGTTTTTTCATGTTGAACTAAGTTTGAAGTGACACAGAGGAATTCCAAAATGGGCAAGACAAGAGAGCATGTGGTTCAAGAAAGGCAGGATATGTTTCCACATCTTCATATTCTTACCTTTAAAACAGGTGGTAGTGTGACAAATGATGGCGGATGGGGAACACAAGTTTATTTTGCAGTGAGGACAAAACATCTTCAAATACCATTTACAGGCCAGAAAAAAAGCAGTTTCTACCCTACCATCACAAACGTAACCAGGTGGAGTTTACTGAGCTCTCCTGGGACTCTAACTGGAAAAGCACCTCGTGAATTCATCGGGGAGCTCAAGGTCACTACGCGGCTATTTTCAGCTTGTCTTCGTTTTGATCCGTGTCGCAAAATGACAAGGTAACGCAACTCGGAGGGGGGTCAGCTGTGTAACGGGATCCACGGAAATCAATCCTGGCTGACAGTGTCTTCAGGATACTCTGACCTGACGTACACAAACAAAAGCTGGGGCTCCAAATATAGCCGCACGCGCTCAGTGCAGCTGTCTCTCTGTCTGTCAGCTCGGCTTTGTCTCATTAAGGTGCATCGGAGAGACACGGCGTCCACCCCAAACTCCGTCGCTACAGTTCTTAACAAGAAGTTTGTTGCTCGTAGTCAAGATGCTGCTGGATTATCAGGTTTCTTTCTAGTCTCATGATCCTTACAGCTGTTAAATTGGAGTGATAGTCATCTATCAGTTTCAAGTTCTGTTCATTTCTTAAACTCTGTGGGTTCTAGGCGTTCACAACCGTGGTTTGTATTTGGACTTTGGCCGTTGTTTTAAGGCAGGACATCCACCGGATGACCTGTTTAGGTCCGAGATGGTTTTGTCTGAACCAGACGTTTTTGAGCTGTGGCTCTTCTTTTTTTTGTCTTTGCTTCCTTCCTGCATCCTAACTATCTTTCTGCTATGTAATGTGGCCTCACTCTCCTTCTGTGTTCCTTCTTTCTTGTATGTTTTTCCTCCCTTTCTTAGCTTTCTAACTTGCTCCTTCTTTCCTTTTAATGTGTCCTTACTCCTTGCTTCACTGTGCTTTCTTTCTCATTGGTCTTCACTCCATGTGTTCCTTCCTGTTACCTTTTTTTCCTCTTCTTTTGTGTCCTTCCTTTCATCTTCCAATGTATCCTAATTCCTTCCTTTTTGTCTTCATCCCTGCCTTCATTGTCTTTGCTTCCTTCCTCCCTCCCTGCTCACTTTAGAAATCCGACTCTATGAATTTGTAGGCCATTAACATTTCATATCTTGAAGCAATCAGAGAGGACTGACACCAGGTAGACTGGGAGCCTTCCAGTCTCCTTCCTGGTAATGGCTGCTTTGTCTCTGAAGACGTTAGCGACTCAGATCAGTAATAACATTGGCCGGCCTCCTGCGGAGTCCTTTCATGCGCGTATCTGTGGTCAGTCGAAACCCCGTCACACTTCCTCCTGGCTGGACTCAGGAGGAGGGTTTGAGCAAAGGTCGACAAACATGGCATCTCTGTAATTATCCTGAAAGCAGCAGATGAAACATTAAACACTGAGCGTTGACGCCAATCAAAAACATGTCATTTATTGTCAATTATTCATTACTTTGAAGGTTCTGAATGCCTTTTTAATATGGAAATAAGCCTTCCATGTTAACAAGGTTGTAGTATCTGACTGCAAATTATCTAAAGCAGATCACGTTCCTCTCTTTCTTCTCCTTTTAGGTTCATTTTTTCCTTTTTTGTGTCTTTTCTGCCCCTCTGTTCTTCTACCCAGTCCAACTCCTGCTGGGACTCCATATTCCGGGCCCAAAACAAGCTACTTTCAACTCTGTCTTCAGTAAAGCCAAGCCGCTCAAAACTAATCCAGTCCGGCTTTTATTTGATTGTTTCCACTCTGCACCTGATATTTTTTTTTTAAATTATTTTTAGTGTCGCAGCAGCGGTCAGCAACATTCCTGTCTGTCGCCTTTCACATTTGCCCTGCAATTAATTAACGGGATAAAAAGTGTGGTGCCGCAGCTCGTCTCTGGAGCTACCCTTTGCCAGCTGTCAAATCGGAAAGAAGCGAACTGGAAAAAGAAGCTCGAGGCTGTTTGAGGTAATTAGTTCTGATTCATGCAGAATCCCTTTTACCTGTTTGCTGAAGCACCACCATCATGGTGTTTCAAAATCCAGAAGGCCTGGCAATCTGATGTTTTTGTTCAATATCTGGGCAATCAGAGTGTAGCCCTCATTAGAAAATGTGGTTGGAGATGCTTGATCTCCACTTGATTTTGTGTATATATAATAAAAATTAAATAGCTTATGAATAATGACAAAAATGTTTCCTGTATGGCATTTCCAATGCTTTGAAGGCGTTTCCCAGGGATGAGTTCTGGGCCATTTTGTGTTTATAAGATTGCTAACGCTGAACCTCAATTAAATTACCTTATTTTCCACACTATGTCGCATTGTTGTTATTGTTTGGGTGGTTTTGCGACTTATAGCGAGTAGCAGTAACATATCTTCTTCTTCATGTTGCATTTTTTTGACTAATTTGTAAAATATTAATCCATGCTGAGAGTCATACTCTACCTACCTTTGCATTTGTTAGGTCTAAAAATGGTTCTCAACTGGGGTGAGCTCAGTTTTTCCCTCTGAGTTGGGGGTGTGTGTTTGCTCCAAGCAGGGGACTGCAGTTATCTATAGAGTGGTTCAGTACCTTATTTATGGTGTAGCGTATTGAGGAGAGGGTTTGCTATACCAACTGGACTCTCACAGGGCAGGAGGGGTTAAATCCAAATTTGTAACATGTTGCAAGTAGTTTGTCTGTGATGCAAGTAGATCCAAGCTAACTGCACATTACCCTTTGAAGGAGGCCCAGGGGTAGTGAGGTACGGGCTGGTTGTATTATTCACTTTTACATTGAAAACAGAGAAAATGGCATAATTATCAAAATGAACAAGACTTAAAACAAGCACAGATTGACTACTGATAGATGGTTAAATTTCAGGGGGAAAATGACCAATCGTCATAAAACTCTGAAGAGGACAACTGAAGGCAAAGGTAGCCATCAAGAAGAGATATAATTTGATGGCAGAAGCCAAAATGAAGAGTGAAGAGTTTCTTTATGACTGCAGAGAATTGAAATGGAAATACAAACCAGAGCAGCAATGTATAATCACTAAGAAAAGAGGAAGTTAAAAAAAAATAGGGAAATACCCACAGAGAAGCTAGAAGTAAAAACAGAAACGTTAAACAATTGCAAACACTGTTTATTAAAGAAGTAGGAGTCTGGATCTACTGCAGTCTGGCAAACCAAACAAAGTGGCCCCTTTGTCATTTTGTTTTCAGACACTGTGTGAAATCAGTGAGTTCATTGTCATTATTAAGATAGTAAATCTGCATATTATTCATTTTTTTCCCTACTTTACTGTACAGTCTCTTTAAGCTGTAGTAGCCCCAGGAAAGACATACTAGCCTCTCTTCAATTATTTATTTTCATATCAGCCCAGAAAAGATGACAAATGCTAATTCAGGTCCATTCCCCAGCTGGGCGTCCAAACGCTCATTAGTTTTAAAGAAGGTTAATCCATTTAGGTTTTGCATATTGATATGCCAATTATGTCTCATCGCAGAGCAGGCATCCGTCAAGGTAATAGTGCATAAACACATGCAGAAGCATTAGGGAGAAGTCAGCGTTATAATAAAGTAGGTGTTAATTGGTCAGGGGGGGACCGGGGGATAAGTCGTGTGTGTGTGTAATGTACAGGAGCAGGGCGAGGTGGGGTCCGATTCATGCGCCTCTCACCGTGTAATTTTCAAAACCCACGCTGTGAGCTTCCATTAAACTGAGTGAAAAGATCATCACAACTGCATCTTACAAGCAGAAGCTAATTTTTTTTTTTAGCAGAAAAAGATCAACTTGTTGAAAGGGTTACTTATAAGCCTATATGGTTTTAGCTGTAGAGAATCTGGAAAATATTGTGAAACTATGTAATGGTCACAGTCAAACTAACTACTTTCTGTTAGTGTTTCAGCTACTGAGTCAGGTTAATGGTTAATAGCATCAAGCTAACAGATGAGTTATGCTAAGGGTCAGAGTCTGTCAAATGGTTAACAGAGTACAGCAAATGGATAATTAGTTATAAACTAGTAGTTATTCAAAGTAAGGTTCATAGTTGTAGCAAGCTAGAAGCTGCTTGGTTAGGGTAATGACTAACAGAGTAAAGTTAAATAGAATCAAGCTAATAGTTAAGTTGAGGAGATGCTAATACTTCATAGTGGGTGTCAAGCAGTGCAGTTAGGTTTAAACATGTTTAAATCGGACAGTGATTGGGTTTTCTGCTCATTGACTAATCGGAGGTGGCTGCAGTGTTGTATTATAGGTGTAATGAAACTTTGATCTGTGTGGTTGCATATCTGCAGGGTTTTGATGAAGTTGCTCAAGTAGTTTTCTTGTCGTTTCAGGTCGAGGTGCAGCTGGCAGCCAGAGCTTTTCCCAGCGCTTCGACGAAGCGATGCACGTCCCTGAAGGAGTTGTAGAGCGGCACCGGTGCCACTCGCAGCACGCTGGGCTCCCTCATGTCACACTGCAGCAAGACGTGACAAAAGGCGCTGTTTAGAAAAGAATGTCTTAGCTTTAGCTGTCAAAAAGTAAGAGTGTGTGAGATGCCTACAGTGACTCCTCTCTTCTCCAGCTCCTGGAAGACTCTCCTGATTGGGACGGAGAAGGAGAGCGACAGCTGGCAGCCTCTCTGCTGGGGGTCAGAGGGCGTGAGGATTCGGATGTAGGGTTTGTGAGGCTGGGCTGGGTCCTCTGTGTAGTATTGCTTTATCAGGTATTCGAGGTACCCTGTTAGGAGTACAGACTTCCTCCGCAGCGACTGCATACTCGTCATGTTAAACACCTGGAAAATGTGATGTGCTTATAGTGTATCAGTCATAACAAATCTGTGAGATGACAGTAATGTTGGGGAATCTAGATTTGAAGCGCAGTACCTCCAAACTGGCCTGCAGAGGGCAGACAAGAAGAATGGGTTGATTTGACAGTCTGAAGCCGCTTACTCCGGGCTGCAGCTCCATCACTGGAAATGGTAAAAACCTCCATGTAAGACAAAACTGAACTATTTTCTAGTTTGAATGTCAAATGTTGTGGAGTGGAATAGGAGTTCCCTCTCATAAGTCAGCACTGTTCATCTAATATGAAATAGGGCCACTAGATGGGAGCAAACAGCCAGTTTTTGGATGAACTGGCTTCAGATAGTGAAAGGTTTACCGTTGGTCATCTGAAAGCGAGTTTTCAGATCATGTCCCCACCATCCCAACAGCCTGAAGGAGACCGAAGTTACACAGGTTTATCTTAGAATTTGATTGACCAGTAGAGACATGATAGAGGAAATGTGTAGTGTATACTTTGAAAGAAGTGGTCCTGTTTTACTTACGCCGGTTTGATGGAGTCTTTATGTTTTTCATGAATGAACGCCCCGCCGAGACCACCAGCACCTGCATTCAAATACTATAGACACAAACGGTTGTCATGATCAGTTTCCTTGTCCTACATTTCTGTTTGATTCAGGTTCTCTTCAGCAGACCTTATAGGAGCACCAGCAGGCAAAGTCAACACCCCAGTCATGCAGTTTCAGTTCAGCATTTCCCACTGCGTGGGCGCAGTCAAATCCAACAAAACAGCCCTGGTGATATACAGAAAGCTTTTTGAGATCATTATTATTTCTGTCTCTATAGTATGGTAATGAAGTTGTATGTATCTGGCTTTTTGTATTGTTTTTGTAGATTCCTGCTACCTTTGTGTGGCCAGCCTTCGTGATGGCGTGCATGTCAAACAGCTGGCCGGTGTAGTACTGAACCCCGGGGAACATCACCACAGCGATGGAGTCACCTTCTTTCTCTATTATGTCCAGGATGTCTTCAGTTCTCAGGGTGTCTTCTCCCTGAAAAGAGGAGCGGAAAAACGATAACATTTGTGGGAAACGGCGACTGAAAGAGGCAAACTTCCTGAAGGATCGGATTCTGGACGATGGTGTGAGGTGTTGTGGACGCACCGGTCTGGGAGACAGCATCAGCATGCTGTGCTCAGGTTCAAATCCTCGCAGGCGGATCTGAGACTCTATGGCGTACTGAGAACAGACCAAGAAGTTCACAATGAAGAATCCTAAAGTGCAGTTCAAGAGACAGTTGAATCTAACCACAGCAAAGTCAGAAACATTTGAACTTTGGGGTGTATTATGTATTTTTTTTTTTTTTTTTTTAATTGGTTTGACAAATATAGTGACAGAGCAGCCTGAGAGATGCACTTTCTGCATTTAAATGCATCTTAAAGCAAGTCCATCATCTGCATAGAGTGGTATTTTGACGTTAGATGTACTCACATGGTCCGAAGGGAAGGCTTTTTTCTCCAGAAGGATTTTGTGTCTGGTTGGAGTCGGTTTGTAGAAGGACAGCTGTCGAGTGATATCATGAAATGATTGAACTTTTTCCACTTGTGAAACACTTTACTTTTGATATATTTTTGATAGGTGTTACCATGAGAAGGTGCAGATTAACTGTCAGGCCATTCATCAGTGCTACCTCCTCGGTTTTTGCTCCTAATATGAAACATAATCCTCGTATTAGTTCTAGACCTCTGTTGGGTAACCAAGGTGTTGTCTATGCACTCAGGAGACATAAATATGATAAAAAGTTATAAATGTTGTTTGAAAATAAACTAAACTTAAAACCCATGTGGTGTTTGTGAAAAGCATCAAGTGGTTTAAACTAATTTGGTTCAGTTCAGAGATTTCTATTTGGTTACTGAACTTTGTACTGTATGAAAACAGACTGGGACAAATAAACAAATTGATAGATGTTGAAACATTATGCAGATTTGACTTTGGACCTGCATGTTGCTGTAGAGCTTAATATACAGATAATTGTTTGAAAGTCATGGCTTTAGGTTTTTTTTACTGAGTTTATCAATGTTTCTCTTTAAAAGTTATGCAGGACATTTTGTAATCCAAAATTATTGGTTACCATACAAGAACTGCCTTACTTTTTGGAAATTGTGGATTTCTTGTCCATTTACTGTTGCAAAGCTACAATTTCAGAGTTGTATTTTACATTACTCAGTGGTGTTTACTATTTAAAAGTTATTTGTAGTAAGGAATGTATGGTATGTTAGCTCAACTGATTGTACAAAATAGTTGAGGTAATGTGCTGTATCAGCATGGTATTCAATTTCAGCTATTGCTACAGTAAGTAGCAATTTATTTATTTTTCTCCCCCCTTCAAGTTGCCAGTGTAGTGATGGTTTTTACTTGTTTAAGTTGAGTTAGTTTGTGAAGGTATCACACCTAGTTATGGCTTAGGATTTAAAGTTTTCATAACGTCTCCCTCCTGATGTTTATTTGATCAAATGGTTAATGCTGCCTTAATTCACAACAGTTTATTCCAGTATGTTATACACTGTGTTAACTTTTAAACTCAGAGCATACAAAGAGGTGTAGATGGTAATTGGTTTGTAATGTTCAGACATCTACCTTTTTTAAAAGACCAAGAATGTTCTTATGATTGATGGATGGCTGGTATACTTTGCTGTCAACTTTCTTTAATAAATGGAGTTTGGTTTTCTGCCTATGGACAGATCAGGTGGCCCACTGTCTGTGATAAGCTTTATGTTAAAGGCAAAGGGTCAATCTTGTTACCCACCCACTTGTATCTCTGGAGCAGAATTTTAATTAGTTGTGTAAAGTTTATAGATGTTGTAAGTTAGTCCAATAAAAGTTTTTCAAATTGGCAGTGGTGCCCACCACTGATGTTTGGAGTTGTGGTATTGCGTTGGTTTATTATCTGTGTATTTTTGGAAATAAGTGTTCGAATACTTTGGTTTTTATTTGGAGGGTTATCATTGTAAAGTGTGTGTTATTTTCTTTTTAACTTACCGACAATATTAGCCATGAATTTCTCAATGTTGTTTTCTGCCCATGCCCATGGCCTGGAGCCGACAGTGTGACCATGAATAGCTCTGTTTAGAAAGGACAATGTGAATCCAACTCAAGCATCTTCACTGTTTTATTGATTTAAGAATGTAATATTCTAACATTTTAGCCCAGTTGTTTAGCTCTTCTTCCAGATATTTCTGTGTGTTTTTGGGTTGAAGACCCAATGAGTTTCCTGACAGGTAGATGCATTCTTTGCTTCCATTCACCAGTGAGAGGTCACCTACAGAGAGTGGAATGAAATTAACACCAAAGTTGTTGGTATATCTTGATGGCCATGTTGTTTACTTACAGGGAGGCAATTGTGCAATGTTGGGTATCAGGAAGTTTCCCCTGAGGTGTCTGAGTTTGTCGTGTGTGTCAAAGTAAGTAGCTACATTTTCAGAGGTGGGACTGCAGTCCAGCAAGGTTGACACTTGTTTCACCGCTGCTGTGGGATTCAGGTCAAAAATGTGGTCCATAGATGCGAGTGTAGAAGACCTACGGTATAAAAAAAAAAAACACACGTATTATTTACAGTGATGGGACATTGATATTTGTTGAAATGTAACATGGTGTAGTGTGCTGTCATTTTAAATGTGAAGTAGTGACTTACTGTTGATAGGAGTTGTTTTCTCTGTACAGGATTGAAGCAGAGTGAGTTCTATGGGAGATGTACTTTGACCGCTTCTTGTTTACTGAAAGGTTAATCATCACGTTACTGGTTGATGATGAAGAAGAAGAAGAAGAAGAAGCAGCTCCTCGACACTATGACGTCATAACCCCTCCCTGAAGGGGGAGTGTTGTTATTCACTCAATGCTGTATTTTCTTCCCTGAGTCTGTCATGCCTACCCTTACTGCTTCATTGTCTGTTTTACAACACTAATGGATTACATACTGCTGTCCATGGGATATTTATTACTCTTCTCTGACCAACAAGGAGCATTCATGCAATACGGTAGGTTCTACCAATACATCACCACTACACACTTCTTCTAATCAGCTCAAACAGAATCTATTACTCATGACAGTTACACTTATTCAGATTGCTGACTAAACAATGTATTTACGATTTTGGTTTCTTTAAAAAAAAAATCACTCACAACATGAAATACAATTGCTGACATTGAGGCCTGAACTATAATCAGCCTCCAGAGGTGACTATTACACAAACTGCTGCCCCTTCAGCAGGAGCTCCACACAGTCTTTAACAAAAACCTCTGCAATCAAGTTCATCTTTGAATACAAATGGGGGGGGAAGTACTATAACTACAAAGTGACAGATCAAGACACTTATTGCACTCTCCAACAGCTTCATGCATGGAGGGCAATAATCTCTGACTACACACAAATGATTTCCAGTCCTAACCATTTTCTTTGAAACAATTACAAGCACCAAGCTAGACCAGTGGTCCTAGTTGCCATCACAGAAACTCCACTTTGAAGAGCTTTCTGCTCACAAATTCAACACTAGTCCTGCCAAAGATGCAGGGGGATTCCATGCTGGCTGTTACATTGTCCCAAAACACAGATCTTTAACAATGCATCATATACCAGTTGTTGGCATTTGAACCATCTCTTCTAGGTCCCAATACTACATCACTATTCTTGGACTAAAACAACTGTACAATGTCATTATTCCAGTGTTTAAGAAATTAGCCAACATCAACTTCACAGACTGTGCCAGCATAACTAACTGGGTTGGTCTACAATCCACAATAAACCATCCATTGGGTTCAAGAAGTTCCCTTAAGTGTTGTTGCATTCACAAAAGCTGATGCATTAAACCTGGTGTTTGTACTGTATGACTGCCCAGCATTTGAGACCACTCAAAATTTCTCTAATTATGCTCTTCCACTGTGATATTACATAGTCCAGTTCCTACATCTGAAATTTAGACTATCTTTCAAAGATGCCCACATTGAGTTCCCACAAGTATTTAATATTACTAACATTAAACAGCCAGATGTGCATCCATCTAAACAAACAACCCTTATCAAGTCACAGATGACTCTTAATAAAGCCAAAGTCAACCAGAAATCCCTGTACTGATTCCCAGGAGCTGGTTTGCTTTAGCCTACCACCAATATTTCTTTTCTTTTCTGTGTTGTAGAAACAAAACAGCTGCAAATAAACAGCTAATCTGTAGAACTTTTAGGTGGAACTATACTGATTCAAATTAAGAAAGGAACCCCAGTCATAAGAACATTTCAGCAGCACTTCATCCAGTTCCTTCTTCACAGCTCCAGAGTGTCACCCTGGAGGACATCGGATCTTACGCAGTCCATACCGCAGCGTCGACTTCGACTCCACTGAGATCCAAAACACAGCGATCCAGGACCTGATCTGTGACCACTCACTGTTGCCCGGCTGGTACAGATTTCACATCAACAACAAGCAGGCAGAGATGCCAACCAGCTGCATCGAGGTTGGAGAACAGTAGCCCATAATAGCCACCACTAACTTAGTTTGGCTAACCATAAAGCAAGACTCAAAACAGCAAATCCACTAAAGCATTTAGCTGAGGCTAATAAACCTTTTGAGAATCATGAACACTGCAGGACAAACAATTGTTTCAACAAAATCTAATGTCACAATGAAGGGCTTTCACACATCTTGGTCCAAACCCACCTTCCACAAAAACATAGATCTCTGTAAACACTTGAAAGGTAGGCTTCCTGTGTCTCTTGAAGTTTCTCACAGTGCTTATTAAGTCAGGCTGATTTAATGAGCACCTCTAACCCAGGTGCAGGGAATAACAAACTCCTCTTCAAAATAATGACCAGTTATCCTCTCTCTCCACCTGCAGATGAACCACTGTGGTACCCAGGCTCCAATCTGGCTGTCACTGAAAAACAACTCTCTACCGCAACCCGGCCACATCCACCAGCTCTCCGCCTGCGCCACCTGGCAATTCTTCCAGGGCAGCGCCAAAGACTGCTGCCTGTTCCGCATTCCTATCGCAGTGAGGAACTGCAGAGAGTTCCTGGTCTACTACCTGCAGCCGACACAGGGCTGCATGGGATACTGCGCTAAAGGTGAATCCCTGGGGGTTTCTCAGTTCTTAACTATGTAGATAAAAATAAACCCACTTAAACTCATCTTTCAGTCACTCCAGAACTGGGACCCAGAGTCTGTGTACCAGGAGAAGAGGAAGTTAACAGTCAATGCAAAGGTATAATTTTGGTTAATTGAAGGCATTCATTTACAAACCATTCATACTTCTTTACAATATCTCCCCAGTTTCGGTCCCGTCTTTGCCTACCCGACCGGTCATCACCCCAGAGCTTGTCGGACACAGCGTCCACCTCCGATGTTCCTTCGTCCCACCGCCCTGGAGCCAGACGCTGGGCTTCCAGGTGGTTTGGGCCAGACACGTCGGACACAAGATGAAGGCCCAGATCAGGCAGGAATCTACGCTGAAGCCCTTCTCCCTGGTGGAAATGGACGGCATTCACTTCAGGCTGGGGGAGACGGTAATTCCCACCAGATTGTACGAGGACTATTGAAAGGAGAGGAGCACATGTGGAGGACCTCAGCGTGACATATGAATCACACTGACCTATTTTACTTTTTTGCCAGGGTCTGGCCTCAGAAACAGGCAACATCTCTCAGATTGAGTTAGGAGAGAGCAAGTGTAAGGAGGGGAAGTTAAATCAAGTCCAGATTGGGAAAGCCTTGATCCACATGACTCTCATTTACTTCCATAGAAAACTTCACAGTGGATTCCAGTGAAGCTCTTTGAAACAGATGGTGCAGAACACCTTCTCTTGAAATGGCTGAACACTAGAGAACATCTCAACACACAGGATATGGAGTAAACATAGCTGAAAAAACAGGAAATAAAGACCCCCAAAATGTTTACAGCTTCCCAGTTAATGAGCCCAGAACCACCAGCAAGAGGAACACAAGGATATCTGGAACTGAGTCCAAACTGACAGATGTACAGAATTTGTGTTTTTGCTGCTGATGTAGCTTTAAAAAGACTTTCAGCAAAAAAAAAAAAAAAAAAAAAAAACCAGAGGATTTCTCTGAAATCAGCAGAGGCACAAATTTAGATTTCATACAGGGGAAAAAAAACAAAAAAAAAACAAACCAACAACAATGAACAGGTAAAAACAGGAAAAGATAGAAACATAAGAATTTTAAGACACATCCACCACAAATTAGAATATGGAAGGAACAAAGAGGATAGAAAGACCAAAACAGAGTATAAAGGGAATCAGGAAAAAAAATGGAACACAAACTTAGGAATACAAAAATGACATTTGGGTTTTTAAAGATGCCTTTAATATGTTGAGGAGATTAACTGCTCTCCCAGCTTTATTGGAAACATTGAAACATGTCTTACAAAACTCAATCTAAACAGAAACAACAAAAGAGATCATCACACATACATCTTCCAGCTGGAATAGCCTCAAAGCAGCCTTTGAATAGATCTAATGATCAGTTTCCTGTTTCTAACACTCATCACCACTTTTCATTTCCTGGAGAAATTTGAGGACATCAACTCATTAGCTTATCAGAATTCCTCTGAGTTCTCCTGCAGATCTTTTGTTCTTCTTTGCAGTTCTCATGCAGTGTGTCCACATTCAAAGTTAACTCCAACACCACCAGATCCTCTACAAAGGAAAGCAAAGGTTTCTACGCTGGATTAAAGGTAAAACTTGCACCCCCCCCCCCCACATTCTTAATGACAAAACCATCATATTCAGCAGCTAAACTCTTAGTTTTCCTCAGTTTTCTCCAGACTCTCTTCATATAGCAGAAAACAACAAGGAGCATGAGGTGACCATCCACAGCACAGTCCCCATTTCCTGCTTCAGTTCCAACCTGGGCCACCAGTGTGGAGTCCCTCTGGCTCTGAGTGTCCACAATCCAGGTCAAATTTGTTATAATACTTTTTTTTAATTTTATTTCTTTAATAAATCAACTCAAAATAAAGCACATGATACAAAATCCAAAATCTAGCAGTAAAAAATAAAAAGTCCCTGCAGTACACAGCTGACCAAACATATCCCTATAGTCATCCTTAATATGATTTTAATAGGACAGCTGCCAAAGCAAAAATCACAGGAAATGACATAATCTGCCAAGGGATACATTATTGTTTCATTTTAAAAATACTTAAAGCTCTCACAACCAGCTCTTGTGTAACTGTTAACATATATTTATAAATGAATAAGACAAATAAAAACAGAACAAGTATCAATTGTGAACTCATCTGCAGAAACTTACAAGCCCATAATGTCCAAGAAGACAACGGAAATTAGGACCCACTCCAGGACAACAATGAAATGCCATCAAATAGAAACACATTCCTTTATGTCTGCCACAGCAACATGCCTGAAATGAAAGCATAACCAAATTTTTATGTGACAAGATAACACTATAATACTTTAAAAGAATGTCTCCAACTTTCTGACACGACTATTGGCATTGTCCAAAGCTGAATGCTGACCCATAATAACAATGTATCAGCAAATAACATCTTGCATTGAAGCTGATGTTCTGGTGAATGTCTGATTGAACTATGACAGTAAAGATATTCTACTCTAACTCACTTTTTAGAAAAAGCAAGCTCAGACAACTTATGGAAGGTCCAAAGACAAGGACTAGTTTGCTAAAACAGCCCAGATGCCTCTATGGTGACCCAATGAATAATGGTTAGGTAGTGTTGAGGAACAAACATGACAGGTGATCATATCCCTAACAGACATCCTGTTTCAGATGACAAACATCAGCAGACTCTCAGGCTCAACTGAAAGGCACAATTTTCTGGTCTACATACATTTGACAAGGAGTTTTAAGGATCCCATATTAGCCTGAAGTTTTCCACTAAAGACCTCCACACCTCATTAAAGAACCAAGAGTCCTGCTTTATGGTAAATTTGCTTTTTTTTTATTTACCTTTTCCTTGTATGCTCTCAGTATCCTTTCAGTAACCACAACTACAAAAAAAAAAAAAAAAAAAGGGAATCCACCCCCAATATAAATTTAAATATCCAAATAAACAAAAGCATTCCATGCATCAGGAGCACAGGATCAGGAAACTAAAGCAAATGGGGAAGTTCTGCCTTTTGATTAGAAATGTAAGCCTTGGAAAAAAGACTTTAAAACCCTCATATTAATCATTTATTACATTAAAGAGTCCTCTTCTGGTACCCTTGTTTGTGTTACTCTCAACAATCCTGTAAATCATCACATCAAAGCCTGCTCAGAAGCTATGCACATCACTCAGTAGACGTCTGTCTGCTAATGCTAACAACACCATGGTGACATCCACAGAGAGCCTGAGGCATGAGGTCCCCAATGTGGTGCTATCTGCATGTCACGTGGAGATCCACCCAAAAACCTGCAGTGACGGCACCTGTGGCAGTGCAACGTTTGTCCTTGGCGCCGTCACAGATTTCACACGTGATGGGAATCGACTAAGCCTGGTCTCCGTTTTGCCTGGACCCGGTGCACCGAGACTCTGGAGAAGCTATACCCCAACATCTCTGAAGGTGAACCCATATTTCTGGTGATGATATGGGCCAAATTCTTGCAGCAAAACACTTCTGGGTTGAAATCCCACTCAAGTGATATCCTAGAAAACATTGCTATACTTTTCATTGGCTCTAACAAATTGCATGCATGGTTGTTGAACTTGCAACCTGTCAAAGGTGTACCTGGCCTGTCCAGAAGACCCCAAAACACTTTACACTACATTCAGTCATTCACCCATTCGAACACTGATGGTGGCAAGCTACTTGCATGCACCAGCACCACCAGGCCCTTTGACCACCACCAGATGTTGACACAAGATGGGGAAGGATGCGACGCGGGAACTCTAAACAGTAACAAAGACAACAAACAGCAACCCACCAATTATGAAACAAACTCCTACCATCATCACCACCATGAGTCAACAAAACACTTAGGCCATGTTATGACATTTTATGGACACTGATGCATGTTCAAGCAATAGTGCAACCCCATCTTCATATTGGTGTCAATTTCTCAAATACACTTTCATTAGTGTTTTCAGAAGATAGAAAATAGTAGCATGAAACCTAATTTTAGCCCTAAACAATCACTCTCTGAAGCTTGCACAACTTTATTTACTGAAATCAACAAACACTGAGGTCAAAACATGCATCTGCTCTTCTTCCAGGTCACGGTCCAAGACATTCCCAGCTCCATATGTTACTCCTTGACTGATCCACACCTCATCACATTTGACGGCAGGTAATTAATACCTCAAAAGGAGATCCAAAAAACAGGTCAATCCTATTAAATGTTTGTCCCTTTCTTAAATCTGTTATCCCTAGGCATTATGAGAACCACCAGACTGGCACATTTGTTCTGTACCAAAGTCTTGCCAGGAGGTTTGAGGTGCACTCTCGCCAGTGGGACTGCGGCAGCAGACACTACTTAGTTGCCTGCAACTGTGGCGTTGCTGTGCGAGAAGGGAATGACATAGCAGTCATTGACATGTGCAATGGCCAGCTTCAAAAAACCCAGCCCCAGCTTATTGTGAAGACCGTTGGTGAGGAATGGAGTCAGGTCAGGGTCCTGGAGTCCCATCAGGGCAAGAAGGTTACCGTAGGTATCTGGACATATTACCACTGTGTTTTTGCTTCTTTTGTACTTAAATTATCTCTTGCGTGATCGACATTCACTTTAGTTGCACCCATATTAACTTTCTGTTGGCTTCGACTCTGTCGTAGTTCATCTTTCCCTCCGGGGCCTTTGTCAGGGCAGATGTAAGCGACTGGGGTATGAGCTTGTCTGTCCGAGCCCCGAGCGTCGACTTCAGCGACACTCGAGGACTGTGTGGAACCTTTGACCACAACAGCAACAATGACTTCTATGGTTCCAATGGTGGCTTCTATGGTCCTGATGACTTGGATCGCTTCATTGAGGAATGGAGGTCAGCAATTTAAACTTACAAACAAAATTTGGTCAAGACCAGATACTATCTAAATTCTTAATTCTGATGTGCCTTCCAAACTTATTTAATATAATGGATTTCACTTCTTTTGTGTTAGGATAGCTCCTGGTGAAAGTTTATTTGACGACACACCACGTGCGACCGTGCAAAAGGGCAGACGGCCTTTCTGTCAATGCCGCAGAGAGCATACCTCGTCCCAACAATATAGCAGAGGGATGGTGGACAGTTCTTTAGTTCACTCTGACTGCTCTGCATATGATAATGTGGATTACACATCTGCTTTTCCTTCTATGGATACAACAGTGGAATACATCAAGAGTCCTGAAAGAGAGGAAAACATCCTGGAAGTGTCTGCTTTGAGTAGTCATCCTCTGGAGTGGAGGCATCTGTGGATTAATGGACAAAGGAATCAACACAAAGATGATTTTGAACTGGATAGTGAATTGAGAGAAGATCTGCTGCTTTCAACAGACAGGCCAAAGAGACGGGCTTCATTTGAATTTCGGCCCTTCTTTGCTGGTCCGAGCCTGAGTCGAGCAGATTTGGAAAGTTTGGCCTACTTTTTTCCTGAAGATCACCTAGCAGAAGCAAGACCAAAGGTTCAACCCCAGTGGCCAACACCAACTGGTTTGACCTCAACCAAAGCTCTGGAGGTTTGCCAGATGGCCTTGGTCAACTCCACTGTTGGTGCTATGTGTGGAGATCTGCTGGGACACCATCTTGATGAAGCAGTGGATCTCTGTATGATGGACCTGCAGCTGAAGGATGACATGGGCTGGGAGAAAGCTCTCCTGCCATTTCTGGAGAACGAGTGTGAGAAGCAGCTACTAGAGCACCGCACCCAGCGAGCCATGGAGGTTCATACTTCGCCAGGTGCTTCACGGGAAGCAGTGTTGGCATTGCGCTGCCCAAACTTGTGCAACGGAAATGGAGAGTGTACAGAGTGGGGCTGCCAGTGTTATCCAAGTTACAGCAACCATGACTGCAGCCTTGTCATCAGTAAGTCTCTGTGGATCGTCCTTGAAAGTTTTCTTGAGTGGGTGAATTATGTGAATGATAAAAACAAAAAACAAATAAATAAAATTTGTTTTTTGATTTTAAAAAACATTTACAATCCAATGAACAAACATCTCCTCCATAGGCCAGCCAATTGAGATAACCGATTTGGAAAAAGGTGGACTATGCGACATCCGAACCTTTGACTGTCGTACTGTTAGAGTGTTCGGCCTTGGCTTCATCCAGTCTGCTGACCTGAGCTGCCTCACCACAAGACTTAGGGTGAGCAAAGGCAACGTTGAACGTCCAGCCAACGGCCCTCAACACAAAATCTTTGTTACTCATTTTTCAGAGCTTCCTCTACAGTTCATGAACAACGGTTGGGTTCCAGAGGAGCAGCGGAAGACAAAGGCCACCTTCCTCAGCTCCAAGGCTTTGGACTGTGCTGTTCCATCTCTGAGCAGTGCCACTATCAATACAGAGGACTTCATGATGGATGACAAACCATATGCACGCTGGGACATTAAGGCATGACATTTACCTGCAGTTTTTGGTTGTTTTCCGTTTTCCAAAAGTACATATTTATGTTGGCCCTTATTTTTTGGATTCCAGGTGACCAACAATGGATTCCAGTACAGTCAGGCAAAGATCCTGACAATTTACGACAGTGTTTGCCAGGTCTGTGAGGCATCATACACAGGACTCTGTAAGTTAAAGGTAAATTCTTTACCAAAGACAGCAATGTTTTAGCTTTCTAATCACCTTCCTCCCCACCCGAGCACACCACCTGCAGCTTTGTACTTTGGGTCACCAACTCCAACCCACTATGAACCATAAGCCAAAAGATGAGAGTCTAACAATCTATCAGGGGCGTAATATTGGTGGATCAGGGCCTAGTCCTTTCTCCATAAATGATCACATTAGTGTAAAGGGCTTTTTCCCTCCTAATCAATACATTTAAAAGCTAGTTTTCGTATTTACTCCACTTATCTTTGACCCATAATTAGGAGTGCACCAATTGTAGTTTTCTGGCCAATCACTAATCAAAATAGGTGATTCTAATTTTGCCTGGTGATTTCCCCCCTCAAAAACTCACTAAATATGGCAACACACTTGCTAAGTTGGGGGGGTGACTGTTGTTAACTGCAGATGTGCAAACATGACCTGGTGGGCAGGTCTGTTAGTCAAATTCTCATTATGTGTTGCCCTGTGATGGACTAATGATCGGTCCAAGATGTAAAGACAATGGACGGCTGGATCCAAAACAATAATTGACAGAAATTCAAAAACAGCAAAAGTCTACAAAGAAACAAATACTTTTTCACAGCACTGTAAATAATGTGGAGGTTAAAGTTTGCTCCCAGACAGAAAATCAACACACAAATTGCTTTTCTCCTTAAAATCAGTCATGCTTGTCCACCTATCAGTGAACAAGTTACATTTATGTTTAGTCAGAGTAATATATTAATAATGGCATAATGCAAGTTTGCTCTCTCAAAACAACAACAACAAAAAAAAACAAACAAAAAAAAAAAGTTTGTAAAAGACACTTAACATTATCACTATTTAATTTTCCATTTTAATTATGTATTTTCTCTATTTATCCAAATTCAGTATTTTATATATCCAAAATAACACAACACAACCACACACCAAAATAAAAACCTCACAAAACTGAAACCATAAACAAAATGCATTGATGCCGTCTCCAAACAACATTTCCTTCAAAAACAAAATATGAGAAGAGAAATTATCAAACCTATTTTAATTTATGATGCGATTCATCGATTAAACGCTTATTGTGACAGGCCGAGCTTTGATGTCAAGGAGGGTTTCAGGAGGAGGAGTGATTCAGAGGGCGTTAAGTGGAAGAGTTTGTTCACGCCTTCAAATGCTCTGATGGTCGGCATGGACCTGATTGGAAGCAGAAGCTGTTGAACAACAGCTGGCTTGTTGAAACTGTTCGGATGGGGGTGGGGGGATGGTCTTTGCACTCAAGTAAGTATGTTTCCAGTAACAAACAGCCGCAGACATGCATCAAACAGATCTGCAGCTGCTTGAGGAGGCTGGGAATAATTAAGCGGCTCATGATGTGCCAACAGAGTCGCTTTCCTACAACTAACCTGAAATCCCACAAAAACAGAAGTGCATTAACTTCCTGTTTCCTTCGTGTTTTATGGTCCTAGGAGCAGACGTGCAACATAGACGGGATGTGTTTTTCAGCCGGAAGCGTCAACCCCAGCAGCCCCTGCCTCGTCTGTCATCCCGACACCTCCAAATTCACCTGGTCTGTAAACCAAGGTATAAACGTTTCCCTACAGCTGATGTAAGGTGAGCACGTAAATAAAACTGCATTGAAGTGAGTGAATTAGCAGGATCCCTGGTCTCTGCTGCAAAGTTGGGAGTCCAGCTGGGATCCCGTTTGTCTCCATTAGCAGATCAAAGGAGCGTGCCCAGCATGTTCTGACCCGTCGTTTAACCACTCCCGAGTTCGGAGTGGGGGTAAATCACATGTTTGCTCCACACAGCAGCACAGAGGGACTATCATACTGGAAGTAGTGAGGCGACCCGGCAGTAAATGTCCAACTGAATTAAAAATAAGGCCAATAATTAGCCTCACAACTGGAGCAACATGGAACGAAACAAGAATAAAATACTTAAACACAACTAAAATAGAAAACTGGCTTTTCACTGAGCTTAGCACGAGCTCCACAACATAATCACATTTCAATGTCTATAAAAGGACAAATCGGTCTTTGAAATATTTCCATGACAACTGACTGCTATCGCAGTCTTTCCCACTGCCACATCGAATGCATTTCTGAACCCTGTAAATAAAAGATAGTTTTTTCTGATTTCCACTGAAGAAGCCATGAGTGCTGCAAAAGTAATCTGGTGGTGAAACCATGACAGCGTTTCCACCTGGGACTTGGGGCTGACAGACCTGTCGCATCTGCATATGGTTAACAACTTTTTCACTACATTTAGCTCCCAAAAAGACAAACCGGGATCGGCAGGTCAGGCTTTTTACAGATCGCTGCGCCCTGATTTTCTTTTAAATGGAACAATGACTCTGTCAAACTGATGCTGTAATCAATTAACAACCATTAATACAAACAAAATATATTGAGCAGCTATTGACGTACTTGAACATGTCTTCATTAGGTCTAAGACTGAAAATATTTACTAAAACACAGCTTATATTTCAATCATCCCTTCTGTGACAGCATATCAGGTCCACACTACAAGAACTTTTACTTAAATATGAGAATATTAGCAAAGTAAAGATGCAATTTTACCAGAAGGATATCCTGAAATTACAAGAAAACGGTTGTTTTAATGTGGAAAAATGCTTGAATAGTTATTTTGATAACTTCTTATGTCCTAATGTGGCTGGAACCTGATGGCATCTTGCACATGCTGCACTCGTCACTGGAACAAATTGCTGCAAGTCTGAACTGAACACGCATGTTTACAATGATTCATCCAGGAAGGAAATTGTCGTTACAGAACCTCACTGAGCACAGGAAGCTTCAGTCATCAAAAATTTCCAGTTGCAGACCAGTGAATGAGAAGGTGGGGATAACCAGAGGTGTTGCTTTGATATACAAATGGATAACTTTAGCTGGCCAGTATGGCTTAAAAATGAAATACTTTTTTTTTTTTTCCATACCAGATCTGATTTTAATCTAATTTTTTTCCACTTTCTTGTCTAATAAAAAATAATTACATAACATCAGAAATGACAAAATATTTCAGTCATCCCTTCTGTGAGCTGCAAGAAAGAATTTCAGGACCAGGCTACAAGAATTTTACAGGTTTTATTCCTGGAATATTGTCAAAATATTAAAAGAATAAAGAGAGTTTTACCAGAAGAACGTCCTAAAATTATGAGGAAAAAGTCGTTTTAATGAGAAAAAACCTTGGATGAGTTCTCATAAAATTACAACTTCATTTTTCTAATATCACAACTATGTTCTTGTAATATTCTGACTTTATTTTCATTTAAAAAAAAAAAAAAAAAATCATAGCCTAATACTCTGTTATGAAGTAGACCTGAAGTCCAAATAAATAGAAGCTGTAAAACACACTTCTTAAACAAGATGGCCGCCCTGGGCTTGCTGACATCACTCTGAACTAGAGAAACCCAACAGTGGATTGGTGAGAAAAAAGGAACCCCCCCCCCCAATTGTCAAAAATTAAATTACAATTGATAGAAATCGATTTATCGCCCAGTCCTGTGGATAACAGGTCCGTCCTCCATCTGTTTTCCAGTCAACAGGCCTCCATCCTTCCATCGACCTCAGAGCAGCTTGCGGACGTTTGCCGGAGAGAATTTCATCTTCCAGTTTGCGGCGTCCGACCCAGAGGGCTCGGCGCTCCTCTTCCAGCTGGAGGACGGACCAGTCGGGGCTGCGCTGTCTCCCGCTGGCCTCCTCATCTGGAAGGTGCCACCGGTTCTCCTTGAGGAGGAGGAGGAGGAGGTGGTTCAGCAATCCTTCACTTTCACGCTCTCTGATGAGTGCAACGCCCAGAACATCTTTACGGTGGAGGTAAAGTCGAAGGAAGCTGCAGGATGTAGTTTTTACAAAAAATCTAAGTTTGTTGCATATTCATTGTAAACAGTCACCATGTTGTGACAATTTGGTATGACACCGATAAACAGGGAGGAGGACCTCCATCTTTTCACAGAGCTACGATTGCCGTCTCAAGAAATGCGCCGCTTCCGACCTGAAACAACCAATCAGAGCCAGGAGGAGGGGCTTAGCGCTGCCAATCACCCTCCTGTACACGCTGCTGGATGTGCTGATGGTGGAGAAACAACTCACGTTCCAGGAAAACTGTTTGTCTGCCGTCATCGGTGGCCATGCTAGCTAGCATTAGCGTAGCACAGAGCGGCGCATGCATGAGGGTGATCGACAGCGCTAAGCCCCTCCTCCTGGCTCTAATAACACATACAAATATGGAAGAAACATCTTTCATACAAGTCACACTCTGCAGCTTCAAGGCTTCTTTAACTCATTTTGTGCATAACTTAGGTCGCTGTGGTGCCGTGCGGTTGCCTGAACGGAGGGACCTGCGTAACGGACGTCAGTTTTCCCGCCGGCAGTGGGAAGTACCTGTGCGTTTGCCCCGAGGGTAAACGAGGCGAGCTTTGTGGCGAGGACGTGGATCAGTGTTTGTCGGCTCCGTGTGCAGCTGGTAGGTGCGTCATCACCGCCGGCGGCTACAGATGCGAGTGTCCCGCAGGGCTGAGAGGTAAGAACGGACGCCAGACGTGACTCAGGAATGTCTCTGGTGGCGTCATCACTTCACCTGCTGCAGGTTCAAGATGCCTGGAGGACGTCAACGAGTGTGACAGAAATCCATGTTTTCCTGGGGTCCAGTGCTTCAACAGCATCGGCTCTTTTAGCTGCGGTCCATGCCCCAAAGGCATGCTGGGAAATGGGAAGACTTGTTCAGGTAAGATGACTCGTTAAATAGGGTGGTATGGACCAGACAGGCTGATGGTCTGGATCAGGGGATGTCAGCATCCATATATGATGTAGGGATGGGTGATACATCGATTTTATCCATAAATCAAATTTTTAGTTTTTGAAAAATGGGGGTTTTTTTGTTCCACCAATGCTCTCCTTGGGTTTCTGTAGCCCAGAGTGATGTCAGCGTGTCCAGGCAGCCATCTTGTTTGACAGACATTTTTTTTTTTTTACAGCTTCTATTTATTTGGACTTAAAATTCAAATCAACTCCACAACTGAGTATTAGGACAAGGCTGAGATTTTTCCAAGAACAAAGTCAAAGTACCACAAAATCACAGTCGTAGTAATACTAGGAGAATTAATTATTTTTATGGGACTCACATTTAAATATTAAATAAGTTGAGCATCTTGTTAAGTTTTAGTTTGGTAACAATTTCACAGATAATACTTCAAATTTGAGCACATCAGCATCACATTATTTCCAGTAGCAGGACTTTGAAACAATCAAGCAAACCACTGAGTCTATTTCCAAGAAAGAATCACACAGACTGAGCCGCTCATGTTAGACCTCAGTAACTCTTGAAGCTTTTATTTATTTATTTATTTTTTCTTTATTAACACAACTTTTCTCTCATAATTTTAAGACATTCCTCTGATAAAACTGTGTCTTTATTCTGGTAATTTTTTGATTATATTCTTGTAATTAAACAAAAATTTTCATAGCCTGGTCCTAATACTCCATCACCCAACTCGCAAAGTGACGATCAAAATAAAGGCCACTTTTTAAAAACATTTTCTATTATTTGTAATCTTCCTCTCTCTTTTTATTAAAAAAACAAATCACAAAATCTTATTTTTTAACCCTTATCACCCAGTGCTAATATGGTGCATACATCCCATTTTTCTGAGACATGGCTTTGAAAGCTTTTTTTTTTTTGGTCAAACTTATTCTAAATTCAATTGCCCTCGTGTACGCGCTGCTAAATGTGCTGATGGTGGAGAAACAGCTCACCGTTCCAGGAAAACTGTTTATCCTCCGTCATCGGTAGCCATGCTAGCTAGCATTAGCAGCAGGCCATGTTGTGGTGAACCAACTGTACCGTAGCAGAGAGCAGGGGGGTGTGTGAGCGGCGCGTACATGAGGGTGATTGACAGCGCTAAGACCCGCCTCCTGACTCTGATTGGTAACAACCAACTGACTGACTGATGGATGACTGGGAGCACTGGGAGAAGGCAGAGAAGCTGGATTTTTTTCACAGATTATCTGTCTTATGCCGTCACGAATAATAATAATGATTTTAACAAATATTCATAAGAGTTACATACTGCAGCCTTAAAACTGACCACTTCAGAGACTCTTCCATCTTCCTGGATGCCTTCACACAAAGTTGATTTACCTCAAAGTTCCTGAACTCTAATTGACCTGCAGTGTTTGTTTCTTTCCATGTCTTAATCACATTAGGAGCAGAGGAAATTTCTACCTAGCCTAACATGGCTTTATGTCTCCTGAAATCAAATGTTGAAACAGAATCCATGCAGAACAACAGAAAACACCGAGTCCCCCTTTAAGCCAACAGCAGCCTGGGGCTTATCCAATAAAGCCGTTCTGTTAGGTTGTGGAACCGCTCGCCGAGGTCTGACCTCACGTAAAACCCATCTCAGTTCCCCAATTTCTTTGCTGCATTAATTGTGTTTGATCGTCTCAACTGTGATGTTGGTTCTAACTTCTCTTTCTCTGATTTTATTTGCATTGAGGGGAAAAAACTCAGAGTCTGGTCTGTTGAGAGGAAACTTCAGGTACAGAAACGGAGCACAGCTGAGGCTCTGAAGAGCCCTCAGCGGGGATAGAGTGCTTGCAGTGAATGGAAAGCAGATGTCTGATTGTTGCTCGCTTTCTTCCAGCTAAGCTGAGTCTCTCTGGCATCACGTGTACAGTGTTCTCAGATTTTTATTTTTTTCAGCTTTTGCATTTTTTTCCCACCACACTGAAACGTTTTCAATTTTCAAAGCAACTTGAAAAAGCCATCCAAACAAAATGACTATGTGAAAAAGTAACTGAACACCAGATGAGTGGTATCAATGAACCTCTTAGATCAAACCTGTTTGACAGCATAAAGTAGGCTAAAAGATCAGTCCATCCAGGAAGCTGCAATCTCAACTACTAATTCAAATTCACTCATCATTCACAATTTTCACCAGCCATCGCAACTCTTGGCGTACCTTCCAAAATTACTCCAAGAGGGCATCAACATCTGAAGCCCTGCAGGCCACGGTTAAGGTCAGAGTTCATGATTAAACAGTAGAGAGAGACCAGAACCACTGCTACACCAAAACATAAAGGTTCGACAAGAGAATGAGACAAAAGTAGAACTTCTTAAAAAGTTTGCATCCAGCACAGCAATTCAGAAGAACATACTGATCAAGCCTGGTGGTGGTATTGTGTTGGTCTGTGGCTGCTTCAGAACCTGTCCAACTGGCTGTAGTTTATGAATCCTGATCTCTATCAACATTCTGAAGAAAACAGTTCTGCCATCATTATGTGACCTTAAAAATCACTTCCACTACACTGCAGGACAATGATCCAAGGGACATCCGCAAGTCTTCCTCTGAAAAGCCAAATAAAACAAGAAAAAAAAAGAAAAAAAAAAAAAAAAAAAAGGTTTCAGAGTGTTCTAGTCAAAATCTGACGATTAACCTGTCAGCATAGCTTAGATGAAATAAATCTGTATAGTGGGACAAAATTCTTCCACACTGATGAACACTCATCCAACTTCGGTGGCAGGTGTTACCAAGGTTAGCAAAACCAGTCAATAGGTTTGGGAGGTGGGGGGCAATTAACTTTTCACATCAGGCCAAGTTGGTTTAGGATCCGTTCAAATCAGCCCTGTTTAGTCCGCTTCAATCCGACTCCAGCTCGTTTGCCTAGAAAGTCCAGTTCGTTTGGAGAGGTGTGAACGCACCATCGAACTCTAGACCGCCTACAAACCTCAGTCTGGGTTCAGTTGAATTGAACTCTGGTGCAGTTCGAATGCAGATGTGAACGCCAAGCGGACCGGAGACTGGTCTGAAAGCAGGAAGCGGACTACGGCGCAGGGCATTCTGGGCAAATACAACCAAAACAAACGTGCGAGTCTTGAACTAGCGGGAAAAATGGCTCATGGTCTTTTGACAAAGACAAAAGAGAAACCCTCCAACCATTAAAATCTGACAACACTCCATTTTTGTTTACATTTCCTGTAAAAGGAAGTTGTGCTCAGTGTCTTCAGAGGTTTTTATGTCATTGCCTTCAGTGGTTTTCAGTGCAGCACCCCTACAGGCAAGGAGGGGAACAGGTTGCTCAAAGGGTTCGGTTGATTTGACACACAGCAGCTATAATTGTAGCAAATGTAATTTTGGTCTCCAATCAAACTGAGTCTACCAGACTCAGGTGTGAAAACACCATAAGATAGTATTAATACCACAGCTTCTCCAGGCATGCAACCAAAAACAAGTCTTTGGTTATTATTGTTTCTAAAAGAAAAAAAAAACTGACCAACAACAACTCACAAAGCATAAATTAAAACTTGAACACTTTGGTTCGACTTCTTTGCTTCCTTTAGTATCAAAGATTTACAACTTATGCATCAGACGAGCTTAAATATCCAGGCTACAAAGCACGCCTTGGCATACATCTGTCTTTTAGTTGCATGTTTTGACTTTAGAGATCAGAGCCACCCTAAAATAAAAAAAAAAAAAAAAAAAAAAAAAAAAAAAAAAAAGAAACATAAGTACAACTCAGCAAAGCATCATATGAAAAGGTCCTACAAAGGTATCCAAGTGAATTTCTTGTCTTTTCCTCCCCAAACAGCTGTCTTTAGGCCAAATGCCATCATCCCAACAACTTTTCCTCTTACAACTGTTTACAAGATACCAGATGTTCTGCTGCGAGCACCCCCAACAAAGATAGAATCTTTCCAGCAAGCCTCCACTGGTACCTCATTGAAGCCAAGAACTGGACCCGAAACAGAGTCCACCTCTTGGAGGAATATCCCAGGAATTACCTCCGACTTCAAGCTCAGGACGGTGGAAACCAACAAGAGCGTTGCAGCAGACGCTTCCCACAACATTGGAGGTCGGTCAGGAAAACCCCAAAGAGGTCCTTCAAATTCATCCAAGTCCATCAGCGACATCTCAGAGAGTGCAGCCAGCCAAGAGATGCCGAACCAGGCTACAGTCAGGAATGATGTCGAAAATACTTCTAATAAAACGTTGGAAAACCAAAGAAAAGCTTCAGGTAAATGGAAGAATAAAAACAGTTTATATATTCAGAAGCTTTTTAATGTTTCCTAGTTTAGATGATGGAGAACATAGTGGGCTCCATCTCCTGTGTGAAGGACGTGGACACGCAACGTTTCAGATCCAGCTATGGACAAAGCTAGTCAACATACGACTCATTCAATTTCCAGATCAAAAGGAAATTTTAGAATAGTCACTTTACGAGTCCAAAGCACTCAAGGCCAACTACACTCACTGGCTTTCTTATTAACCAACACCCGTTCAGATCTTCTTAAGCATCGAGAAGCTATAGAGCTGCAACTGAAGTGGACCCAGAGTGGTGCGGGTCGGGCCTATGGGCCACTTTTATGTCAGAAACGGACCAAATAGCTGCACCATTCAGTGGAAGCTAAGCATTAGACACACTGAATCTAAATCAACGAAGATTTAAAACCCTTAAAGGCCATGTAAAGGGAATTCTAACATTTTCTCCAAAACTCATAAATGTCATACATAGATTATTCTAAACGTATAAAAAGTCTCCCAACCACTTAGACTTGAATTGAAGAGTTATAAATCAATTTGGATTTCAAGATTTGTGTTTCAGGATTTTGTGGGGGTATCCTTCAGCATAACCCCACCCTGCTGCTCCAGCGGTATAAAAACGTAGCATGGTGGCTAACCCAACGATAGCTCGCTGTTAGCTAGCTAACCGATTATGCTTCATTCACCATGTTCATGCATCTTTCCTGGATGCCACAATGTGCAGGGTTGGCGCTTTAAATTAATGGACATTAACTACTAAATGTCACAAAACGTGCAACTCCATAAGTGATTTTACATCGTGTATCCTGTCCATGCTCTGTTAGCTAACTTTAGCGCATGTAGTGGAGTCCATCACACAACACACTGTTAATCCACAAAGCTCCTCAGCTAGTTTTATCCCTCAGTATTTCTTTCAGCTGTGTGCATAATAATATTTAGGAAATAAATGGTTTTCCCCTACTTGGTCATCTGAAGAGACTAGTGGAGTGCGGATGGAAATGTAACCATCAATCCCTCCCACAACGACTATTTATAGTCTCCAGCTGACATTCACACTGAATCCAATCCTCATATAAATAGTGATCGTTAACATGAACACAGCTGAAACTAACTAAACCGTCACGGTCATGTGTGGAAATATTTCAAGTCTAGTGAGTTCCTGTAATTAAGCTTCCCATTTTGTCCCATCGTGCAATAATAAACACGGTTATGACACAAGTAATGAAACGGATAAATGCTGAAACAGAAAGCTGCACAAGTTCCTGTGCCTCCAGCGTTTCAGAGCAGAGGAAACTGATGTGTTTTCATGACTTCTAAAACCTAATTTTACATGCTTAGCAGTGTTTATAAATCATTCAGATTTGGCCGGGTTGTTAAAATATTTCTGTGGTGTGACAAGTTCAAAACACACATTTATTGCAACTTAACACGGACTTTAGGGCATAAAATGGTCCAAGCAAGGTGTACCTAATAAAGTGGCCAATGAATAAGTCAAGCATTGAATTAAGGACCTTATAATTCATATGCCGTCCACAGGAAGATGTTCTCTATAAATTAGCATGTAAATATCGCCAAATGACCCGTTTGGGTGACGGCACAGCCTCTCCCCTGACCTCAGGTCCGGTCCACGTCTCCGCAACGTGCGCCAGCAGGCCGTGCTTCCCCGGAGTTCAATGCATCAACCGCCGGCCTCCGCACGTTGGCTACCTCTGCGGTCGCTGCCCCCCTGGACTTCACGGCAATGGTCGCATCTGCGTGAAGACTCCCAGAGAAGGTAAGGGGATTATTTACCACAAACTCCCAAATACGTCTGAAAATCTGTGGAAATTTTCATCATAAATTTCCATTTTACGCTGCGACTGTTCTGAGCATGTTTGAAAGTCTTCAGTAAACTGAATCCTTAAAGAAGTCATGTGCCGTTTTTGAGGTCTTTTATATTGTTTTTCCTGATGTTTGCTGTTTTCTTTCATTTGAAAAATGCCATTTATTACAGCACATAAATCAGCGTGAGTGGTTAGAGACTGCCTTAATGTACTAACCACCCGGCCACAAACTTTCAACAGCGGATTGCTTAATGTTGTTGCTCTTGAGGGAGACCAGGAAACTCAGAGGAGACAGTTTGATTCCAGCTTTAATCCCTTTACTGTGGATCTTGTTTGTCTGGAAAGTCTCAAAGCAACTTTGGGTGTTTTTGCAGATGCCTCAAACAAGGCATAAATTGCTTGAATGGTTTTGTTTTTCTTGCATTTTTGGCAGCACAGATGAAGTACAAGCTCTGTTTTGCAAACATTCTCAGTTTCATGGCAAGATGAATGAACAGACTTGTTTTGGTGGTAATTGTCAAAGCAGTGCATCAAAAAGCTGATTGCATTTCTGGTGTTTCAGGTCCAGGAAGGTATTCAACAACCATATTTACAGAAAGGCACTGATTTGACCTCCCGTCTTTCCTCAGCATCCAGCATCCTCCCTCAACAGCAGACGTTTGGCAAACCCAGCCGATACCTGCGCGGAAGCAAAGCCAAACCTTCCCACCTCCACCTGCCAAGCTTCCCGTCCAGGCAACCCATCAAACGTCCACCTTTATCAGTGGCCACACAAGACAATCCACCACATCAGGCTTTACCGTCACAAAGAGGCGGTGGAACAGGGAGAAGGGAAGCAGTCTCCTCTTCCTCCAGAGATGCCTTATTCAATCCCCACTCCACTCAGGAAATTGCCCGATCTGACACCAGGTCAAGAGCTGCACCCTTTAGGGAGTCAGGTCCCAAGGTGAGTTGAAATGTTTTGTTCCGACGAGCTGCTGCGAGTCTGAAAATAAACTCCTCGCTGCCTTCCGTAGATATCCCAGAAGTCTGAGACAGCGCTGGCCGGTGCTACAACCCTTAAAGTGACGCCATCACAGCCACAGCTCAACCGCCACCCACCGCCCAAATCCTGGACCCCTCAAAAGCCTGCTCTGCCCTTCACCGCCGCCCTCACAGCTCCGTCCTACGCTGTGCCCGAGTCAGAGTTCTCCGCAGACGGAGACGATCCCCTACCAGAGGCTCCGCAAACATACCCAGAACCGACTCCCACAGCTCTCGTTCAGACGGTCTCCAGCTCCCCACCGCAAAGACCTACGTCCAATCATGTCAAAATAAGAAACGCCACAACAGCCAACCGACATGTGACCACCTGCTCCAGTAAGCCCTGCTTTCCTGGTGTCCAGTGTGAGCCGGCTGCGGGTGGGGGTCTCCGCTGTGGGAGGTGTCCTGTAGGATACACCGGAGATGGACACGCATGTCGTGGTAAGGCTAAACCCCAGAGGAAATGCTAATTCCTGAATGAGGTTTAAAGGCCTGGTTTGGGCAGGACCTATGAGCTAATAAGTTTTAACTTTCATCGTATTGTTCTGGAATCAGTGACTGGCGAACCTAAAACCCTGTTTCCACTTTGAAATGCTTGAAGTGCAACTAACCCCCCCATGTGAAAAAAATGTCAGCTTAGCAATTTTTTGTAGATATATTTAACGACGTTTCCAAACCCCTAGCATCTTTTTTTGTGTTATTGAAGACTTTTATGGCGACAACACGTGAAAGAAGCAGCCGCTCTGCAGTAGCTGAGTGAGAAGCGAGTGCTGCCGTGACGACGTCCTGCTGCAAACCGCCTGCAGTCAGAGCAGAGAGGAGACCCATTTCACGCCGTCTCTATGTTGTAAATGAATCACATGAGCGAAGCTGAGAAACGCTGTTGATTAATTTTCGCTATTCAAACTCCGGACTCGCCACGGGGGGCGTGAGTTTGACAGAGATCGTTTTATCGGGGTTTCTGCAGGTTCCACCAACTCAAATGTAAGACTTTTTAAGACCCGTTTCTCCACAGAAATGTACAAACTTCGTCCAGCCAACTACCAATAAATATGCACTTACACATGATAAACGCAAAAAAAGCCAGCCGTGAGTTAGCAGTAGCCTCAACTAACAGAATACAATGATGTCCGAGTGCGACTCAAACTTCTGCCTGACAGAAAAGTCCCAAGAGAAAAACAAGAAAACATAATATGCAAGTTTAATTTTGAATAAAATCAAGACATTTATGTCCTTAATTTTTTAGATACATGAATTTAAGACTTTTTAAGCACGTGCGGACACCTTGTTTACACGCAAACATGGTGCGGTGACGTCAACCAAGCTGTACCGTTGTAACCAACAGGAAAATTCAACTGCAGTAGCCACCTATCAACCTGCAGAGGGCAGTACTGAGACAATTTCAGGCAAAATATCACAGAATTAAACAAATTTACACAAAAATGTCACAATTCGCCCAAAAACATAAATAAAGGACCCATTTATACAACCTATTTTCTGGTTATCCCCCATTTTCAAAGCACAGGTACCTGCAAAATGAATTTCTGTGATGACTTCAGATTGTACAACTTGCTAGCAGCTTGTGTTAGACGACATGAATCAGATGACCTTAGTGGCGCCCCCTGTTGGTTTTTAAGCTGTATGCAGGGACACATGTGGCAGGAACATGGAGTGTGCTGCACCCAACACATGCCGCTGCAAACCAGGCTACACTGGATCAAACTGCCAGACAGGTAGCAGATGAAAACTGTCAAAGAACCATTCCATTTTTGTTCAGATCTACATGTATTGGATTTTTTTTTTTTTATTATTAATTTTATCAGCGATTTGTGATCCGGAATGCATGAACGGCGCGGCTTGCATTGCTCCAGGAGTGTGTCAGTGTCCCAGAGGTTTCCATGGGGAGATTTGTGAAGAAGGTAAACATTTTTGACAGCTTTTAAACCATACACGCACCTTTAAAATGATGTTGGTTGCTCTAACGCTCAGATACTTATATATTTACTAAAAATGTAAGAAATTCTTGTCTGTGCAGCTCTGTGCAGGTTTCCGTGTGAAAATGGAGGCAGCTGCGTGGGGCTGCAGACTTGTTCCTGTCCTTATGGGTTTGTTGGTCCTCAATGTGAAACAAGTGAGTCCAGAACATTCATGAACTTTCTCTATGGAGTTTCATGAGTGGTTTGGTAACTATTAAGATTTAAAGTCATCTAAAAAGGATCCATTTAGTTTATTTATGTGTATATCAAGTTAAATATATCTAACTCTCTTCTCAGCAGGTTTTCCTGCCTCAAAATTTACAACTTTTGTTTGATTTCCTTGCATTTTGATCATTTGTAATAAATATTTAGTCTGAAATCATATTCTGTTGCAGAGATCTAACCCGGTTTTTGAAAAGCTTCTGTCAATGCCAATTTTTCTTATAAGAGTACAATGTAGGTTCATCCAAGAACAAAACTGGGGTTAAAAAAAAAAAAAAAAAAAAGACCATTTCACCGTTTTGAAACACAAAATGATTTGGAGCAGCTTTAGCATCTCATTAGCAGTTAGTGCAGCTAGCATAACAAAAACAACAGTCTGTGTGTGAAAATGTAGATCCATACCTTAAAGATTTCCAAAAGGCTGCAGACGTTTTCTAATCCATCAAGTAAGATTCCTGGGCAACCTGGATAAATATGGAGGGGAAAAAAAAAAAAAAAAAAATGTATGGAAAATGTATTTTAGGAAATAATTATTAGTTATCACTTTGTCTAAAACCTTTTTCTTATGCTTCCTTTTCCACCCTGTGTCCCTTTATGTCCTTTTTATTTATTAACCCCTACCTCCCCTCCTTCTTCGAATCTTTTTCTTTGTCTCCTTGTCCCGTTTCGTCCTCTCTGGAGGTAAATATCCGAGAATCGTGGTGAGCAGAGTTTAGACTTTCCACTTTAAATGCCTGAGAATGTCCAACCTGTCCTACGTTGAGCCTGAAAGTCTAGTTTTGTCTCACAGCCTCAATGAAGTACAGACAGTTTGTGAAAAACACCGTTTCCTCTTGCAGTCGCTCTGCACTTCCTGACTTCAATTTAAAACACTTCACTGATGCTGAATAGGGGTGGGAATCGTTTACCACCCCACGATTCGATTTAAAATTGATTTTCAGGTCAAAATAAGTATTCATAATGATTTCTGCTTTCAATTTCCATCCTGAGGTTTTTAGCGAATTTAAAGTCTTTGTAGTTATTTAGCAAAGAAATGTAGCTGTGTTGGTTCTGTGCATTTACGGTGTTCCCGAAGTCCTCAAGATTCATTTTGCAAACCTTGGTAATAATAAAAAAAAAAAAAATCCTGCGTTGTTACAAAAATGGAGGCTGATAAACAGGGGATTCGTTTTCTTTTATTTTTAAAAATCGATTCTGAATCGTAGTAAATGAAAATCTCGATTCTCCACCTGGTAGGACTCACTGCTTATGGTGCTTTTGCAGATTTCTCAGTTTCCCCCCGGGCGGTTCAGTAGGTTGGGTTTTTAACAAAGGATGCATCTTCACTGTTAGGTACAGTGGAGGAAGTGTGATATCACGAACCCTGTAACCAGGATGTTAAAAAAATAAATAAAGACCGAGATCCTGCAGAAACTGGGCACGCTGATGATGTTGGCGTTTTCTCGTTGACGCAGTGGTCTGCAACCGGCACTGCCACAACGGAGGCCAGTGCGCGTCCCCAGACGAGTGTGCGTGTCCTCCAGATTGGACCGGGCCGTCCTGTGAGACAGGTGAGTCGCTGACGTCTTCGGGGTGACCACCCGGAGGCGTCAGCGAGGTAAACCCGCCTGTTTCCCCCAGCTCTGTGCTCGCCCGTCTGCCTGAACGGAGGAGCGTGCGCTCGGCCCAACGCCTGCGAGTGTCCCCGCGGTTTCTACGGAGCGCGGTGCCAGAACGGTAAACACGAGCTTCAAGCACACGCAGCTTCGGCTGGATAGTTTGTAGCTTAATCACCTCTCTCTCACAGCCGTCTGCAGTCCGCCCTGTAAAAATGGCGGCGTGTGCATGAGGAACAACATGTGCTCCTGCCTGCCGGGATACTCTGGGGAACGCTGTGAGAAAAGTCAGTCCTTTGCTCTTCGTTTCTCCTTAAAGATCTGAAAACATGATTTCCACACCCAGTTACCTCGCTCCTGTCCGCCAGGTGTGTGCGACCCCATGTGCATGAACGGCGGCAGGTGCGTCGGCCCAGATGTGTGCGACTGCCCGTCTGGCTGGCGAGGGAAGAGATGCGACAAACGTAAGGGTACACCCGCAAACTCCAGATTTCATCAATAACCAACAAAAACACCTCCAGAGAAGGTTTCCTGCTCTCTGTCTGACACTAAATGAGACTGAAGTCACATCCCAGGTGATGATGTCATGGCTTTGTGAGCTCCTGATAGGTCAGTTCCCATTTGAACTGAATGGATGCACAGGGGTGTCCAGAAATGCAGCCCGGGGCCGTTTGTGGCCGCTGGACTGATTTTGACCCAACAAATGTACTTGATACAATGAGTTTTTATTCTTAACGAGGCCGGAATTGTTTAGCAAATAAAATCTTTCAATGTAAAAGTATTCATCTGCTAAAAAACATGTTTTTCATTCTTTTAATGAGTCTTTTTTGCATCGTCTTAGGCAACATTTTTTCCAGCTCCTTGCCTTTATTTTACTGCAGCAAATGTGACGAAACAACTTTCACTTCCCTTTTGCCACAACCCCATTTAGGGCTGCAGCTAACCATCATTTTAGTAACTGATTATTCTGATGATTAATCAGATTTTAAAAAACTGCCACATTCTGCATTAAACCTCTTAATCTTCTTTTATACAAAATTAAAAACACATCAAGAAAATGCAACATCATAATATTCCTTGTGAACACTTTGCAGCAAAACAACATATAAAAAGCTCCGACTGTTCTTTGAGCAGTTGACCATGTTTGAGTCTGTGTGCTCCAGTTAACCATTAATAATTATTACAATACCACATTTAAAAACAGCAGCTGACCAAAGTTCTGTGCAGCAAAAGGAATAAAATACCATAAAACCAAGATTAAATGATAATTAACTGGTAAAAAGCCTGAGTAAAAACACAAATGATGGTTGAGAAGGCAGAGAAGAAAAATGGGTTTTCTGTGTTTGTTGCTGCATCAAAAACATTTACTGCATTAAAAAGTGAATGCTTATTTCGCAGTTGAGCTGACTAAAAGTTTGGACCCCACTGCCCCCCCTTTCTTTGCCAGTGAAGGAATTACATGAATGACTGCAATATTTCTGAAGTTATTTCTATTTTACATGTTCAAAATATTAATAAAAAGCCGTTTAAACAGTCAACGCAGGTTTTTCTCTCAGGGTTAATTTACCAGCCAATGAAAAACTACTTGGATATTCAACAGTTTTTCACTCACTTTTTTTTTTTTTTTTTTTTTAACTTAAAATTAAACTAATCTGAAGCATTTGAGCAAACTTTTTTATAAAGATAATTTTAAAGCAAACTACAAAAACAAAAGCTCATTTAGTAGGTTCAAATAAATCAATAAGATACAGTTTTATGATTTACCCCCATCATAATGCAACAAATACTCCAAACAGAAAGGAACTGGGTTGGGAACCCTTCAGCACTGATGGCCTCAGGCCTCCTGAAGCTGGGTGGACAGGAGAGGAGAGGGCAGGAATGTCGGCTGAGGGAGGGGTGATCACCACCTGCAGCTTTGGCTCATTAGTGAGATGCTTCACACCTGAGCAGCTGCCAGGCATGAGCAACATTTGGTTCCCCCACATGCATGTCTTTGGTTTAATTCAGCTGGAATCCGTGCAGGGTTAGAGCAACTGACGATTCATCGGATAAAAAAAAAAATAATAAAAAATTGCCACATTCTGCAGATTTTTCATTTAACCACTTAAGCCGAACCTAAACAAATAGTTCAAGTCCTTTTTTAAAATAAGAAAGTAAACATTTTATTGCCTAAAACAGTTCCAGACAGAGGGGTGTTTATCTGAAATGCAAACTGTATACATATTTTGTATAGTTTTGGCTTAATTACTGATTTGAATATGTTGTTTTTTCAGTCTTTACTCAAATTAACTTATTTCAATAATCCATTCAACGATTAATTCGAATGTTCTGAGAGAATTAGATGCTACATACAGAAACTCAAATTTAAGACTTTTTAAGATCATTATGAATTCAAATTAAGACTTTTATTGCGACAGAAAGCTGCAAAAGACAAATTTTCGCTTACCCATGATGGATGTTTAAAAGCTAGCCAGCTATCAAGAGAATATTAGCAGCTAGTTAGCTGCAGCCTCAGTTTAGATGTGCGCAGATGACTCAAACTTTAGCCTGACAGAAAAGTCCCGCAAGAAAAAACTACACAGAATGAGATTAAATAGTCCTGCCACAACAAAATTTAAGGTTTAAGACCTTTGATTCACGCATTAAAGGATGCACAAATGAACTGGGCCACATGTACAGATCATAAGTAGACAGAACCGGACCCTGCTGAGCTGAATTAATCCAGTCGGACAGCGTCTTTTTAGACATCCATCTGGTTCCGGTCTACTCTGCATCCCCAGAACCAAACATGGAAAAGCAGCATTCAGTTTTTATGCTCCACAAATCTAGAATAAACTTCCAGAAAACTGCAAAACAGCCGAAACACTGATCAATATTTTCAAATTCGCTTGATGATTCTGATGTAATTTTGATGTTTTCACGACGTAAAGCACTTTGAGCTGTGCAATACAAATAAACTTAACAACTGAAGTTAATTTGAACTGAACTATTTTAACTTTTACACATGGAAACTAAGCAGAACCAAGTTTCTGGACTTTATTGTGAAGCTGACTTTACTGATTAGATCAGAATTAAACTGAAATTGAAAGTTTCTGCTGCTGGATGAATTCCTGAAGTGTTAAAATTAACTGGTTTGCAATAGGAAGAATCTAAAGCTGCATTAAAAAAAACAATAATTTCATGTAAATGTAATTTTTTTTTACCTTTGCTCAATGTTTCCTGTCAGCCAGCTGTCTCCAGAGGTGTCTGAACGGAGGAGAGTGTGTCGGTCCAAACACCTGTCACTGTCCGCCGGGCTGGCAAGGACTGCTGTGCCAGATCCGTGAGTATGACGCCACCTGCGCCGCTTCATGCGGGAGCCGCCTGCGTTCACACTGGTTCTGAATGAGCTTCAAACCGTTTTCGCCCTCAGCTCGCTGCGAGCCGAGATGTTTGTATGGCAGCCGCTGTGTTCGTCCAAACGTCTGCGCCTGCAGGACCGGCTTGTCCGGGTCTCTGTGTTCCCAGAGGGTAAGACGACAACATGCTGGGCAACACTTTAAAAAACAAAAACAGGGATTACTGATGAAAAAAAATGAGACAAAGAAAACAAAACAGCCCAAGCATAATAATTTAAATGAAATTTTAGATATAAAAAACCTATAGAAAAAAAAAAAAAAAAGGTAATTAACACAAACTTTAAGGGAAACAAAAATGACCAAAACACAATTTATCATAAAATAAACGCATGCAAAGTTTAAACTAAGAAAATCATACGTTAAAACATGATTGGAAAAAAATACAAACAGGACAGTAAAATGTATCATAAACAAACTGCTCCCGGACAACTTATGACCCTTCTTCCATAATTATTATTTTTTTTTTTTTTCATAAATAATGAAGGTAAACATTAAAAGAAATGCATAAATTCAGAATTTCATCTCGGATGGTCTTTAATTTCACGCATGTTCTCACTTTCAGCCGTTCATGCATTGCTTTGGTGTGCTTCATATAGTAACATGTGAGCGCCCTCTTCTGGATGAAAGTGGTAATTGACGTATTCATCCATTCAACACATGCTTCTACAGAAAACAGGCTTAATTTGGCTCAGTTCAGGTTTTAACACCCTTTAAAAACGTCACATTTATGAATGAATGACTAAACATATATAAATGACCCAACTGGACGATAGAAAACTGACCTGAAGGTTTGGGATCTCATGATTGGTGGCGCCTCCACTGACGAGCTTCACCCTGAGACCAGCACTTCTAAAAAGGGCTCTTTAAAATAAAAAAAAAATACATAAATAAATAAATAAATACACAAAAAAAAGGTTACAAACACCCGAAAGGCCTAATCTAACCACAGGAAATACAAGTTTTTATTCGTTTTCTTTCATTTCTCTCCCCTGCTGCTGAGATTGTGGATTTGTTTTGCTCGTCTGCGATTATTTTACAGCCGTGTTTTTTGTTTCAGCTCTCCGTCGCTTGAGGCTGAAGATGAACAGGTTTCTCCACGCCGGCTGGCTGCGGAGGTCACCCTCAGGGTTCGGACGGGAACGGTTTATTGACCCAAACTCACTGACTACTGTAGAAACCCTCCATGTTCAGGTTCCTCAGCTATAATCCAACCTTCTCCATGAGTATTTATTTATTTGGATGTTTTATATGGTAGCATATTCCTTGATGTATATATGTTAATCACTTTGTAATCTGCTGCTTCCCGGAGGTTTTGTTGGAGAATAAAAAGATGTTCTATAGGCTTTCCTGATTGGATCGGTCTATTTCCTGGACATCTTCTGTGTGAAGGTCTATATTAATATTTTTGGTGACCTGCTCCAAAACAAGACACCATGTTGCTCATGAACAGAAACTAAGCATAAAAAAGTCATTTTGTTGGCCTTTTCCAAAACTGTTTTCACAATAAAAGTCTTTTTTCATGGTTTCATTATTACAGACTGGTTCCTAATGGGGAGTAAAGACCAAAGCTGATGCATCTTTGGTCTAATTCACCTACAAACACTGCTCACAAAACGTTAGGGATATTTGCCTGTCAGGTGAAAAATATGGAAAATGTCAAAGATTCCCATTACCATAATGATATATCATGAAAGTAGAAGCAGTAATGGCAACTTCCTCGTCTGAAACATCGTTTTTTGTTTATTTAATGCACATTTGAACTATCACATTCGATAAGACAAAAGAACTTCCTTGATTTTATAAAAGCAGGAGATGGAAACACATTTGCTGAATAAACGAACTTTCCCCTCCACTGGTGGGTCTGTGCCTTACCAGAGGCATGAAACGCTCCAGTTTTCTACTTCCTGTTTCTAACAGCCATGCGTAGCGTCAACATCTAGCGTTGTCTGGTTGATTCCCTCCAACAAGCAGGTGGTAACACGTCCGATTTGCTTTTTTTGGCGACATTTTAAATGTTTGCTCAAAATTCACGACACCTGGCTGCTGGAGGAAGTTCAGGCCCCTCCCGCCTCCAGCAGACGTCGATTCATGGATCAAACACTCGTTGGGAATTTTGCCGTTAGAGAAAGACGAATGTCCTTAACTTTATGAGAGTAGCGCATGTTGCTGGGTTGGACACCATCAAAACTTCTGAAGGATTGTTTCTAGTTTTCATTTTAATTCAATAACTGAGTGAAGCTTTGAGATTTTTAAAGTTCTTCCTAACTTTATACGAGCTAAACAAAGTGTCGCTTTACACGTTTGAATTTTCCGAAGAGCCCAAAAAAAAAAAAAAATAATAATTTTCTTAAAAAAAACAACGAAGTATTAGGGCCAGGCTAAGAAAAGAAAGATGAAATCACAAACAAAAGAAAAGTCATAATAATGCGATAGTCAATGAGAATCAAGTAATAATACAAGAATAAATTCATAATCTTAAGTCATGACAAAAAGTCGTACTGATACCACAATAAACTCGGAGTACTAGTAGAATGAAGCAGTAATTTTATGAGAACTCCTACACGAAAAACATTCATTAAAATGTTGAGCGTCTTGAGAAGTTATACTGTGGTATCAGTTTTACAAATAGGGAAAAACTTCATCTTTGAAGCGATTGTGAAAACAAGTGAGTCTATTTCAAAGAACCAAACAGAGCTTCAAAACGCCATCCAAGCTTTCCTCCCATTAAAACATCGTTCCAGTAGTTTTACTGCTAATATTATGCCTTTATTCTCTTCATTAAACATTAAAAAAAACCTCAGTCTGACCCTAATACTCTTGTAAAAAAGGTTTAAGAGTTGAGGGTGTTTTTGTGATTACTGGGAATTTACCGCCCTCTAGTGGCGACAATAAAATAAATGTGATGTGATAAATTATTGCTAAAACCACAAAAAACAAGGATAAAATGTTCATGAACGCTTCATTGCAACGCTCTTACGTTCTCTCAGATGTCCCTGAGAAAATAAAGCAAATAAAGTCAACATAGCAGCAGATTTCCATGGAAACTGACAACCTGACTGTCAGTGGGAGCTTCACCAGCAGCCCACATGAGGCAGATATTTATATCTGTCCCCAAAGATGGCACTGCAGCGGACTCTGGAGGGTACTGACAGAGTCCGGGGCTGGTCCCACCTGGGCTGTTCACTCAGCGGGAGCGCAGAGCCAAGGGCTGCACCGTCCTCCTGGATCCCAACAGACACAAACACACACCCTCAGCGGAAGGTCTCGGACCCAGAGCTCAGCGTCCAGTTCTTCAGGTTCACAGGGTAAACGCAGCGCAGAAGCAAAGACTGAATGCTGTTCCGGTCAGAACGCCACATAAACTCATCACACAGGTTGCCTCTGCCGGTTTCACAACTCAAATTCAAGGCCCGCATCACGAAAATCACATATTTTATATCGTAGTGTCAAGATGTTTTGCCCAGGATGCACGTAGCATCGCACGGGTTGGCAGCAGAATGAGCCAGTGGCCAAGACGAACGTCGTCCAGCCAACAGGCGAGAATTTCCTTACCAATGACAGATGCAAAAGAGCTAGCTGGCTAGTCTGCTCGGCTTTCTAACCACACGACCAGACAGAAAACGGAGCGGCAAAAGCAAAGGAGGCGGATCAGCAGAGCTGACGTCATCATCCTAGACTGTCGAGTGTCGTCTCTGCTGCCTGGATATTGAGCTGTTAGCTGGTCATGAGTCATACACACGTCTTCAGTCAGAGGCTTTGAGAGACTTGCTGTGAGACTGACTGCTACTGGAGATCCTTGCTGCTCACAGCATCACCATCTCCACCCTTGGAAGAGTCTCAGATAATATTTCAACGTTTAATTTCCCTTTGGGGACGAAAAGTATTTTTGAATATTAATGGAGGCCAGGATAACCTACCATGATACTGCCACCGCCATGCTTAAATAATCTCCAACTATGTTCACTGCAAGTTTTCTCCCCATATCTTTCATATCGTTTAAATTACACGTTTTTTTCTTTTTTTTTTTTTTTTTTTTACAAGCAAAAATCTGAAAAGTGTGGCATGCATTTAGGTTCAGTAGAAACAGCTTTTCCTGCAGTTCCAGCTCTAGTCTGTTGCAGACTGAATTTTTGCAATTTTTTTTCTGTGCAAAATAGCTGAAGCTCAGTCAAACTGTATCTGGAGATATACGTTTAAAATTTCTGGCACAGATTTAGTCTGGGCTTTGACTAGATCATTCCAAGACATGCATATGCTTTGATCTGAACCAGGGGTGTCAAATTGCTTTTCATTTGGGCCACATCGAGATCATGAATGTTTTTGAAGGGCCGGTTTTGCCAGAATCTGTTGCCAAAATAAGTAGCTGTCTCTGCTTTCGATAAGAACTTAAAATTAAATAATATTGAACATCTTTTCACATCGATCAGTCCCTCCTGCATTTTATGGTTGTGCGCAAATTTTGACGACATTTGCACTTATGTGAGACAGTAAATGTGACTTAATTACTCACCACATCGATCACAGACTATAACTAAACATCAAGTAAGGCTGAGGCAGGACAGTAGAAGAAAAAATACTGACAGTAGTGAGCTTCTCTGCATTTCACCAACCACCTTAAAAGATGTAAATGTTACTAACTCAGAGTACAGTCAGGAGAGAACAATTTAAATTACTTTCTTATCGCCGTCTTTTACGTCTATTCAAATGAAGGAGTGCAAACACAAAAAAATATATTTTATATGGTCGCATGGGGAGTTCAACAGAAGAGAGACTTGATTTTCTTAAAATATATGGTGGAATGTGCAAAAAATAGGTTTAAATGTTTAACAAAATCCGAGACTGTTACATTTCATTCGTTTTTGTTGTTTTTTTTTAGTGATGCAATGTCCACGAAGTTAAAAGCACGAAACAAAAGTTTTAAGAACCGATGGTTTCATTTCATTACATGGAATATGCAGAAAGTAAATACTATCATTTATAACATGTTCAGGTTGCGCAATGCTTTTTGAAAACTAATGAAATATAGTAATTACTAAAGTAAATGGATTAGTAATTGGTTACTAATTACCATTTCCAAGTCACTTGACCAACACTGCTGCCACCTGCAGGTGGGAGTTAGCATCATTAAACCCAAGCTTTCTGAACATTTTTGCAGAAATGTTGCAATAAACTCACAATTATGCATTAGCCATGAAAAAGTGTAAGGATCAGTTGAATGTGCACAAATTTCCACAATCGCAAAATGTCAAAAAGCTGGAGACACTGATGTAATTTGGCACAGTACAGATAAAAGCTGCTTTGATATGATTGATAAAATTATACTTAAGCACATCACTTATCTTGAAGGTTCCGGATATGTGGCCCTCAGAGTCGTCAACTAATTTAGCTGTTTTAACATTAAAACAGAAGCTATTTCCTGAAAAAAAACAAAACAAAAAAAAAACATTTTCAAAATGCTCAAAATATATTTACATTTTGTATTTAAGATTAAAAAACACCTTTGTTTGTTCATGTTTTACCCAAAACTCCTGAAATGGCCTTTTTAAAAATATATTCTCACATTTCAAATTCACAAAAGCAATCCTATGTTATTGCATTTTAGGCAATAAAATGTTTATCTGCATCTTTTATTGTATTTCTAATATTGTATAGAAAAGGTTCAAGTGATTAAATGAAAATAATCGTGAGCTGCAGCTGAAACTGATTTTATTCTGGGGTATCGCAGTAAAGGGGGCTGAATACAAACGCATGCCACAGCTTCCTGGTGGTCTCCAGTTGTGAGAAAGTGCGAAAAGTTCACTGCAGGTCGAGTCTAATTTAGACCTCCATCCTCCAGACCACAACAGGTGCCCCCAGCCTCCACCTGTCTCCCCCCCTTCCGCGGCGGCATGGCCGTGACCCAGAAAGCAGCCGTCATTCTGCAGAAATGGTATGCAGCCCGCTCCGTTCGGTCACCGGATCGGTGGCAGCTGCTGAGCTCCGCTCCGCCCCCCCTAACGGCTGCTATTTTCACCCGCCGGATAAAGTGCCGCAGCTCGGCGGGATTCGGCGCAGAGCAGCGGCAGAATGAGGTCCCGCACAGACGGCTGCGCCTCCGAGCTGGACACCGACACGGACAGCTCCGACGGCAAGTCCACGGGCGGCTGCAGCCCGCCCAGGGAGAGGCCGGGGAAGCAGGCGGAGAGCGGCTGTCCCGACGCGGCGAGGAGGCGGCGGCGGAGCGGCAGAGACGCGCGGCTTTCCGGTGTGAGCAAACAGAGGCAGGCGGCGAACGCGCGGGAGCGGGACCGGACGCACAGCGTGAACACGGCCTTCACCGCGTTGCGGACTCTGATTCCCACCGAGCCCGCAGACAGGAAGCTCTCCAAGATAGAGACGCTGCGCCTGGCCTCCAGCTACATCTCCCACCTGGCCAACGTGCTGCTGCTGGGGGAGGACTGCCGGGACGGGCAGCCCTGCCTCCGCTACCAGGACGTGATCCTGCACGGCGCCGCCGCGCTCAGCGCCCCCTCTCTACGGCCCATCTGCACTTTCTGCCTCAGCAACCAGAGGAAACAGGTGGGAGGCTTTCTGCGCCCCATCCAGGACCCAAGGGTCCGAGCACGGGTTGGGACCTGGATGTTCTCAGCCTCAGCAGAACAAAGCATAGTTCTGATTAAAAAAAACACAAGTAGTTTTTTAGTTTTTCTTTAAAACTTAGATATCACATCTGACCATGCAGACAGTTTTTCCTTCTTTTTTCTAACAGATGAGCGGAAATTCACCCCATGACGTCATTGCCCATATATGGTAGGGTTAAGTGTTTTTGACATTTAAAAAAAAAAAAAAAAAAAAAACAGATGCTGAAAACGGTTTTTCTGGGTGTTTAACTTTTTATGGTACAAAAAAAAAAAAAAAAAAGCAAAGGTTTGAGGTGTACATAAGAAACAGTCCTATAATCAGTGTACTATAGGAGCAGAATTATCCAGAAATCCATTTTATAAATATCTTAGACAAAAGGTATTTTGTCTTAATATTTATAATATGAAAAGAAAAATTAACCAAATTTAAATTTCTGCTAATCTAACCCAAAAATCGATCTGTGCTTGTTTCAAGAGTTGGATTCTTGCCTCAGAAACCAGTAATCGAACAAAAGTAGAAAAATCACAAAAAAAAGGGTTTTGTTTTTTTTTTCTTTTTACTGGAAATTACATTTTGGGTTAGTTTTGTTCATATTTAACATGATTTAAAGAAATATTACCTGCACTGAGAAGTGGAAAATTCATCAGTCTTATTTCCTGATCTGACAGCCTCCACATCTGGATTTGCTCTGGCAAAATATACACTTCACCCTGTGATGTCACTGCCCATATATGGTTACGCTTCGTGTTTGACAAAAAATAAAATAAATTTACCCAAAATAACATTCAAATGAGACAAGTGAGGGTAGAATTCAATAAGCTCCATCTTCCTCCTACTCCTTTTTGAACTAGATATAAAAGTTTTGTTTTTATGTTTGATTATTATTGTGATTGAGATATATATATATATATATATATATATATATATATATTTTTTTTTTTTTTTTTCTTAATTATTTCATTTTGCTCTGACAATTACTTGTTCAAAATAAAGATTTCATTTCATTAAATATTTTTTTATGTTCACACTTTTGTCATGAAACAGCACTATAAGGTGTGTAGAAGAAACAGCGCCACCTACAGTCAGTGTATGATGCTTCCAGTTTTTGTTTGTAAAATTTAACAAGAAAATGCAATGAAACCAGATTTTAATTTTTTAATCACTTCATTTTCCCACAAACAGGGAAAACGAAGATTCCCTTTTTCTTTATTTTTCTTTTTTTCTAAAACTATAATAACTCATTTTTGGGGGGCATTTTTATGACTGGTTTCTGATGAGAAGATCCAGTTGCTAAAACATGCCAAACCAATGCAACCATCGTTAGCTGTTACTGTAGGAAGCACTCAAAGCTCTTATCCCACATCTTCTATCACTGCAAATTTAAAAAAAGACAAACAAGAACCAATGAATAAGCCCATTTCTACGATTTTGTTGATGTTGGATAAGTATTTAAAACCATTTGTTGAAACATGTTTTAAGCTCACTTGAAGCTCAGTGTAGAACTCGAAGCCCATATATGGGCAGTGATGTCACGAGGCATACCATGCTAACGCTAGTTGAGGTGTGGAGCCGATCAGAGTTCAAGAAAATGTAACAATTTGTAGTCTTTTTTGTTTTCTGTGATTTTATGATTTACAACTATGAAAAGGAAAAACAAACCACTTTTTATTCGTTTTTCACCCACAAAAGAAAAAAAAAAATTATGGCTGATATTTCTGTAAAATATTAAGATGAAAATTAAATACATGTTTTTGTTTTTCACCGTTTTTTTGTTGTTTGTGATGATTACCAAAACCTGCACAGAAGAAAAACTGCCACAACACAACTAAAACAGTTAATCAGATATTTACATTTTTTATAGCTTAAATAAAAATGTAGTGAAATAAAATATGTATCAGTACTGTATTAATACACAATCAAATGTGTAAATTATTTAAAAACTTCAAATCATGTTGGTAAATTCATGCATATTTACTTCTTTCATATTTCCTGTGCAGCAGTCCATCATAAAATGATTTATATTGACACTGTGGCTGAAACAGATCTCAACATCTGATTTAAAAAGCTGTTCAGTTTAGCCAATGTGGACCAATCACCTTGTTTACATCAGTTGTAGACCCGCCTACTGACTTATGAGTAACACAGATAAAATAAAAATTAAAAAAAAAAAAAAAAAACTTAACATGCAGCAAAATAATTCAATTTTAGGCAAAGAATTCAGTTTCTTTTAAAAATTAATTCTTTTCACTTTTAATTGTTTTTATTTTGGTATTTTAGAGAGTATTAAAAGATGAAATGGTCACATTGTGCATATATTCCACACCTGTTCGAACTGCAGAGGAGCTGCTGCAGAGCAGACGTTCAGACAGCATCAGACCTCTGATCCCATGATGCATCTGTGCAGCACTTCTTCCTGTCCATCTCCAGCTGGCCCACTCTGCAGAGACTGACCAGTAAAGGCAGAAATCTAATTAAACAGCAAATTACACAAAAGCCAAACACAGACAAACATAAGCCACAGGCAAGGATGAGAACCTTGTTCAAATTTGTAAAAATGAAAAAAGTATTCCCATCTTTGATGGTTTTTATCCCCTTAAACAAACCATCCTTCCACTGCAGCTGAATGATCAGGAAAGTTATAAACTGTTTCTGGACTCTCATTAGAAGGACATGAAGCAACAGTGGATGTACAACTATTGCAGTTTTAAGACTAGTTTTAAAATTTTGGTATATCTTGATTCCATTGAAAGGCCCATGCCTAATACCTGACAAAATGTCGCACAAACTCCTCGATAAACACCTATAAAAACATGCATGAACCAAAAACTAGTGGATTCAACAGGTAAAATACAGGTCACCATGTTCTGCAGCAAAATAAACTTTACTTATAGTTGCGGTACACAGGGTTTCGAAACCTTACTCTGAGCTCATGAAAATAAAACCATGTTTATCCTTAAAGGTGAAGAATTAGCGTAAATCCTAGATTAGGGTGCAAGTTTTCTTGAAAGTCCTAATTCTTATATCCTGTATTTTAATGTAAGTTATGGGAGCATTTCCACAAGAAATGCTTACAGTCTTGTCTATAAACATACTAAAACGCACATCGTTGGTAAAAATCTGTTTCTTTCTCTCCACAGTTCAGAGATGACGGGAAACAATCACCTTCTGTGTGAAACAAAGCGGCTCCAGACAGAGCAGGAGTCCACCTGGATGTTTACACTCTAAACTTTGTAAATACATATTTATTTATTTTTTTAAATAGACTACAGGATGGAAAATGACTGAAAAACGAGCACTTTTTGTCCAGCTTTGGTGTGTTTCTGAACCTCAGTGTTTTGACTGAGGTGTAACCTGAGCCGGTGTGCGCAGCTGCACCTGACGTGGGGCTATTTTAGTCCCCACCAATAGTACAAACTACCCCCTGACTCACCACCGCCACCAGGACCCCCACGTGTACCTCCTAAAAACAAGATGGTCACCTTCAATGCAGTAGTTGCTGTCAGTTTACTGGTGGCAGCCTTCAGGACGCTACTGCCTCTAGTGGTGGACATTAGGAACTGCGACAACACTAACAGAACCGGGCGTTCTGTCACTTTGACATACACCTTCAGAATAGCAGACCGGAAGTCTACTAGGCTACTTTATCAAAACAGCATAATGATGTTTGTTTAGGGGTATGCTGTTTTGATGGGTGTTTCACTGAACCAGCGTTAAGTGTATCTCACTTAAACAAAACAACAACAAATTATTAATTTATTGCTAAATAAATCCCCCAATTTGAAGTACACGCTTGATATTACCGAAAAAGCTTTTAGTTTGAAGGTTACCTCTTCACATGGCCTGCTAGCTCTTCGCTAGCTTGACTGAAGTAGCGAACCGAAAAAGCGAAGCTTTCTGTGTTTTGTAGCAGTTTATCACTTCAGTATACCTCCGACTACGAGTTCTTGTGTTATATCGTCCATTAATTACACAACAAACACACAAAAACAGGTATGCTGTTTCGATAAAATAGCCTACTTGACTTCCGGTCTGCTATTCTGACGGTGTATGCCAAACTGATAAAACACCTGGCTGGGCAACAACTTTAACACTTTGATTTCCCAAAAAAAAAAACATCACCTGAAGTTCTCAACTACCTGATAAAGAATTTGACACCTTGATCTACCGATTCAAAATACTGCAGCCTGACCGCTACTCAAAGTTGCTCAGGCGTACCAACGAAGACAATGGACGCATTAAGGAACTTCCGGTTATCTGTTCCTACCCAGGGCTCTACCACTGAGGCAACTGCACTGACAAACTCCAAAACTACAATTTATACGACAAAGGAATAAATAAAATTACCAGTTTGTTGCCCTATTACCTTGCAAGAAGGTTCTGGTAGTCTTATCTGGGTACACTGGCTTCCTTATTGTGCGTGACTGCTGGCTTTATTGGTTACTATAAACCGGCAGGATTACCCAACCGCAGTCCTCCAGAGCGTCTATCCAGAAACAACTTCTTCTGGTTTCTAATTATTTTTTTGTTGACGTTCTTTTTCTTTTTTACGGTTGGCGAGAAAACACTGACAATTTTTCCAACACACCTGAATCAAATGATTGGCTCGTTCCCGGGCCTCTGCAGATTCTTCTTCTTCTTCTTCTTCTTCTTCTTCTTCTTCTTCTTCTTCTTCTTCTCTTGGGTTTTTTTTTTTTTTTTTTTTTTTTTTTTGGGCGGTTGGCTAATAATATCGCCACCAATTGGCAAGGAGTGGGGATCAGGATTCAAACATCTACGCAAAAAATAAAAACAAAATTTAGTCCTTCCAAATCAGCCAGTACACCTTAGAAACTGCAATATAAATGGATTGTATTCCTCTCCCCCCCAACACTTCTGATAATTCGTATCCTCTTTTAAAGTACCTGTCCTTATATTTATTACGATGTAGCACAACATCTTCCGCTGTCTCTTCCTGATCACAAAAGTCACAATTTCCTGTTATTTTCCCCTATTCTAAAGACCGTGCTGTTCAATCCAGTGTGTCCAAATCTGAGTCTTGATATTATTGCATCTTCTCCCCCCAATCTGTTTTCTATTAACTGGAGGCATTTTGGACAACACTACCCACATGGCAACCAGTCTCAAACCATATTCTGTTCAGACTGTGAAAATAATTTGACTGGGAATCATGTGGATTCTTGCAACAGCAAAAGGAAAATGTTAACGTGACAGCAATGAAACAATGGAAAGATTAGAAAAAACAAATCTTTTCTTAACCCAAACTTCAGTGAAGCTAAGTAGCTTGCTAGCTACATTGAAGCTAGCAAGCTCAATGAGTGGTAAATTTATTGTGTATTTGTTTTGTACTTAACAGTCTGATTTTCTGTCTCCAAATTGGAAAGATCAAATTAGACATTTGCCAAAGTTGGATGTCCATGAGACACCACGTGTTCGATATCCAATATGGCTGTCCCTAGCTAGCTAGCAAACAACCTCAATTTATGTAAGAGATCTCCATTACAGAGTTTTTGACACACCAGAAACTCTGTAATGGAGATCTGTCTGAACACATGTTTTATGTAATTGCTGTACATCAATGTGCCGGGTTTTTTTTGGTTTTTTTTAAACCTCTGGTGAAACTTCTTAACCCGTTTCAACCATTTTAAGAGAAGTCAGAACTTGATTTCACCACGACCTGTTCAGACATATTAACCTATGGTGTTGAAAAGTTTACTACTGCAATGTTGCACAGTCACTTTAACAGCACAAGATGTGCATCAGGCTGCCTTTTGCACTTTTATGGAGAATTTAACAGTGTATTGAACCCATGTGGATCTCTTGATATTTATAATTCAGCACTAAACTGTTACTGGGAAATTTAGCTCTCTACCTCAGATCTGTGTTTTAAATATGAAGGCCTACCTCTGATCAAAATTAGTAACAGGACTGTAAGAAATACTTGAATGCCAGACATGTCTATCCTTTGCACATTGAGTGAAGCTGCTTGAAGAAAAAAAAATGTATTTTTGTACCAAGAAAATAAACGTCATCAACATGTCTTTGTATATTTATTTTCAATTAAAATCTGCTGAAGCTTTTTTGACTAAATTCAAACATTTTTCACTGGCAATTCAACAAATAGGAAAGGGCTGTCAATACCAGCATTTTTGATTTGTACTTAAGTCAGATTTTCTGTCCTCTAAGAAGGAAAGATCAATTAAGACATTTAACAAAGTCAGTTGTCCATAAGACACCACATCTTCGATATCCAATATGGCTCCCCCGTAAGATAAAGTTCTATTAAAACAATTATTTGCATTTCCTATTGTTTATACAACCTTAAAACAGTGGCTTAAATAATAATTTGGAAAATATGTAAGCATGTTCCTTGTGGTTGAATAGTCAGCTTTCCTCTTCATCCATCAATATTTTTGTACTTTTATGATACAGATCGCTAGCCAATTAGAATTTTAAGTACTTGAATGTTGATTTTAATAACAGGCTAAGGCTGGGTGATAAATCAATTTATCAAATTTTTGAAGATTTAATTTTTAGAGAATCTGGATTTTTAATTTTTTTCCAATACTCGTGTTTTTAATAGTTCAGTGACTCAGCATTCCCAGGGCGGCCATTTTGTTTGACTAGCAGGTTTTATAGCTTTCTGTTTATTTGGACAGAGCAGTCCATTTCACGTTAGATCTCAATAACTATAGAAGCCTTTTTGATTAAAACGACTTTTTTCTCGCAATTTTAAGACATTCTTCTTGGAAAATTGCTTCTTTATACTGCCAATTATTCTAATAAATAAATTCTTGTAACCTGGCTCTAGCACTCCGTCGTACAACTCAGAAGAGATGATTAAAAGCCACTTTTTGAAAATATTTTCTGTCATTTGCAATTTCTTTTTTAGAAAAGATGTATATTAAAAAATATATATAATTAAAATCGGAAATCAGATCAGGTAATTGGCGGAAAAAAAAAAAAAATATATATATATATATATATATATATATATATATATATATATATATATATATATATATATATATATATATATATATATATATATATATATATTTATTTATTTATTTATTTTTTTTTTTTTTTTTTTAATTTTTTTTTTTTTTTCAAGCCAAATTGGCCAGCCCTATAACAGGGTAATGTTTGTAGACACACATTTGATTTAGCAAAGTAAAATACAATAAAGACATCACTACAAGAAGCGTTTCAATAATCTTTATTTCATAAAAAAGTCAAATTGGTTTATATCAGATTAAAGAAAGTATAAACTGACGATAATCAGGTAGCTGGCGAGGCATCTTACAGAGCCAGGGGGGGGGGGGGTGTTTCTTCAGACATTAACAGAACTGGAAATAAAAATAAACTGAGCTGGCCAAAAAAATAATAATATTATTATAATAAAAAAGGTTAAAGGAAAGTGGGACTGAAAAAAAGAACTTTGGCAAAACTGATTACATTTGTCAGCCTTGCAGCTGCACGGCTTTACCTTAAGTATAAACCCAATCCTGCTCCAGAACCGAGAGGCTGGGATCCCGTTGAATCCTCAGATCCAGATTACAGAAGGCGTTCGAAACGAATCAAGACAGGGCAGAACTCATGGTTTTTCTGATTCCACAGCGGAGCCGCGGCTCCTCAACAAGGACCGTTTGCTTTTAAATACTGCTTAAACGTTTCAGTGGTAGAGGTGAGTGTTTGTGGAGAGAAATCAGTAACAGGAGGTAGAAGAGGAAGGGTCAAGACATTCTACTGCTCCTGCTGCTACAAAACAGAAAACAAAAAAAAAGGAAAAGCTCGTCTGGTGAAGGCTTCAGTCCGCCTCCTCTTCATCAGATTCAGACTCTGCAGAAAAAAGGGGGGGGAAAAGCAATTTTTTTTTAAAGAAAAATACACACAAAATTTTTTTTTTGAAAAATCTAATTTTTTAGATTAATTGAATCTAAAAAAATTTGGCACATTCTGCAGATTTTTCCTTTAAGCCTTTTTTTATGCATTAGAAATACATGAAAAGATGCAAATAAATACTTCAATTTTTTTTGGATTACAGATTAATAATTGGATTGCAAAAATGTGTTTAATAGGAGATTTTACAGCATTTGAACCAGGTGAAGATCATACTAACCCAATTAAGGAGTTTTGGGAAGAACATATTTACAGAAAGGTTTATTTTCAATCTTAAATGCAATAAATATATATTTTTGTACAATTTTGGCTTGATTACTGCTCTGAGTGTGGTGTTTTTTTAGCATGTGTATGCTCCCGTGAACAATTAATCGATTACTAAATTAGTTGACAATTATCGATTTGTCTCGATGAATCGTTTCAGCCTTATTAGAGAGGCTCGTATTCAGAAGGCTGAAGTGTTTCCTCAACTGTGAATAAATCTTAATGGAGCCGATAACCACAGGTTGGTGACTGACTGGTTCAGGGAAAAAGGTAACGATGCTCTAATTACTGATGAGACACCACGAGTCAGTAGCCCAACAGTAGTTATAATATTAATAACTGATTTGGAGGGGCCAGTCCATCTTGTTCTCATTTCTGGAGATATTATTGCGAGCGAGGCTTTTTGCCACGCTCGCGATACTATCGACTAAATATATGTTAATAGAATCAAGCTGCTTAAAGTAGGCGTTTGAAAGAAACACAGGCAGACACTCAACCTTGAATTTGCGTAATTTAAAATAAAAAATTCGCTCACTGGAAACACGCCATTTACAAACAAAGTTCTCCTTTTTCGAGGAAAGGTTTTGGCGCTAGGATGAGGTGGATTTCCGGCCGCATTGAAATTAGTTTATTTCGCAAAACTGCAATGGAAACACTTTTTTCACATCACACGAGTCACATGATCAACAACCAGATGTTGCCACTGGTGCAAACCAACGAAGAAGACAACAGGAAGTAGTTGGAGGATCGTGGCAGCATGTTTTTAATGACCGAACATGCTTATTCACGTATGATTCTAATGGAAACACCGCAATTGCAAAAATGTGTTTTGACATTAGCAGAAAATAGATTTGCGCACCTTTGTAATGGAAACGCAGCTACTGGAACAGGTATCGATACCTGGGGAGCACAGACGATTTAACCAGTCACTCTCCCACGCATAGAACGCGAGAAGGGAAGACCATTTAGCCAAATCCTGTTGAGTAATTCATCCAAGCTGTTTCTTTGAAGATCAGAGAAAACCTTAGTTATAGTGACACCAAGGTGAACAAAGCTACGCATAGCAACCTTAAAATATTTCCAAGAACAGTATCCAAATTTAACAGTGAGAGCTCACTTCTGCTCAGGTTTAATTTATACTCTGACATTTTCCCAAATTTAATGAGAAGCTCTCGAACAGAGGGAATAGTTGTCTCTGCCTTGGAGACGTATAGCAGGAGGTCATCTGCATAGAGGGATAACTTATGTTCCACACAGGCTCTGGTAATAGAACCATTAGATATTACGGCTATAGCCCAGGGCTCAACCACTGGTACAAAAATGAAGGGGACTAAGAGGACATCCCTGAGGGGCCCCACAATTTAATTTCAAGGATTTAGAAGAAAAATAATTTTCAGTACCACAGCTGAAGAACAAGCACATGATAATTTAATCCGTTCAGGAGACTTGTGACATGTAGAACACAATCAGCTCAATTATATGTACAGGATGAATGTGACAAGGTAAGAGTTCAGAAAACCTGATATTTGACTGCAGAAACAGGAACATAAGCTTGTTTTTCCCTCCAAAACAAGTAGTAGTTTAACACAAACAAACAGTTCCAACACCTTAAATGCTCAGAATGTCTCAGTTAAAGTGTTGATCACTGAAAAATCACATTTTAACATAATTAGGACTCATTTTAAAATGACATTTGCTGTTGCTAAATACTCTGAAAGCACATTAAAGTGAAATATGTCTGGTTAAACAACTTTTCATTTCAACAAATATCAGGTTAAATGCCAGTTTGTTGCATGATATGTTTCTTCACCAAAATCCTTTATAAAAAGCCAATTTGTTCAAATTAATCAGCAACCTGAGCTCAACTGTGTAGAAAGACGACAGAAAAGCTCCATCCAGACAAACTGGTACCACCAAGGTCCTGATGGTATCAACTTAACCCAAAAATGTTCAATTTCACTCTTTTAGGTCTTTGAATGGAAAATTTCAAGCATTATCAGGTTGATGAGTTTTTAAGCATCGATGCTTTGAATAGAACAGAAGGAGGAGTTCTGCTGAAAACTGGTACCAAATAGTTAAAAACCCATCTGTAGTCAGGCTGCACAATACCAGAAAATACACTTGGAATACATCAGCCAAATATTATTACACTACAAACAGTCCTTTGCGATTAAATTATGACGATGATACTGCGATGACGATATATTGTGCAACCCTCATCAGCAGCTAAAGCTCCGGCTGTTCTGTTTATGGTTGTCAAAATAATCGATCCTAGAAAAATTACTCAAAGACACTCATTTGAGTCAAATCCGATACAAACTAAATCATTCTCGTTTGCCCAAATTGTTGCATTTCTTCTTCGGCTTCTCCCCCCCCCCCTGCTGGAAGTTTTAAACTCCAGCAATGCAAGTAAAGCTAGAATTTTTAATTTAAAAAATATAGCCAAACCTTTTTAGCTAACAAAGCAAACACAACAGCGTTGCTCGGCGGTACTTCTAACAGGAAAAAGGAAATGAAGGATGCTAGCGTTGCTAATGCTACAAGGTTAGTAAAGCTCCTGGATCTGCAGCAGTGAAGTAGTAAACCTCCTGGTCAACATAAGCTAACGGTATCTGGATAAATACTATAGCGATACAAGCACATAGGCAGGCTTTTGGATATCTGATGCCTCGTTTCCACCAAGCGGTTCGGGTCGCCATTTTGTCTGTTTCCGTTGTAAAGGAAACCGACCCGTACCGCACCATTCCTGCCCGCCTTCAGTTGTAGGTCCACAGGACAACGCTACGGTTAGGACGGAGCTACTGGCGTCACGCAACACAGGGAGACAGAAAAAAGCCACTGCTTGCGATGAGCATCATACTACGGCGTCACGTTTGTGGTTGCACTAGTAACCCTAGCGACACTAGGCGTTTAACCCTGGCTGCCACAGCATAGCGTACCGAACCACTCGGTGGAAACAAGGCACGAGTTATGGGAAGGACTTACATTGCTCAAAACTGAAATGTGCTCAAACCAGAACCAGCAGCTCAGAAAAACTCTGCTCCACGCATCTTTAAATGCGACGTTTAGGCTCAGGGGCTCTGATGATGACGGTGTGGCTGTTGTTACCTTCCTCGGCGTTCTTCAGCCACTCGACGAATTTCTTCATCTGCTCGAGGAAAACGCTCTTCCCCTTGGCGAGGTGGGCTTCAGAGTACCACTTCAGTATGGCCTCTTCACTCAGTACGTCAGCTGGGAGACGGAAGAGGAAGTTTCTCAACACGCCAACGTTGACGCAGTCATTCCATGCAACAAAAACAGAAGGAGGGGCCAGACCTTTATAGAGGAGCACCACGATCTTCTGAAACGCCTTCATGAAGTGGATGTTATCGTAGCAGTACTCCTGGATCTTCAGCAGCAGGCTGAGCTCGGACAGACCCTGGGAGGTGAAGGCTTTCAGCAGAGGGCTGTATTGCTGCGAGGAGGAGACAGATGCTCAGATTAACAGTCCTGATCAACAAAATTCTGGATGATTTTTGCGTAAACATCGTTGTTTTGGTCGGCGTCGGAGCTGTGCACAGTCTTGCAGCCCAAACTGTGCACCTCCAGCGTCTCTAATTAAAGCTAAATACAGACTTTTAACGAGGGCTGGGCGATGCGGCTTACAAATAAAAATCTGATTTTTTCCCAAACCACATTTTAAATCTTTTTTTTTTTCCCCAAATCTCGCTATAAATGACAGAAAACATTTTCAAAAAGTGTCTTTTATTTCAGTCATCCCTTCTGTGAGTTGGATGACGGAGTATCAGGGCCAGGCTATATAACTTTTATTTAATTACAAGAATATAGTCATAATATTAGCAGAATAAAGACAATTTAACCAGAAAAACATCTTAAAATTACGAAGAAAAAAAAAAGTAAAAGTAATTTGAATGAGCAAAAAGCTTGGATGATTAGTTATTTTTTGTGTTGGAGTTCTCATAAAAAGAGCTGGGCAATATGGCTGAAAAATAAATTCTCCGATTTTTCCATACCTGATCCGATTTTAATCCTTTTTTTTTTTTTTGCTGACTTTTTCTAGAAGAAGAAATGACAGAAAATATTCAAAAAGAAGCTTTGATTTTAATCATCCCTTCTGTGAGCTGGATGACGGAGTATCAGGGTCCGGCTACATGGTCATAGTCATAATGTTAGCAGAAAAAAAAAAAAAAAAAAGAGAATTTTACCAGAAAAAGTCTTAAAATTATAAGAAAAATAAAAGCTTAGTTATCAGGCTCCGATGTGAGCAGCTTAGTTCGTGTCGAACTTTTCTTTGAAAGAATCGTTTTAATGCCCTACTACTGATAATTTGATGCTGATGTGTTAAAAGATTTATATTAAGTATTATCTGTAATAACAAGACGCTCAACATTCTTCATTTTAATTTTATTTTTCGTGTTGCAGTTCTCACAACATTATGACTTTATTCTTGTCATTTAAAAAGAAAATCCTAGCCTTATATTCTGTCGTAGAGTTGACCTGAACTCAAAGCCCAAATAAATCGAAGCTGTAAACAAGCTTGTCAAACAAGATGGCCGCCCTGGGCGTGTGACATCACTCTGAGCTACGGAAGGAGCGCACTGGTGGGAAAATATATCCTGATTTTCAAAAAAACTTAATCTTCAAAAACAAAGTAAAGTTTGATTAAATGGATTCGTCGCTCAGCCCGACTTCTTTCTCCTAATATTAAGAATATATTCTCGTGTTACTACAACTGCATTCTTGCAACATCATAACTTTATTCTCATAAAACAATAATAATAATGATCGTAGCCTTACCCTATCACTCCGCTGTAGAGTTGACCAAATAAATACAAGCTATAAAACACGCTTGTCAAACAAGATGGCCGCCCCGGGCAAAGCCAATGAGAGAATTTAATCCTCAAAAACCAACAATCGGACGAACCGATAGAACATCTGCGGCCAGCGCTGGTTTCAACAGCTTCCTGAGGCGCACCTTCAAGTGTTTGATGGCTTGTTCGGTCACCAGCTCTTCCTTCTTGTTCCACTCCACGCAGCTCATCACGCTGGTCCAGATGATGCCGATCATGGCCTGCTCAGAGAGGCCGGCCTTCTTCATCTCCTCCTTGGTGAAGGCGATGATCTGAGGCACAAACACCCCCGGGGTAAAGCTCCACCTGATTCCACTCACTGCGGGTGGAGTTCAACAACAGCTCAAAGCTCACCTCTTTCTGAGGGTCTCCACGCGACATCATCTCCTGGAGCTCCTTCTGCAGCTCCTTGCGGGCGCCGATCGACTGCTGGTTGCGGGCGAAGTCGGACAGCTCCTTCAGCCCAGCGTCGGTGAAGTACTTAGAAAAATGCTCGCAGCTCCGTTTGTTGGCAGGAAAGAGTTCCTGTGGAGAGGAGACGCCGGAATATTCTCAAATATCGATGCTACTTAGCCTTTGAAGCCAGTTTCATCAGAATTTAATGATCTCATGTCGACCCAACGAGATTTCAACTCATTTTTAGTGGCAAAAGTTTCATTCTATGATTATTGAGATAAGGTGAGCTTTTTTGTTCACGTCACCATTAAGGAGGAACAATTTAGCTAATTAGAATTTTTAAAAAAAATATTTAAATTAAAAATTGAAACTTCAATTAATTTGCACGTCATATTTCAAGTATTAAATTCTGATTTGCAAACATGTTGTGTTTAACGTGAACAGAGTAGTTCAGACCTGCAGTTAGCTTGTGCAAATTTCTTCCTTCCACTTGATTTTCCATTTATATATTATTTATCTCTTGAGATGCAGAAGTGGATTTTTTGTTAAAACTGTCTGAATATCAGGTCAGCGTCTTAATTTCACCCCTGAAACCAGGCGGTTCAAGCTGAAACAGTGAGCTCTTCTGTAACAAACAAATGTATCTTAACATGAGACAGAGAGGAGCCCTGGTGATTCTGAGGGATTTTACCATCAGCCTGTTGTCCATGCCGACTTTGCGGAGACTGGCAGCAACAGAGTTGATGTCCTTCTCGTTGATCCATGACTTGAACAGCTTGACAGCAAAGGCTGCAGAGACTCCTGCAACCAAGGAGGCCCATTTGTGTCAAACAGAGAGACAGGAAACAGCAAACAGCAGAAGGAAGCGGGTGGGGTCTCTCACCCTCTTTGACGAGGTTTTCGTTGTAGAGGCTGCTCAGGATGGAGGCGGATATGCTGCCGTTGGCCAGCAGGATGCCGGTCAGCATGGCGAGTTTGTTGCGCTCAGACTCAGTGAACCCCTTTAGAAACAGCAGCAACTGCAAGCAAACAAGACAAGCTCTAACAGGTGTTGGGCGCTCGTCCTGGCAGACTGCGGGTGCCGAGCCGCAGCGATCATTTATAAACCAAGCAGTTCTGGACCCTCACCTTCTTGATCTCCTCCTCGAAGCCCTTCTCCAGGTACTTGTAACGCCTGATCAGCTTGTTAAAAACCTTTTGGTGAGAACAAAAAGCCTCATCAGCGTTCGTTCAGAGTTTAAATCAACAGGGTTGATGCTCGACCTCATTTCACCTGAGCATATGCTTGCATTGTCTCCAGGTCTTCCTGCGCCGTAAAGAGGCAGAACTCGGTGCGGGTCATGTCGTCGGACAGCGTCCCGCCTGGGGCTGCGGGACACAGGACGCCACCGTTTAGCTTCGAAGCAACTCAAACGCGAAACGCCCGCTTTTCTCCAGCCCCGCTGAGACTTACCCAGCATCCCGCCGGCCACCAGGATGTCAAAGAGCGTCTCTGCATACCGGCGGTAGTCGAGTTTGGCGCCAGAGGCATCAAGGAACTTTGCGACCGCCTCCAAATCAGTGCCAGTTTGATTCAAGCCTTGTACGATACTTTCTTGAAACTGAGTAGGGTCAAATCTCTCCTTTTCATCTGGGAGGGGAAGAAAGCAGACACGTTGAATCAAAAGTGGAGAGAAGGAAGAAGAGAGAAAGATCTGCCAAGCTGAGAGCGCTTACCTCTTTTCCTCGTTTTGAAACGCTGGCCGGTTAGCGTTGGCTTTTGCTGCTTTTGATTATTCATAAAAGACACCTGGGAGGAGTTAAAGATGGCGGTTAGCGATCAACGAAGCTGCTGACCGATGGCAAACAGGTCAAATATTTCATCGGGGAACTGGTTGGAATCAAACGTCACTGTGCTGCTCTATCGAATGAAGAGTGAAAGAGAGCGCCACCTTGTGGAAGTTAAAAGGCGTGCAGGTCAATCCACTTAGTTTCTTGTGAAATCTTCAACACAATCTGACGGCTTCAAACTAAATAAATCTCATCAACACTGCAATATAATCAATAATGCACCACATGTTAGCGGAAATCAGCAGCTTTCTTAATGCACTACAACCAATCAGCTTCAATATTTTTGATAATTAGAAAAAAACTGCCCTAAGTTGTTCTAGATTTAAACAGTTTCAGATTTATCACAGTAACCCACAATGTGATTCTCTTTAAAACGGGAATAGGCAGATGACACCCTGAAGAAAAACACAAAGTTACGTCTTCAGGCTGTTTTCCAGGCAGAAATTGACAAGATTTTGCTGCGATTTCTCCGTCACTGAATAACTCTCAGCTGAGAAGCTTGTTACAGCAACGGCTAAATCTGTGGATTCAAATAAATTCAACAGAATGAACAGCGAGTGTTTTGTAAATGTTCTAACACTATGATTTCAGACCAACATAGGCTGGTTAATACACAGTGTACCAAGGCAGTTTCCCAAAAAACGCCGCACTCCACCATTCCTATGGTTTTAAGGCCCTGACAATGAGATCATGGAGAAAGTAGTTGAATGTAAAATAGAAGCCAGCACATGTTGCTGCACACTGCTGATTAGCTTGCTGAAAAACTGACTTTCCCTCATAGGCGAAAAAAAAAAAACAAAAACATTTGACTGACTAGAAATATTTTCAACTTTCAGGCTATAGCAGCAAGTCGCCGACCATTCATTAAATTATAGTTAAAATATAAATTAAATATAAAATATAAATTAAAATATAGTTTGACAGCAGGAGAAACAAACTGTTTCCTTTCAGTTTTTATTGGATCCTGTTTGACATTTTTAACGTTTGTGTAAAAACTATAAAACTGATCTTTTTACTCAACGTTGTGCTGATTATCTCAGAGTTATCGTTTCAAAACACAGATGTTTCTTCATACCAAGTTTATTTTTATACTTTACCACCTCTAGAAATAAACATAACTCAATTCCATTGTTTACCTTTTAGCACGAACCATTTGATTGGTGACTGGCTGCACCGGCCTCCAAATAAAACCAGTTGATTTCAGAAATACTCAGAATATCATTCATGATTTTTTCCTGTGGCTTTTTATGGGTGACAACATACTCTACAGTTTAGAACAACGTCTTTTGGCTGAATTGGAAAAAAAATACAGACTATTAAGTCAACTAATCAATATTTACTCGTAGTGTTTTTATACAAGGGGTAAAAGTTTTCACAGGTTTGACATAAATTCAGGGACATATTTCCCCAAAACTTAATTTAAAACACTGTAATTATCTCAACATTTAACTTGAAATACTGATGTCATTAGAAAAGTCTCCTAATGATCTTTGAACATGTTTTTTGTCCCCCATATATAATCAGGTATTAAATTCCGGGTCACACGCATCGTTCCACCTGACCCCAGTCTCCGCTCAACACTCAGAAATATAATTACCAACAAATTTATATTTTTACGCATCACAAGATCTTTAACTAAATCTATTTCATGTAAAATTACGCAAAAATAACCGATTAAAGACGTGTTTTTCCTCACAGGTGAGGCTTTTAAACCGCCTCACAATAGGAAGGAGGGCCAGACAAAAGGCGAAGCTGGGAGGTACAATGGAGGTGTGGGTGTCGGATCGTGATTTCGAACAGCTGCTGCCATTTTTGGCCTTTTTATTAGGAACCCTGTATGAATCCAACACGGAAAGATATCAGGAATATTCATGAACAATCTGATCAGTTATAAGCGGGGATCATTTCAAACTAAAGCCGGCTAGCCGAGGGATTAGCCTGAGCTAACTTCAGGCCTCACCATGCGTCGGGCCGCTATTTGTTATCCGGGCCTGCTAGGTTAGTAACCGGGCTTAATACACCAGTATGCTCCGGTTCAAACTTCACTAAAAACCAAAGAGAGATAGTCTGCATTTAGAAACAACCCGACACCGCAGTGTCACGTCAATTTTTGTTTTGTTTTATCGAGGTAGAGCTAAAGAAAGAGTGAGCGCAGCTAAAGCTAGCAGTAAGCTAACCGAACTGGAGGAAACAGGATTCGCCCTCCGGCGGAGCAAATTCCCCGGCTCCAAAAGACTCCCTAAACTTAACTTACAACCACAAGTTAAACATGCCGCAGCCCAAACAAACAACCCATGGTTTCTAGAACACCCAGGGCTGTTGGTAAGGATACTCACCGAAATTAATGCAGATAAAAAACGGTTGTGAACCAGGGGAAGTGAAGCAAGTGTCGAGTCTCTGAGCGGCCCAAACAAAAAGACCTTCCCGTCAGGACTACAGCTGGCTCCGCCCACCGCGCATGCGTCGTTAAGAGCTAAAAAAAGGACTATTACCAATTTTTTGCCCCAACCCAGCATTTCATGACAAAGCTCAAAATTAGCTTTTTATTTTTAATCTGTTGTGTCTACTATATTATATGTACGGTGTCGGGATATTATTTATAATTTATTTATACATATTATTCATAAATACTTCAGATCATAAAGTATCTGACAAAGACTGAATTTTAGGTTTTAATTTGTGCATTCTACACATTAGGGTAATTTGAAAGAAAACAGAACTAGAGCTGAGGGAAAAACGCAGAATGAAAAACAGACAAAAGTGTGTGGCTAAAACTATTAGCACGAAAGTAGTTTAAATAAAATTTTTATGGATATTTCTCAGGGTCATATATGCTGAACATTCATGATCAAGTAAAATGAAAATTAAATTCAAACTGAAAAATAAATTCAGGTCAGATAATGTTCAGGTTTTTGGAGAATACTTTTTATATTTCTATCATAAAGTATGGCTGAACAATGTGGCCCTAAATCAGCAGCAGGTTTTGATATGGGCAGTTGCCCATGATGGTATTAGAAAGAGGGTCACACAATGGCATATAGGATATTTTTTCTGTCAAATGCACTGTGAGCAAATTTTCTACTGCTTTCAGGGACTTATAATCAGGAGTGGGCACCCTCGCTTCCTGCTGGAAACACTCCTGTCAATCACAACCTGCCCACAAGTGGTGAGCCACAAGTTATCCAGTAATGTCTTAGGTTCTGTTAGCTGGAGTGTCTCTACGCTACGTTCAGCTATGGCCAACCAGGAAATTTGACTAGACTAGAACCATTTCTTTGGATGTCTTTGTCATAGAAAGAGCCATGAAGAGGAGAAAATATGAGTCTCATAGAGAAACATAGATGGGCTAAGATCTGTTGATAGTACAGTAGACCCCCAGTATTCACAGGAGTTAGAGACCACAGCCACTTGTGAATAGCATAAATCCCCCCTAAAAGCACTTATAACTTCCTGTTTTAGTAATTCAAACATCAAATATACCTTAATATACACATAGTCGAAACCATCTTAGTAATATCGCAGAAGCTAGCATCTATGGTCTTCCTTATCTCCCCTCTCTGGGGTTCAGCCAATCAGCACCAAGGAACATAAATGGCGTTCCTGGATTGGCGGCTTTGCAAACACCAGCCAATAGCGTGTCAAGTAGCATTGTGCCTAGGTATTTCAGCTTCCAAAGCTGCATTTTCTTTAGAATATTTTAGATTCAAATTTTTCTTTCAAATTTTCCATTTAAGAAAAATTGCTGTTACATTCCACAGAAAAATCCATGAATACTGAACCGCTAACTGGCGGGGGTCCAATACACAAGGTGCATAATTAGCAGAGCCTCAGGTATAGCTACAAGAAGTTCTACACCAGAGACCTCATAGGAGGCTACAGCCTCACAGAAAAGTTAAAACTATTTAAATTAACAAGAATACCTGGAAAAGCACCTCACTACCAATTGTAAAGTATGGCAGAGGATGTGTGATGCTGTGGGCTTGTTTCCCTTCCAAAGAACCTGGGAACCTCCTTATGGTGTATGTCCCATGAAAACCTTGAAAAGGCAGAACGTTTTGAATAAATATCTTCTTTAACAGGATGAGAAAACGTGATCTTCCAACACCAGTGTTGATGTTAAACTGATCCAACAACAAAAAAAACAACAAGTTTATTCAATTTACACACAATTTATTGTTGATTACACGGCCTATTTAAAAAAAAAAAGGTACCTACACATTTACATGTGGTAATAAGTTTTTTAAATGATCCTCCAGTTGGAGAGTTGATTCTTGGCAAAAGTAGAGTTAAAATGATCAGTATCCAAAATTGGTTCCTTTCATTATTCTGCTCGAGGAGCAAACGCACAAAATCTGTTTCACATTTCATGATTTCAGATTAATTAATCCTTCTTGTAGTGGAGAGTATTTAGAGTAAAAATAAGTACATTTGTTGGTTAAGGTTAATTCACAGTTTATTAGGTCATGGATTAATTGGATTTTAGATGTTTAAGGCCCAGGGTGTGAAAGATCCAGGCTGACTGGCTGGAACCTGTGAACGAAAACAGATTAAAGTTGTAATACCGAGATGAATCTTTCACATGCTTTAAAGTGAGCAAAACATCTACCTTTTTAATAAATGGTGAGGCACAGGCCAGACAGGCCCTCTCCGGAGTCGCAGGGGTGTCCAGGGAAAATGGGCCAGACAGACCGGAGTCAGAGCGAGCCGCCGCCACTGCGTCTTTGATGGCGAAGAAGACGGAGCTTCCCAGGAAGAGAGTTGGTTCTCCGATTCCCTGTGGTGCCAAAAACAGCCATGAGGAACATGTTGCATAGGTTAAGAAATCCTTCACAACTTGCTGCTGACCTTTGAGGAATAGATGGCGTGGGGGTTGTAGGAGTCTGGCAGGAGATAGACGTTGAACCGAAGAGGCACGTCGCACACCGCTGGGATCTTGTACTGGGATGGACCTCGGGAGTACAGGATCCCAGTGGGGGAGTACTTCAGCTCCTCCAGAGTGTAGAGACCCAAACCCTGAGTGAACGCTCCTTCAATCTGAATAGAACGACAAGCACCGGTGAAAGGAACTCAAGTACAACTGTGAAGGACTTCAACCAGACCAAAGATGGTGTTATACTGCTGTGGGTCCTACCTGGCCAATGTCGACAGACGGGTTGATGCTCCTACCAATGTCCATTACAATGTCCGTTCTCAGCGTCTGCAAGAAGCACAAAGACACCAACGTTACTCCATTTCCAACAAGCCCAAGCGATGTTCAAACGGTTCAGACAACAGGCAAGTCCAGACCCGGTAGTCTCCTGTGAGGCAGTCCAGCTCCACCTCAGAGCAGCACACCCCAAAGGTGTAGTACGCGTAAGGCTGGCCCTCCATCTTGTCCCAGTCATAGTAAAGGTCTTTCCCTCTGAGGAGGAACAGAGGAGAAAGTTCTCAACTGCTGCTTTGTTCAAGACAGACCTGAAGCAGCAGAGTTTAGACATACCTGAAGAACCCAGTGGCTGATAAGCTGATCTTCTGAAGATGAGCCTCCTTGATCTGCCATCAGAGCAAACAAATGTTTAATGACCAGTGGTGGGCCCCGCTAACTCAAAAGCACTAATCATAAATATTAGTTCCGCTAACGCTAAACCACTAATCATAAACATTGGTTCTGCTAACGCTAAACCGCTAATAATGAACATTAGTTCTGCTAAAGTGCTAATAATAAACAGTAGTTCTGCTAAAGCACTAATCAAACAGTTTTGCTGAGGCTAAAGCCCTAATCATAAACATTAGTTCCACTAAAGCTAAGGCGCTAATCATACAGGTTAGTTCTGACAGCGCTAAATCGCTAAACATAAACGTTGGTTTATGGGCTAAACATAAACATTAGTTCTGCTAACAATGAACACTAAACAAACATTAGCGCCACTAGCCCTAAAACGCTAATCGTAAACATTGGTTCCACTAACGCTAAAGCGCTAATCATAAATGTTAGCTCCGCTAACATGAAACCATTAACCATAAACATTAACTATGCTAGCGTTAAAATGCTAATCAAACATTGGTTCAGCTAATACAAAAGCACTAATCATAAATGCTAGCTCCGCTTGCGCTAAACATAAACATTGTTTCTGCTAAAGCTAAACTGCTGCTCATAAATATTTGTTCTGCTAATGCTAAAGCACTAATCAAACATTAGTTCTGCTAAAGCAAATGTGCTATATCAACATAGTATTTCGTGGAAGCTAATCCTAAAGCACTAACTTCAACCATCTCAATACCCACCACGTATCAATGACAAAACATGTATTACAACATAGTATATCACCCTCCACAGGGTCAAATTTGCTATTGAACACTTATCTGTATGGTTTGCACTTCAGGAAATGATTCTTTGGTTTCAGTTTTATTGTTGTTGAATATTACTACTTCAACTCTAATTACTTGAAGAATTCTTAACAGTTGAAAGCCAAAACTTCAACACATATGTCAAACTTTATTCAACTGAAAATTTACAAAACAGCCAAGTAAATTAACACTTTAGAGTTCATCAAGAAAAATTAATTTAGGGAAAGCTATGTGCACTATACATTTTTAAAAGTTAGGAAAAGCACTAAAGTGCTCAGCTATAAATTAGCTCCACTATTAGTACATTAGCGGATTAGCTGAAGTGTGCCCACCACTGATTAAAACCATTCAAGGGTCAACTTTATGTTTCCAGCGCTTCATACCCAACTCTCCCATGATCCTTTAGGGTCCTTCAGCCTGATTGGCTCCAGTCTGCGGTACAAAATCTCACAAGCTTCCTGAAAACAGTAAAAATAACAGAATTTCGCAAAGATAACCCCATATAGACAGCAAAGACTGCAGGAACAGGGGCTCACCTTAACCGCCATGCCGTTGGCGTCAGTGCCGAAGGAAGCGGCGGAGGGACACGTGTTTGGAACGGTGCCGGTGCTGGTTTCACTGAGGAAGATCTTTGACGTCGGGATGTGAAGCTCCCGACTCGCAACCTGACAGCAAACAGGACCCCAGGTTATTATATCATCAAGTTATTTAATTTTTTTTCAGAGATTGACCCACATCGTTCAGGTTCTGGAGATAGATAGGTGGAAATTAACAAGCAGCTGCTCAGATACACAATCTGCACTCATTGAAATGTTCTTTTTGGGATTAATTTATTTTTAATAAGTGAGAAATGTCGATAACTCTGTAATAAATAAATAAATAAATAAATAATAATAATAATAATAAATTATTAAGTTTTATAATTTATCATTAATTAGCTTTTTTACACTAATATTTGGTTATTTGATTGAAAATGTTTACATTTTCATTTTATGACTGAACATTTCATAATAAAAAAATGTATTCAGTACAGTCTATTTATTGATTTTTTATTTATTTCTACTTAATTTTTATCACATTTATCAGTTTTTCTCTATTGTCATTAACATTTAGTTGCTATTTATTCAATTAATCATTTAATGGTATACACAGAAATAAAGAATATTGCCTTTATTTTAAGCACATAAAATGATTTTAAAAATATGACACATTTCATAAAATTGTTTTTTAACCTACTTTAAATTCAAAAATAATTTATATTCTATTTATGTCTGATTTTTGTTTTTTTGATGGAATATACCAACATTTCAAGGATTTTTTGATACCCTTTTAATTTGTTTTATAAATTTAATAAAGTTTTTTTTAAACTATCTTCTTCAAGGTTACCATTTCTATTCCTATTTTATTTTCATTACGTCTGTAAGCTTCATATTTTATTGAGGTGTATGTTTATTTTTACAGATATAAGCATAATTTAATTATTCTACTGACACATTCATTAAAAAAATATGTAATTATTCATATTATTACTGGTAATTATGGCTTTTTACCTTTACAAAAAAAAGTATCCTTTATTTATTTTGAATTTTTTTCATATTTTTAAGATTTTACTCGTAATGGGTTTATTATACACTTTAATTATGGTTTTTCTATCATCTAATTAATTAGTTATATTTGATCGTCCTTATGTCAATTAAACGCATATTTTGCTCTTTTTATTTCACTTTCTATCTTTTCTGTGATTGATGAATGTTTTTCCAAGTTTTTATGACAGTTGATTTATTTTTCTCAGAAACCTTTTTTTCCACTAAAAACAATAATCATAAATAGAAATAAATACAAACTGTCTCAAAAATCAACCACATCAGATTCTGATAGATTCTGAAGCTGCGGCTTTAAAACATCCGCCTATCTAGTACCTGCTGCATCTTGGTGTGGACCCCCTGACCCATTTCCGTCCCGCCGTGAGTCACCAGAACAGAACCATCTTTATAAATGTGGACCAGGGCCCCAGCCTGTTCAAAACACAAACAGAAACCCTGAAAATGTTCTGATAACTGACTTGGATACAGATGGAAATCATCATCCGAGCTGAACAGAACCACACGGACCTGATTTAGGAAGCTCTCTGCGAAGGCGATGCCGTACTTGATGGGAATGAGGGAGATGCCCCTCTTCCTCCAGCGGTTCTGCTGGTTGAACTGGGCGACGGCCTGGCGGCGGGCGCTGTAGTCACTCTTGAGCTTGCACAGCTCCCAGCAGTGCAGCAGGTTCTCCGGGTTGAACTCAAACTTGTAGTGAGTGACTGACGGGCCCTTGTACATGTTGATCTCTCGGACCTGGAGAGGATTTCACCATCAGAACAAGGAAAGCAGGGCTGGGCGATATGGCTTAAAAATAAAATCTCTGATTTTTTTTTTCACACCAGTTCTGGTTTTAATCGATTTGTTTCTAAAAAAGAAATTACAAATGACAGAAAATGTTTTCAAAGAGTGGCTTTTATTTCAATCATCCCTTCTGCGAGTTGTACGGCGGAGTATCGGGGCCAGGCTACCAGAATTTTTGTTTATTTATGAGAATAAAGTCATAATATTAGAAGAATAAAGATGCAATTTTACTTGAAGAACGTCTTAAAATTACAAGGAAACAGTAATTTTAATAAGAACAAAGCTTCTATGGAGTTTTCACGACCACCTCAGTCCGTGTGGTTCTTTTTTGAAATGCACTCAGTCGTTTGCTCAATCGTTTCAAAGTCCCACTCCTGATAATAATTAGATGTTGATGTGTTAAAAGATGAAGTATTTCCTTATCTGTAAAAGTTCACAAGATGCTCAACATTCCTCATGTTATTTTATTGTTAGTTTTTTAGTTGGAGTTGTCATAAAATCATTCTCCCAATATTACAACTTCATTCTGGTAACATTAAAAACTTTTTTCTCGTATAATTCCGACTTTATTGTCGTACGACTGTGTTCTCATAATCAAAAAAAAATAAATACAAATTTTAAAAAAATCATAGCCTGACCCTAATAATCTGTCGTAGAGGTGACCTGAAATCAAAGACCAAATAAATAGAAGCTGTAAAACACGCCTGACAAACAAGATGGCCGCCGTGACTGTGCCGACATCACTCTGAACGATAGAAACCCAAGAAGTGAATTGGTTGAAGATTTTCAAAAAATGCAATGTTCAAAAACCAAAAATGTGATTCATCAATAAAATCGATTTATCAGCCCTAAAGGAAAGTACTGCCTGGGGATCATTTGGGGTACCAAGATGAGGTCTCACCTGGTCTGCAGGGCGTCCCAGCACCATGGCAACGTCATTGACCATGTTTTCCACCACCAGCAGGCCCTGCGGCACGCCGAAGCCCCTGAACGCCGTGTTGGAGGGCAGGTTGGTCCTGCAGGCTGTTGAGTGGCCTCTCATGTTGGGAATGTTGTAAACGTTGTCCAGATGAAGCAGAATCTTCTCGGAGATCTACAACAAGATGCAAATCAATGATTTGTATCCCTGTTGGTCAGCGAACATTTACGTGAAGAAGATAAACTCATCGACCTACCAGCACAGACTCATCCACAAAGCAGCCGGCGTTAGCGTAATAGTGGTAATCCACAGCCATGATCCTTCCATCATTCATAAAACCCACCTGATGCAAACATCAGTCTGTTCAGAGTTTCTCAGAATAAATTGAAATCTTTGGTACAAAAAAAACAAAACAAAGAAGGACGGCAGTTCCCATCCTGGCCACTAGATGGCGATTTTTACCCACAGTACTCCGTTAATCTTTCAAAACTTTACCGAAGCGAGTCCAGCTGGCTCTTATGTGAATAATTTGATCATCTTCCAGAACTACATGCCTTCAGATGGAAACATTAATACTGTCTTTTTTCTTATCTCTCATCTCATCAGAACAGGAAATAACCAATTTACCTTCTTTCTCGCAACAGATTGTCTGTTGTGAGAAAGAAGGGAGAAAACCTCAAAAATGTCTGCCATGAACCTAAAATGATATCAAATAAACAAACAATCATGATTGTTATTCCTAACGTGACCATTTGATGGCAGTATCTAATGAGCTTTCTGTCCATCTTTGATATAACAAACCTCAACAAGCAGGAGATGATTTTTGCTATTTATGTTCTTCCAGCAGTTTGAAGCATTTCATACATTCAAAAAAAAAAAAAAAAAAAAAAAAAAAAGACTGCTATTCCAGTTCTAGCCAGGAGATGGCAGTCAATGATCCAGCTGCTCCTTTAAATTTTGGGGAATTTCTGGGCAGAAATGGTAACTCATAACTCAGACCACCTCTCATTTAAATAATGCAGCAAAGACTGCTACAGATAAATCCACTTTGAATTGAATATAATTTTTAGGACTTGAACTGAGTCTTTTGCCCAGGATTGCAAATTCCCACAACACGATGTGTTATATCATTGTTTCCAGAACAGGCTCCATCTTTTTTCTGGTTAATGGCTTATATGGTGAAATATTAATGACTAATTACTAAAATGGCTAATATTAATTCAAAATATGAAAAAAAAACTTCCACTGCTATACTCAACTTGACCACTGGATGGCAATACATGATCCATAGGGTTTGTTTAATCTTTTAGGAACTTTAACCAGCTCTCATTTTTCATAATGTGATTATTTCGCACACTAGATGCCTTCAGATAATTACGTTCTTAAATAAATACTAAATACTTGTACTTTTGTATTTACATTGTGATTTGTGATTCCCTGAAGAAATCATAGGTAAATTTTGAGAAAAACTTGTGACAACAAAATAGCTACCTATTGGTAGTAAATAACATCTAAAATTACTGTTTTGAAATTAAACACGTAAAATAGAAATTAAAAAAAAAAAAAAGACTGTTATTCTCGCTTTGACCACCAGATGGCAATAACTGAGCCACACTGCTCCTTTAAACCTGATGGACTTCATGGGCAGAAAGTTGCACCAGCTCAAACCAGGTTGTTTTTAGTGGTCATCTTATGCACCAGATGCCTTCTGATGAGTCCACTATGAATGAGATATTTACTGAATCTTGACCTGTTCGTCGAGGCTTTTGTCTTACCTTGTATTTTCCCACAACAGGATGGCGCCCCCCTGTGATCAGCATGTCCTCGCCTCTTTCCAGGACACAGCGAACAGCTTGGTTGGATCTAGAAACAAAACAACCAAACACAGAGATTGTGTTGAGAATTTTCTATCTTAGCCATCACCAGATCGTGAAATTTGCGTTTTCAATATTTAGTTTTGAATAATTCCTGAACCTGAGGTGATTTCTAGTCTGTATTACAGTCTCGGGCAAGGGGTCTGCAATGTTTGTGATCGAAAGAGGCATTCTGCCCTCTGTCTTGCTAAATAAAACTTGTTTATGGCCACGTTATATCATCTTTTGAAAAAAAAAAAAAAAAAAAGGACCTTATAAGCTTTGATAAATATCTACTATTGAAAATGTGTTCTTGTGTTTAAAGAATCATTTTGTATCTGTTTTTAGATTTTAAAACAAAGAAAGATGTGAATTTTTTGCAATAAACTGGGTGAATTTATTTTTTTCTATGGTATGGTGATATTTGTAGAAAATGCCATAAAAATCTGTAAAATGTATGTATTTATGCCTAGTCAAAATTCTTGTTTGAGCGCACAATCTTGGCCTATAAAGCTAATTCTGAAAAAGCACATTTCACAACCTAATGACAAAAAAAAGGCCTAAAAAAATATTACTGGTTGTTCTGGAGTCATTCTTTTGTGGATATTTGTTTTAATTAGTCCATCAAAACAATCTAAAAAACTGCTAAAACCTGCATTTGTTGTAATTAGTTGGTTCTTTATTTTTTATTTTTGCCAAAATTCTGAAGAGCCACTTTGGAAGATCCAAAGAGCCACTTGTGGCACCGGAGCCGCAGGTTGTAGACCCCTGCTCTAGGGTTTTAGATGACCTGATCTTTGATCTTAAATACGGTTAATAACTTCTGTCTCTCTCCATGAGAAAAATACTCACTTCCACGCAGCCACAGAGGTGATGGCGGCCAGGACGGAGGTGACAATCACCTTCCCGCCAAAACCTCCGCCCAGTCTTTTGACGTGACAGGTGACTCTGTTGGACTGAATGTCCAGTGTTTCTGCAACTGCTTCCTGCAACCACAAAATCACCTCTTCTAAGATTGTGTCTCAGTTTCCAGGATTTCCTTTAATCCCCCCACCGTGTACCTGAATAAGAGTGGGCCACTGGGTGGAGATGTAGACCTTGAACTCCCTCTCCTCGCCAACGGGAACAACCAGCATGCTCTGAGTCTCCATGTAGAAATGCTCCTGGCCTCCCAGTCGAATCTGTCCTGAGAGAAAAAAAATTTAAAAAGCAATTAGATGAGGTTAACCACGCCTACTGATGTTCACCTGGAGATGTTTACCTTCATAAACTCGATCAACGTTCTTAAAGGCTTCAGTCACGTCTCCTTTGGCAACCATTCGCCGTGGCTCGTAGTACGACGACTTGTCGATGGCGTCCTGAGAGAAACGAGTGATGATGTAATGAGCTACGAGTGAACACGGCAAAGCAAAAATCTATTCAGGTTAAAACACAGACTCACCTCGATGGTGAATATGGGGTCCGGCAAGTCTTCGTAGGTGATCTTCACAGCGGCTGCTCCTCGTTTAGCGTGCGCCTTGGTATCGGCCAGAACCCCACAGACCGTCTGACCCACGCAGGACACCTGAACAAACCAGCAAAGGCCCAGTATTCATCACCTGTTTAGGCCTTTTAAAAGTCCTCACCTTCACTTTAACTCGGATATTTCCATTTTAGAAAAAAAAAAAAAAAAACCCTCACTTGTATTTCCTGCTTGACCACTAGATGGCAATACTTATTACACACGACTCTAATCCAGGAGAAACTTTATAAACAAAAGTCAAACCAAATGTCAAACCTAAAAAAAATTAAATACATCAAAAAAGTTTAATCTTTTTCCTTTTAAAAAGTTAATACTTTTCTAAACTTACGTTTCCAGACTTCTTAATCCTGTATTATCCCGTTTTATAAGATTTTACTTCTGCAATGGTCTATAAAAAACAAATATTGGAAGGTAAAAAGGAAAAACTGGTGGATGGATGGAAAAATAGATATATAAATAGATGGATAGATGGATGATGGATGGATTCTTGTGCTGATGAGTGGAGATGAAGACGTTAAACTACCATCCATCGACCTCATAGATGGACGGACGCAACCAAAGATGGATGGATGGACAGACGGACGGAGATACCTCGTTCCCAGCAAGCAGCTCCTGCTCGTAGCCAAACGTGGGGCGGGCTCTCTTCCCAGGAATATCATCGGCTGTGATCACGTCAACAACACCTGGAAGCTTCAGGGCTTCGCTCACATCCATCCCTCTGTTGGACCAGAAAAAGATCGATGTGAGAAACGAGAAAACACCAACGAGCTGGAAGCTTCGTGGTTTCTATTCTCACATGATCTTAGCGTGTGCTCGAGAGCTGGTGACAAGCACCAGGAAGAGCTCCCCGTCCGTCTTAGGAATGTCATCACAGTACACAGCCTCGCCCGTGGCCTGGCTGATGGCGGAGCGGTGCATCATGGGACGCCCCACTGGGTCCACACTATCCTGGTCCTTCGGCACGTACTGAAGAAGAGGAGAAGGGTTATGAAGGTGGTGCAGGCTGTTTGTGCTGTGAATGATGGAGGGACGAGTCCTGACCTGGAACTCCTGAAGACTGGGTTGGATATCTCTCGGCAAAGGCTGCAGCTTTTCTGGAAGCTCATCTTTGATCACGTTCTGCCAAGAAACAAGGAAGTTAAAGCAGCTGGATGCAGTCACTGTAGAAAAGCTTTCAAGAGGCTTCATGTTTACCGCTTCTTTGAGCTTCTGCAGGACCTCCAGGTTGAATTTAAAGAGGAGGCTGAGAGTCAACGACCGACGAAACTCAACCTTCCCGCCAGGAGCAGACGGAGGAAGGGCCAGCTCCTCCAGGAGGACGTCGTAGGCCTGATTCAGGGTCTCCTCATCCCATGGCCTGATGGAAAACCAAAAGGGAAGGGATAAAATACGGATAGTGGTTTAAGGGATGATGAAAGAACACAATAATACCAACATCCGACCTTCCCATGATGGCCTTGCAGGTCTTGGTAGCGCTAACGGTGGTTGGACCCATTCCTCCGAAGTACAGACTGACTTCCTGAACCACTCTGGATCCCTCGGAGAAACGCACTCTCATTCCAGTTGTTACCGTGGCAAAGGAGACCTCCTTCCTCGGAGCCTGTCGGAGAGCTCGCACATACTCCCCCTGCAGCCCAGATCAAGGTACTACACTTATGATCACTTCTTTTTACAGTACACAGTGGACCGCTGGCTATTCATGGTTCAGTACTTGCTGACTTTTCTGTGGAATGTAACTACTATCCACCTATTCGTGGATTTGTTTGCAGAACATATATAAAATATACAAAAAAAAAACAAAAAAAACCAGCAGCCTGGGGAGCTTAGATATCGAGGCACAATGCTACTCGACACGCTATTGCCTGATGTTCGCAAACCAGCCAATTCAGGATTTATTTTCTTTGGTGCTGATTTGCTGTAACCCCAAGAGTGGAGATAAAGGAAGACTGTAGATGTTAGCTTCTGTGATAGCGCCAAGACTGTTTCCGCTGTGCGTATTAATGCATATTTTACGGTGGCCCAGAAAGGTCAACATAATGCAAAAGCCACAAAGCAACAAAAAAAATCCACAATGGAAGACATGCTAAAATGAAAGTAATGCTAAAATAGAAGTTATGCTTTAAGTTGTGCTAAAACTGATGTTTTGCTAAAATGAAAGCTATGCTAAAACACAAGTTATGCAAAAACAAAAGTTATGCGAAAAATTAAGTTAGGCTAAAACATAGTTTTGCTAAAATGCAAGTTGTGCTGAAACATATGCTTTGCTAAAATGGAAGTAATCCTAAAATGCAAGTTATGCTAAAATGGAGGCTATGCTTAAACAGTTGTTATGCTAACAACTTTAGCATAACTTCTATTGTAGCTTTTTCTGCTGTGTTGGGGCTTTTTTCCATGTTATTGACCCTTCTGGGCCATCGTAATATTTGGTGTTTGAATTATTGGAATAGCGTTTGTAGAGGGAGTCACAAGTATTAGCAGATTTTATCTACTCGCAGGTCAGCTGTGGTCCGTAATGCCCTGCGAAATCCAGGGTTCTCCTTAAAATTCAGAGTCATTTATAAGCCTGTTTAAGACTTTGAATGACATAATGTCAGTGATGCAGAACCAAACAGAACACAAGGAGGCGACGAGCTCTAAATACAATTAAAAGTCCAAATGCAATCGATTAAAGAAGAGTTCTGCACCTTTCTTGTAAATGGAATGAAAACTGAGACGACAACATCTTCTGGCTTCAGGACGGTTTTCCCGAATCCAACGAAGAACTCCTGATTCAGGGGAACCTCTCGTCTTCCTTCTGCAGGATTCAACCAAAACAAGCTCAGAAACGATCTTGCTTCTTTGTTCCTAGCCGACTAATAGTGATGGAAGTGGAGGCAGCTCACCGCCGGAGATGACTTTGACTTTGCAGTTCCCGGCAGCCAGAACTGGGTTCAGGTCTGAGTTGGGGTACGCACTCACGACGTTTCCTCCGAGAGACTAAAAATGAAAACTCATTACCCATAAACATTTTACAGGATATTTTAACGGTGCCAAACTGTAATCGAATGACTTTCCAACTTCTGGACTGAATTTCTGCAATGAAATTAAGCAAGAAAACCAGTGAGTAATGGTAATTGTCCCTACAGCAACGTTACGGATCTGCAGGCTCCCCAGGTTCCTCAGCTGCTGGATCAGAGCTCTGAACAGCTCCGTCTTCTCCTCTGGGAGCTGAGGAACCATTTTCTCCAGCAGAGATTGGAGCTCGGACAGACTGGAACCTGCTCCCACCCAAACACCTGCAACCAAGAAGCAGATGCAAAGACAAATTCAGAGCCAATGCAGGTACATCTCAAAAAATTAGAATGTCATGAAAAAGTTCAACATATTTTGTCCTTCAGTGAAAGTCATATTATATAGATTCTTTCTTCACACAGAGTGAAATGTTTCAAGCCTTTATTTCATGAAATTTTGATGATTATTGCTTCTAGAGAATTAAAAATATTGTGGAAAACCTAAATACATAGAAAGTTGAGTGGAAGGAAAAAGTGTGGTAGTAAAAACATGCAGCAGCAACAGGGATTGTCAAGCAGAATCTATTAAAAAATTCAAGGGAACTTCACAAGGAGTGAACTGACAAGAGGAAGATGAGGGACACCAGAACCAACGATAACAATGACCTGAAGGCAGCTATGAAAGCAACCTGGACTCCCAGAACCTCAGCAGAACCACAGGCTGAGCTCCTCCATGCCATGCTGCATTGATGCTGTAATTCATGCAAAAGGAGCCCCAACCAATGATTGAGAGCATAGAAATGTGAAAATTCTGATTAAAATATTATTTTTTATTGATCTGATGTGAAGTTCTGTGTTTTCATTCTCTGAGTCAAAATCATTAAAATTACAAGACATAAAGATTTGAAATATGTCACTATGTGTGATGAATCGCTATAATATTTAAATTTCACTTTACAATATTGAACTTTCTCATAATATTCTCACTGTCTGAGCTGTACCTGTTTGGCACAGCGGTAAGACGGACACTTTGAAATATTAAAATAAGAAATTCGCCAGAATTCATTAAAAACCAGTAAATCTGAGATCTAACAGTGAATAAATAAAGATTTTATCATTTGCGCGAGGTTTTTAAGATGCAACACTTAATTCAGTCAAGCTTGAACTGCTGTGGGAACCAATCTTCACCCAACTCTCTCTTCCAGCAGGGAATCTGCTGGAAGAGTTTGTCCCAGTTTTATAAGCAAACCTCTCACGAAATAAGCAAGTTTGTTCATTCTGGAAGAAACTTCTTTGAGTTTTTATGGTCAGTTTTGGTGTTTATCTCTTTAAATTATGAATTTCATGCAAAAAGGGCGTAAAGAACTGACCTTTTACGTCCACCTCACAGGCTGAATAGATCAACTCTTTGGACGAGCAAACCGTTTCATGATGGCTTGCATGAAAACAGCAGCTCCAAGTCAACCGATGAGCATTTGGTTTAGGAAATTTCTTGCTAACTTGACAATTTTAAAACGATTAAATAAGTCTGGAAAAAGAGCAACACAGACAGAAGTGAAGAAGAACCCACCGTCTGGTCCCTCAGAGACTTCAAACAGCTCCTTGACTCTTATTGGAGAGATTATCAGTGGATGCAGGATGCCTTTGAACTTTATATCTGGACCTTCAGTGAAGAAGAGAGAAACCATCATGTCAACAAGATCAGAGTCTCCATAGCAACCATTAGGCACCATGATAATCAGGAGGGTCACGTCATCTAGTGGACAACTGCTTGTTTGGGTGAAAGCCTGCTCTTTCCTACCATCACAAACATAAACTCTGAGAACCGTTTGCTTTGGTTGGATGAGCTAGAGCTCGGACTTTTTCAGCAACAAAAACAGGATGATTATTGAAAATTTTAGCATTTTTAAATTCCAGATTTTATAATCATTCAGCTGTTTTTATGACACTGTATACATCTGAGTATAAAACACTCACATATTTGGGTTCCTTTATCTGTTTTTTCCCCCAACAAACCACGAAAACAATAAATTAGCTTCAGATTCAGAAGTCTTGTAAAGAGCTCTTTACGTTTCATGTGGGGAAACGATGATGTTTGGAAAGCTGTGGACTGGAACATCCCAGATTAAACACTGAACCTTTAAGTCACAGTTTGTGAAAATTAAACAGTAATTTCTGCGCTTTGTTTGGTGAAGCGTGAAACCCAGACATGAAAGGATCTAGAGCCCAAAAAGCAGTAAATTGGATCTTTTCAGAACTTTGATAGCAACTCAAGAACCAAAATGGCCAAACAGTGGAGCAAAGACTTAGATTTTCTAGATTTTCTATCAATGTAAAAAAAATAATAATAATTAAAAAAAATTCTATTTAATTACATTTTTTGTCTTCCAGGTAAAAGAAGAAGTCATAAAGAACTAAAAATCAGGCAGCTGAAATAATTTTTTTCCATAATTATCCAGATTTGGAAAACGATCAAACCAAATTCGGTACTTTTCCAGACGGCACTGGAACCCTGGCATGCCCAGTGTTAAGCACGGTGGAGGATGTGTGAAGCTGTGGGCCCGAGGAAGCTGGTTGGGGTGCATGGCATCATGAAAAAATAAAAAAACCCAAATCTGCTGGCCTCTGCCAGTAAACTGAAAACGAGTCGGTATTTGAGCAGAACAAAGATCTGGAAACATCTGACCAAATGGTTTTCAGTTCCCAAACCTGAATCCAACAGAAAACCTGTGAGAGGAGCTGAAGATAAGGCAGGACTCGTAACTCTGGAGGATTAATAAACTGTATAAACGATCCTTGCGGACCTATGTTGGTGTTGCCCATGACCAGTGGAGCCTTCGGGTGCTTTGCCTTGAGCTGGACCAGCTCCTCCAGAGAGGTGGGGGACACCCAGGTCATCCTCTCCCCACGAAAGGTCAGTGTTTGCGGGTTGGACGCCTCTGCCATCAACTGTGGGTTGTCATGCAGAGAGATTAATGCATATTTCCATAAAAGGGTTATGAGCTGCGCATTGATGAGGTTGAGGACCTACAATCAGCTCTGGAGGGAAGATCAGCTCCTGGGTTGGATCCAGGGGAAGAAACTTCTCTTGTTCAAATAGTCGTGGTTTTTCCTGGAGAGCAGGGAGCAAAACATGGATTTTTAGAGGCTGGACGATGAAGCAAGGCAAATTAATTGGATTACAATGAGAGAAAACAGGCGGAGTGTGGGGGAAAAAGGGCAAATATATTCGTTTCGGTGCTTGCCAGGTCTTAGAAGGGAAGAGAAAACCTGGCAGAAAAGGGATACAACACTAGAACAAAGGAGAAGACTGTAAGACAAGCTCACATGCTCTGATTCATTGGCATTTCCTTCTCCATTCAGGCAACAGTTAGCTCCCCCATTGGCTTGGCAGCAGTTCCCTTCCTGCTGGCAGAAACAGATATAGATCAGACGGGTACTGTTTATGATTTACCATCACGTGCAACACAAGGCAGAAACAGTAAAAGTTAATAATTCCTGAATGATGAAACTCGTACCTGGCAGAAAGTTCTGCAGCCGTCCACAATGGGTCGATACCCGGTACAGCGACACAGATTTCCTGAAAAGCACCAAATATACTGAGCAAAGGCCCGGATGGGTTTGAAAACCAGAATCTGGTTGTATTTCACACCAAATGAGAAAGTTACAAAATTGTGTTTTCTCATCAACATTTGGTCTCAGCAGTAACGAGAAGTTACTCTGGACCTGACAGTCACTACTCAGGGTTTAATAAAGAAACTAACCACCCAGAGCCTGTGTGATGTCGTCCATGGTTGGTTGTGGTTTGTTCCTCAGCAAGGCGTACATGGACATCACCATCCCTGGAGTGCAGAAGCCACACTGGGAGCCGTGAGCCTTCGCTATTCGCTCCTGAAGGGATGACGACAACTCAAGCTGATGAGGGACTCTTTGACATAAATTCCAGAAATATTGTTTTCCAGAACCTCTGGTACTTTTGACCGCCAGACCTCAGTACTCCGGGCGGCTGAATCGAAGCGCTGGGTAATAAAACGATATCTGTCGCGATAGTCACATGATCAATATTAATGGAAATGAAGGAATTTGTCACAAGAAATGTAGGCAATCGGTACGCTCAAGAATGAAATCGCAACAGTCCGCGGTCCACAGAATACAGACAGTACACCTGAGTATGTGGGAGCAGTTTCATGTTTCGTCACCATGGTCCCATAACTCCTTAAAAATAAAAAAGATGAGGGTGGAGGGAAAGAAAAAATGAGTACAACAGCTCAAGAGGAACCCCCAGTACTTAAGCGGATAACAACCAGATGTGCTTGTACCCTAGAATGCCTGAACCCCCGGTCCAGCTGACTATCTGATCTCATTGGACCCAGCTATACTTTCAGAATGCCCAGAACATCTGATGACGAGAAATCAGAACTCTCGATCTCCTGAACCCTCTGAACTGTCGACTTCCTGATCTCATTCAACTCCTAATTACTGGAATCCCCGCAGCACTGGCAACCAGATCCTGCAATACTCGAGACTCTTCTCTAGACTTTCAAACTCTTAAAATTATCTGACTTCAAGAAATCCCGCAGCTCTTTATGGTCCCTATATGCTCCTGACTACTTGATCTCCAGGCTTTCTAGAATGCCTAAACCTCTAATAACAGCATCTCCTGGTACTATTGGGGCATGACCATTGTGGTGTGCAGAATGTCTAAATTAGTAAGTGTATTAAGAAGGAATATTCATAACATAAAGAACCTCAACAACCCTAATCTTTTTTGTCAGTGAACCATAACTTTAGGCACCACCGCTCTAAGACTGTCTTAACTTTTCGTACTTTTAATTGCCAAAATCCCAAGTGTTCTGCTATTCCTCTGCTTTCAGGACTTCTGACTACAAGAAATCCCTGAACTCTGAACTACCCGAACCTTCAGTATGTCTAACCTTCTCTCCTACACACTCGAGATTGCCTAAATTCCTGGTACTCCCAAACCAGAGTACTCATGACTACCATGACTATTGGTGCTGTTCACTTCCTGAACCTTTTGTAGTCTGGACTGCTGGATGTCCCGGTACCCTAGACAACCTGGATCCCTGGTGCAAACACAAACGGGATACCTTGGTACTTCAGAGTCCCTGCTGCACCTCCTATCTTGTTGACTGCCAAATGTTTCAGTACTGTAGATGGCCTACAGTCTTGGTTTATCAGACTGCAAGATTTCTTGGTACTCTAGACTGGAAGCACACCAGGTAAGCACCAATACTTCCTGTTGCAGGACCTCCTGGTTCTCTAAACTGACCAAACAGTAAGTAACTCTAGCTAGCTACTGGATCTCTTGGTAATTTAGACTCCCTGAACCTCTGGCCCTATAATGCCTGAGCCCTTGGTACTCCTGAATTCCTGATCTACCAGTACTCCTAACTGCATGGTCTCCTGGTTGTCCAAAAATGCTTAAATCTCTGGTATTCCTGACTGCTGGATCTCTTGGAACCGTACACTGCCCAATTTCCAACTGCTAGATAACCTTGGTACTCTGAATTGCCAGAAGCCCCGGCACTCCCAAATGTTGGATCTCTTGGTAGTCCAGACTTCTTGAACCCTTGGCACTCCTGCCTGCAGGATCTCCTGGCATTAAGACGGCTAAAGCCCCAGTACTCCTGGCAGCTGGCTCTTCTGATACTCTGGAATCTCTAAACCCTGGCTCTCCTTATGGCTAGATAGCTTAGTAACCTTCATTTCTACATGTATTTGGTGTAATATGTTTCAAAAGAAGAAAGGACAGGAATTTCAATTCAAATAGTAACAAACAGCTGCTATATAAAGAGATCCTAACAGAGCAGATGTTTTTGCAAAGTCATCCAGTTTTATACCATCAAGCCATGTTGTTGATACCATAAAATAGCTGTAGGACAAAGGTTCATGTATGGGGAGATAGGACAGAGGCGAGTTTTTGATGTCATGAGATAATACCACGATTTTTAATAAACACCAGCTAGTGTGACATTATTCTGTGCCATAATTTAACTGCTAAATCCTAAAATGTGCATTATTTTACTTGCATTTCTTCATTACTGTAACACATTTTTTTAATCTGAGCTGTTTTTAGTGTTAGTTTATTATTTATCCAGGTATTTAGTCTATTGTGCTTCTTTTCCTGGATTATCTGAATGATCATTAAGCTAAATTTGTCTTTAAAACAGTAGCGTCCAAACTTTTTACCCTGGGGGCTAAAACTGGCAAATTTAAACGACTGGTGGGCCACAAAATTCATTACATTAAAAATGCAAAAATTAGTTTACTATAATTTTTTAATGTTTTTTTTTTTTTTTTTTTACCTGCTCAATAATAAACAAAATTTTTAAGACAATCTGTATAACATTAAAGGTCTAAAACATAAAAACAGTTTCAGACTGTTGCCCTGTTAAAAGAAAAACAGACATTTTTCATATTTTTTGGGTCATGAATTGTTTTCTTCGATAAAGTTTCCTTGTCCTTGACTTGAGGTCAGGGGCCCGAACAAAATCATTTCAAGGGGCACAAATGGCCCCCGGACCACACTTTGGACACCCTTGTTTCAGAACTTAATTAAAAAGTTACATGAAGAAAATAGTGTGTTGGAAAGTGGATTGTGTTTTTTTGTGTGTGTGTGTGTGTGTGTTTAGGTTTAACAAAATGTGACATAAAATAGTAAATGCACTGCAAAAAAACAAAATCTCACCAAGTATTTTTGGTCTAGTTTCCAGAGCAAATATCTTGAATCAACTTGAAATAAGACAAAACTACATTACAATTAGCTTTTCAGCAGATATAGGAGCTTGTTTTAAGTCAATAATTCCTTAATATTGATTAAAAAGCTCTAGTTAAATAATCTGCCAGTGGGACAAGATATTTTCCCATATTATAGGTTAGAAAATCTTGTCCCACTGGCAGATTATTTAACTAGAACTTTTTCATCAATATTCAAGAATTATTGACTTAAAACAAGCTCCTATATCTGCTGAAAAGTCACTCGTAATTTAGTTTTGTCTTATTTCAAGTCCATTCAAGATATTTGCACTGGAAACAAGATAAAAATACTTGGTGAGATTTTGTGTTTTTGCTGTGTACACCACAATGCATTTGACAATTTCAGGCAGAACAGCCAAATATAATAGACGGCAGCATGGGACTGACCTGCACTGGGTGGATCCTGGTCTTTGAGCTGCCGATTCCCTCCACCGTGGTGATGGCGGCTCCATACAGCTGACAGACCGGCAGGAGGCAGGCATTGGCTGAGTAATGGCTGATTGTGCAGTGAAGGGAAACTGTGCTTTATTACAGCACCTCGTACTAATGACAGTACTAGACCAGCTGCTGCAGCTTCACTACCATGAACCCAAAGATGTAACAGTCAAGTTTAACTTGGAGCAACCTTGTTGTCTTTGTCTCTATGCAACATGTAGCAAGCAGGTCTGTTTTTGCAACATCATCATGACTAGCAAAGGTAAACATGATTTGAGACCTCTTTTGATAACGGACTTTTCCCACAGTAAAATAATAAAAAAAAAAAAAAGTTTCAATTCACTATATCATTTATCACTGTTAATAATGTCTTGTGATGATATTCTACACTCTACAGCAGGGACAACATAAATTTAAAGTGACAAAATGTTCTGTTTTGAGATGTCTCTGACCAATCCGAGAACACAACACTAATTTACCAAAATATAAAATATTCGCCAACCTTTATTTCAATTGCATTGATCAATAAGTGATTGAAATATTTGGAATAATAAATATTCATTACATTGAAGCAGTCCAAATAAATCCTGTAAAGGTAAATGACCTTCCTGCTCAAATGAAATGCAGAAAGTTACAAAAAAAAAATCTCTAAAAAGTGTCCTCACTAAGTTTTCTGGAGTTTAGTCAATAGAAATAATTTTGATGATTCCAGTTTAGTCTGACTTTACTGACAATGAGAAAAAAAATGTGTTTTTATTAGGTGTATGAAAATATCTGGTTTCAACCGTAAATTTTTTTTAAATTGAGGTTTTAATCAAACATTAGATTGTACTTTATTATAAAACTGTGCAGTTTGAATTTCAAGCATTTTCAAGGACTTTATATAGAAATCAAGCACTTTACAAACCTTGAAAGCACCTAAATGAAATTGAAGTATTTCCAAGGATTTCAAGCACCCACACCACATTGTAATAACGTCTGAACACCTGAGATCTGCACTGCATATTTTATCACAGACATCTACTATAGAACATGCAAATCTGTAAATAAACTTATCCAAAACACTTTCCCTTGATTATTTTACCATCGTTTATCTGCCTCTTCTTTTGAACTTTCAGTCAACGGTCAATAAAAATCAGATGGGGAGCTTTTGCCTACTCATGCTGACAGACAAGCAGACCGAATCTGAACTCTGCCACAGATCTACCTTGTCTGTTGATAGTGTGTTTCTATTTCTGTGAATTGGATTACACATCCACCAGAGTTTAGCTAAAGTTAGTTTAATGGTTAAACATGCAAAAAGAAGGTTCCTTTAAATGTCTTTAAAATCAAAAGATAAGACTTTCTTTATCATGAATCTGAAGAGTTTCTAAAAATATATTTTTTTCTGTAATACCATAAGGAGGTTCAGCAGTGGAAGTGTTGGCTTCCTACTCTCTACAGACAGTCTTTGACCCAGAAAATTATTTAAAAAGCCCTGCTTTCTTATAGTCAATTGTGTTTCATGCCACATAGTTTAATATTATTAAAATTTGCCCTCGTTCCCAACAATCCAATTTAAGGCTTATAAACCATTGCAGCACATAAAATTTCAATTTGGAGAGTCAGCAGACCTCATGCCAAAAATGGGCGGAATCTAATCAGACCACTGGAGCAAACCAATCAGTGAGGTTTTCTTCTTTATATCTTTATATCTAATAATTCAGGACAATAGCTACTGGTACATGTACACTAATACTAACAACCTTAAAGTTATTAGTACCATTTTCATAGATTTGTGTACTGGTTAAGGGTTATTTAGATTATTAGGTCCATTTAGCTAACTAACCTACACTGGGCTGGAGAAGCTGAAACAGAGCTCTATTGACGGGTTTAACATCAAATTTTTTTTTTAAATTTTTGATCCAGATTTTATATAATTTTCCCAAATTATAAAAGTCTAACATCAATTTTTCCATTTCTACTATAACGCATAAATGTGGAATGGATTATAAAAGGTTAATTAGACATAACCTTAAATTGCATTCTTAAATAGTAGCAATTTCAATGCTTTGTTTACCATCTCAGGTGAACCTACTTCTCGAACTTTGGATCCAGTTTATAACCCAGAACTGATAGGATCTAGAGGCAAAAAAAGACAGTAAAGGCCCATTTTTAATTTTGAAAAACCACAGCAAGATTAATGAATGAGACATAAATTGAAGTAAAAAAAAAAATAATAAGCCTTTACTTCTTTAGAAATCCTGATTTTCAGATTTTCATATAGTGGAATAAGAAGTAAAGTCTGGAAATTTCTACTTTCTCCAGACCTGCAAGATTCAAAACTTTCCAGGAAGGAACCCTGAAGGATGTTTATCTTTAGTTTGTTTGTTCTCAATGCCTTTAATTTTACTTATCTTTTGATCTAGTTTCAGAATGATTGTAAATCAGATGTAACTAAATGTTTTATATCCATTTATATATGTTTTATGGTTAAAGTTTTAGATTGTTTTAGTTTCTATCAGGCGTCAGTTTTACCAAACTTGAACTTTGCTATTATTTTGCAGCAAGTAGGGATGTTAGCTTAAACCGCGGGTGTCCAAAGTCCTGGGGGCCATTTGTGGACTTCAGCACCCGGTCCTTAAACTTGGCTAAAGACGGCTAGGATATTAGAAGAAAGTTCTCGTTTTTCTTGCTGAAATTAGACTAAAAACATATTCAAACCAACAAAATAGATCCCATTGGACCAAAAAAGTCAGAAACCTGTACCTCTTTCGTACATTAAGAAAAATATCTGAGACGGTTTTCAGGACCTATAATAAATTGTTCTTTTCTACTTTGTTTCATGAAAATATTGCCTGTTTAAAAAAAATAAATAAATAATAAAAAAAAAAAAAATAATGAAAGATTTACAATAAAATTACTTAGCATTTTTGTTCAAAAAAATATGGCCCCTGGGTTGCTTTCAACTTTGGGATTTTGGCCAAAACTTCTGAAAATTTCTGGTTCATTAGCATTAGCACTAGCATGTGTTAGGTTAGGTTAAAGGGTGTAGCTATTGATCACAATTATTACATATTTTCACAGTAAAATCATCAATTTTAAACTGATTTTTTTTTTTTTTTTTTTTTTTTTTTGTATTTTCTCAGGTTTTCTTTGATATTAAGATTTGCTTGATGATCTGGAACATTTAGCTGAACAAAAAAGAAGATCTTTAGTGACCACAGACGAAGAACCGTGAGGAAAAAGGATACACGATGGTCTTGGTAGCAGGTTGGTAGCGTGACACCATAACAGTACACGCCCCGCATCCTCCGCCGCCGCAGCCGGACTTGGTTCCAGTTAACCTCACTGGGATAAGAGTCAAGAACAAAACAAGCCTCCATTCGTTAAGAACAACAAGTTTAACAGGAAGCTCAGGAGCATGAAGATGGAGTCCGAGCTGATCTGAAGGATACGGTTCACCCTGAGGAAGGGCAACAGCATCGTCTCAGGGTCCACATGGCTCTCAGTCACCTGTTAAATCACAAAGAAGTGCACACTATTACTCCGACGCAGTGTTTATTTATTCAGGTGTCTGCAAACCAGATAAAACCCACTCTCTCCAGGGCCGTGTGAGTAAAATTACGTTCCTATATTTACAGCAAAAAATTATCTGGCATTAAAAACAGATGCAGAAAAGACATCAGTTTTCACAATTTATTGTTACTGTTTACACAACCCTGAACACGAAACTACAAATTCTCATTTTCACACATAAAAAAAAAACTACAACTGTAATGAAAATCAACTTTCTATAACTGTGTAAGTACTGAAAAAAAGTCTAAAATCCTGTAATATAACGTTTTAATCTCACACAAATGTAACAGTTTGGGGTAGCTCTGATGAATAAAAACAAAACTTTACATAATTTATCTTTATATATAGTCATTTATATTGATTAATAACCTTATTACCTCTTAACTTTGTAACAGATGAGCGTTTATTTGATTAACCGAGTGACGTAAATCCGTCCCAGAATCTGAGCCGTGACAAAAGTCAGCGGAACACCTTCACTTTCCCTCTTTAAATCTGACCGAAATGGGAAGTCTTATACGAATATATTTATATATAAAGACATTTTATTGCTCAAATCAATGCTAAAACCAAACACAACATGCTTTCTTGGTTATAAAAAGTTAATATAGGTTATATAGCCTATAGGTTCGGGCTGAGTGGTAAAAACAGTGTAAAATGCCTGCAACTTGTGACAGAAACTGCATAATTAATGTGAAAAGGGACCAATTTACCTTTTTCCCATTGATAAACACGCACAGAGCGTCTCCTTCTTGTTGTGCAGACATCATGCAACTGCCTGCACAAGCTGCTGGACAAGTGCAATTTAAACCCTCCGGCACTTCCGGTGTGGTTACTTTCAGAATAAAGGTCTCAGGGCGAAGAAAATAATTAAATTAACTCCAAGATTTTTTTATGTCATTTTTTTCCTCTCCAGACTTTCTGGAGATAGTTTTTACTTATTGTTACTTTTAGATATTACCTTTGTTTTGACTCAGGTTCGGTCCAGTTTGCTGTCCTGAGAGATTTTGAAAGCCTTTTTATTATTATCAAACTGATCCTTTTATTTTATATATATATATATATATATATATATATATATATATATATATATATATATATATATATATATATATATATTTTTTTTTTTTTAGCAGATTTAAATGTTTATGGTTACAAAGTGAACTAAAAATAAGTGAAAAGCTGCAAATTAACTGGTATGTAAAAACAGACTGAAGGAATTGCTGATTTTTTTGTATCTATTTCATGAACAGTTACAAAAATTTGTTTTTAATTATAATCAATTACCAAATTATAATTCTCAAAGCCATTTTACTTATAATCTGATCTTGTTTTTCTTTTGTACTCGCCATAAAAGTGTCTTTTATTTTAACTGCTAACTTCCTGTCCCACCCTGCTGCTCAACTCTAATTTGATCCGAGCTGATGTGACGCAAAGGTGGGAGTAGAAACCCCCTCCTTGAACCCTGCAACCTAAACAAACATGGGCTACTTTAGCAATAAAAACCCTTCTGGTTATTACACTATATAAATATAAACAATTAACTGAGACACCTTGAAGTTTTACCTGTCAACAGTTAACAGAACTGCAGCAACTGACCATAATTAAAGTCATATTTCACATATTTTGTAATAAATCCAACTAAACTGAGGTCAGCTGATCAAAAATAAACCAATAGGAGCTCAGAGTTGTTAAATAATTCATAAACATTGTTTCTTCGTATCTTCTGTGAAATGATCCATAAACATTAGCTATGTTTTAACACTGCCGCTTTGTTAGAGAGTTAATTATTCACAGTTTACTTGAATCTTTATCTTAGAGGGCAGCCATGAGGATTATTAGATTGTATTTATTGCCTGTAATCTTGTTGTCATATTAATCTACACTTGCACTGAATGTTAAGTAGCGTTGTCAGCAAGATGGACAAGACAGATGTGGAAACAAATAAAAACAGAAAAACAGACACAAGAGGGAGCTAAAGGGAAAGCTGGCAAAGAAGTCCGCTGAGGAAATGCTCCTGTTTTAAACCTAGAAATCAAACAAGTGCATTTTAATACGTAGAATATCATTTAAAAATTACTTTTTTTTTTTTAGTAATTCAAGATAAATGAGGGATTATATAGATTTATTTCACACGGAGTGACATAATTCAAGCATTTAATTCTGCTTATCTTGAGGATCATGACTTACTGCTGCTCAACACTCAAAATTCAGCTTCTCAAGTAAAAACTTTACATTAAACCAATTAAAAAATATGATTGTCTTATACTTGAGGTGATTTATTGAAAAATCTTACAGATGTTAGAGGAAACAAAGGAGAAAATCAACAGCAACAGAGAGGTACAAGAGAGCAGGAACAGCAAGGCTAAATCGCTGGGTAACTGAGGGAGCTGACAAGGAGTGATTGAAAACTGGATGCTTAAATACTTGGGAAGTGATTAGTTATGCTTGTAAAGTTACACAGTTGGAAGTTAACAGCAATAATTTGGTGTATTTAGTTTGTTAATGAAGGAAAAATAGGGATTTAGTTTTCATTTATAAATCTCACAGTTCCAACTTAGTTAGCAAGCTAAATATTTAGTTTGCTAACTAAATAGTTATCTCTGAGCTAAATATTTAGCTTGCTAATTAAATTTTTATGTCAGAGATAAATATTTAGCTTGCAAATCAAATATTTAGTTAATTAAATATTTAGTTTGGAGCTATTTATGTCATCTGTAGCTAATTATTTTTGCTCTGAGCTAAAAGCAAGCTAAACTGTTCGCTTGCTAACTAACTGTTTAGTTTGTCAGCTAAATATTTAGCTTGCTAATTAAATTTTTATCTCAGAGATAAATATTTAGCTTGCGAATCAAATATTTAGTTAATTAAATATTTAGTTTGGAGCTATCTATGTCATCTGTAGCTAATTATTTTTGCTCTGAGCTAAAAGCAAGCTAAACTGTTAGCTTGCTAACTAACTGTTTAGTTTGTCAGCTAAATATTTAGCTTGCTAATCAAATATTTAGTTTGAAACTGTGAGATATATAAATGTATGAGTGACATAGTGAAAATATGACGTTGAAATGAGTGAAACTGAATATACTGCAGCTGTATGAGGAACGTGGCTGTGAGGAGCTTGATGGAAAATGGCAAATACACACGAGTCATGGATCGAGGCAAACTCACACACAGAAACAAGAAAAGTGTACAAACTCAAAACAGAGCAGAACCCAACATGAGAATGAGTCAAAACACAAAACGGAAAGGTGACAAGATCACTCAGAAACAGGGGTGAGAGGAGATATCAGATACACAATGTACAACAGGAACCAAGCTAACAAATCTAAAACCACTGCATAAGAAAATAGAAATACACAAAACACCAAAATGATCACAAATTTAAAAAAACTTCATGTGATCATGACACAGATAAATGCTTCTGATTCTCCTCTGTTGCATGTGTATCTTTTTCCACCACAGTTTTTCCTTCCACTAAACTTTCAAATCATGTGCTTGGGTGAAGCACACCGTGAGCAACCAGCTTCTTGGGCAATTAGCTTTTTTGGCTTTTGTCAGTGACTGTCAAGTCAGCAGTCTTCCCCATGATGGTGTTTTCAAATTTAGTTTGATTTATCATTTCAGCTTTCTGAGAAACTAAATTTGTGGTTTTCATTAGCTGTAAGCTAGATTCTTTCAAATAAACAAGAATAAAGGCTGGAAATATATCACTCTGTGTGTGATGAATCTTTATACCAGATTTAGAACTGAATTAATGAAACAAATCACCTGTTTGATGATATTCTACTTTATTCTATGTCTATTTAAGCACATTTTATTGAAGATAAACTCGCTGTTTTAACACATCCGCACAGTTTTCACAGGGATGCTGTTGGTTTCTGAAGCTCAAGTCAAATGGAGCACCGGATAACCGAGGAGTTTCCGATCCGATCCAGGGCCTGGGGAGGCAACATCACGGCGATCTGGGCTGAAGGCTCTGCTATCTCTTACAGTTTATTCAGCTTCAAGTTTATTTGCGGAGCTTCTGTTCCAGGTTAAGCACACTGCATGTTTCACACCAGATAGTTACCACAGATGGGTCTCCTGGACTAGGAACCCCCCCACAAAGACAAACCAAACAATCTCATTCTAGAGTCAAGCTTGCGTCAGAGGGATAATTTCAAGCTTATAGGACACCTAGAAAACAAGGTTATTGTGCAAAACCTTTTTAAATATGGCAAACTGTTGATACAAATGGATTTAGACACATTCCTCCCGAATCTGCCAGACAGGCAGATTAGGTTTATTTACTCACATCACAGCGATCTTGGGTGAGATTAGCATCTTAAAGAGCAAAAGACAGATGAAAGAGGGGAGGAAGATCCTCCACCTGAACTGAAACTGCATATTTTGGAAAATCACTGCAGCAAAACGCAGAAATCTCTTAAACTGGGAATAAAGTAGACACTTAATCTGGACTTTATCCCCTTAATATTTAATGTTAAAATCTAACTTAGAGACTTGTGTCAACTACAAGCACCAAACAAGAAGGATTTTCAATAAAAAGAGCCATTGCAGCCCCCTGTCCAGTTAAATAAAACTAATTTAGGGCCATTAATGTTGCATAACAACTTATATTTCTATAGGAAATTTGATGCCGTTCTAAAAGAAACAGCATTTTATTTCAATTTTTGGTTTGAAACTAAAGAACAACATAAAACTTTTGCCCAAAAGAGCACAGATACATTTCCTTCTGTGGGAAATGATGCTAAGAAGTGGATAGTTTCTAAGCTAAATACAAGAAAAATAGATCTAAATAAATATTACTGGCACTTTTAGTGTCATTCTGTTGTAGGAATTCAGTGCAATTACTCCATGAAAACAGCTGAAACCTGCATTTATAATTATAACTAAAAATCCATGAATTAAACCGCGAATATTCAGGGGTCCACTGTAAAGTGATATAAAGTGAGGGTCTTTCATAATATACCCTCACCTTACCCTAGAGTAAGTTAAGACTGATGAATTATCCCTACTTCTTAAAGTTTTTGCGCCACCAGTCTAACCCAGCTGCCTTTATTCCACGGGGACGTTATCTTCCATTATCAGCTAAACAATCCTCCTTTGTAAATCGTCCTCGCCCCTCCCCCTCCTCTTTTATTCCCTGCTGCAGCTCCCTGTCATTTGGCTCATCTTTTCCTCGAGGGAATGTGGCTCTAACCCTCACCGGCCTCGCTCTGGGAGCCACAAACTACCGCTCTCAAGCCAAACCTGGCCTGCAGGCTCGTGTTGCATCGCAGTAATCTCCCCCTGGAAACGCCGTGAAGCTGTAGCCCGCAGGAGAGGCGTGCATCATGAAAACCAACACCAGCTTTCAGCCTCATGATGCACGTGGGGGGGGATCAGCTAACTGCATAAATACAGCTTGCATGTTCCAAGTGAGGAAACGACCACTTTTCTTCGTCATTTAAACATTCAGACTGAATGCACAGCAGGGAAAGCATTTAAATATGATGTATTTTAATATTTCTGCCTGAGCAGAGTTATAGATACTGCAACGACGTGCAGGCCAGGAGCTCTGTAAACTCATGTTCCTGCAGTCTGATGAAAGTACATTTGACTTAAAAAGCTTTCTGCCTGAGGAGCTTTTTTCCTCCTTCTGCTCCAGAACATCACAATCACACACGTTTGTGTTTCTGAGTCCATTTATTTATTATTTACAGCCCAGTTCTCATGAATGGCTGATCCACAGCTGCCAAAGATTTAAGCAGTTAGTTTGGAGTCATGTGCGCTGCAAAAACACCAATTTTACTAAGTATTTCTGGTCCAGTTTCGAGAGCAAATATTTTGAACACACTTGAAATAAGACAAAACTAACTAGCGAGTAATTTTTCAGCAGATATAGGAGCTTGTTTTAAGTTAATAATTCCTTAATGTTGATGGAAAAGTTCTAGTTATAAGTGAAATCTTTCCCCTGGGAGATTATTTCACTTATAACTACAACCTTTTTATCAATATTAAGGAATTACTGACTTAAAATAAGCTCCTATATCTGCTGAAAAGTTACTGTAAGTTAGTTTGGTCTCATTTCAAGTGGATTCAAGATGTTTGTGTTAGAAACTGGACCCGAAATACTTTTTGAGATTTTGTTTCTTTGCAGTGTGACAGCTGCTAATGTAAAAGTGTGATTTTGAACTGTATTCTGTCTGAAATGATGTTTGTTTCAATATTATTCCTCTTCTTTTCTGGCTTTAAGCCGCAATGAGGCTGATTCTGCAGTAATAAACCAGAACTCTATGTTCTGGGTTAAATCAGAACCAAACTCTGTGTTTTATAAGTGGAACAAACCCCAAACCTCCTTTAATCGCACTGTAAACCCTGGAGGAGCAGCAGAGGCATCTTCCTGTCTAGACAGATTAACCTCCGCGATAAAAATCTGGAAATTAAGCCAATTTCCACCAAGTCAGGAGTTTTTCTGTCCCCCAGTATCCTCTGGGAGACTTCCAGTAAAACGGGTCTCGCCCTGTGGATTACAGAGGTGAGTCGTGTAATTAAACATGCTAATGACACGCTCCACCTAACAGATGTTAAAGTCATGACGCCACGTCTCTTTTTCAGTTTCTGGCTTGTTTTCTTGTTCTGTTATGGAAAACAAATCAAAGCTCTGATCATCTTTCTGTCTCGGATGGATTTGCAGTCCGGCTGAAGTGAAATGTCCTTATTTTTTCTGCTAATGATGTTCAGATGAAGCAGTTTGCTTCGCCAGCAGCTCAGTGAGAACCAGTCCTGCAGCGTTTAGGCTCCAGTCTGCAGTCTTACCTGATCACCTCGGAGTGCTTCAGATCATCTTCTGATGTTATGACTTCATATTCACTCCAGAGAAGGCGATAAAACTCTGAACACGTGAGAAAAAAACAAAGTTCAAACATTTTTAAAAAAATGTATTACTTTGAAAATCTGTTGCAAATTCCCCACAATAACAAGTTAAAACTGAAAAACTCTGAAAATTCAGACAGGAGATTAAAAAATAAATAAAAATAAAGAAATGGTCTGGAAAGACAGGCAACTACTGTATTATTATAACGCTGAATACATCTGAATGAATAACTGAAATAATGAAAAATATATATACTATGAACATAAAAAAATAATAAGCAGAATAAATAAATAAAAACAGAATACATACTTAGTAAATATATATCAGTATGAGAATGTATAACTGATGATTAATTAAATAAGCCAAAGCAATAAACAAAACAGAAAATATACAAAATAATCTAAATAGGATTGAATAAAGGTCAAATGCAAAATAAACTTAATTATAATAAATAAAAGCTAAAAAAATAAATACCTAAAAACTAAAGAATAATCTGAAACCAATCAGATTAAAAATTAATAAAAAATGAAATACATTAGTTTAAGAATACATTTTTCATCAATAGCTAAAAAAACAAACTAAAATAATTATTTTAAATACCTCCGACAAGAGCAATTTAAATATATAACTGCAGGTGTAAATAAAAAAAAATTAATTAATTCATTACAAACTAAACAAAGAAAGTTTTAATAAATTAACAAAAAAAAAAAAAAAAAATGCAGGAACCATCATATAAAACAATCTTCCGAAGTTTTTGAAGCAGACTTTGGTTTTCTGAGAAGAGGTTCAGCTCTTAACTCAGTTTTAAACGACTTGCTGATGTTTCTCACTCTCTGCGTTTTTATCTCCAGCCTGTACTTAAATTTTAAAAGCTCGGCCGAGACGTGTTTTCCTGCAGACACAAAACAGCAACAGCAGCTGTGCAATAAAAAAAACACAATTAACATAATCTAAGTGGCCTTAAATGCCACTAAACTAATCTCAACTCAACATCTTTTCAATTACAAACATATGCAAAACCTCATTTATATTATAAAGAGTCGACAGTGAGTGCCTTTCCCAGCTCTAAACTGCAGGATGGACTCATGAAACATCTGTTAGCAACAAGATGGCGATGAGAAAAAGGCTGAATAAGAAAAACCTGCAGCCTTTACTCCTCTGAACGTTTCCCTGATGTTCAGAAACTCACAGGTCACCATTATTTAAGTCGCATTCTGCTGCCTTGAGAATGCTTTCATAAATATTAAACTTTGATGCGTTTCGTTCCATACACACACAATTCAGTGCACGATTATGGTAGAGTAGAAGGAAAATGACACATGGTTTTAATTTTTTTTGACATATATAACATATAAAAATTGAAAAAATTTGCCATTATTTATATTCAAGTACATTTACTTCAATACTTTAAAATAAAATTTACCTTCACATCACCCTGACTACACCACCCCAATTGTGAAACATGGTAGTGGCAGCATCGTGCTGTGGGGTCTTGCCAAAAACCATGCAGACAACACAGCAAACACGTGGATGATGGCTCAGATGGGATCAAAACAAAGATTAAAAAAATAAATAAATAAATACATCCCCATGGTGAGACATGGTGGCGGCAGCATCATGCTGTGGGGATGTGTTTAAGGGCAATCCTGGAAGGAAACCCTTTAAAGGCTGAAAAAACTAAAATGGGGGCTGAGGTTTACCTTCCAGCTGGACAACAGCCAGAGCTACAATGGAACAGTTTAGATCAAAACATATTCATGTGTTAGAATGGCCTAGTCAAAGTTCAGACCAAACCTTGGTGAAATACAAACATACGCTACAGTGTTTCTTGTAAAAAAAAAAATTGAAATCCATGCATCTTTTTGATTCAACTGCCCAAATATGCCCTAGTTGTTGTTGTAACGTGGCAAAATGCGAACCGCAAGTCCAGGAACCCCCAGAGTTCAAGGTTCGCCGACAGTCCCGCGTCGGTTTCCCTTCGGCTCAGACTGCGTCGGATATGACATCAGTAAACAAGCTCTTCCCCCTTCTCCAGACACAAGCCGTGTTATTTCAGCAGAACATCGTCATCTGACTAATTATACCAAACATAAACAACATTTCTGCACTTTGCGGTCACATTTTGGCATGACAGTGCCTTTTAGCGACACGAAGAAGGAAAACTAGAGTAATTATATGTTTGGAGACAGCTTGTCTGGAACACAGTGATGGCAGAAAGGTAAATTTGGCACAAGGCAACAACAAAGACAATGAAAACATCTACTTCTGTCTTGACAACCTGCTATTTTCAGCTATTTTGGGATTCTCAGTCATTATTTCTAAAATAAAACTGAAAACGAGACGGCGAAACATGACAAGAAAGTTCAAGTGAATTTTACACTGAGAATAGTTTTACACATTTTTCATTCAGTCAGTTTAACTATAATCCTCTTGAATATTTAAAATCATAAACAAAAAGCATTTAATATATAATATTATTACTATTGTAGCTGCTGACATAAAATGTTTAGTAGTTGTGTCTAAGTATGTTTGTCTTTCTGCAGGGTAAAATGAAGGTGCACACCAAATATTACACAGGCAACAAACACAAGTTCATTTATAAAGATTTTAATCCCAAAAATACTTTTTTTACATTTTGGCACATAACACGTGGTTTGGTCTCGCTGTATTTTGGCTTTAACACACTTCTGTAGCATATATAGAGCTATATTGTCCTAAAGAGTGGCTGTCATGCAGGAACAACCATGCCTGTCGTCCGGTAGGAGCTACAAGTATGACGGAGTTTTTCATTAAGGATCAGTTTGACCAACATGCTGTTTAGTATTGTGTTAAGTATAATGTGAAAGATTTGAGATACTTTCATGGCATGGTGTCATTCAAAAGTTCAGTCAGTTCACATCAAATGCTCATTTCCTAACATTCCTGAATCTTTCTGAGCAAACTGAATGTTAACACAGTTGGATATTTGGTTTATTGTACAAATGGAGAAAGTCTACAATAAAATATAGATGCATCAGGGTAAAAAAACAAACAAAAAAAAAAAAACAGGTTCCAGCCTGCAGGTTTGCATAACTACAACTTTATCAAAGGAAGACTCTTTGCTGTCCTGATTGCTGGTTCAAACAGTCCAGTAACAATCTATAACTACTTCTCACTTTGGGTGAACCTAAATCAGATTTGAAGTGAATGAAACGCAAACTATCATTACACACCAGCAATTGCGTATCTGTCCTTTCTAACTGTGCCTTGCTAAGGCACTTACCAAGCCCTGCAAGTGTAAGCAAGCCAATAACACATTTGAGTAACTTCAGTAAACTCTATCTCCTCAAGGAGAATCTGAGTTCGATTTTAGGCAACGGCAGAATCACCCTATATGTCGATGAGAGTGTGATAATTTTGTTATTTACAACAACAACATTTAAAGAATACCAAGTAAGGTTAAAACTAAGGCTAAGAGTAAATATTGTAAGAAAACAACTGTTGATCATGTTTTCTATTGACATAATTTTCCATTTTCAGACAGGCAAATGTGGAAAAAGCTACTAAAATGACTCAACAGTACAGACATGTTGGATTGACAGGGTGGTTTGAACAGTCTTGTAACACCGGTCACAAAGTACGTCTAATTTTGGACAATATAAACAGATTTGTTTTTTAAATGTGATGCAAAAACCACTCTATATGTCGATGATGTAGTATTATTCTTTTGTTTGTGCCTTGTTTTAACACATATTGTCCTGACAAGATATGTTGAACAGTCTTGCAACATGTCTTACTAACTCTGAGAAAGAACTGATCGCAAAGTACGTCCTATTTGTAAGACTATAAATTGGGTTTGTTTTTAAGGTGACGTAAAAATCACCCTGTATGTCGATGACGTTGTATTGTTCTGTTATGTCTGTGCTGTGTCTTGAGAAATATTGTCCTGACAGGCTGGTTTGTAATACATCTTAGTGACTTTGAGAAACAATTGGTCTCAAATTATGTCAACAGATTATTTTTTTGCAATGTGATGCAAAAATAACCCAATAAATCAGCAACTTTGCAATGTCCCTATATGTTTAAGCCTTGTTTTGACACATATTATCAAAGTATGTCTAAATTTGGTGAACCTAAGTCTGATTTTTGGCGAATGCGGTGGAAATATCTCTCTCTATGTCGACAACTTTGTACTGTTGCTTTCCAATTGCATGCACTTTATTTGTTTTTTGGGGGTTTTTTGTCTATGAAACGATAATCCATCCAGTGCTAAATTCATCTGTGTTTTCATATGACTAAAAGAGCCCTTATTGGCTTAAGTGAATGGTAAACAGTTTGCAAATTCACAGTGGTAACCAGACATTTCTGACAGCAACAGAATCATATACTACTACTTAAATAAAACAAAAGCTGCCATTTTGTGGTGAATTTTAAACCAAAAAAATAATATTTTGTCTGTCTGTAAATCCTAAATATAAGAATGAGGGAAAACTAAATAAAGTATTGATTGTGACATGGGGTCTTTATGTTATTTAATTTACTGTTCTTAGTTTATCTGAGAATAATTTTTGTCAACCAATAAGAATGCCAGGGTAGTTTTTCTAACTTTTTGCTAATTTGCACAATGCAGTGTAGGGACCAATCAACCAATCAAGAGATTATTGTCACTATTTTAATGTCCATATGAAATATAATGGGGGTAATAATTTCAGGATTTTCTCCATCTTTACCTTTGAAAAATCCTACTTAAGTGATTTTCAGCTTTTAATTTCCATTAGAAATGTAAAAATTCAGTTAACCTTTTTTTCCTCCTTCTGGCTTGACATAATTTGTCTCTAAGTTAGGAGTCCAGAAGTATGTTGCACCTCATGTCTGTCTTAGAAAAGCTATAAACAAATTCTGCAATAATTGGAGAACATTTGGTTAAAATAAAAAAATAAAACGGTGTTAAACTGATAAAAAAAAAAAAAGGCTAAACAAGTAAAAATTTGAATAGCAGGAATATCATGGATAGAACATTTCTAGAAACTTTTAATCGGAAGTTACGCTGGATTTTTGGAAATATTCCAAGCTGGAAACAGAGGGATTTATAATTTCAGCAAGCTATAATAACCAAACATAAACATAACAAATCTTTTCACATCTATGTGATATTTGCAAATAAAAAAAATTACCAGATGTATTCACCAGGGCTGGGCGACATGGCTCAAAAATAAAATCTCGATTTTTTTTTTTCCATACCTGATCCAATTTCCGATTTTAATCTTTTTTTTTTTTTTTTATCTCGCTTTCTTTTCTAAAAAAGAAATTACAAAATGACAAAATATTTTCTAAAAGTGGCTTTTATCTTAATCATCCCTTCCTCTGGCCCTGATACTCCCTCACACAGATTACAAGAATCTTAGTTTAATTATGAGAATAAAGTAATAATATCAGCAGAATAAAGTTGCCATTTTCCAAGATGAACGTCTTAAAATTGTGAAAAAAAAGTTGTTTTAATCAAAAAAGCTTCTAGAGTTTTCAAGATCTAACATGAGAAGCTCAGACCGTGTGGTTCTTTCTTCGAAATAGACTGTTATTTGCATTCAAATAAATAGAAACTATAAAACACGCTTGTCAAACAAGATGGCTGTCCCAGGAGTGCTGGCATCACTCTGAAATATGGAAACAACAGAGAGCATTGTTGAAAAAAATCCTGATTTTCCAAATATTCAATCTTCAAAAACAAAAAGTCGATTAATCGATAAAATCGATTTATCGCCCAGCCCCAATTAATCGAATAATATATTAAAAATCCACTTTGATTTTATGAACTCAAAGATGTTGCCTCATTCGTTGGGGCTTCTAGACATCATCGTTTATGTGACTGATGAATGCATAGTGCAAATTCCAGGTTTATCCTCTTTAGCTTCCATATGAAGCTTCCAAGCTGCGTGGACCTGCACTGCTCTGAACACGGACCCACTGGAGAAGAGGAAACCGCAGACAGTTCTGAGTGCGTCTTCCTCTCAGGGGAATCCTTCCTGCTCCTCCCTCGTCACTCTGCAGCAGAAACGGACACTTAAGAAGGAAACGTCCATAAACCGTCTCTGCAGGGACTCTCTGCCTGTTAGGGGAGGTTAAAGTCATCCATAAATCTGACTTTCTGAGGAGGTTTTTAATGCAACATGCCTTCCTTCACTCATTCTCTCCACCTGCTACATTCGGACTATGTTGGAGGTTTGTGGGAATTAATGAGGGTATTTTTTTCCTTCCATAAAAAGTTAGCGGCAGTGCTTCTCATGCATCACTGCTTCTTCTTCCTCTGCTTCAGAGTCTTCCTCCTCTTCACTATCATCTCATACAGCTTGTCCATGCCCTCGTCCAGTCCCTCCCCGATGATGGCGCAGGCCGGCTGGACGTGGTACGGGGTGGAGGGGCTCAGTTCGGACAGGGCCAGCTGCCTCTCGATCTCCCCCACGTCCAGGGCCCGCGGCAGGTCCTGCTTGTTGGCGATGACCAGCAGCGGGGTCCCCTGGTTCTCCTGGAAGCGGGTGATCCGGTGCAGCTCGGCCCGGGCCTCCTCCAGCCGCTCCGCGTCCACGGAGTCCACCACGTACACGATGCCGTCCGTGCAGCGGCTGTAGGGCTTCCACAGGGGCCGCAGCTTCTCTTGGCCCCCGACGTCCCAGAAGTGGCAGCTGATGCCCCTGGAGGCCCCCGGGCCGCCCAGCCGGATCCGCTCCGTGTTGAAGCCGATGGTGGGCACCGTGTTGACGAACTCGTTGAATTTGAGCCGGTACAGGACGGTGGTCTTTCCCGCGGAGTCCAAGCCCAGCATGACAATGTGCAGCGACTGGAAGGCTGCCAGACTGGACAAACTGGTCCCCATCTTACAGACTGGGAATGACGGGGTCTGGAAAAGGCTCAGCAGAGGAGGTGGAGGGCGCAGCCCCTGGTTGCAGCCGGAGCAGCATCCCTGGAGCCGCTCCAGCTGTGCGCAAAATGTTCAAACCAGCGCACTCACTGCGCACAGCGCTGCTCCAAATGCGCAAAGTGTCCCATCATCATCACCATGCCTCAGTATCTCTGCTCACCTTCATGCGTGGGAACATAAACACACCCCGCTGATGCTGCGTGGATCCGCCTCGAAAGTGCGTCAAGGCACAAAACATTATATCATGTCGCATCCGGTGGGAGCTTCAAAATAAAAGCATTTCTTAAAGATTAGTCAGAACTTGAAAGGCACTCAAACATATTGTTGCATGTCGCAGCTTAGTGTCCAGTACGCTGTAAAACATCACCCCCTAGTGTCCAATACTAGCAACTACAAGTTCGTGCAGAAAGGCCTCACCGTATTTTGTCACAAACACAAATTCAAATGTGTTTAATTTGATACCCCACAAATATTCAATAGAAAACCTTGAAACTGGGGTGGAGGTTCACCTTCCAGCAGGACAACTGCCCTAAACAGACAGAGATCATGTGTTAGGATGGCCTAGTCAAAGTCCAAATCTAAAACCGACTGAGAATCTGTCGCATGATTTGAAAATAGCTGTTCACAGACGCCCTCCATCCAGTCCGACTGAGCTGGAGCTCATTTGTAGAAAAGAATTAGTAACAATATCAGTCTTTAGATGTGCAAGGATGGAGGAGACAAACCCTAAAAAACAGGAATTCATTTTTATTTGCAAACTGTTTTTGTAAATCATATCTATCAGTCAACATCTTGGATTTTTTTTTTTTTTTTTTTTTGCACTTTTCTGATTTTATATTTCTCTTCTTATGCAGAAAATGTTAAAATATTTTATCTCTTTCTTGATACTTTCTTTTCCATTTCTTCCTCATTTAAAGAGGAGAAAGCAATATATGTTTAATCTGACAGAATTGAAGTTTTAACAACAAATAAAACAATAAAAACAAAAGAAAAATAGTGAAGAATGCTGTCAAAAGTCAATGATAAATTTAACCGAAATATTAGGAAACCACAACGATGTAACTTAATTGATGTCCCAAAATGGACAAAACTGACATGCTATTCCAGCATAGTGCCACTAGATGGCAGTACAGTATTTTCCTCCTGAATGATGAGGAGTTTCTGCCGTTTTCTCCGTAAAATCTGACTGGTTTCCGTCACTGTTTTCATCCGACTTCCTGTCCAGATGCAGAAACTGTTCAGATTTAATTTTCCCGATGAATCATATCAAGTTCGTCCAGATTCAATCAGATCATCATAATTAATTTAAGTCAGAATGTGACTCTTGATCGGAGACAGGCCTGTTATTATCTTCTAGCTCCTCTTTTTGCTTTTCTTTATTTCGGGCCCAAAGTCTAAGCTAAATGAAAACAAAGACACTTTTCATCATTTTCCACCTCTGGAAAAGGCAAAAGAAAAGTTAATCTTCTTGTTTCCTTTGTTTCACACGACACAGAGAGGCCCAGCTTCTCTTTGCTACACTTCAAAATAGGAAAGCCACGAGAACATGACATTTAATGTCCGTTGTTGTTCATATAATATCTACCCACCAGAACCTGCTCATATCTTCATGTTAGTATATTTAGTTTTATTTTTATTCAGTTAACTACAGTAACTCTTAAAAACATTACATTCCTGCTTAAAATTTCAAATCAACATTAAAAAACATGAAAACTGGCTCGCTGGGGGAAACCAAAGTCCTACATATATTAAATTTTAACATACATAAGAGTATATTTGCATAAATACAGCGTGTGAATCAAAGACTCATGGGATTTTCTAGTATTTCCCTCGCTGAAGTCCCACTTGGAGTCCCTCTAAACATTCCTTCGCTACGTCTACGTTTTCTCCTTCTTCCTGGAAACCATACCTGTCCCGTTCTGCTGCTCACCTGCCCGGCTGTTCGACAGCATCTCCTGGATCTCACCTGGAAAAAGCGCCACAAACTCATGACCATCACCTGTGAACAAAAAGAAAACCTCCCAGAGCTTCATACTAAGCTCTCCTCTCCTCCACATCACTGCTGCAGGTGATTCAGATTATCATTACGTCAGAGTGCGTAAATAAACATGTTACCTACCTTGACTGCTCCTCAGTGTGTTCTTTGGATAACAAGCAAACCTTAAACATGTCAGTGGAATTTTTCTCGAGGCTGCAGTTTTTCCCTCCACTAAATTTTCCATTAATATGCTCAGATACAACATTCTGGAACAGTCAGCTTCTGCTGCTTCCTGTCTGCTGGACAACTGTCAGGTCAGCAGTCTATCCTGCTGTTTTTTGGGTCACAACTTCCCATTTCTGTGTTAAAATCGTTTTTATTGGTCTTATGTTATACTCTTAATATCCTGAAAAATTAACAGAAAAAGATGCTAAAGATGCCTGTGGAAGGAATTTATATAATGTGTTTCAGTTCTTTAATTGAATTTCTTGAACAAATGGGCTTTTCCATAATCCTTCCCATTTTTGAGGACAACCTGTATACTTTTGTTAGGATTGTGCCAGTACAATACATGGAAGAATACATTACTGGAAACTGAAATACATTTCAAACACATTCGATTGAAATTTCTCCAGTTGCTATTATATTTTTATGTTTTCTTGGCTACTTTAGGACTATTGTTTCTAAATCACATCAAACTGCTTCCAGGTGCCTGTTGATGCTTATTTTACACACACAAAAGGATGATGATGGTATAGGAAGCACTTTACCACCATCTAGCGGTCAAAGTCTGAACAACATCCAAATAACTCAACAAATAATTTAATTAAAAAATACTTTATTTATCCCAAAGGAAAATTAAATGTTTTGTAACTCCTATCATTATGGATGGTGATGCTGTGAGCAAATAGAATCTCCAGTAGCAGTCAGTCTTGCAACGAATCTCAGGAGGCCTCTGACAGAAGACTGTTTCATGACATGCTTACAGCTTAATATCCAGGGAGCAGAGCTGATATACCACAGTAACTGACATGATACGTGGTGGTCCTCAACCACCACGCAAATACAGAGGCAGTGAGTGGATTTGAAGATTTAATAATGAAAAGATAATAAGAAACACTGGAGGTCACAGGAAGCCAGAGGAAAACAAAGCATAAATCCTGGGAGCAAGGAGCACAGGGGGAAGAAATCAGGCAGAGAAACAGGAGGCTTAATTGGCTCAACGTGTGCAGGTGTGGGCAGTTAACGAGAGGGGCGCCGAGGAGAGGGAGAGAATGGCAGCAGGGAAGCAAGGAAAATAATCTAAACGTAACTGAGAAGAACTAGACTCAGGGAAACAACTAGGACTACTAAGAACAGACTGAAATAATCAAACCAAGACCTGGACAAACCAAAGGGATAAACTAGACTGGGGAAAACTGGGAATCAATCCAAAGAAGTGACAGAAGCAGCGTCTAACAGGAACAGGGGATGACGAGGACTGTACTAGAGTTGAAGCAATAATGACTGATCTAATCAATAGAAGAAACACAGGATGACAAGATACAAGGAGAAAACTGGACGGAAGGAAATAACTGGGAGAACTAAGAAAAGACTGAAATGATCAAAACGCTGGACAATAAACATAATCTAAAGGCAACTGGATACTCAAACTAAGAACTGAACAGAGAAACAAAACCAAAACGCGCGGATCCTGACAGTCCCGTAGGACAGCGGAAGCAGAGCGGACTGTTTCGACCTCCTGAAGCATCTCTGCAGGAGAAGCTGAACACAATGAAAACACAACCTGTGAGAGAGACTGGGAGGTTTCCCTCCTGTCCAGCAGATCAGAGGGAGAAAACATTATTTTCCTCCTTCCATTAATTAATTCAAGCAGCTTTTGAAAATGCAGAGCAGGTGGTGAGATGAAAAGCTCGGGGACAAGCGGTCACTGTGTTTCATCTGGAGTTTTCGGGTCCTTGAAGGATGAAAGAAAAGCCCTTCATCTGCTGCTTCTCACGTCTCCGGCCTCCAGCAGCTCTGGAGACCTTCAGACCTGGCGATTATCTCCACTTTCCTGTCAGCCGGGCGCTCGACGGATAAAATGTTATCACCTTTCCAGGAGATCCGTCGATGTAATAAGGTTAAACTCTTCTGGAACACGCTGAAGGATTTCCTGGCTCTGATGGCAGTTCTTTAAATCGGTTTGGGATCTTAATAATTTAGCGTCTGTGTTTCTAATTCACATCATTGATCACACACCGATGCTGGAGAACAGTCAGTGATGACTCAGGTTGTTGTTGTTGCTATTCAGGGACTGGATTTTCTCTGACCTCCTGCGAACGCTGCTGGTTCCCGAACAAATCTTTGCTCTTATTCTGCATAATTACACCTTTTGTTTCAGTCCTTTTATCGGATACTTCAGGTTTGCAACCTGGCTTTTTGGATCTTCCACATTGGCTCTTAATAACTGGCTAAAAATTAAAAAGAACCAGCTAATGTTTTTAAATTTAGATATAACAGTTTTTGGGGTGTCCGCACAACCTTAAAAAGTCTTAAATTTATGTATCTGAAATTAAGGCTTTAAAATGTCTTGAATTCATTAATTTGGCCTGTTACGTTAATCACAGTTATTAAAATTTGTCGTGACAGGACTATTTAGTCTCAAATATTCTATGTAGCTGGGATTTTTTTGCGGGACTTTTCTGTCAGGCTAAAGTTTGAGCCTCCCGCACATACCTTCATTGTATTCTATGACTCAAGGTGGTGGAGGCTACCGCTAACTAGCTGCTAAAATACCCCTGATAGCTAGCTAGCTAGCTTGTTTGAGCCTCCCGCACACAGCTTCATTACGTTCTGTGACTCGAGGTGGTGGAGGCTACCGCTAACTAGCTGCTAATATACCTCTGATAGCTAGCTAGCTAGCTTGTTTGATCTTTACATAATGTTTGTATTGCAGCAGTATGTTCATACGCTGAAAAATATGAAAAGCAAGCTGTTAATTAGAGTATATTAATTGAGTTCAGAGGAAAATCCCATGTTAGGAAATAATCTAGCATAGTCACCACAATTTTCTGGTCGAGAACAACAGATTTTTATTTAAAATATATTTAAAAAGGAGTGGCAAAAGCAAAGGAAGTGGATTAGCAGAGTTTGCTAACAACTGATGGTGTCATCCAGGACGTGTTACTGTCAGGATCTGTACATTTTGAGTATCCAGTTGCCTTTAGATTATGTTTATTGTCCAGCGTTTTGATCATTTCAGTCTTTTCTTAGTTCTCCCAGTTATTTCCTTCCGTCCAGTTTTCTCCTTGTATCTTGTCATCCTGTGTTTCTTCCATTGATTAGATCAGTCATTATTGCTTCAACTCTAGTACAGTCCTCGTCATCTGTACTGTTCCTGTTAGACGCTGCTTCTGTCACTTCTTTGGATTGATTCCCAGTTTTCCCCAGTCTAGTTTATCCCTTTGGTTTGTCCAGGTCTTGGTTTGATTATTTCAGTCTGTTCTTAGTAGTCCTAGTTGTTTCCCTGAGTCTAGTTCTTCTCAGTTACGTTTAGATTATTTTCCTTGCTTCCCTGCTGCCATTCTCTCCCTCTCCTCGGCGCCCCTCTCGTTAACTGCCCACACCTGCACACGTTGAGCCAATCAGCCCCAGCCTTTGGTCCAGCAGTCACTCCCCAGTATTTAAGCTGCTCTCCTTCAGCTACTCCGGTGGTTCCTCTGCTTGTAATCTCCCCAGGTTTCCCTGCTGTGCTTTCTGTTTGCTCCCAGGATTCATGATTTTGTTTTTGCCCTGCTGCCTACATCCCCCAGTGTCTTGTAATGTTTATTGTCGTCATTTTCTTTATTAAACCTTCAAAATGTACTTGCTGCCTCTGCATTTTGGTCCACAAAGCATGACAGAGAGAAGCTGAAGAGAAGAACCAGCTGGATTTTTAAAAAAATCTCCTTATAAATGCAGAGAAACAGCTTCAAGGATGTTTAAACGTTTAATTTAGGTGCTTAAAAATGTTCCACATGGTCCAGAAATGTAGCAGGTGCAGGTCTTTTAAGGTTTCAACAATTACAAAGTTTTTTTTTTTTTTTTGTTTTTTTTTTACCTCTGGTGTAATCAGATTGAACTGACAGCATCTAGTTTAGGTCTGAACTTTGACTAGGCCATTCTAACACATGACGTAAACCATCCATTGTGTCTCTAGGGTGGTTGTCCTAAATCAAATTGTCTACATTCCTGTACTGGTGCTGGATGAACATGTGGGGAAGCACCTCATGCCCAATGTTAAGGACGGCGGAGGACGTGTCATGCTGTGGGCGTTTTGAGAACCTCTGTAAAGTTGTTGGCAACATGAGCTCTTTGAAATACAAGGACAACTTCAATAAAAAATTAAACATGTAAATAAAAATCCCTTTCAAGGTGTGACACCTGCGATGGGCTGATGACCTGTCCAGGGCCCCCCTCCTTCCACCCAGTGACTGCTGGGGAATATTTGGATATTATCTTCATCATACTGAGTAAAAAATATATTTAAAAGTATTTTCGGTGTGAATTTAGGACCAGCTGGTCTTTGGGAATCATCTTATTGGTGCTAAAATCTGTTAAACTCTCATCTTTGGTAATTTTCATAAATTCGGCAAAAGAAATTGGAGCAAACTGTGTCCAATGTGAATCATCCTTTGAGATTAAGAGACTATTGCAGGGTTGAATAACTTCGAAATGACAACATAAGTGGTCAGACACTGGCCTGAAATGAGAAAAAAGAAGCGAAAGTCCAAGAAAAACGTTTTGAAAGACTTCCAGAAAGCCTGATTTAAGATATCCCAAGGAAATATGGACGTTTGGAAGGAAAATCTAAAGAACTGAAAGATTTCTTTTGGACAAGATTATAAATAAATCCAACAACAAAGTTTGACCAAATCCAAAGAGCCTCGGCGTTTACTTTGAAACTGTATCCAGGAGACGAGCAGGAATGTGGAGGGTGAGTCATCGAGAGCCGAAGGACGGCTGTGAAGGTGGCCTGTCCTCTGAGGGAGAATAATTATCTGCTTTAATTAAGTCCATCAAACTCTCTGCAAGTGTGTGTATGTGTGTGTGAGACAGAAAGAGAGGGGATTATGCTGAGAAATAAAGCACATGAGGAAGGATTCATTAGCTGCAAAATCTCCATCTTTGGGTGTTTTTGCTTGCAGAAACCGTTTTTATGTGAAGCTCCATGAAAACCCATCTGCATGGCGATGAACCCTGATGTACAGAGGCAGAACAACAACAGGCGGAGCGTTCACCCTTATTGTTGCTAGTGATTGAAAAAGACACCTGGTGTGCAGAATAACAAGTGCTATTAGTCTGTGAGGAGAATGAACCATGTTCTGTGATGCGATTCGGATAGACTGGAAATGAATTTGAGGTTGCAGCACATAAGAAAGGAAAGATCTGGATATAAAGCCAGATAAAAATGTTATTTTATAATCTAACTGCGCAACTTAAAGTTCAGTTCAGGATGTTTTAGTCTTTGCATGAAAACTACACTTCAAATAAAGCTTCCTGAAACCTACAAGCTGATGACCTGCATGTTTTGATCTTGTGCACAGGAGATTATGAGATTTTTTTTTTTTTTTTTTTTTTTTTTTTTTTTTGCAGGGATTTGGAAATATTTGCAACTAAATAATCCATGGGTATTAGTTTTGCAATTTTTTTTTGCCATGCCACAGGTACAGCAAGGGCTTAAACAGAGTTCTGGACGGATGGTCTCCCTGAGCGGAAAATTAAAACCAGTACGTACACATGTACTCATTACATTCCCATTTTATTGATACTTTCTAAACAGTAATACTGAACTGGATTCTGATGTGCGACCCATCACAGGTGATAGAGTTTCACATACAAATCTGTCAACACTCAGTTGGTTCTCAGTAAAAATATAAAAATTTCTCACACATTTTCTCTTCCGATTGTGTAAATATTCCAAGCACTGCAGAAGTCACAAAATTACCAGGAGGAACATCAACATGATGACAAATATTACCAGTTAATAAACAATAAGCACAGAAACCGGTTGATTATCTTTGCTGAAATTACATTCAGAAATGTATAACACAAAGGGCCTCTCTAAATGAAACTGCAACAAAAAACAGCACTTTTTTGAAAATTTAGTTTTCTTTTTAAAGGCCTACTGTTCTGAATGTGATTATATCTAGTGGCAGAAAGGAAGATTGCATCTAAGTAAATACTTGACAATGTCAAGTTCGTACGTGAAATTACTGTGGCCCTGAAAGATCAAAAGTCTGTAATAGAGAGATCGGCATGTCATTTGTTTACTTGTAGCAGGGGCTGCGTCTGAAGATCTACACCAAGTCTTTGCTAAAATTGTCAAATTCTTAGCTAAATTATCTCTTGTATATAGTTTTACCTCATTCTAATGTAACCACTACTCTGGTTTGGAAACTTGAAACAAAAGGTTAAATAAACTGCAGATAATCAGAAGATATACTTGTTTGTTAGCAGACTAGCTAGTTAATGTTGGATTAGCTTTTGCATAAAAACTGGTTAGTTATTGTCTACTGAAACATTATTTTAACTGAACCAAACTGTTGTCTTCCATTTGAAATAAACAATGTATGATTAAGCATAATTTGAGAATTTGGTGATTAAATCAGACATATTCTGCTTTCACTGTATAGACTGCTAATGCTAATTATAAAGTTAGTGTTAGTTGAAATGTTTTTTATTTGGGACATTGTCTAATTCCAATTCAATCAATGTGTTGATGTTCATCTAGAAACTCATGTTTTAATGTCAAAATGAAAGATTACACATTCTGAGAAAGTCAAACTGACAGGCTAGCTAATTGTGGATTAGCATTTTCATAAAAACTGGATCATTATCATCAACAAAGTTTTAGGTGGACTGAACTATTTTCTATTGCCAAACAGTTTGTGGCAATAGAAAATGTGTCTTCTATTTAAAATACAAGTTTATGATGAAAACTGATTCAATTGCATCAACAGGCAGTAAACCTTTTACAATATGGACAGCTAGTGCTAACTGCACTGTTAGCATTACCATAAATATTTTTTGTATGAAACATTATCAACAATGGCAAAGTTCTGATCTTCAAATATAAACTCAAGTTTTTCTGTCATATATGGTAATAATAATGATAATGTTCAGACATTTGATGTCCTCCCAGTGCAGCCATGTTAGCTGACTAGCTAGTTATGTGTGGATTAGCTTTCAGAAATTGATTGTAACTCTTGACAAAAAGGTACTTTTTTTTTTTTTTTTTTTTTTTTTACTACACTGAAGTTTTACATTGAAAATGAAGCACACTTGATGAAATAATAGCACAGACAGACAGCAAATCTCTTCCTGTACTGATTGCAAATCGCTAACAGCTAATGCTAACTATACCATTAGCCAAAATGTTTGGCATTTTAGTTTCTAAAAAATGAATCTTAATGCTTGAATGTATAAAACTGAAATATATGCATGTTTTATTTAAGTGCTTATGTTTCATTTTGATAGGATACATTTTTTGATTTTAGAGTAGAGCCTGTGAAAGTCATTGTGACAAAAAACCCTATCTATAACAGATTATATGTAAACAGGCTGAAGTTCAAATCATTTTATACAGGCAGTTTGCAATGTCTTTGATGTTCCCCTGAGGGTAAAGACAGGAAAAACATGGGGAGAACCAACAGTCAGACCGTGACAGGAGTGATTTACAAGGTAGAAAAGGACAAGTACATGAAAGGAAGTAGTACTAAGAAGTAGAAAAGCAAAATCCGAACAGAAAAGAAAGAAAAGATGGGCTAGAAACAGACACAGCAGGGCTCCTCGCTAAAGTTTCCATTTATCCTGAAAATCAGATGCTGAGCAAAGCCGTAATATTCGGCCACATTTTAGTCACAGAACTGGGTTTGAATAACTTCCACCTGCTGGAGCGTTTAAATGTTTTCCAAGGGAGTACATAATGTTCAAACAGCAAAGTCCCCATACCCGGTGGGACAGAAAGCGGCACTGCGGAGGGTATCGAGGCAGTTTACGAGGATCAGCGCGCCAGTCAGGTGTTTCCACCTCTTAGTGATGGGGTTCCGCATTTTATCCAGACCATGGTGGAGATCCTGGATCACGTCCCGGTAGCTGTCCCCAACATGAGCAGCCCATGTCAGCAGAAAATCATAGGCTGGTTTCCACATAGACTGAAGGGTCAGAAAAAAAGAGGTGATTTTAGGGGCAAAAGACCAGAGATTGGAGTGTTTATTGGACTCTGAGTTGAGTTTCACCCTTTCTGGACTTTAGGATAGACAGAGATTTTATATAAACTGTTGCCAATTTCAGAAGAGCTGAACTCTGAAAAGATACAAACACATTCCTGCAAGCTTCGGTGTGATGATTGTGTTTTTTGGAGGGGGAAAAAAAAAAAAAGATCATACAGGATAGATCAACTGAAATGCTTTTGATATTCTGAAAAAATTCATCTGTTTTCCTATGTGCAAGTCTTACACTGATGGATTTTAGTCCAGTGCGTCTCCAAATTGAGTTAATTGAGTTAATTGCAGGGTTTGTAATTAATTGCAGTTAATCGCATTTTAATCAAAAACTATATATCAACAAAATACGCAGCATTTTCTATTCAAAACCCCTTTTTTGATGCTAAATTATTAAATAAACAAACACATGAGCTCAACAACAAATATATTTATTGTTTTCAATCTGTTCTTCAGGTTCTTCCAGCATCAGATTGGAGCAAAGGTCATCTTTCCAGAGTTTCAGGAACCCCTGATCATTCATGGAGCTTCTTTAGAAATGTGGACTGTGGACGCTGACATTAGCATTGCTGCTACATGTTTAGCATTGAGATGCTATTTTAGGCTAGCATAGATTCTCTGATAGGCCGACTGCTTTTAGCACAACTTGAACATAACTGGAGTGTTTTCCAGTGTCCCATCAGATCGGTTCTAGAAGCAGAAATTAGCCCCCTGTGTGGCAACAGAAGCAGCTTCATTGTCCATTGCTGTTAGCGGATGTCGCCTGTGCATCAGATTTACGGGTGTACCAGAAATGCAAGAATATAACGGTTCCAGTCAGAACCTTTGAATGTTTAAAAAAAAAAAAAAAAAAAAAAAAATTAATTATATTTAAATTTTTAATGCGTTAAAATCTATGGCAATAAAATGATTGAAATTAACACGTTAAAGTCTCGGCCCTAATTATTTGGAATTGTTGCTGCTGTTCACATTTATTTTATTCTTCGTTTTTGTAGAAGGTATACTTAGCCAGGCAGTTTAGTGCTTCCCGGACAGAGTTATTGAGAAAAATATTGCTGCCAATAACTTGTGTGCTCTCTGTAGTTTTCTTCTCATAGAAAGTACCGTTCGCGAAGCGCCTCTCTGTGGAGCTGTGCCTTTTTCCTAGACAGAGCTATTGACATAGTTGAGTATTTTGCCTGTTTGTCCTGAATTGACGTCTCCTCACCTCGTTGTCCAGGACGCCGTTCTTGTCGCGATGCGGCGCCTCGTAAGCCTCCATCTGCTGCCGGGACACTCGGGCCAGCTTCTCGGCCAGCTCCCTCCACCTCGATGCCACCTCCACCGCCGTGGTCAACAAGACAAAGTCCAGGACCAGCTTAGCAACCAGACCCTGGCAGTCCATCTTCAGCAACGCCTGATTGGGGAAAGATGGACAATCTCAGCATTCATTCACACTAGAAGATGTAGAAACTGATCCAAGGGCTCCATTTTCAGACAAATGTCTGTTTCCAATGATTGACAGATAAACAAAAGCAACTTTTGCGATTGGATGAGGTTTTCCTGGGAAAAGCATATCTAGATTACCTTGCAAAGTGTACATTTACCCCAACCTGAATCGAGAGAAGCTGTGAAACATGACCACACAAATGGTCAGGGGGCCTCTCATTGTCATGAGGAGAAATTTAAGACCTGACGTGCAACAGACCCCTGGAAAACCAACCAGAGGAGTTAAATAAAACGCCACAAACATCAGCAGGAGGAGGATTCTCAGACAAAATGGATGGGTTGATGAAAATGCTACAAAAAATTTCCATATGGAGTATTTTGGGTGAATTTTTGATCATCTTTGTTTTCCTTTAAGCCTTTTAAGCTAAACAGAAGAATCCTTTCATTGACTCCCATTTAAAATGCATCCTTTAAACACACGACCACTACAGTTTGGGTTTATGAAACATTATTTATAACACCTTTTGAATAAGAAATGATGTACAATTATAGAAAATGTAATTAAAAGAATAACATACACAGAACAAAGGAAAATAAAACAAACTGCTCCCATTCTCTGAAAGTATAGAAACAATAATAAAAGATCATAACTTTAATTCATTAATTTTTTTTATTCCCTGGTGTTTAAAACGTTATGTTTCAGAGATTTCCACCAGGTGAAGATATTATGGACTCTAAAGAGGGACAGTAGCGATGTGCACCCAAAGTTATAAATAAATCTTTTCAAATATATAGGGTGCAATAAGTAACCCTCACGTTTTGGACGACTTTTTATTGAATTGACTCAACATTTTTTGACACTTCTTCCCCATTAAAACTCCCAAAAAAATGTAGATCTGAATAAATGAGAAAGAAAATAAACTTTTTGCTGTTTTCAAACTTATATCAATATAAATTTATCTTTGTTTACACAAATTATTATGTCCTGTGAAGTTGTATACGTAAAAGGGGAAAATATACTTTTTGTTTTCCCTGCCCTTCTAAAAAAAAGACTTAATCCACTAAACCTGACATTTAAAGGATTAAATATCATTCATGAATATTAGTTATGTGAGAACTGAAGCTGAAAATATGTTACATCATATTTCCATGGCGATTTCTGAACATTTTTTTTGTATCTAGAGCAAAACATCCGGACTGGTCGGTTGTTGATGCTTCGCTTGATTCCAAACCTGCAACAGTTTTGACGACTGTGGACACGTCAACATTCCCAGAGGTGCTCCTGTGATACTACAGACAGATAATGGATATAATTAACCTAATAAGGGAGCAATTTACTCCCTTATTTACTCTGGAGTCGCTTCGTTAGTGAAGCTAATTGCTCTGAAGAAACAGGTGTGTGCAAACTCACACCCATTAAACTGATTTAAGAGGATTAAAGGGGTAGATAAGGATTTAAGGATTAAAAAAAGCTTAAAGTGTCAAGATTTTCTTTTCTTTTTTTATAATATAGTTTGTCAGGTTTCTCCAGCTAAATGGAAAATTTGCCCCAGAAAAGCTCAGATTCTTCCAGAAAAGAGTCAGATGGCAGCTGAGAAAATGAAGAAGCGTCCTGTGATCTTCAGCAGCTGGTATCTATGGACCAACTGTGCAGAATCAATCTAATTTCTCTGATCAAGTTCTAAATAAAATTATTGGTTTCAGTGAGATCACCAACAGAAACAACAAAATGAAGCTTAAAGACGTTGCAACACTTTGTTTCATTAGAATAAGAACACTTCATGACATTTCAATGTTTGTAAAAATCATAGTCTTTCCAAGAAGTTTCTGAAAGTTTGTTTCACTGATTTATTAAAGTCGGACGGTCTAAGAGGAAGGAGGAGAGACATGAGGAGGGCTGAAAATGAAATATAAAAACACAGAGATGAAAAACATGCCAGAACTGTGACACACCTACACAATCAATGACTTTATTTTGAACTTTTATGTTGTTTTCTGCATAATAAAGAAATATTTTTAAAACAGGTCCGTCTGAATGTGGTGCATTTTGTCCAAAAAAGAAAAACCTAATTTTTTATTTTCTGTTTTCCTTTAAGGCTGCTTTTTAAAAATGTTTTAAACTTTTTTTACTTAAAGTTTTTAAGAATATATTAGAAGCATGTAAAGAATGAAAAATAAACTATATAATTATTTTGAGCTGTTTGTAGAAGGAAGCATAAAGGTAGTAAGAGGATTTTTATCCTGTGTTTTACTTTTTGAAAAAGGATAAATAAAATAATATTAAAAATGTGGACATATTTATAATATTCTTATTTTTTCCTAATTATTTTTCATTTTCTATCCCAAATGTTGCTTTAGGAACTCCTCCAGCTTTTACCAGAAAAAAACTAAAATAATCATGATTTTTTTTAATATAATTTTCACAATTCAAGTCATTTTTTTTCTTTTCATATATACAAATTAGTATATTTACAGCACAGGAAAAAATATTGTCACCTTGTTGGAAACAGTAAAACACCACAATTTGAAGTGATTTTAACAGAAAGGAATCAAAATAGAAATTAAATTAAAACTTCTTTTTTAAAAAGCTGAAGTTTCAGAGATTGATTAAAAGAAAAATGTGTAAAAATCATGAAAAATAAACAACACTGCCAAATTTTATAAGTGACAATATAACTCCTAGTTAAAAACAAAAAACACAAGCTAATGTCCAGGAAACTAGGACTGACTTTATTCCCACTGAGCTTTTATGACATCTCCAGGCTAAGATCTAATTAAACATCTGCTCTAAAACTGAAAGTTAAATAGAGACTGAGACAATGTTCAAAATAATGGTAAAAAAAAAAAAAACAACCTCGCAACATATACTTAACGAATACGTGATGAATTTTATGGGAGCCGATTTAAGAAACGGCGTTCTGTTGAGGAGCAACAAACTGAGTCCTTCAGGGGAGGAGTTGGTGTTTGTCTCCAACGGGAAAGAAACACGGTTCTGTTCCTCCAACCGCCCACACCGCTGGTCCACTCATCCGATCACATGATGCAGGAGATTCTTTTTCAAATCTGATTCCCTGTAAAATGCTCTGGTAAACCTCGAGACCAAACTCCTTCTCGTTCTGGGCCACGTCGAGATCGCGCCTGTCCTTAAAGGGCCGGTTGTGTCAGAATGTGTTGATAAAACCCATCAACAAACCCTTAAAATATTAAACAGCCGTCTCTGGAGTCGATGAGTTCTTCTTAAAATTAAATAATACTGAACATCTTTTCACATCGATCAGTCCCTCCAGGGTTTCATGATCAAAATCACTGATTTTCTGGAGCTAATTTAGAAATATTTGCACAAAATTTTGCAATATTTGCGCTTAGATATGACGTTAAATGTGACTTTTTGTTTCTCGTCACATCGATCACGGACTGAACCTGACATCAAGAAAGGCTTAGGCAGCAGAGCTGTAGAAGGAAGAAATACTGCCACCTGCAGGTGGGAGGTAGCATCAATTAAACCCGAGGATTTTGACCATTTTTGCGGAAAATTTGCAATCAACTCATAATTATGAATTTCCATGAAAAACTGGAGGAACTGATTGATGTAATTTGCCAGAATACAAATAAAAACTGCTTTGATTTGATTGATAAAATAATATTTCAGCAAGTTATCTTGAAGGTTCTGTTTACGTGGCCCTCTGGAGTCTAGAGGGCCGCATCAAAAGCTACGGCAGGCCGGATTTGGCCCCCGGGCCTCGAGTTTGACACGCGCTCTCGAGAGAATAAAGTTTTCTTTTCTAGAAAAACACTGCACAGACCCCCCCCCCTTCCTAAAGCCAGTTAAGGCGGCAGAAAGGCCCTGGACCTTAACGCAGCCACGCAGCACTGAAGGCTGCATATCAGTGGACTGAACTGATGTTAAAACAAACTGGATGCTGGTTTTTCTGTTTCAGTCCAAACATATCGTGATCCTGAGGCCAGACTTTTATTTTTCTACTAACCTATAAAGGTTTGGTATTAGTTAGTATTTCTCGGGTGATTTTTAAGACTTGCAGAATCGGATGGATGTGGTCAAAGTTACTTCTGGAACGGTCAGGCTTTAAAGGCGGAGCTTGAAAAACGTGAGAGAAAGGAAGGAAGGAAAGATGGACAGATGGATGTGTTGTCAGCATCAAAACCGCTGAGCTTCACTTGGTTTAACTTTGGCTTTGAATGATTTTTATAATAGCTTATGGGAATTATTAATAAACTAGTAATTTAGATCAAAAATGACCAAGTCGGGGCTCCATCTTTTTTAGTTTAAGAATCATTATATATATTATAGGCAAAGAGTTTGGTCTCAGTTATTATTTATCATACCTGCCTGATAAGGCCGAGGTTTTAAAATAACAGATGCAGGCATAATTTCAGCCTTACGCCTTTATCTGAACAGCAATATGTTCCACGTGTGTGTGGAATAAACACAGGCAACTTCTCTCAAATATACAAGTTTATTAACAAAATGAGTTTAACTTCAGTTAAACATTTTATTCACTCGCTAAGCTACTAACGCACGACACCACAAAAACACCAAGTCTCACCAAGTATTTCTGTCCAATTTCTACTGCAAATATCTTGAATCAACTTGAAATAAGACAAAACTAACTTACAGGTAACTTTTTAGCAGATGTAGGAGCTTGTTTTAAGTCAATAATTTGTTAATATTGATGAAGAAGTTCTAGTTATAACAGAAATAATCTGCCAGTGGGACATTTTTCCCATATAATAAATTAAAATATTTTGTTCCCCTGGCAGATTATTGCACTTATAACTAGCAGTTATTTGTCTTATTTCAAGTGGGTTTAAGATATTTGCACCAGAAACTAAACCACAATTACTTGGTGAGATTTTGTGTTTTTGCTGTGAAAAACTACTGAGAAAGAGATGAGATGAAACTAAAACTCCTGGAAGTAAAAACAGTAAAACTAGATTAAAACAGAACCAGTAAAATGATGCAGTGACGTCACAGAAGAGTTGTCCAGAAACGAATCTCCCTCTTTGCTCAACCGGACGAATTTACACAACATCGAGAAAAAAACCCTGACCGTGCTCTTCATGAGACTGTCAGTCAGAGGCTTCTTCAGATTGGTTGTAAAACGGACTGCTACAGGAGATCTTCCCTGCCAACAGGCATCAGCATTGAGAATAACTCCTTAATTAAATGAGTTACATCAACATTTAATTTCCCTTTGGGATAAGTAAAGTGCTTCTGAATTGCCAAAGTGCCGGTGAAGGATCTCGGCCTCTACTTTCTTCTTCTTCTTTAAAATAATGTGCAGTTCCCTGAAAATTAATTCCCCATGTTGTCTCCAGGTCAGGCTTTAAAACCCGGTCTGAAAAGCTCTGCGAGATTCAGGCCACCTGCGGTTCTTTTTGTCTAAATATAGACTCTTTGAAGACAAACCCGATCAAGCGAGTCAGCTGCTAACGATCACGAGGAGTTCAGATGGAAATCAGAGGCTGCAGATGTGTTGTTCAACAAACCGGGATCAGTCCGTGACGCCAAATAAAAGCCAAACAGGGTCAGGACAGCAGACAGACGAGTTATCTGGAAGGAGACTAGAGCCACGAAGCTGCGAGACAAGAGCGGAACCAGATGGAAGGTCAAAGGTCAGCGTCTTGCTTCAGGACTGCTGTCTGAGCTCCAGCTCGATTCATCTATATTTCCGTTCCTCTGAGCCTGACAGGTTTCACATTTTGTGAATTTTATGCCACTTAATGAATCAGTTCTCCTCTTTACACTGGTTCCGTGCTAATGGGGGCAGAACAAGCCCAAAGTATGACTCTTTCACCACCGTGCAAGACAGTTTGAATTTTTTATGACAACAGGTGTCCCACCATTGCTCCCGTTTAGAATACTGAGGTTATGGTTGTTTATTATATCAGAGTGCTGGCCTTTTTGTCCTCTGTAATTGGAAAATTACAACATATTTAGACCAAGATGTTCAACTCGTCATGCATCCCTTTAATAGGCGACGGCTGGTGATATGTGAAAAAGTCTGACCCGTCGATCCTTTGGAAAAACCTCTGCTAAACTCCTGACTTGTGTCGGGTTTTTACCAGATACGGTTCTGTGGGTTTTTTCTGATCTTCAACTGTCGTACTCAGGCGGGACTGGACAGAAACTGATTTCGAAAGACCTTCAGAAAATCTGGAGAACAAACTTAGATCAGTTTAAAACATTGCTTTCTGTTTTATGATTCATTCAGAGCCATTTTTTTCAATTATACAAATCTTTCTGAGTTGCTTCTTTCAAAAAAATTATAACGAATGTTGATAAATGCATTGATATAATGTATAAGGTGGAATAATAGGAGGCAAAGGTTTGCAGCTGGGTCTCAAACCCTGTGAAACGGATTCAGAGGTAGCAGCGCCGCAGAACATCCCTTCATCTGTTTCCAGCCTGGTTTGGTCTCCTGCTTATTAAACAACAACATGGTTGGGATCTAAAAATAGAAAACGCTCCGCTGCACCAGGGAATACAGCATCGGTACGAGATAACGCAGGAAGTCAATGCAGCAGACGGACAGACGGCGCTGACAGCTGTCAAGGAAATAAGCCTCCTCTCCGCAATTACAGACGACGCTGACAGGCAGAAACGAAGAAAAGCAAGAAACAAAGACCAGACAAATTAAGAAATCTGAACATATATATTTTTCTCTCAGAGCGTCCTCTGTGGTCATCAGCACCCAAACGACAGAGATGTGAATGAAGCCTTAAAAAGATCTGGCTGTTCAGACTTGGTGACCCAAAGATGTCACTCGTTATTAAAACCTGGCGGGACAGAAATTAAAAGCTTAAAGCGGTTGCGTTGTTGGCCTTTGTCATTTGCAACGACATGTTTTTAATATAAAATGGTTTTAAAAAAATTATTTAAAAAGGATCAAAAAACAAAAGTAGTAAAAAAGCTCAGAGTTTGTGCTCCATTTTTACCAGCTTGTGTTTAGAATCCCTCTAAATTCCTATAAAATATAAATATAATTTTAAATATATAAAATAAATAAATAAATAAATAAATAAAAAGATATGTATCCATTTCATTTGTTAATTTAGTTTATTAAAAATGTACGAATCACCTGAAATGAAAATGTCGCCACCACCGAATCTATAGAGGCACAGAAGCAGAAAGCAGCTGTTGCTATGACCGGTGTCCTGGTTGCTAGGCAACAGGACATACACCAAGGTAACGGCGGGAAAAAAAAAAAAAAAAAAAAAAAAAAAAAAAAAAAAAAAAAAAAAAATCGGAAGGCAGAGCTGCTGACTTCCGATCTTCGTGATCAACAAAGCACCCGGCGTCCGCTGACTGCGAAGACTGGAAGTGAAGATGACGAAATGAAATTGTGAAACTGCAGTCATTTAGAAAATTTTGCATCTTTTTCCATTATTTTCCATGCAAAAAAACATACATATAAAATACTAACATCATCTGCTGATCTTTTGTTTTCTTTCAATATTTATATTTACAAGAAAAACTTTCTAATATGAATTAACTGATGTTCTTTTTATTTTGATTATTTATTTGAAAGTTTGTCTTGAAATTTTTATATAAATGTCTTCTAAGAAAAGAAAGCTATTGTTTTTGTTCAGTTTGGATAATTTATTTTATTTTTTATATTTTTTTCCAGATAATTTTGTTGAGTAAAACAATAAAAAATAAAATAAAAACTTAATCAGCCATTATTATCTCTCAAAGAACCACAATGTTTAAACAGATCATTTAAAAAAAAATAATAATAAAAAAAAAAAATATTTGGAAAATTAAATAGTAATAGAAAGATTAGACACATAAAATTACATTTTACAATACTTAGCATAAAAAAACAAAACAAAATCAAATGTTAAATTAAATTAATTAATAAACAGACTGGTAAAGTTAAAAAAAGAGCATATTTAATTTATAATACATATAAAAATCATCATAACAATGAGGATAATATAATCAAAAATGTCTGTGGACATTTCAAAGCTGTGTCTGCATTACTGTTGAGGTTTTATCTGGATTAAACGCTTCATTCTTATGTTTGGTTTTTAATCTAACTAACCTGCAGCAGCCACATCTGCATCATAACTGCTTGAATGATGTGAAAATGTGCGTTAAACGGAGCTGAGATGACTGAAGGGTTGACGACGTCCCCCAGGAGCAACTCGCCCTGCCTCTCAGCGATGATCTATTATTAACAGTCCTCTCCTCGGCTCACAAACACCAGCTTTCTTATTCTGTCCTTTTGTAACCCAACACGCTGCGATAAAAGGATCTGCCAGGGCGGTGTCGGATGCCCCGCCGGGCCTCCGAGTCTGTCCTGATCAATGCCTGCTCAGATTTCACACAGGAGCACCTGTCGGCTTCTGAGGAGGCGGAAAACAGCTCCTGCTTTTGGTTGTGGCTTCCAACAGAGAAGAGAAACCAGTAAAACCTCTAAAGACGTAGTGTTGCACCGCTCACTGGGTTAGTGGTGTTTTTGCTCGGAGTAAATCAGAAAGAAACAGGAGTAATTGGGGTGATTATGCAAGCAGAGCCTTTTGCTCTGGATTCTGGCTCGTTCATAAACTTTAAACTTTCCTCTCATCAAGTCATTGCTTTGTTGATCTGGATGAACACCTGGACTCACAGCGAGGCCCAAAATACTAGATTACTACATATGTAACCAGTGGGAAACTTGGCTTTAGCTAAAAGGAGGATTAGAAAAAATTGGTTCAAGAAAGTTTTAGTCTAAAGGAGTGCAAAATTATGCAATTATGAATTTTTTTTCCCTCTAATAGCTGTTTTTTTTTTTTTTTTAATTTAAAAATTATATGTATGAGGAATATATACATATAATTTTTTAAACCTTGAATTTCATCATTTTTCTGTCACTTCAGAATGTGAAATTTATATAGCTTCATCACAGCGTGACATATTTCAAGCCTTTATGCAAGAAAATCCTGGGAAGGTTGAGTGGAAGGAAAAACTGTGGCTGGAAAATGGAGAAAATTGGTTTGAGCTAAAAGGATGTTTAGCAAAAATTGGTTGAAGAAAGTTTTAGTCTAAGGGAGGTTGAGGCCACTCTTATATGACCCCCCCCTCTAATAACTGTTTTTAAAAAATTTTTATTTAAAAACTTACTGTACTACAATACAAGTAGATTTAAAAAAAAAAATAAATGAATATTGTGAAAAAGTTGCACATTTTTCTGTCACTCACTTTCGAAAGTGAAATTTGTATAGATTGATCACAGAGTGACATATTTCAAGCCTTTATTTTGCATAATTTTGATGATTCTGGTTCAGAAAATTAGCATATTTAACTCCAAACATCTGGATCAGAAGGACGCAGTCCTGACTGGACAGATGTCCAGAAGACATGTTGACAAAAGGTCATTGCTAAAGAAGCTGGTTGTTCACAGAGTGCTGTATCCAAGCATATCTGGGGAAAGTTGAGTGGAAGGAAAAGTGTGGATGTCAGCGGGCTGATTACTGGAGCCACTTCATGACGGAGTAAAGAGGAAGAGCACCTTGTGCCTATCGGGAAGCGGCGGTGAGATGCACAAGATGGCAGGCTCTGCGGTTGACCCCCAACTCCTCCCGTGATAAATCCAGTCGTTTCTACGTGGTGTCCTGGATCAACAGGCTTCTCAGGACAGACTTCAAAGATGTGCAAGAGATGGGATCAGGTGCATGCCAGTGTCAGATGATGGACTGCATTTTTCCTGGCTCTGCTGATGAAGTTTGATGCATAGAGTAAGGAAGACTTTAGGCACGGTTTCAGTGTTCTTCCGGACGCCTTCAACCAGAAGGGTGTTACAAAGACCATTCCAGCTGACGGGCTCATAGAGGGAGATTCTAAAACTTGCTATGAGTTCATGAAGTGGTTCGAACTTTTTTACACACAAAAAAAAGGAATACGATCCTGTGAAAGCTTGAAAGAGCAGCGATACAGACCCGATTTCAATGAACGGCACTGCAAGGGCAACGAAAACGGCTCCACACACTGAAAAGTGGAAGGAGGATTACCACTGGGCAGATCGGAGTCCCCTTGGGGAGCAGCATACCTACTGCTCCGTCTGCCACCCCAACCTTGCTACATACAGAAGGGGACTTGTTGAGCTTCAGCAACACAGGGAAACAAATAAGCACAAAAAAAGGGCAAAACTTTTCCAGAGCAATCAGAAGACCGACAGACGCCATCATACACCTGCTTCAACAAACCCTCTGTCACCTGGACAACGTAGGCAGCACTGTGAGGATCAGGTTCTTTGGTTTCTCCAGAGCATTTAACACAATTCAGCCTGATCTGCTTCATCTGAAACTCCAGAAGACTCAGCTGGAGGCCTCAACAATCGCCTGGATCAATGACCACAGTTTGTGAGACTGAAGGACTGTGTGTCTAACAAGGTGGTCAGCAGCACAGGAGCACCACAGGGGACTGTACTCTCACCATTCCTTTTCACTCTGTACACTTCAGACTTCCAGCACCAGTCAGACTCCTGTCATCTACAGAAATACTCAGATGACTCTGCAGTGGTCGGGTGTATCAGAGATGGACAAGAAGCTGAGCACAGAGAGCTGGTGGACCGCTTTGTGTCATGGTGTGGAAACAATCACCTTATCTTGAATGTGAACAAAACAAAGGAGATGACTGTAGCTTTCAGGAGAAACAGGGTCAGATCAAACCCTGTTTCCATCATGGGAGAAGAAGTGGAGGTGGTTGAGGAATATAAATACCTCGGTGTTCATCTGGACAACAGACTGGACCGGAGACTCAACAGTGAAGCGTCTACAGGAAGGGACAGAGCAAACTGGACTTCTTGAGGAAGCTAAGATCCTTCAAGGTTTGCAGCAAGATGTTGCAGATCTTCTACAAGTCTGTTGTTGAGAGCGTCATCTCCTCTGCCATCATCTGCTGGGGCAGCAGCATCAGAGCCAGGGACCTGAAGAGGCTCAACAACCTGATAAGAAAGGTTGGTTCTGTTCTGGGGATGACTGTGGAACCTCTGGAGATGATGATGCAAAGAAGGATTTTGCATAAAATTAAGAAAATTATGGACAACCCTGCCCATCCTCTTCATGAGACTGTCATTGGAAAACAGAGTCTCTTCAGTCAAAGGCTTCTTCAGACTGGTTGTAAAACAGACCGCTACAGGAGATCTTTCCTGCCCACAGCCATCACCATCTATAATAACTCCTTGACTAAATGAGTTACACCAACATTTAATTTCCCTTTGGGCTCAATAAAGTATTTTTGAATTGAATCTGAATTGAAAAGCCAAGTCACCAAGCCATTCCCCTGCAGCGACGCAGCTGTTCGCCTCATTTACAACTGCTGCTACACCAGATCTGCTAAAGGCGAGCGGGTCTCCAGACGTTCTGCACGCTGCAAACTGGGGCTGAAGTACCCCAAAGACCTCATCTCTGTTAGCAAGCACACTCCTTACTGTGTTTCCATTTATGAAGGGCTGGCAGCTGGAAACGACGACATTGTCACTGCAGTCCTGTTGGGGGTTTTTGACTCCGAATCTTCTGTTCACCGCATCCGTTTTCTGGATGCTCTTCAGCCAGTGGACGGAGCCGGAGATCAAACGGCAGCAGCTGTGGTGAAGACCTTGAAAAGAGCTTTCCACTGATAATCTTGCTGTTTGCTACAATGGTGATGGTGAAGCTTCAGAGCAAGTTTGTTCACATCTCAGGGAGCTCAACCCAAACATAATCGCCTTAGGAGGCCTGTACACCATTGCTGACGCTGCTGGGGTTAAGGTGACGCTGCTGGGGTTAAGGAGCTCCCCAGTCAAATCCAAGAGCTGACGGTCGACTTGTACACACACTGCTCCTCTTGCTCGATGAAGAACAACAACCTCAAAGCTCTCTTTGGCTCAGACATCACTAAGAACAGCAAGACAATTTACTTGAGCATCAGCTGCCTTAGATTTTACTGATCACAAAAATGTTAGAAATATGGAGTGATCTAATACTTCAGCTCCCGTCCTGAGGATGATGAAAAAGCCAAGTCATGTTCCCAGATGAAGGATCCCAAAGTCAAGGCAACTTTTATGTCTCTTGAACAAGCCTTAAAGCCTCTGGAAAAATTTCAAACTCAAATTCAGGAGTCATCCTGGGCTAACACGCCACTCATCCTGGAAGAAGCCAGCACATTGCTCGGTTCCTTCAGCATAACGCCGCCAACCGCTACCTCAAGGAACACGATGCTCAAATCTTGAAAAACAAGAAGTTCCACCTCTTTGGACAGGATCTCAGTCTGGATGGGAAAGCCGTGGAGGATTTCCTGAGAACAGAGGAGGCTGCAGCGGTGCTATCACAGCTACGAGAAGAGTTGTTGCTGTTTTACATCACAGTCACAGGTTGCATTGAAGAGGAGCTGCCTTTAAGTGACACGGTGCTAAAAAAAAAGACTGCGCAGCTGCTAAACGCTGAGAGTAGCCTGAAAGTTACCAAAATACCAGTGAGGAGCTTGGGAGCAAGCTGGGACTCTGCAGCTCCCCTGAGGAGGCCTGGCAGCTCGAAAAGGAGTTCAGGGAGTATCACCTGGCTGAGGAGGAGGAGAGTAAAGAGGAGACACTGGAGAATCACTAGACGAGGGTACTTGAAGGCACAGAGTCCACCTCAGTGTTCAGGAAGCTGATTAACCCTTCTGTCATTCCCATGTCCTCCGCTCGATCCTCAACACGTTTTACCTCAGCCCTCATTCTACCTCTTTGTCCTGTCAGGCTTTAGACCAGGGGTCGGCAACCTATGGCTCTTTTAATGACTGCATCTGGCTCGCGGAGAAATCCTTAAAAAAAAAACATGCATTGTGCATTTTAATCCACCTGTTTTCTACCGCTCCTGTTGAAGGTTGTGTGTGGCTAGAGCCAATCACAGTTGTCCTTGATGTTACAGGCGGGTCCAACATCAAAACTCTAATTTTATTGAATAATGTGTGACCTATACAGGTCAGTGTGAGGTCAAGAAGTAAACTTCCCTCCGTTTTGTTTCTTCTGTTTAAAACTAGCTTTTGCAGAGCAAACCCTTTTGACGAAGAACATGGCTAAAAGAAAAAAAAAAAAAAAAAAAAAAAAAAAGGATGAAGAGCACCGTAAATTTCAGCTGGAATGGGCAGAGGAATTCGCCTTTTTGGAGAGAGCAGGTTCTGCGGTGTGCCTAATTTGCAATGATAAAATTTCTTCAATGAAACGGTCCAATATAAAGCGGCACTTCGACACACGCCATGCTACGTCTGCATCGAAATATCCGGTGGGGGACAGCAGGAAGAAGGCCTACCAAGAGCTACTGTGCAGTGTGCAAGCTAGTCAACAGCAACTCCGTGTGTGGACCCAGCAAGGTGATTGGAATTCCGCTAGCTTTGCTGGTTCTTTAGCAATAGTGAGGAACGGAAAGCCTTTCACCGATGGCGAGTATGCCAAAACATTCATGCTTGATGTCGCCAATGAACTTTTTGATGACTTTTCAGATAAAGATAAGATAATCAGACGAATCAAAGACATGCCTCTGTCAGCAAAAACTGTTCACGATCGTACCATCATGATGGCAAATCAAGTGGAGGAAACACAAGTGAAGGATATAAATGCAGCGCCATTCTTTTCCCTCGCTTTGGATGAGTCAACAGACGTAAGCCACTTATCCCAGTTCAGCATCATTGCGAGGTATGCTGTCGGTGACACACTCCATGAGGAAAGTCTGGCTGTTTTGCCAATGAAAGGGACTACAAGAGGGGAGGATTTATTCAAGTCTTTCATCGAGTTTGCTAATGGAAAAAAAGCTACCGATGGATAAACTTATTTCGGTGTGTACTGATGGCGCTCCTTGTATGGTGGGGAAAAACAAAGGATTTATAGCGCTTCTTCGTGAACATGAAAATAGACTCATCTTAAGTTTTCATTGCATTCTACATCAGGAGGCGCTTTGTGCTCAAATGTGTGGCGAGCAGCTTGGTGAGGTGATGTTGCTGGTCATTCGGGTGGTCAACTTCATTGCTGCCCGAGCTTTGATCGCCAATTTAAAACACTGCTGGATGAAGTTGGGAATAGTTATCCCGGTCTGCTTTTGCACAGCAATGTGCGTTGGCTGTCGAGAGAGAAGGTGCTCAGCCGTTTTGCGGCTTGCCTGAGTGAAATCTGGACTTTCCTCGAAATGAAAAATGTTGAGCATCCTGAGCTAGCCAACCCCGAGTGGCTCCTGAAGTTCTTCTATCTTGTTGACATGACTGAACATCTGAACCAGCTCAATGTTAAAATGCAAGGTGTTGGAAACACAGTCACTTGCCCTTCAGCAAGCAGTGTTTGCATTTGAAAACAAACTTTTACTCCACTTTGAAAAACTGAGGGAATTTAAAGATGCATGTGCAGCAAGCGACCCCACTCAACATCTTGATATCCAGCAGCTGGCTGGCTTCACATCTGATCTCCTGCAGTCATTCAAAGCTCGCTTTGGAGAATTTCGTGAGCATACTTGTCTTTTTAAGTTCATCACTCATCCACACGAGTGTGAAGTGGACAAAGCCGACCTGATTTACATTCCCGGTGTCTCTATCAGAGATTTTGAGATCGAAGTTGCTGATCTGAAGGCCTCAGAAATGTGGGTAAATAAGTTCAAGACACTGAATGAAGATTTGGAGGGACTTGCACGACAGCAAGCAGAGCTGGCGAGCAAACACAAGTGGACAGAAATGAAAAAACTTCAACCGGCAGACCAGCTGACTGTAAAAACTTGGAACGCGCTTCCAGTCACATACCGTACACTGCAGCGTGCGAGTATTGCCGTACTGACCATGTTTGGCTCTACGTGTGCATGTGAGCAGTCTTTCTCACATCTAAAAAACATTAAAACCAACCTACAATCATGTTTAACGGATGGAAGCCTCAACGCATGCATGAAGCTTAACCTCACCACGTATCAACCGGACATCAAAGCCATCAGCAAAACTATGCAGCACCAGAAGTCGGATTAAAGGTAAGAAGTACTTTATTTATTATTGATTAGCTTCAGAGATTTATTATGCTCTAAAATTGTTAGTCTTACTCTAAAATTCACGCATTCAGTGGTATTTAGTGTCAAAAAATAATATATGGCTCTCATGGAAATACATTTTGAAATATGACGTTTTCATGGCTCTCTCAGCCAAAAAAAAGTTGCCGACCCCTGCTTTAGACAGTAATGATGCCGCACCATTTCCTGAGAGTGACACTTTCACAGGAAGCGAACGTGAGATCATATCTGACAGCGTTCTCACTAACAGCAGCAAAAAAAGACCTCCAGGACCGAATGGGTTTGACGTGAAGCCCTGTGTAGTCCGCCTTATCGAGATGAACGATTGTGATGGTATGTCTATGATGAACATGAGGGATCCTGGAGGGGAGGCGATAGCTGGGAGAGCAGCTTGTGCCAGAAACCACAGGCCCATAAAGTCTGTCAGGCTGGTGTTGGTACCTGGTCCAAACCCATAGGTCTTATTAAAGGCTGCAAAAGCTTGAAGGAACATCACCGTCCAGTAGAAGCACTCCATCTGGAGGTCAACCCGGTCCATACCAGGATGGGAAAGGATTCTCTATAGGGGTGTTCTTCTGGTTTGTGGTCACTGGAGGTGCCAAGGTGCAGTGATGGTGTAGGTGTAGGCTGAGATGGAGGTGTAGGATTAGCAATATACCGAAAGAGTTTGCTACTAAGCTCAGCGTAACTAGACAGCATGCTCTGGATGCCTGGGTCAATGATTTGCGATATTTTATCATGACCAGATGTGGCATTAGTGATTGGTGAAGGGTTAGGAATACGAGTTGTAGCTGTAAGAGTTGGGTTACTGTCAGAGACACGGATCAGTACATCACTATTATCATTGCTCACACTCGGCTGACTTGTCACTGCCTTCTCATTTAACACGTTGTGACGCTTTTATTCAACACTGAATCTAGTTTGAGCCATACGACTCTGAAACACCTCAGTCACACTATCATTTAGCTGTGACAGGACAGCCATACCTGAATCCTCAAACCTCACCAAAGTTTCACTGTTCATGAAATCTACAATGTACTCGAAGCAACTCTGTTCATCATCGACCAGAAGCTTGGACGAGTCCATCCCCTGGACAGGACCAATACTCTTGGCCAATCGGAAAAGTTCATCAGCTGTGAGAGACAGTAAGGTCTTCTTTAAAGTCCACTAAACTCTTCCTCTCATCATCCGCCATTACTTTTTCTACCTTTTCCGCAAAACAGGTCTCTGTTCCCAGTAACTTAATCACTGCTCCCGGTCTCCTTTCTTGATGCTGCTCTGCTCCTCTCACTCGTCTTAGGGTTTTGGTCAGTCCATCAGAGTCGACGGCCCTCTCGGCACCTCAACTGGATGACTCTGGTTGGAATGGTCGCCTGTGCGTCTTTTGCCTCGTCCCCGTACGGGCCACCATAAATCTGTAATGGGTACTGCAGAGGCAGCACCGAGTCAACAGATAAGTTTCCTGAAATACAAGTAACTAATTATGAGACAGGACAACAGGATGGCATAGCTTCTGGAATCTCTGTGGCCATCTCTGTGGTTTATTAAACATTTAATTTAATCAAGTGTATTTTCACTTTCAGAGTCTGGTCTTTTTCTTGTTGAATGCTCTGCTCCATTATGACAAACTTAAATTCTCAAATGACATTAAACTTCAAATAATTAAATTCAAACCAAGCTGACCCAGTCTTTTCTTTTAATATAGAAAATATAACAGTATTAAATATACTATATTAATAATACATTAATAATAATCATAATAATATTGATATATCATATTAAGATACATAAAATATATATCATAAATTAAATGCACTATGCATATTAATATATATTAAAATAACTAATAATAAACACATAAAACCCAAAATACATAAATCTGCGTATAAAACACATATCCCTTCTGAGTAATGTCCACTTAAAACATTTACTTTGAAACCATTTCACCACATTAGTCTGATATTCATTTACACACAGTTCTATTAAACAGTTCCACTTAAACTCAAAAATATATACACATATACACAAATGGTTTTCCCATAAGTCAGGATATTTAGCCAATATAAACTTTTATTTCTTAGAGCTAGTGTGAGTACCTCTGTGTTGCTGTATTTAGACATTATCAGCACACATTGGACTACTCATGTCGCTAGCGGCTAGCTAGGCTAATCGACTAGCTAGGCTAGGCTAATAGGCTAGTCGCAACTTTTATAAATCAGTGATAACAACGCCATATAACTCATCATTATTTCGCCAGAATAGTTGATACACAGTACAACTTGGTTTTGTCCTACTTGTGTTTTTTTTTTTTTTTTTTAGTAGATACTGACCTGAAATACAAGTTAGTAATTATGAGCCAAGACAACGGGATGGCGTAGCTTCTGGAATCTCTGGTTACAAAAGAGCTTGAGAAGAAGTCACAGAAAACCGCTGCGCCATGATAAAAACCCTTCTGGCTTTCCCCTTCCTTTTTTCTGTAGTTGACTGGTAGGAAGTGGGGGGAGGGGTCGACTGGGAGGTCGTTCACCAGTAACAGCAAATTGCGGTGCAGTATCCGAGTTAAAATTATTCCATTGTGAATGGTTGTTCGGAAGTATTTTACCTTCTCTTCTAGAAACATGAAAAGGCTTTTGATTTGAAAAGAAATACAAGTTTCAGATCTAAATGTATTGTAAGTATAGTGCGGTGTAACCCAACCAGCAGGGGGCGACATGGCGCAGCGGTTTTTTTTTTTTTTTTTAATGACTTCTTCTAAAGCCCTTTCATAACCACAGAGATTCCAGAAGCCACGCCGTCCTGACTCTTAATTACTTATCAGTATTTCAGGTCAGTATCTAGAGAAAAACCATATCAGTAGGACAAAACCTAGTTGTATTGTGTATCAACTATTCTGGCGAAATAGTGATGTGTTGTATGGCGCGGTTTTATCACTGATTTATAAAAGTTGTGACTTAAATTAGCCTAGCCTAGCAAGTCGATTAACCAAGCTAGCCGCTAGCTACATGAGTTGTCCAATGTGTGCTGATAATGTCTAAACATAGCAACACAGGTACTCACGCTAGCTTTAAGAAATAAAGGTTTATATTGTCTAAATATGCTGACTTATGGGAAAACCATTTGCATATATGTGTATATATTTTGAGTTTAAGTGGAACTGTTTAATAAAATTGGACTAATGTGGTGAAATGCAAAATAAAGTAAAATCAAAGTAAAATGTTTTTCAAAGTAAATGTTTTAAGTGTACATAACTCAGAAGGGATATGTTTTATACACAGATTTATGTATTTATGTATTTTGGGTTTTAAGTGTTTATTATTCATTATATATATATATATATATATATATATATATATATATATATATATATATATATATAGCGGCTGGGTAGCTCAATGGGTAAGTCACCCGACCTTCACCTGGGAGACCGGGGTTCGAATCCAGGCCGGGTCGCTTTGTTCAGATATCCAGTGTGGGTCCTTAGGCAAGATCCTTCGCGCTACTGCCTACCTCATGATGAGTGACAAAGGAATACACGCCATGCCGGCTCAGACGTCGCCCGGCCAAACAAGGTCTGCGTCAGGTGCTGGGGAACCAGGGCACCTTCACGAAAAATGGGTTACTGGAACAAGACGGAATTGGGCGAGAGGTGAAATCTTGGATCTGTTGGAATGCTACTACTCAAGTAACCCTAGTCAGAGGGGTTACATGCAAAGAATGTGGGAGGAATGGTTACGTCAACATCCCCATTCAACACTAACTGCCAAACAACTAGTAGCTCAGTGTTCCAACATCCGCAAACGGCAAATGCTGTCACAACTTGAGATAGACGAGGTACAACACAAATGCTACGGCAAGGGGGAGCCAGGACGCCAGGTCAGAGGGGAGTTAGCTTCAACTCCCCACCCGGAGATTGGGTTAGCAGCCCCAATAATGAACGAACCATCAAAGCTGAACGAGGCAGCAACTGACCTGAGAGGTAGGATCGTGGCCCGAATGAACACCAGGCAATCCCGATGCCAATTACAACGGTTGAGTGAAGTACCATCAGAAAGTCTCATTGAAGATGTGAATGCAGCATTGAGGACGACCCCTACCAACACCATAACGGAAACCAATGAGCTGGTGTACAACTCAGCATCAGTGATCCTTGAGATGCTCGGCTATAGGAGCAACCATGAGATTCAATACCCACCATGGAAAAGACGGTTAGAGGCTAAAATCAAGGTAACAAGGAGGGAAGTGAGCCAATTGTCAGAGCTCCAAAGAGTACCCAAGCGGTACAGCCAAATGCCCATACCTGAAGCGCTCGAAACTGCCAAACAAAGGCTCCAAGCCTTGGCCAGTCGCCTAAAGAGGTACACGACAGAAAATGAAGCCAGGAGGATTAACTGGCTCTTCTCCACCCAACCAGCTAAAGTGTACTCTCAATGGCAGGGTAATAACAACAGAGCCGACCCACCAAGGCTGGGGACCAACAGACCCAACAGTACTGGAAAGGCATATGAGAAAGGGAGGCGACCCACAACAGCAATGCACAGTGGCTAATCTCTCTACGAGATGACCACAGCAACCTCCCTGAGCAAGCAGGGAGTAACTATCACAGTGGCAGATGTCCAAGAAAGAGTCTCAGGTATGAACCAGCACCAGGTCCTGACATGATCCATGCCTACTGGCTAAAGAAACTCACTGCCCTCCATGAGCGACTGGCAGCTCAAATGAACCAGCTGCTACAAAGTGGGACTCACCCTGAATGGTTAACTGAAGGGCGCACAATCCTGATCCAGAAGGATCCTCAAAGGGTTCGGTCCCATCCAACTATCGGCCAATAACCTGTCTCTCTACAACATGGAAGCTCATGTCAGGCATCATAGCAGCTAAGATAAGTGGGCACATGGATAAATACATGAGTACAGCACAGAAGGGCATCGGCATAAATACCAGAGGAGCCAAACACCAACTCCTGGTAGACCAAACAGTCGCCCGAAACTGCAAAACGCGACACACCAACCTGTGCACGGCTTGGATTGATTACAAGAAAGCCTATGACTCAATGCCACACACTTGGATCATTGAATGCTTAGAGATGTACAACATCAACAGGACTCTAAGAGCCTTCGTTGCAGCCTCGATGGGGATGTGGAAAACCACCCTTGAAGCCAACTACAAGCCAATTGCACAAGTGTCCATCAAATGTGGCATATACCAAGGAGACGCTCTGTCCCCACTGCTGTTCTGCATAGGTCTGAACCCCCTCAGCCAAGTCATCAACAAGACTGGCTAGGGATACCGACTCAAGAACGGAGCCACCATCAGTCACCTCCTCTACATGGATGACATCAAGCTGTACGCTAAGAGCAAACGAGACATCGACTCACTGATCCACACCAGTCCTGAGAAGCCAGCTCAATGGCAAGAACAAGATCCGTGCGATAAATAGCTATGCCTTGCCAGTAATCAGATACCCTGCAGGAATAATAAGCTGGCCAAAGGAAGAGATAAAGACCATGGATGTTAAAACTCGGAAACTACTAACCATGCATGGAGGGTTCCACCCTAAATCCAGCATCCTGAGACTATACGCGAGCCGTAAGGACGGAGGCAGAGGACTAGCGAGTGTGAGAGCCACTGTCCAGGATGAAACATCCAAGATCCATAAATATATCAAGGTCAAAGCCTCAACCGACGATGTGCTCAGCGAATGTCTCAAACAATGGGGACCAGAGGATGAGGTGCTGGAGGAACCATCATGGGAGGATAAGCCCCTACATGGGATGTACCACCAACAAATAACTGAAGTGGCTGATATCAGGAAATCCTACCAATGGCTGGAAAAAGCTGGACTCAAGGACAGCACAGAGGCACTCATCCTGGCTGCACAGGAACAGGCCCTAAACACCAGAGCGATAGAGGCTCAGCTCTACCACACCAGACAAGATCCAAGGTGTAGATTGTGCAAGGAGGCCCCTGAGACAGTCCAGCACATAACAGCAGGGTGCAAGATGCTGGCAGGGAAAGCGTACATGGAACGTCATAACCAAGTGGCGGGCATAGTGTACAGAAACATCTGTGCAGGATATGGACTGGAAGCCCCGAGATCAAAGTGGGGCACACCCCCAAAGGTGGTGGAGAATGACCGAGCTAAGATCCTGTGGGACTTCCAGATCCCAGAACCCTCAAGCTCCCAGGCCTCTGGTAGAGGACCCGAGCTCAGAGGTTGAGAAAGACCACCCGTGGAGGGTGAGAAGGGAATTTTTTTTTTTTAATATAAAATATGTGTTATTACATTTGGTATATGATATATATTATCGATATTATAGATATAAATATTAATGTATTATTAATATAGTATATTATATTTAATACTATTATATTTTATATTTTCTTTTCTATGATAAAAGAAAAGACCGGGTCAGCTTGGTTTTAATTTAATTATTTTAAGTTTAATGTCCTTTGAGGATTTAAGTTTGTCATAACGGAGCAGAGCATTCAACAAGAAAAAGACCAGACTCTGAAAGTGAAAATACACTTGATTGAATTAAATGTCAAATAAACGTAACCACAGAGATTCCAGAAGCTACGCCATCCTGTTGTCCTGTCTCATAATTAGTTACCTGTATTTCAGGAAACTTATCTGCTGACTTGGTGCTGCCTCTGTGGTACCCGTTATACTAAAGATGCTGGTTGTTCACAAAGTGCTGTATCCAAGCATATCCGGGGACAGTTGAGTGGAAGGAAAAAGTGTGGTAGAAAAATGCAACGTGTCAGGCAGTGGGAAATTTGGCTTTAGCTTAAAGGATGTTTAGCAAAAATTGGTTCAAGAAAGTTTTAGTCTAAGGGGGGTTGAGGCCACGCTTACATTTGATATTTTTTCCTCTGTTAACTGTCTTTTTCTTCATTTAAAACTTTAAAAAAATATATACAGGTAGATTTATATAAAATTTGAAAATCATGATATTTTTCTGTCTCTTAAGAAAATGAAATTTATATAGATTCATCACAGAGTGACATATTTCAAGCCTTGTAATTTTGATGATTCTGCTTCAGAAATAAGCATAATTAACTCCAAGCACCTGCAAAGGTTTCCTGAGCCTCTCAATGTTCTCAGTCTGGGTCAGAAGGACACAACCCTGACTGCACAGATGTCCAGAAGACATGTTGACACCCTTCACAAGGAGGGGAAACCACAAAAGGTCATTGCTGTATGGAGTGCTGTATCCAAGCATATTTGGAGGAAGTTTAGTGGAAGGAAAAAGTATGTTAGAAAGATGCAATGCATTAGGCAGAATCCACTGAGGCTGGAGTCAGAATGTCTAGAGCCACGACTCACAGAAGAATCCTACACATGGGCTTCAAATGTCCTCATGTGGAACCACTTCTGAACCAGAACCGGCCTGTTGCTCAGAGGTCCAAAGAAACGGCAGAAATAAATCACTCTCTGAGAATATATGTGCTTCACTAACTGAACTGAATGAATGAAATAAATAAAATTAGCCTGACAGTAACAGATTTCATCCTTCTCATTACAGAGGCCACACCTAAGTAAGACATCAAGAGTTTAGGCATCAGTCTCTGAGCCTCTGTTATTTTTTTAAATTAGCATGGAGAAGTGGCATTTAATGAAGTCAGGCTCTGGAGATTGTATCTTTAGAACAATGGAGCGATTTATTGAGCACATTAGGCCCAGAGTTCCTCCTTTGTTCCTTACCAACACAGATTATTGTAGATTTGCTGTTTTGCTGCAGGTCTTTTCCAAATCCAGTAAAAACCAGGTCATCAGGAAACAGTTTGCTCATAGAGGATTTTAAAGCCGCAGCTTTTCGCTGCTAGGAATTTCTGATTGAGTAACAATTACATAAGATTTCTTTCATTCCTTTAAGGAGAAGGTTTGTTTCGTCGGATGCTGGGTGGCTGACTCGGCCTGGTTTCTGCAGCTTCATGATGACAGTCCGCCTCTCCTCAGGGAGAACATTGCATAACACTTGTTGAAGCAGGAGTGCTTAGATGAGACCAGACATGAAGTCAGGGGAAATCAAAACCTTTCAAATCCACCCGGTCTTTAAAGAAAATGCTCAGGAAGAGGAGCAGTCCAACTAACAACACATCTGCGAGAGATAAATCAGTTATTTTGGTGCTTTGGCTCCTAGGCTGGCAATGTTTTATCCATCACAGACCACTGGTTCTCAGCAGGGTTCTAATCTGGGTCCCGATTTCTCACTTTTCTCTTGTCACAGCGATCCAACATGCTGAAAAGAGAACCGATCTGTAGAAAATTCCCAAGAAAAGGGATGTTTAATACAGAAATGTTGGTCAACACAATCATGGGGAACGCCACTGGGTTGAACTGTTAAGAAGCTGTTTACAGATTTCTGTATCCAAACATATTAGTGGAAAGTTTGGTGGAAAGAAAACTGGAAAGATAGAAAATTCCATAAACAAGGGATGTTCAATACAGAAACGTTGGTCAAAATATAAAAATAATGGAAAAATTAAGGTAAGACTTTCGCAAAACACTGTCAAAAAACATTGGCAGTTCAAGGTAATGCAAAAAGAGAAGTCTTACCATCATGAGTTCCCGCTGGAAGGACTTCCTCTCCTTGTTCTCCATGTTGGTACACTCCTCCTTCAGCTTCTCCAGAACCGACGCCACTTTCTCCGGCTCATTGTCCAGTTCGGTCCGACAAAAATAATTCAGGGGGAGGTTCCCGTATCCAAGAGCATCTGCAAACGCCCTCCAGCTACCCACGTTTTCCATCAGAACCGTCCTCACGGTTGCGTAGATGTAGGTGAGGAACTTGCAAGGCTTTAGGATCTGATCCAGCAGCATCGTGGTCGTAAGGTCCGGCCCACACCAATAAATGGGCTTGACCTTACCTAGAACCAGAACATTCTTGGCGTGAACCAGCCCCATCTTTCCCTGGTAGTATCCGATGTACCACTCCTTGGTCCTCAGCTGCCCTCGTAGCTTGATTTTCTCCTCGCTGAGTAACGCGATAACGTCGCCCTTCTTGTACTCCAGCAAGTACGTGTTCTTGTACTGCCTGATCACCGTTTTAATCAGCTTACCGAACTTCAGGTTGGTAACGCACCGATCCTGAAACTTAGGGTGTTTCGAGGTGACGGCCAGAGGCGACAGTACAATCTTATCGACCTCTCTCTTTTTCAGGAACCGCCGCTGGCCTGTGATCCTCGCTCCAGTTTTCGGTGGCGGCTGTGGAGTCTGGACACAGAATTGGGTCAGGATGCAGTCTAGAGCGTCCTTAACCTGGACCCTGAGAGTAAAGTCTGAGATGCTGCTGGGGTTGTGTGACGTGATCATGAAGAGCAGTCGGCTAACCTTCCCGAGCTTCACCTGAAACCCCCGGATTATCCCGGCTCCCTCGCTCACCTTCACCTGGTAGTTGGACATGTTGGAATACAGTCCAATCTGCAGGTCCTGAGGGAACGCCAGCACAAACTGATGCTTTCCCCACAGCTGGAGTGCCACCGGCGGAGTGGAAGCTGCCTGCCACGTCACATCGTTCACCAGCAAGGTTTTCGGGGCACAGTCATGCCCGAACATGGCCACAACCGCCTTGAACGAAGGGTGGATGTGTTTGGGTCCGTAGACGCCCAGACTGACTTTCCTCTGCACGTGGTCCCAGACCGTTGAGTTGTGTCCGATGTACTGCAACTGAACCACGACTGCTACGTACATGCACGGCTCCAGGCTATCCAGCTGCACCTGGACTGTGTCTTTGTAGATGTAGGCGTTGGGTATTGGGGTGTAGGGCCCTTCCTTGCAGTCACTGCGAACACAAAGCACATCCGCAACGTGACAACTCTCCTTCTTCACGGCTACTGAGACTTTTATCTCCAGCGTTATGAACGACTTTGTTTCCATGTTGCTGAGCTTGATCTCCACCACCGGGCTTACAGTGGTGCAGCGGTTGCTGTTCAGCTCCAGAGGGGGGTCCAGTAAGGCTTTCATGGAGATCTGCTGATAGTCTCCGTGACCGACATGCCCTTCAGGGATGTGTACGCTGATGTGGGTGTCAGGAAGCTGGACAACTCCTCCGTTACAGTCCAGCCGGCAGACGATGTTGGTCTCCACCGGTTGGGTCTGGCCCCATCCAGGACTCTGGCCCAAAGAGTCGAGGTCATGGCAGGACCGAGCCAGTTTTCTGTGGTTCAACCAGGCAGTCCTGAAGTCCTCCCTGCTCTGAAACTGTTCCGGTAAAGGAGCCGTCAGGCCTGTAAAGAACCCAGATGAAGGTAAAGTCGGATTTGACTGCGCCTGTAAGACGGACAGTTCTGATAGACTGTGGGAACGCTTGCTCTTAAAAAAGGGATTTTCACTCTGGAAGTTGGGTGTAGCCTCTTGGTTTGAACTGGTGGAGTTGAGGTTATTAATATGGCAGCTGCTAAATCCATTGCTCATGATTGAACAACTGTTAGAACAAGACGACGGCGATGCCAGAGAGTCCAAGTAAATAAGATCCGCCGAGTTCCTCACACTTACATCTTTGGAGTTCTGATTTATTGGACAGATGAAAGGGTTCACAGAAAACGGTGTGTTGTTGTAAACGGTGGAAGGCTTCAGGCTCATCCCCATCCACTCCCCAAGACCTCCAAACTCCTTCCCTCCATCCTCATACCCTTCCCCGAGGCTGTCGATCATTCCACTGTCGCTTAGCGAAGAGTTCCTGAAGTTGACCGGCTGGACGTAGGCGGCCGGGATGTATCCCATCTCTGTGTTGTTGTGGGCGTACCACCATTCTCCACCCGACGTGTCGAGCACGTAGAGGCGATCCCCTTTGGAGAACTTCAGGGTGGTGAAGCTGCTCGGGCAGTAGTCCTTGATAGCAACCACCTCCTGCGCAGCTCCGAGGGAGTCCTGACTGTCGAGCTTCAAGGCACTGGGGGAAGGCACTGGAAAGAAAGAAGAGGAGAGTTTTCAATCTGGATGATATATAGATGGATGGATGGATTGATGGACGGATGGGTGGATGGATATAATTCCCAGAGTAATTGAGGTGGAAGTGCAATGAGCCACTGACCTTTGACCTCACTGAGACTGGCCCCGGCCGCCCCTTCGCTGAGCTCGATGAGAGTCCCCTCAGACTTACAGCGAGGGAGGAAGTGATTGTTGCTGACCCGGACGATTCGATGGGCCGCCATGGCGGCTACTTATGAAGTCATCGGTAGCTTGCGGCCTGGTCGGGACACAAACACACCAAGGATGATTTCAGGATGGAGAACAGGAAGCTCATGCGAGCAAATCTGAAACAACCTCCAAACTCTGCTGCTAATTTTCTAGATCAGCAACGAAGCTAAAGGTCATAGCTGCAGCGCTGGAAAATCAGGCAGGGAGAGAAATGAGCTTTCTCTGAATCAATGAAAAGAGCAGCAGAGCTGAAGCAAAGAGGAGACCAGAAATCGAAGAGCAACCAGAGGAGATTTATATTCGTACAGTCAGAATAAGCCACTGAAATAAAGACTAAAAATGGATGTGAGCTGTCCAAGTAAACGCCGCCATCATTTAAGCTTGCAACACTGACTGTGGAGGTTGAAGGGGGTATGAGAGTTAAAACAGAGCAATTCATTTCAGTGAAATGATCTGATCTCCGTCTGTTTAACCTCGAACCCTCGGCCTCTTTCTGAGAGATCTGCTCCAAAACGACATGCCCAGATTTTAATATACCAAAATAAAGCTAACACTTTAGCAATCTAAAAATAATCACTCGTTACTGAGTGACAGTAAATAAAGATCGCACACAGCAGAAAATGAAAAAACAATTTATACCTTAAAGGGGTGGTAATATGTATTTTCCAACCACATGGAATCATTTTATAGGACAATCAAGTAACTATGTTACCTTCAATTATAAAAATGCTAAAAATATCAAATATGACTTAAAAGAAATTTGACTTTGTAATTTAACGTCTTGAAATTGGGCCTCTGTCTCTTTAAAAACTCCTGCTTTTTCTGGAGCTCTGCCTTCAGGAAGTCCTCATAACAGTGCTCCTTTATTAACCCTTTAACAACGTTTTTTTTTTCTCAGAGTTTCACAGAGAAGTATCTCGTATAATGAGCTCAGCAGATGTGCAGTTCCACTACGGTTTTGCTAAATGCTGATGCTAGTCTGAAGGAATTGAGTGGGGAAGTTGCGGGTGAGGCGTGATCTGTGAGAGAGAAGCTCAGAAGCTTAGAAACTGCAGCTACGAGGAGGAGCTGCACCTCTAAGGCGGCGCTAAGTCCATCCAGGCGTTTTGCGCAGCTGAATGGTTGCCATGGGAGATTAAATGATTTCTCAAACATGCATGAAAGAAGCAAGGCAACACTCCAGGTATGTTTTTGATTATGTGAAGCTCAAAATAGCTGATTTTACATAATACTGCCCCTTTAAAAATCCACTTTGGGATGTGAATATACAGAATCTGACCATTAGTTGTCCCAAAATTAATGCAAGAAAAGAAGCAAAGAAGTTTTAGAGAGATAGTTGATAAAAGTCCACGAAACCCTCTACATAAGCCATTTTTGTCATGTCGTCTGGTTTTATTTTTCATTCTTATTCCGTAGTTTTTGTTATTTTTAGTCTCTTGTTTTTATTCTTATGCCATAGTTCTGGGTTATTTCTGGTCTTGTGCGATATTGTATTATTCGTACTCTTTGTGTTATTGGCCTGTAGGCTTAAAGTAATTATTTTGGTGTTCTCCATATATTATTTCTCTATTAGTTTGTCAAATTCTTTCTTTCATGTTTTAAGTGAGTCTCTTTTTGTTTCAGTCATGTCCTCTCAAGTTCTTCCACATCTGGTCTTAGCCTTGCAGTTGTGGTTGTTATGAAGTTTATTTCTCTTCTGGTCATGTTCTTGTTTAAGTCTGTGTTTCTGTTACTCTCGATATTCTTCGTCACGTTTGGAAAGTCAAGTCTGTAACGTTTTTCTTTTTTTGTAAATAAATCTTCACCATACCTCAGAGTCACCGTCTGCATTTTGGCTTGATGTGTGCCATTTGAAATTTCTCAGGTTATCTTCTTTTCTCCCCACTTATGTCTCACAGTCATTCCTACTAATAATTGTTTTTACAGCAAAATAAGAGTCAAAGTACCGTGAACAAACACTCCTCCTTGCACTCTGGGTTCTGCACTCTAGTCAGACACTTTAAATAACGCAGGGCAGTTTCTCAGGAGCCCATTGGTCGATTTGGATTATTGACACGCCCATTGAATTGTCAGAGCCAATAGAATCCAACATCATTCACCAACCACAGCGAGGGAAGAACATCTGTGATATCTAGGAGCTGAAAACGGTCAGGAATCACTTCAGTGTGACGCAGGGAGAATGGCTTCCAGGAGAAGAGTGGAAATATTTACCCCAACATGGATTATGATCATAAAACAGCATAGATGGGACTAAATTTGTTTTTGGCTGCTGGTTCAGTGAGTTTTGCTTGTAGAGCAGTGATACTGCTGGAGTAGAGTTTAGGCTTTAATTTGAAAGGTCACTTATGTAGCTAGTGCTGCATTCCAGTTGTATGTGGAACTGGGAAATTCCGACTTCCCAGTCGGAAAACACCCTACGAAGTCGGAATTTCCACTGGGAAACTGGGAGGAACTCTGACTACCCCCAGTCACGACTTGTAACGCTGCGTTCCAGTTACCTGGGAAGTTGTAACTCGGAGCTGGGTTTGTTTACTACTGTTGATGCGAGGAGCGGCCATATTGAGACACAAGGTCGGCCTTACAAGTCGTAACTGGGGATAGCTGGAGTTGCTCCTGGTCACCCGGTGGGAAATACGACTTCGAAGGGCGTTCCAGTTGATTTTTTTTTTCGACTGGAAAGCCAGAATTTCCCAGTTTTGTGTACAACTGGAACGTAGCACAAAGGCTGATGGTGCGTTTCAACATGGCCGCTCCTCGCATGGTAGAAAACTGTGTTCCTGTCATTTCGAAGATGCAACATCCATCTATTGGTTGATGTGTGGCAAGTGTTGGGATTGATTTTGCTGGTGGAAGGTCAGGACGCTGGAGGAAACTCTGGGTTTAGATGCTGCCATAAGTTCTTAGCTTACTGTGACTTGTTAAAATGAGCTGTTATATAATCGGTGGGTTGTTTAGGAGACCTCTGTCCATGCTAACCTAAACCTTCGCCTGTTTGAACCCTCAGAGTTTATTTAACAACCACGGCTGCATTAAACTAGTCACCGTTTCTTGACTCCACTGAGCTGTGATTCAACTCAAACCAGAAACCACAATCAGCAGGACTTTAATCTCATTAGTAACACAGCAAGAAATTGTTTGGATGCAAAACTTCCCCGGTGCCTTCGTTATTCCTGCAGGGCGCAGCGAGTGTAAACAGCGGGGACAGTTGTGTCTTTGCACACTAATGACGGTATTTTAATTTGATTAAAGCAACACAGGCTGCAGGAGCTGCTGTGAAAAAGCCTTCGGCTGATTATCGTCATTACAGACGTAATGTGGTGGAGAGGAGGGACTTTGAGTCTCACGCAGGTGTTTGTTTTCATAAACTAATGATTTACAGTTAATATTTAGAGCAGCAAACAGCGAGTAGGAACTAGAAGTAAAGTCTGTTGTGAAGCTCCAGGTGAAAAGTGTCGGGGCTCCACTTAGACCTCATTATTTTACTTTAATGAATCTATGAAGGGGCGGTGGAGCCATTAAAATGAGCAGACCTGTAACTCCTAATGCAGCTGCAGGCTTTAAAGGGTTTTAGGAGTCAGTCTTTAATGCACTAATAAAAGCAATTATACGCTCTTTACATTCAAGCCCTAATGTTTCACTAAGAGGACAGAATGACACATTTCTCTCTGCAGCAGACATCAGCAGACGTTTGTTTCCATCTGCGGTTCCTTTTATACTTTTAGATAAACATAGATGTGTCTAAAGTGTTTGACAAAACAGGGAAGTATAAATCTGAAGGGAATAAAAAAAAGATAACGAGTCCAAGCACACGTCCGCTCTGTCAGTCTGAAGATGAGATGATAGATTTCAGACTGCAGCTGGTTTGAAATATTCATGGGCAACTATTTTAAGAACTTTGTCAGGTCAGACAAACAGAGTCCAGCGTCTCATGAAGCTCATCCTTGTCTTTGCTGAAATTAAGTCATGGAGGTGGCGGGCTCAGGAGGGAAACCAGGACATCAGGACTCTTCCAGGAACATGCTTCAAGTCCTCCTGGGTGATCCTGAGGTGTTCCCAGGACAGAAGAGACGTATACTGACGTCTGTCCCAGGAGGTCCTCCACAGGGACATTCCCCGATGAGGGAAGGAGGGACGGACGGATGGCTCGATGGATGGATGGAGGGACGGACGGACAGAGGGATGGACGGGTGGACAGAGGGACGGACGGACGGGTGGAGGGATGGGCAGACAGGTGGATGGAGGGACGGATGGATGGACAGAGGGACGGATGGATGGATGGACGGACGGGTGGACAGAGGGACGGACGGATGGGTGGAGGGATGGGCAGACAGGTGGATGGAGGGACGGATGGATGGACAGAGGGACGGATGGATGGATGGACGGACGGGTGGACAGAGGGACGGATGGACGGACGGGTGGAGGGATGGGCAGACAGGTGGATGGATGGACGGATGGACGGACGGACAGGTGGAGGGATGGGCAGACAGGTGGATGGATGGACGGATGGATGGACGGACAGGTGGAGGGATGGGCAGACAGGTGGATGGATGGACGGATGGATGGACAGACGGGTGGATGGAGGGACGGGTAGACGGACGGAGGGACGGCCTATGTTGCGCTGCTGGGCGACTCTGCTGCATAAATCAACTCCGGTGAAGCGGCGCTCCGGGACCCTCAGAGGCGACTCGTCGATGAGTCGCCTCCTTCTGAGGAAATCAGCATCACTGATCAACAGAAACTCCCACGGAGGCGCCTCCTCCGGCCTGGAAGCGACCGAAGGTAAACACTGGAACTGGAATCTGCTGTGTGACGGATCGGATCACTGGAGAAATCAACTCCCTGAAAAAAAACCTGAAACCTGCAGTTTTTTCAACCGAGGCAGCCCAGAGAGAAACGGCAGCATCGGCAGATTTTCCTTTTGTTTTACGTCAGCAGAGAGGAAAAAACGAGGCTCCCAGGAGAGCCGGTGGTCTGACTCTGAAAAATCCAAACAGGGGGCCGGGCTCACAACCGAGTGGATGTGTTATGAGCTCAGTTTCAGTCAGACTGAGAGATTCGAGAAGCGGCGAGCATGTCGGAGAGTTTAATTAACCACGAGTCAGCTGGTCCTAATCCCTGAGAGACTGTCATTACAGTAACTGCTGGAAATGAGACGCAGCAGCAGATATCGCCGCCATTAGCCAATATCTTCATTTTATTTCTGTCCAGAGCTCAGTTTATGTGTGCACACCTCCCAGATCCAGTTTTCCTGCAACCTTTACAACATAAAGAGCCATTTTTACTCAGGCCAGCCAAACAAAACTCGTTTAGATCCACAAATGTCACTCGACTTTTTGAAAAAAATAGAACTCAGCATTTCAGATAAATATCTGCTATAAGAAATTTGTCATTTTATAAGAACTATCTATTTTTAAGATTTAAAATCAACAAAAACATGAAATTTAGCAAAAGGAGGATGGATTTCAACCTTATGACAAGAAAAACATCTAAAAACACGTCACTAGCATAAAAGAAATAAAGGGAGAACTCTGCACGTTGAAACTGGTTGACTTATGGACATGAAAGCCCGATAAATCCGCTAATAAGTGCTATATCATAATAACAAAGGTTGTTTATGCCCTCTTTCGCAAATCTCACATTTCATACATAGAGAATCTTTGAGGAAAGTAAAAGCGCTCACTCAAAAGCAGCCACCCATTTGTTTCAAGTGTTTATATCAATAAACAGTTGCTGTTACATCATCTACATCATTATTCATATATTATGGTGTCTTGTAGTTTTATAAAGGCTTTTTTTTTTTTTAGGAAAAGTGAATTTTAAATATTTTTGTTTCTAACAACATACTTAAAACCCAGTAGAAAGGCAGCTAAAGCGCGAGTCTAACGCAAGCAGGAGAAATGGCTGGTGGTCTTTAGCCAAAGACAAAAGAGAAATCCTACACCCGCTAAAATCTGACACCACTGCATTTTTGTTTACATTTTGTGAAGAAGGAAGTTGCCTTCAGTGTCTTCTTCAGAGGTTTTCATGTTTCCTTCAGTGGTTCTTAGTGTCGCGCCCCTGCAGGCGAGGAGGGGAACAGGTTGCTCAAAGCGTTTGATTTGTTTGACGCTGCAGTGAGAAACAGAAACGCACCCCAATCGAACAGAGTCTACTGGACGATCAGGTTTGAAAACACCCTTATTTATTTGTTTCATACTCCAAAAGTTTTAGCTTTTTTGGCTCTAAAATATGGTATCTGCAATAAAGTGGGAGTTCAAGTATCCAACAGAACCAACACAGAAAGAAAAAGTTTTTTTTTCAGCTGAACTATTTGAAAGATCATGCAGCTTGGGAAGCTAAAATAGCTAGGTGCAATGCTACTTGACATGGCTGGCATTTGCAAAGCAGCCAATCCAGGAGCTGCATTTATTTTCCTTCTTTCTGATTGGCTGAACCCCAGGGAATGGAAATAAGGAAGACGGTAGCTGTTAGCTTTTGAAGTAGTGCAAAGACGGTTTCCACTGTGCTTATTAATCCAAATTAAGGTATATTTAGTGATTGAATTGTTAAACTAGACAGTTATAAGCATTTTTAAAGGGGCTCTCAAGTATTCATGGATTTTAGCTCTTCGTGGGCAGCTATAATGCTTAACTCCCCAAAATACAGGGAGTCCACTGCACATATTAAAAGAAACTTAATCATCTCTGAGTTACTAGGAGCTATTTTATGTTTTCATAACTAAGAAGATAAAATCTGCTTTAAAGAGAGATGCTCCAGTATTTAGATCTGCTTTTGTCTAAACCTGCAGGAACAACAAAGTGATAAATAACCTTTCATCATTCAGTTTGCATGAAACACCACCACCTCTGTTACAGCTGCTGCTATCAGTCATCTCATGGCCAAAAATACCTGCTGGACTTCAAAAGTGGTCAGTTCAGAGGACATCACAGCAGCTGTTCGTCAAGTTATAATGAGATCATAGCATCATTACCTGCTTGCATTTGTTTTGGTTTTTCCCCACATAAACTGGTAGTTTCCACCTGTATTACCATCCACAAAGAAGAAGAAAGAACCAGAGGAAGGGATTGGAAAAGGGAAATAAATCACAGAGAAGTTTGAGGATAAAATGGAGTTAAAGGAAGAGCTGTCTGCAGGATTTAGGAGGAAGCATGAGTCCTTGAGTTGGAGAGGAAGAGGAAATGGAGGATGAGGGTGAAGAAATAACACATATGCTTCTTCTTAAAGCTTGTGGCAGAGACAGGATTTTCAGCTTATCAGATGACCTTATTGGCACAACTGAGAAGGCAGACAAATTATGCTGCTGTTTTCAATACAGTCAGCTTTCCTGCACCTACACCTGCAGCTGAGTTTTTCTGTCACAGTTAAACATGTTTATATGTTTCAATATTCATATATAGTAAATATTCGGCAGTTATTACCTTAAGAAAAATTTATCGACATTAAAACATTAGTATTCATAGAAAATAAAAGAGAGGCACTACGTTTTCAATGCAGCTATTAACTCACTATAAAGCAGTATTTTCGACAACACAAAGTAAATACATCTAACTATACACACCGGAACAGAGAAATATATGTTAGGTTAGGTAAAGCCGAATTCATCCAAACATATTACAGTGTTGAATAAACATAACAGGTGGAGGCAGAAGAGGCTGCTATGAAAAGGAGAAGAAGTCAAATGTAAATTTGGTTTCAGTTTGAACTAACCTCTGGCTCACTGGAAGCGCTCCCAGCACAAAGTGTCGGGACCTGACGGAGAGGAACACCGCTACTCTTCTGCCTCTCTTTTATCGTGTCTTCTCGACTCATTTGTCTTCAGAAAGAAAAAATAAAGCAAATATGAAACTAAATAAGGAGTTTAAAACATCTCATTTACAGTCGGAGAAGTTTTTAACGGTGAAAACCGAGCCGACGAGCCACTTACAGCCATCACTTCTCCAGCCTAACGGAGAACTGAACGAGACTCTCCGCTGCCGGAGGAGAGTGAGTGATGCCATTGAAGGGGGCGGGGCCAGAACACAGGTACGTCAGCACGTACACATTCAGTATAGCCGAAATTAAAATGTATTATTAAAAAAGTTAAGTCTAAATATTAATTATTCATTCAAAGTTTTAAAAGCAAATCAGTTAAATCAATAAAGTTGTAGATTTTCAGCCCCAGCTGTAGAAATTTTCCTCTTCTTTCTCTTTCTAATGGAGAAAGAACAAATGATAAATTTTTTTAAAAAGAATAAAAGTAAATTACTACATACTGTCAAAATATATTGAAAAATGCTAAATAAAGTCAGAATTTTAAGATTAAGAAGTAATCAATGATCCAATCAAAATGTCAAAGGTACATCTGTAGAACAAATGTAAAATCAAGACTTACATTAATATTAAACAACGCCAGAACGGCTTTGTATCTTGAATAAAACAAACTGTTGCACAAAAATGATGAACTGATCAAAAGAAAAGTCTAATTTTTAATATAAGAAATAAAAAATGTTAAAATGTTGACACAACCATATGACTTTGAGTAATTGTGCGATAATTAATAAAAAATTACAATAAAGCTAATATAAAATGTCATAAATGATTTTAAACATTTCAAAATTACAGTATTTTTACTGTAATTGAAATCCAAAAGTTAATCTTGAGACCAGAAACAAAAGGATCCTAATCGAATTGTATGAAAAATTGTTCCTGAAATAAAAACAAAAACTAATAAATGTATAAAGATGAATTATTAAATGTTTTTAAGTGGCTCAAATGAACATGTATTTCATGTTTTTTGCCTTAACTTGATGGGCATAAAGGGACTCTTTAGCACTGATGCATGGATCCAAACACAGCTGAAAGAAAACAATGCATTCTGCCTTCAGGAGGTTTTAATGATAAATGCTCCATGCGTGTCTCGATAAATAAAAGTGAAAGTTTAATGATGGGTGCAGCTGGACAGTGTAGCTAATGAGCCATGGTTCACTAAGGGGCAGATGATTAAATGCCATCAGCTAGCTAAACTCCCTCTGTGACAGCATTAAGGACAGAAATGCAACAGAAAATCGTTTAACATCTCTGGATTGTAACAACAGTAAAACTGCTGCAGTTTCATGGTGCATTAGTTTGGCTTACAGGAACTACGTTTACTGCAGGGTATGTTTTGGAGCAAACCTGAAAACTGGACTGTTACATTTCGACAATACAACGAAGAAAATTCTTCTCATTTGAAACCTCTTTCGATCATCCCTAACTCTTCAGTCATATCTCCAAAGGTGCTGCATTTTTCCATTTGCACGCAGATGGTTTGATAAATTCTGCAGCAGCTTTACAAGTCTGACAGAGATGTGATTTATTTAGTTATCTCTGTCAGGGGAACGCGATGAATTCTCACCAAGGCCGGCTATGAAGAGGCTGGAGATAAATACGAGAGTCTGATATCTGCTCAAAAAGCTGGAGTCACCTTGGAGCTGCTTCTTTTCATTATTTTTTAAATGAACCAACACTGAATAAAAAGGATGAAGTTTTTATTTATTTCACAGGATGAAATACATGCAGCTGAGGTGAAATCAGTTATTTTGTATGTTTACTACAATCAGTCATGAATCATTAAGGGTTATTTATCTGTTAATATGGAAATATGCACTCAGTACTCCTGGCCTCAGACACAACAGAATATGGTACACAGCAAAAACACAAAATCTTACCAAGTATTTCTGGTCTAGTGGCTTAATCTGGTTTAATCTGCCAGTGGAACGAAACATTTTAATTTACAATATGGGAAAAATGTCTCGTTCCACTGGCAGATTATTTCACTGATAACTAGAACTTTTTCATCAATATTAAGGAACTACTAACTGAAAATAAGCTCCTATATCTGCTGAAAAGTTTCTTGTAAGTTAGTTTTGTCTTATTTCAAGTGTTTTCAAGATATTTGCTCTAGAAACCAGACCAGAAATACTTGTGTTTTTTCAGTGTACGCACCTATTTGCGGATTCACCTCCACCTATTCGGGGATTTTTCGCATATCTAAAATATATAAAAGAAAATGCAGCTTGGGAAGCTGAAGCAAAATGCTATTTGACGTGCTACTGGCTAACGTTTGCAGCCAATCCAGGAGTGCCATTCATTTTCCTTGGCGGTGATTGGTTGCACCCCCTGAAGAAGAGATAATTAAGATCATGGACCAGCTTCTGTGTTAGTGCTAAGATGGTTTTCACTGTGCGTATTAATGCATATTTGGTATTTCAACTATTTAAATAGGCAGTTATGAGTGTTTTTAGAAGGGATATTCGCAGGGGTTATTCTGCTTATTTACTCTAAACCTTGTTTATGCATTTTTGGGATGACTATCCTGTTGGAAAGCTCAGTTAAGGTTCAACCATCTGACCCAAATTTAAGAAAGAGGTTCCTACTACTTCAAGCTGGACTGAACTCTGCAGCTGTCGACATGAATCAGCCAAACATCTTCTGGGGAAACGTTTTATGGTCAGATGAGACGCAGAGTGAGCTGTTTGACGACAGTAACAGAGTTTAGAGGACTCACTTTCGCTTTTCAGACCAAAGAACAATGAACAAACCGCATCATCGTCCAGGGTTGGTTGTTTTGGTGTTGGTTCGTTGCATAAAGTGGGAGGAGGTCATTCTAGAAGCTTAATGTTTTCCTGCTTTATCCAAACTGCGACCAGTTAAGATGTGAGTTTGGGATAAGTGTCCAGTTTTAACAACCACCTGTGTTTGAATTTTTATCATCTGGTTCTTGATTTAAGGTGAATTAAAGAATTTGGAAATAGTCGTCCTGCATTACTCCACCCACTTTGTTCAATGAGTAGTGTCACTGGTAGTGAAACAGTCCCATAGCATGATCCCACCACCACCATGCAAAATTTCCCCCTATAATCGCTGACATCTGAAGATGATTTTATTGATAAAGGATTATATGGAATAAATCAAAAACAAATCTAAATTTTACATCAGCTTGTATTTATGGCATTTGCAAAGGAATCTGGAACAAGAAACTCATCATGAAGTGGTAAATATTTTCAGCTGGATATAACTGCTTGAAGCAGCCGTTGCTGACCCCAGAGTTCATCTCTGATTGGAAACCCAGACTGGTTTTGAAGCATCTATTCATCCAGGCTGAATGGGAACTGTGTGAAGCGAAAAAAAAGGAGCCTTCTATTCATCTTTTTATCAAGGAGCCTTGCTATCAATGTGCCTCACTTTGCATCAGAATAGCTGGACATTAGCTTGTCAGCCAGGTTGGTTATGGGAGAGAACACCAGGAATTTGCTTGGGTGCATGTCTATGCTGAAGAAAAAATGTTCTCAAAGCAAAGCTAAACATATGAATGAAAAAAATCTCTAAAAAAAATCATCTTCTTTTCAGTTTGTTTATTTTTCTTCTGTATGCGCAATAATTTATTAGTTTTCTGCAAAAGTGATGATTCAAGAGTGATAAAATGTAAAATGCAGCTTTATGGGATGTTATGATGACCCATCACTAAAACAGAACTACAAAAAACCTGCTCTCTGAATAATTTATCAAATCTTTGCAACATTTTCCAAGCATTTCTCTGCTACCCTGTCTAGCTCTTCTGCTTATGCTGCACAACCCGCTCATCTGAAATTAGTTATTCATTGCTTCAGCTGCGAAAAAGACAGGATTGGAAGGCTGCATATTTTTGGTCCTTATGCAGCATTTTCTAGGATTTACAGTTAAATCCTGATTGCAAATTTGCATCTAGGGGGAGCATACTTAATTCAGAGAATGATTTAAATGTCTGGACAAATTACTATGAATTGTATTTTGTCAGTTTATTTTAGATTTCTGGGTGATTTCTTTAATCTTCTCTAAACGGGGCTTGAAATTGAGACAAATCAGTTGATAAGAGCAGCAGTGTTTAAATCTGCAAACCTCTGGATATTACTGCAATTTCAAAACCTGGTTACTTTGAATAAACCACATCTTACCTCCAGAGTTGCTTTTACATACAAGGAAATTAAACTGAAGTGGATTTGATGCTTCTCCCAAGGATACTCAGTTCAGATGTGGACCTAAAAGTAATAATGTTTCCTCAAATGAAAGGGAAGTTGAGTATATTAGCAGCAGTGTCTATAGATTATATCCATCTGACAAGATAAATCAATCATTCAGCTTGCTTCGATCCTGCTGAAGCTCGTTTATTAGAAATATTGTGAATTATTGTTTAGAATGGACCACAGCTTCCATTGTAGATAGGTATTCCAAATTTTACTTTTCATTTACTTCTTATTTTAATATCTTTTTGAAGTTGTGTTGAGTAGTTATAGATGTCCTTTAGCAGTCAGACCAGTGTGTGTTTGGAGAATCTTCTCATTGTCTTGGAGGAGTCAAGCTAACTGCTAATTAGAGTCAAGCTGACAGCAAGAAATAATATTCTTTTTTATCACATTTTGAGCTAATATGTTTCTCATTGGCAATAAACAATAAATAATTCATGCAGTTTGTTTAACATTTTTATAACTTGTCTCTATTTTCTAAACAAACAGCATCTGTGTTGCAACAATAAAAGTATCCAGTCTGCTTACTGCTAAAATAAATTACTGTGGACCGAATCATTTAGGGTCCCTTGCTTCTGTACAATCTGTCTAGTTTGACTCTAATCAGTTTTAAACATAACTCAGATTTACTTCTTTTTGAATCTCTTTACGTCCTAGTTTGATTCACTGGTTATCTTATACTGATTAGCTGTTATGTTGACTTTAACTTAGATTACCTGTTAGCATGCCATGTTAGTTTGATTCTAGTTAGCGGTCAACTTGGCTTTTATTGCCTGTTAGTCGACCTGATTATCTGTTATATTATCTTATTAGTTGTTATCTTGACTTTAATTAGGCACGTTAGTGGTTAGTGTGACTCACATTCAAGTTTTAATTTGAATTCAGCCATCATTTTTCTTCTGATCACCTGGCAGTTTACCCAAATTAGCTGTTAGCTTAAATTTGATTACCAAAATTGACTAATTGTTATGTTGGCTCTGCTGGTTTTAAACCTGACTCTGATTACCTGTTAGTTTACCTTTGTTTAGCTCTTAGTATGAGTCTAATTAGCTGTTATACTGACTCAAATTAACTGTTAGTTTTCATGTTTATCTATTATCTTGACTTTAATTTAGAGTGAGCTTAATTCTGACAAGCTGTCATCTTGACTCAGATGACCTGTTTGCTTGACTATAATTATCCGTTAGCTTGAGTCTGATAACCTGTTAGCTGTTGTCTGATAATCTGTTAGCCTGACTTTGTTTACCTGTTAGCTTAACTCTGATTACTCATTAGCTTGAATTTGATAGCCCGTTAGCTTGAGTCTGATAACCTGTTAGCTTGACTCTAATTACTTGTTAGCTTGACTCTGATAATCTGTTATCTTGACTCTGATTACCTGTTAGCTTTTGTCTGATAGCGAGTTAGGTTGAGTCTGATAATCTGTTAGCTTGACTCTTCTTACTTGTTAGCTTAACTTTGGCTTAACTTCACTTGTTAGCTGTAACACTGACTACTCATAAAAACGCAACACAACACACCTTATAAATAATAATTTAAAAAATCTCTCTTAAGTTCATGGACAGCACAAATCCTATTTTATTTCTTGAATGTAATAATATGCTGAACATACAAATCCCTAGCAAAATGACATGAAAAGCTATGATCCAGAGATTAGCAGCCTGTGTGAATACAGTTCTTATTTACTGATGTTAAAACACCAACACCCTCACTCAGTCACTTTTGACACTATTAATCTAAAGCCAACCCTGATACTTTCAGCTAAATGTGTTCTGGCCACCATCTATCTGAGACCTTCCCTCTATCGATCACAATTATCAGCTTTGAGTGATGAAGCTGCTGAGAAAGCAAGACATCTATTTCACAAGGGCGGTCACTTTCAGTGTAGCAATCCATCTATAAATTCATCAAGAGAGGAGTGTGGTAAGCCAATGGCTGAGTCTTATAAATCTCTTTTACAACGTTTTGAGCAACAGGGAGGTCAGGACAGAATTAAAAGACCATAAAAAGGTTTAATGGTTGGTCCAAACACAGTGTAATCAGACATGGGGAACAGGGCTACTGATAGATGAAGAGGTTTGAACATGGAGATTAATGAACTACAAGTAATAGCAGCTCTCTTATTAAAATGATTATAAGATATGTGATCATCAAAATAAAGTTTAAAACAAAACCAACAGTAATTGTTGGTTTGTTTTTACAAGAAACATACAAACTGCTGACCGGATCATACAGATTTTTCGAATGATCGATGTGTTCATTAGTTTTCTTTGAGCCAGTTATCAAGGGAACTCCGACGTCCAGCTCAGTACTAATCCCTAATGACGGCAACTGAAGTGCCGCTGCATCAATGTTTCAGCCTTCTTAAGAGTTGGAAGATTTGCTCTATGACCTGTCAGCAGCTAAGTTCTCACCATATGTTGTTGTTTTGCTGCCAGGAACCGCTTTGGGTCACAGAAGAAAGATCAGCCTTGTGTGGTTCTCTGTAAAGGTAGAGGAAAGGCAGATAAATTGCAAAAATAAGGAGTTATAGCAACATAAATGCTGCAAAAGCTGGAACAGAGTCTCCCAGAAAATACCAAAATAACTCAGACTAATGAGAATGGTTTCAGATGAGACAAAAATTCAGCTCAGTTTATGAAATATGCTGAATATGACCAAATGGCACTATCCTCAAGCACAGAAGTGGAAAAGTTATATTTGGAGATGCGTTCCCAGTTACAGGATGACTTTCCCACAATGATAATGTTGCCATAAAGTCTTTCAAGAGACTATTCTTCCCTCAGTAAGAACACTGAAGCTTGGTCATGAAATGGTCCAGTGACCCAAAACATAGCACCAAGGCAACAAAACCACAACATTAAGGTCATGAAGTGGCCTCGCCAGTCTCTCGACCTCAATCCTTTAGAAAACACGTGAAGGCACCTGAAGCTTTGAGTTGTGAAGCAGCATCCATCATTTTATTGGGTATCAAGCCATCAGTCCATCCCTTCATAATGTACAAGGCAAAATTATTTTAATCTACATAAATAATAATAATAATCATATTCAGTCAAAAAAAAACTTTGATAATCTATCAAAAATCAGATTTGAAGGATGAATCCTATATCTATCCCAGAGTACAATCCTTTACTTGGTCTCTCTCTGGAGTTTAAAGAAAGGGCTAAACTTGGAATTATAATACTAACTATAAGTTAAAGAGACAGTATCATGTATTTTCCAGGCACATAGTGCCATTTTATAGCACAGTCAAGTGACTATGTTACCTTCAGTTGTTACAAATGCTGTAAACATCAAACGTGATTTAAAAGATTTGACTTGGCAATTTAACACCTTGAAATTGGGCCTCTGTCTCTTTAAGAAGATCCTGCTTTTTCCAGCACTTTCTTAGGAGCGTTGGACTGAGAAGTAGTTCCTATGATGAGCTCAGCAGATGTGCAGTTCCACCAAGTGTTTGCTAATAGCTGCTGCTGCTAGTCTGGAGGAGCTGGGTTGGGGAGGTGCGGGACAGGGGTGAGAGCAAGCATTTAGGCACCCCAAAATGGTTGCCAGGGGAGATTCTGTCTTGGTGGTTACCTACTATAGAGCCCTCCAAACCTGTCAGACGTGCCGAGGGGCCAACAAAGCAAAACGGTTCAGGAACTTTAAATAAAAATTTGACTAAATCAACAAAGAGCATGATTCACATAAAAACAATAATCGTAACCCAATCTGGCAAGCTGATCCAGGCTTGTACTTACTCAGCTGGATGAAAGCTTATTGTTGGTCCGGTGTGTCCCTGGATTCTGCCTGAGTCTCTCCACAGATCCGCACCAGGAACAGGAAGCTTTTGGGGAAGGAGACGTCGCAAAGCTTCATCAACCAATCAGATGAGAACTCCTTTGTCTAGACCAGGGGTGTCCAAACTTTTTGTCACATGGGCTGGACCTTGTAGACCAACAAAATATATTGAAATAACTAAAATCAAGCAAACAGTTGTCCATTTTTATTTTTATTTTTCTGCAGAAAAGGGATGTTATTCATTGTAGACCTAAAACTTTAAAAGAATTTTACATGTTTGCTGTATTAAAAGAAAGGGATCTCGTTTTCAAATTCTTTTGAGCTCGATTGAACACATTTATTCTTGGCTATAAGAACAGGATTTGGGTCACTTTCTTTCAAAGTGCTTGTTAATATTTCGCCCAATTCATTAAATTAAATAAAAGCTGATTTGGGTGCAGTAAACTTTACTTTTCAGTAAATGTGGATCGACATGGTTCTGCTTCTTCAATGTTGCCATTTGCCTCTTGGCCAACTTGTTTACTACTTTCCGTCTCATGTTTTTAGTAGTTTTAACGAAACATCAATTTTTTGTAAACCCAAAACATGGTTCAGCTACTTAAAGTTCAAACTCGCATCTGGTAATGACAAGTTTAAAAACTAGCGGTATTTACTAACTGACTGTCCAGTAAGCATGCTAACTATTAGCAATACAAACCAATAATCATGGATTTCTCTGCATTTTAAAACACTGTGGCAACAGGCTCACTGAAACAGATTTTATACTGATGTTTTGTGTGAAAGAGTTCATAAAATACAAATTGTCAAACTATTTATTTGCGAGCAAGTTTTATACCAGGCAGCCATGTTGGATTTTCAGGTTGGGGATAGTGTGAAACCTGACACGAAATTCAAACTTTTTTCCAACTACAAACATGGACCTAAGGTTTTGCATGTTTTTATTTTTATATTTTTATCTAATAAATTCGTGGGTATTTTTTTTTTAGTTGAATTGTCAGATTATAGTTGGAAAAGTTTTGAAATTGTTTATCATGGCATCAAAGATTTATTTTTTTTTAACATAGAAGCGTTATATTTTACCACGCTGATTGTTTGGTGAAGTGTTTCGGTGTGTGAGGAGGAAGCAGATATTCAGCCCAGCAGGTTTGTGTGTCGATGCGTTGAGGTCAGCAGCCTTTAATCCGATCGTGGGGGTGGTGAGAGTGCAAGCAGGAGAGGATTACGGGATTAGGCAAAGATGCGACATGAGATGGCCAATCTGCAGCCGCGGCCCGTCGCACGCTGGCACGCCTGAGGTCGCCATGGTGACAGAGAAATGGAGCAGCTTCGGCGTCCTGAGACAAAACAGACCTGCAGTCAGCTGGTGTGTTTCTGCAACAGCAGGAAGCTGAATTCAGTTAGCTGAGTTAAAATGCAATTTAAAGTCTTCTATGGAAACAAACGTTCCTTTTTTATATATAAAATGAGCAAAGCAGTGAGTTTAAACAAATAACTGAAGTCGTTTTCACCATTTTACAACTTAATCTCATTGGCTCAGGTGATTGTTGTGCATGGTGATTCTTACAACAAACAAATTTGAGCTGGAATTTCCGTTAAATCTTCCAGTAAAGTCTTTGTTTCCATATTAGATTGAATGTATTAAGATTAATATAATGTGTTTTTGCTAAAAGCTCCAGGCTCAAACCTACAGTTCAGATCTGAAGTTTCTTCTAAAGCATTAATGTCTTTATTCTGGTCTTTTAATAACTGATATATACAAGCACCCCATTTATATTTGGTAACATGATAGAAAGTTGCATCTCATTTACACTCCATCCAGAGAACCAGCAGAGTCGACACTGGCAAAGTGGTGACACTTCTTATGTGTAAAATTGCAGAAGTACACATATTATCACCCGAAAACCCTAAAAGTCACCAATAGAGACCCTAAAACACACACAAAATGGCTAAAAATGGCAGAAAAGAGATAAATATAGTCAAATTCAATAAACTTCAGTGGTTTATTATAAATGATTACCTTCAAGCTGTGAAAATGTCCAATGTTAGGGCTAAATCTGACCTGTCTGGATGGTGCTGATGTGTAGCCTCACTGAGTTGGTGAGACAAGAAGACGAAAGAAGAATTTCTTGTCTTCTCAACTCCAGCCGGTCTTCACAAATCATCTGAATGGGTGCTTTGATTGCAGTCATAACTCTGTTTATGCTCTGCACAGCTCTGGACCCCAACAGGGTGAAAACAGATTGGACAGCATGAATGTTTCAGCAGCAGGAACTCCACAGAATAATAATCTGACTCTCGCAGATCACATAAAAAAAAAATCAGGCCTCTGGGCCCTAAATGCTGGAGGAAGGATAGTAACTTTGAACATATTCTAATAGCTTGTAGTGCCCCCTTGTGGTCATAATAAACGGAATAACGCATGTGGCTGAGGTTAACAACAAAACGACAACACAGTGGAACAATACAAACAATCTTTAGATGTAACATACTCATACCCAGATTAACCAGACAAAACTTAAAGTGTTGCACAAACATAACTAATTTCATCAAAATAATACAATAAAAGATTAAATCAGACTAGAGTCTCAATAAGAAAAATACAATCGTCGCCAACCAGTTTAGGGCACCAAACAACAAAACAAAGAGGTGAAACAACCTAAATCAGCACCAGAGTGATGCAAAATAAACCCCCAAATATTCAAAACAAAAAGTAAAAGATTCAACCCGAGCACAGAGCAAGGAACCAACAGGAAAGCGACTTAAAACGCAGCAAAAAATAATCTGCAAAAGCTGTGAAACGATCAAACACTGCCATCTAGAGGTCAACAACGGAACAACTCTTTTTCCAGGAAGGGAAAATGTATTAAAGGAAAATACTTTATTTATAGATGTCCTGATTAAATGTTTATTTTACAGAAAAATAATAGTGTTATATACAGCTCTGTTTGGATATAAATTACTCTTTTTTTTTTTACAAAAACAAACAATGACAGCATCCAAACTGATCAGGTGTTCCCCTGTTTAATGATGTGATCATATTCAGTTACACAACAAAACTCGTAAAACTAACCCAGGATGTAATCAGTTATGAATAAAATGATAAAATTAAGGTATCACTGCTAAATTTGAAGGATTTTATTATAAAACATAAGCCAAGATATTTGGTGTCCCCTACAGGTGGAAAAATACCAACTTTTCTTTCTTTTATAGTTGAAGTTTTCTGCTTTCTGTCAGACTCAAACAGACTGACTCATGGCCTCCAGAGATGTTGGTTGAAATAATAATGGCAGAATCAAGGGTAAAAATGTTCTAATCTTAGAATAAAAAGCAAAACAACCCAAAACAGCAGCGAGCTTTGTGTGCTTGCCTGGTGATGACTCAGCGGCCCGGTGGACCTTTTTCCAGCCTGGCAGGAGATGCCAGCTGGCTGCTGTGGAGACGGTTCAGCTCCTGGAGCCCGGCCGGCTCTGAGGAGGCCTCGGCTGTTTCCCCGGAGAGCAAATCCTGAAAGCGACACGAAACACAGAGGAACAAAGAGGAGCTGGAGCTGAAGGGTCTGTCAGAGTTTTGGCTGCAGGCTGAAGAAGAAACTGGACTGAGCTGCCAGATAAAGAACATCAGCAACCTTCACCAGTCCATCCTGAGAGGAAAATGAAGCCATCTAAGGGCCAACATTGCAAAGACGGGGAGATGCAATCATAAAATAATGTAAAAAAAATGATTAAAAAGCTGTAGCCTATCGGAAATAAAATGTTTATAAAATTTGAATCGACTTCACTGAGTATTTCTGGTCATATAGATTTTCAAACATTAACCAAACTATTTAAAATATAGCTGTTTCCAGAAAAAGTCTCAAAAAATGCATGGATTTAATCTCAAAAATCATACAAAAATCTACTTCCACTACCATTACCATTACTATTACTAATAATATAAATAATAATAGCAATAACAAGGTGCATTATTTAAAATTTGAGGGATCAAGTAATCTGTTTAATCACTAATTCTGAAATATAAAGTCATGAGGGAGGCCAGCTGGTCTCTTGCTGCTATAAAATTCAACTTGTTGTAAAAGCCATTAAATTAAATGAAAGAATTTTGGTGGTTTTTAGTTATAAAAGGCAAAAATAAAGGTTCGTTATAAAGTTGTCAAATTACAAAACATAAAATAATTCTGATTAAGAAATTTTCATTTTGAAAAAAAGGCAACATGCAGAAAGAGCTCAGACCCGGATTTGAACCCAAGACCTCGTTGCTGCAAGGCACCAGTGCTCCCAACTGCTCCGCTGTGCAGCCCCAGAGCAGAAAAAGCAAATATATTTGATTTTTTTCTGCTGACACATCATGACATTAAAGTGATAACTTCTTACGCCGGTAAGGACGCCGGCCTGTTGAAAAAACACAACTCAAGACATCTCGAGTAAAAAAGCAAGAATGTTTTTGATGAAAATATTCATTTCAGTAGTAAAACTGTATTGTTAATATTGTTTCATAATTACTGAAAATCAAACTTTGATTTCAGACAGTTTACATTCAGAATTAAAAAATGATTTATACTGTTATTCTTTTCAAATTTTCTGTAAAATAAAAATAAAATCTAAGGTTTAAGTAACTCAAAATGACAGATTTGCACTAATTGTCTTTTTTTCTTAGCCAGACTGAACAAAAACCAACAACAGCTAAAGTGTGACACTGGAAGCCAGTGGGCCTGAACGTGTGGCGCTGGTTTCCAGTAAGTTGGTCCGGTTTCCTGCACAGAGTTGAATTGTTTGAGGCGAACAATGAGACGGCCGGCAGTCGTCTGCGTGAGCCGAGCGTTTATCACCAAACAAAGACGCGGTTTGTCTTCAAACCAGCAGCTCTGGTTCTGCACCATCCAAAAACACGAAAACTCACCAACCATGTCCAGTTTCTGGTGCAAATGTCTGGACTCCACCTGAAATGAGACAAAACTAACTTACAGGTAACCTTTCAGCACATATAGGAGCTGGTTTTAAGTCTATAATTCCTTAATATTGATTTTAAAAAAAGTTCTGGTTATAAGTGAAATAATCTGCCAGTGGAAAAATACATTTTAACCTATAATATGTGGAAAATGTCAAAAATCTTCCCAAAATACTTGGTGAGATTTAGTGTTTTTGCAGTGCATGTTTCACATGTCGCAACCACAAATCAAACACTGCGGGTTTCAGCAGGTTTTTAAAAACAACATCTTGACATTTGTGTCAACTTTCTTTTTAATCAGAGCTCTTCAGAACACGCGAGTCAAACTCGAGGCCCGGGGGCCAAATCCGGCCCGCCGTATGTTTTTCTGCGGCCCTCTGGACTCTAGAGAGCCACGTAAGTAGAAATTTCAAGATTACAGTTTGGTGCTTAAATATTGTTTTGTCAGTCAACTCACAGCAGTTTTTATCAGTTTTCTGCCCAATTACTTCAGTGTGAGAAGATTTAATTTCAAGAAGTACTCATCCAATGCAGAGACAACTACTTATTAATACTTATTAACGGGGAGTTTTGTCAATACATTCTGCCTTTACTGGCCCTTTAAGGACGGTGGTGATCTTAATATGGCCCAAAATGAAAATGAATTTGACACCCGGGATTTAATCCAGTTTATAATTTCCCTTTGGAAGCATTAAATGTTTCAACAAGAACTAAATTCAGCGAGAAATGAAACAATCTGCACAGAATAGTCATTGTTTTCTTAAACATTTTATTGGAAAAAAGAGAAACTGCTCATTTCTGGAATTTCAAACCATCTGCATCAATGTTCCTCTGACGATGATGACTGCACCCGCTAACCCTATCATTTATAATTTGGGGAAAATATCTTGTTCCACTGGCAGATTATTTCACTCATAACTAGAACTTTATTTTTTTTAATCAATATTAAGGAATTATTGACTTAAAACAAGCTCCTATATCAGCTGAAAAGTCACTTGTAAATTAGTTTTGTCTTATTTCAAGTGGATTCAGATGTTTGCAGTGGAAACTAGAGCAGAAATACTCGGTTAGATTTAGTGTTTTTGCAGTGCTTCCAGTTTCTTTGCAGCATTTGTTGAGGAAAAGTTGTCGCCTCAACTCCTGGCTGTTTGGTTGTGTTTGTTTGCTCTCTCTGGGCGGCGGAGGGCACACGTCTGGCCAAGTCGAGCGGTGAAAAGAGCGTCTTCATTAACATGCACAGCCAGCAACTTCCTCTGAAACGAGCCTTTGTGGCCCAGCAGATGCTCCAACACGTCCAGAAGAGGTAGAACTGGATTAAACTGAGAGAAATTCAAAAACAGACAGTTTTCAGCTCCTTCTTCCTCAGTGGAATATGAATAAGTAGTTTTGATTCTTATCAGAGTGGGTTATTCATATCTGTGAGAAAACAATAATTAAGACCCAGCTAATTTGAAGAGCTGGGATAAACACAAACATCTCCACAGAGCCCACGTTGACGGAGACGCCAGGGTGTGCTGCTTTCTGCACGGCTGCAGTGGAGTGAGGGGAGGCGGTGGGCCAGGATTGGTCAGCGGTTTGACCGACAGCATGGCTGACCTCAGCTCTGCACAACACGGCTCACTCTCTGCTGCAGTATAAAGCCTGCAGCACATCGGCAGCCTCCACTGTCTGGAAACGCAGAATCACTTCGCATCTGCACAACGGTAAGTGCAGCAAGCTGATATTTCTCTTTTAAGATGATAGTCTCTGCAGAATATTTGGTTTGTAAAGCCATAGAATGATGTTTTCCCACTGTTATAAGCTTTAAAATCTGCTTAAACCCAGGTATTTATAAAGGTCTTTCAGCCACTGCTTGTGTCCAGTTTTTTATTTGCCTTGTTTTTTATTTATCTTTGGTTAAATCAGTCATTGGGTCTGAAATATTATATGAATTATCATATATTTTAATGTCATACTATATTATATTATCATATTATATTTTGTTTATTATATTTTATTTCACCATAGGGAATCATATCGTATCAAATATTATATCATAAATCAAATAACACCTAAAATATCATGACTGTATCAAATTACCAATATATTTGTTATTGTATCATATCTTACTGTACTGTATCACACATAAATGGCATAAAAGCTTACTTTATTAACGTATATTGTGTTGTTTTTCATATCATATTGTACCAGATTGTTTTATTGTAATGTACATTATTATACTATGTTTTCATGTCATAATGTATTACAGTGTTTTCATTTTACGAAACTGTTCATTTTACAGTTTTATTGCATTTTATCAAGTTATTTTGACTGTATCATATTGTATTATACTGTATATATTCTCATATACTCCCATATCACATTGTATCAGGTCAAGATATCATATTATACAATATTGTATCATATAATCTTACATTAGGTATTTATATTGTATCGTATTATTTTGTCTCGTGTGTATGGTACTTTTTATTGTATATCATATTACATTAAAGAATTAACTGATCATGTTTTGTATTGTACAATACGGTATTATACAGACGTTTACAATATTGTAGGAAAAATACATTATTGTGTTAAATTATTTCATTTATCAACTAGTATCATATTGTATCACATTATATTGTATCATACTGTGTTATTGTTACATAACTTGTATCGAACTGTAACGAAATGTCTTGTAATATCACGTTCTGTTGCATTGTATCATATTCTATTGTATTTAAGCATATTGTGTCTTGTTGAGTCATTTCACCACATATGTACTATCCAATTATTGTATCAAATCATATCACATTATGTGATGTATAACTGGGCCATCATGCAATACATCACATATAGAGTCGTATCATATATATTTTATTGTTTAGTGTATACTTTAGCAGTGTATTATGCTATATTGTATATTTTTTCTTACAATATACATCATATATTGTATCAGATTGTATACCATGGAGTATATGTTCTCTTTTGTGTCATAATTTCTGATTAAGGTTAAAATATAGTCATACCAAACTTATTTTAAACTTTTAACGTCAAAGTTTAAGAGTTGCTGGAGTTCCTTTGAGCAGTTTTTCCTGCTTTCTTTGCCAGCTTTGACGGCAGGAGGACAATGACTGACCTGGAGACCTCGATAGGCACCATCATTGCAGTCTTCCAGAAGTACTCAGAGAGAGAAGGAGACAAGCACAAACTGAAGAAGAGCGAGCTGAAGGATCTTCTTCACGATGAGCTGCCAGACCTGATGGCGGTGAGACAAACTGTTGGAAATGTTCGTTTTAACTCTAGGAGATGAAATGAGAGGCGCCTCCAGAGCTAAAGCTGTCCTCCTCCCTGCTTTGCAGCACGTCAAAGACCAGTCCAGCCTGGACAGCCTGATGGAGAGTCTGGACGCCGACGGCGACGCCGAGTGCAACTTCCAGGAGTTCATGACATTCATCTCCGTGGTTACCGTCTGTTGCCACGAGTTCTTCGAGCATGAGGAAGAGTGAGGAGGAGGAGGAGGAGACAAAAGGGAGCTCCAGTGAGATATAAAGAAATAGAAACCTAGCAACGCACAAACTGTGGGCGCCCTGAGAGGCGTCACAAGGAGGAAACGCATCTAGTCAGCTTGCAGCACCTGAATGATGAATTTACACAAGCAGCAACGAATAAAATGTAGTTAAAACAACATAAATAACAGGATTCAGAACGGTTTTTTAGTGGTTTTGATCGTTGATCTTTGGTCTGAAAGCAACTTCTCCACATTCGGAAGAAAACAAGAAGGAACATTTTGGTTATTTCTTCAAACTTTGACCAATCTTAAGTGAAAAATATTCATCATTTAAAACTTAAAAAGGATCAGTAAAGTTGGGTTTATCTCAAAATATGTGAGCTGGTGGAAAAACAAAGTTAGAAAAGTAGATTTCAGCTGGTGGAAGAGATGAATTAAATATACACTGATAATTTAACGAACTACGTTTGCTACTTTGGAAGTCTAATCGAGAAAGTCTTCGAAGAAGTGCCAGAAATTGACATGTTGGCATGCACAACAATAAGATGTTATGAAAAGATTTGATTTCCAAGAAAAGTGATATTTTAGTTTGGCTTTCCTCATTTTTCTAGTGTGTTACTCTAAACCTTCTAAAAAAAAAAAAAAATCAGAAACCAGGCTTGTTGCCACTGAAATCAATAGAAAAGGAGACAATTTCACTTTCTAAGTGGCCTGGAAGGCAAATGAAACCGACTGACTTCAGGTTTTCCACATAAATTCAACTCTACTGGATACTGAACTCATCATTTCAGCTCAATATTATGAAGCTGAACCAAAGGCAGGCACCGTAAAACGTCCTGCTGATATTCTGGAGCTGCTTTGTCCAAAATTATACAAATAAATATAAATAATATAAAAATTCTAAAAATAAATATAGAAACAGTAAAAAAAAATAAAGCCGGTGAAACGCATACAGTGACTTTACAAAATGTGACAAAATAAAACACCACTCTGAAATAAATACATAAATAAATCCTGAACTAAATAAATAAATAAAACGTAAGCTCCCAATTAAAATTTTTTTTAAAAAATATTTATTTTGTTTTTGTTTTATGGTGACATTTATTTATTTGATGGAGTTTTTATGAATCATTTATCAGTTACAGTATTTATTTTTGAATGGAACGGCTCTCCATACTGCCTCAGTGTTTAAGCTCCTGGTCTTTATGACCTGCTCTCCTTGCAATTTCCCCCAGTAGTTTCCAGTTGTTGTTCTTTATTAAAGTACCGTGTTTTATGGAGGCCCAAAACTGGCATCTATGAGGAAAAGGAAAAACAAAACAAAAAAAACATATATTTCTGCTTTTATTTTTAGTTATGTCAGTTTTGGTCCTCCATAGTGTTTAACCCCAGGCCATCACTGCACAAGGGTCCTTTCAAACCTCAAACATGACGCTGATATAACTAATAATTGCAAATTAATCCATATTTTTATCTGTTATATGTTTTTGCTGATGTTTTACAAGGAAGAGATGATTTCAAACTGAATTTTTGTACATTAATACTGCGATCCTGAGCCTGAATATTATAAATTAACATTTATGCAGCTCGTCATCTGGAAGGACGGAACCCACCATCTCAGGGATCCGCAGCACCACCTGCTGGACATGTTGAGATTACATGTGAGCCTGAAAAACAGAAAAACAGAACTGATTTAAATATATGTGAAGGGAAAAAGAGGGACTGTGTCGGGGATTTTGCATAAAATCAAGAAAGTTATAGACGACCCTGATCATCCTCTTCATGAGACTGTCATTGAAAAACAGTCTCTTCAGTCAGAGGCTTCTTCAGACTGGTTGTAAAACGGACTGCTACAGGAGATCTTTCCTGCCCACAGCCATCACCATCTATAATAACTCCTTAATGAAGTGAGTTACAGCAACTTTTAATTTAAATAAAGCATCTTTGAATTGAATTTGAATGAAATAGACATAAAAGCAGAGTGAGAACAACTAAAATTAAAGAAAAAGTAGGGGATAACAACTCAAAATAGATCAAAAAGTGAAACTACCATAAGAATGCTGAGGTGTTTCCTTACCATCTATATGTAGCTCAACAACTGATCAAAAGTGGGCTTTTCCAGGAGTTTATTTCAAGTTTTATTCGTTCCCTGCAGAAGTTTCTGGTGTCGGTAACAGCACTGGGAGTTAAACTCCAGGAAAATCTGTTCCAGAAACATGAAATGAAACACCCTTTCTCCTGGGAACACTCACCAGGAAACAACGACTAACATTTCATTGCATAAAAGGGACGTTTAACATCAATGTGGAGGCTGGAGATTAATAAACAAGGATGATGCAAGAAAGCTGTCAGCTGCACAGTTTTAGACATCTGCTTGCCGTGGAGCATCACAGAGGTGGAGTCAGCTCAGCGATTGGCCAGAGGGGGAGCAGATCTCGACCCTGGGGAGCAACACCACGCCCAGCTGAGAGTCTAAGTGTCGTCCAAAACATATTCTTCTTCTTCTTCTTCTCCGTTTCTTCTTATTGGAGCTTGAACTGCTGCAAGCTGATAGCTGGTAAGTTTCTGACTTAATTTTCTCCTTGCATCACATTCTTTGTTGTTGTTTTGAACTAATTCCTGATAGTTTTAGCTTTGGTTTCCATCATGTATTAGAAGAAAGCGGTTATCATTCCCAACAATGATGTTAATGCAGGAGAAATCTATTAAAGCTATTCATATGTATTGGTTTTACAAATTGTTTCACAGACCTGCTTTTATCTTGAAAACAAAGCTTGAGATAGAAAATATAACCACAACAACAGATTGAAGCTCATTAGCCTCATTTGTTTGTTTTTATCCTAATGTTCTGCAGCTGCGTCAGAGTTAAGTGAAGCATGACTCTCATTGTGACAAACAACACTCTGGGTTAATTTCTTGAGTTTATGACTCAGGAAGCAAAAAAAACCTGAAATTCTTTTAAAAGACAGCTTTGTGTGCAAAGGGTCATAGCACAATCCAGTTTTGCAAGAATTTTGTTTTCAAGCTTTTTTTTCTTTGTCTTACAGAAAATGAAAAGGTTGCATGCAAAATGAGACCATACATGCAAAATAAATAGATAAATATCTGCAAAATTTAGTGCAAAACAATTTCAGAAAAAGAAAAGACTGAATGTTTGCATTTTTTCTTGCAACAGCTGCAAAGCAAGAGAAAGAAAGAAATCACTAAAAGTCTTAATTCCAATCAAACAATTTAAAAAAAAAAAAAAAGGAAAATTAAATGATTTTAATTTATTTTCAGAGGAAATGAAAAGTTTTCCCATCAAACTCCAACTGAAACCGCTTCTATTTCCTCTCCAGGTCAAGATGAACGTTCACACGACGCCCCCCCCTCTGACTCGAGCGTCAACTGACACCTATTCAACTGTTTCAGACCTTGTGACCAAGATCGGGAAGAAGGGTGCGTACACGTCCTCACAGGCTGCAACATCTGTTACATGTTGCATTTAATAAAAATGTGCGAACATAAGAGTGGACGTGTAGCTTCTGTTTGCCATACTGAGTGTAAACCAACAAACATTTGACGTTTAAATCGGTCGGTCTGAACTAATAACGCAGCTATGGAATTGAAGAAATAAATGCAGAAAGAGTTAATTTGGTATTAATAGCAGAGAACCTTTAACAGAATAATCTGTTTAGTTGTAAAACCAACCAGTGCAAATAAAAATTAACTGGTGAAACCATGAAATTAAACCACAGTAACAACTTGTACCATTCTGCATCACAAAGGATATAATGAAATTCAGAAGAGTGGGAGGGAAGTGCCATCTCTGCATATAAATGAAAGGGCTATAATATTTTAACAACAACAACAACAAAAAAACAACGTTTCAACTTAATTTTCCTGTCAAATTTAAGCGTTTGGCTATGACGGCACACATTTTCACAGTTAAATATGTCATAGTAACCAGGCGGTCAGGGCTTTTTTTCCCCAGTTTCCTATTCATTATTGCTGAGCTTACTCGTGCTAAGCAACATACTGCTAAACTAAAAGTTGCTAAGCTAATAGTTGCACACAAAAGCGATGCAGAAAGAAAAACTAAATGCCACTAAATATAAAGCTGTTCCAATCTACTAAGTCAAAAGTGCCTAAACTAAAACTTAAACACTGCCTAGCCAAATGCTTCTAAGGTAAAAGATGCTAAGCTAATTGGTACTAAGCTAAATGGCATTTAGCATTCAACAAGCAGAATAATTTTAGCTTGTCAAATGTAGTTAAATGCTGCCAAGATAAAACCAAATGTTGCCAAGGTGAAAATTACCAAGGCTGCAAAGCTGAAAATAGCTAAGCTAAAACCCAAATAATGCTATGCTTAATGCTGTAAGCTAAGTGCTACCGAGCTAAAACATAAAAGCTGCTACAAGCTTTAAAGCTAAATGTGCTTAGCTAGGCTAAATGTGTTCAGCTAAAAGCCAATTATTTTAAAATTGAAAATCTGTTAAACTGAAGTGAAAATCCAAACACTGGGCAGCATAATCTTTCCAACTTTTAGATAAACTACTAAAAGTTGTTAAAAATCTGCTAATGGTAAAGTCACTAAGCTAAATGCTGCTGAGCAAGAAGGCGTGCTACGTACAGGAAACCTACATGCTACTAAGCTAAAAGCTGCAAAACAGCCTAATTTTGCTCATGTATTGTTACTTTCTAATCCACAGTTGAGCTTCAAGTCAACGGTTGATGATTTTACCAGTTTCTTCAGCTTTTAACCGTAGCAATCACTTAATACCTGTGTGAACAATTTAAACTAAACTTTCAGCTTTTTTAAAGACAATAAAACAAGCAGAACATTAAAAAGCTCCAAATAAACCACTTATTTAAGGATCTTATTTGAGATCTGTATCAAAGCAGCACATACATGATTATAAATCATCATATATTGAGTAATTTCAGTTTATGTGACACCAGTATTCAGAATGATTTCATAGCCACAGCGTAGGAGTATTTTAAGCCATAGGTCTATGTAGCTACAGCAGGGAGTGTCTTATCAGCATCACGCCTCGGGGGGGTGTCGCTGTGGAGATAAGTGTTGAAATGCTGATACCAGCTGGCGGTGGTTTCCACAGCAGGGCTGATTGGGTCCAACATAGGCTATAAGCAGAGATGTCCCTGAGAAATTAATTTATTATATAACAAACATGGATGAAAGATACAGAATGGGATGACAAAATATCCTGATAGCATGTGAAATAGACATTGTCAAAAATGTTTTGCTCTAAGACGATGGTTTTCTTTTTAAAATTATGGAAGTCATGTAGATTTTATTTCTGCATGAAAAAAAAATACATCTGTGCCATTTAAATTTGTAAAATGTGTACTGGAGCTTTAAGGGAACCAGCTGAAAACTGATGTGTCTTGAAAGCACGACTTTTTTCTGTTTAGAAAAGCTTGCATCTCAGGGTCAAACCTTTAAATCATACCCTTTTTCTGGCATGATTTACTTCGTCTAACTTTCCATCACAGAAACATTCAAATAATTTTATATTGTCACACAAATTATGGAGGAAAAAAAAAGTGTTTGGAGGTCATGCATGGTTAATTTGAGCTTTCCTGTTACACCTGGGTGTGGTGCTTTAGCACTGAAACCTGCAGACTGCGACAAACTGCAAAAACAAAAACATTGATAGCATTTATTTTATGGGGTTGAATCCAAGTTAAAATGTTTTGTTTTCACAGATATCTACAGCAGCACAGAGGATCTAGCAGCCTTAATCGGAGGTGAGAAATTAACTTTTTATGTAATGATGTTGCAGTTTCAGTCACTGCCCATATTGTAATGTTTTGCCTTCTCCTTCATGGAGAAGACACATTTGTAAACCCTTCAGTGTTTGGGATCATCTGAGAAACAGCCGAGCTTTGAGGCGGCAGCGTAGATGAGTGCAGTCGTTGATTGTACATGACCCCGATTTCCCCACCAGCACACGCTTTTAGGTTTTTTAGGGTTAAATTTCACTAAAAAAAAAAAAAAAAAAAAAAAAAAAATATATATATATATATATATATATATATATATATATATATATATATATATATATATATATATATATATATATATATATCTTAATTTTGAAGTTGTTTGGAACAATACAGAGTTTTTTTTTCTTTTCAACAGCTGACTCTGAATCAGACTCCAGACTGTGAAAAATGCCAAACTAATGGATGACTGCCTGCAGGTTTAACTCTGAACAAACGTCAGACTAATTTCTATCAAAAATGAAGTTTTGAGAATCAACTAATGGCTTTTGCATTTCAATATGGCCGCTCCTCACATCAACAGTAATGGGCTGTGGTGGAAACTATTTTACAAGCCAGACATGTAAGAGTGCATCTAAAATTAATGAAATATGGAGGCTCTGCAACTGAACAAATTAAAAAGTGGTGTTTGATTATGGAAAGTAAAGTTGCAGATGACACTAATGTGTTTTTTGTTGGAGATAAAATGGAGCAGTTGCTTAATGATGTAACTAAAACTATGAGCAAACTGAAATTATGGTTTGATGAGAATAAGTTGTCCTTAAATCTGACCAAAACAAAAGTAATGCTCTTTGGGAATAGTAGATATACAATAAAGATATACGGGGTAAACACTGAATGAGTAAAAGAATATAAAACAATAAATAAAATAACATGGAAACCTCAAAATAGATATGGGTTATGGGGCAACAACTAGAACTTCGCTATAGTCATTTATAATATTGCAAAAACGAACAATAAGAGTAATCAATAAGGTCATAAAATCTAAGCTGTTAAAATTTGCTGACATCATGAGTTTACAAACAGCTGTTATCTTGTTCAAAGCCAAAAATAATTTCTTACCGGAAAACATTGAGTAGCTTTTTTTTTTTTTTTTTTTAAAAAAAAAAGTTAGATCTTTATAATTTAAGGGAACAATGTGAATTTAAAACTTTAAAATTCAGAACCATAAGAAAAAGCTAAAAAGTCAGTCTACATGTGCCCTGTGGACTTGGAGAAGGCGTTCAACCGTGTCCCTTTGGGAATCCTGTGGGGGGTAGTCCGGGAGTACGGGGTACCAGGCCCTCTGATACGGGCTGTTAGGTCCCTGTATGACCGGTGTCAGAGCTCGGTCCGCATTGCCGGCAGTAAGTCGGGCTTGTTTCCGGTGAGAGTTGGTCTCTTCCAAGGTTGCCTTTTGTCACAGATTCTGTTCATAACTTTTATGGACAGAACTTCCAGGCGCAGCCGAGGTGTTGAGGGGATCTGTTTTGGAGGCCTTAGGATTGCGTCTCTGCTCTTTGCAGACGATGTGGTCCAATTGGCTTCATCAGCTCGTGATCTACAGCCGAGTGTGAAGCGGCTGGGAAGGTCTTGAATGAAGCGTAGAGTGCCTTCTCCGGGTCGGGGAGAAGGTCCTGCCTCAAGTGAAGGAGTTCAAGTATCTCGGGGTCTTGTTCACGAATGAGGGGAAAATGGAGCGGGAGATCGATAGACGGATTGGTGCTGCGTCGGCAGTGATGCGGGCGCTGCACCGGTCTGTCGTGGTAAAGAGAGAGCCGAGTCGAGAGGTGAAGTTCTCGATTTACTACGTTCCTACCCTCATCTACGGTCATGAGCTTTGGGTTGTGACCCAAAGAACGAGATCACGGATACAAGTGAGTTTCCTCTGCAGGGTGTCTGGGCTCTCCCTTAGAGACAGGATGAGAAGCTCCATCATCCAGGAGGAGCTCAGAGGAGAGCCGCTGCTCCTCTACGTCAAGAGGAGCCAGTTGAGGTGGCTCGGGCCTCTGGTAAGGACGCCTCCTTGAGCTCCCCCAGATGAGCTGGCCCAAGTGGAGAGAGAAGTTTGGGTCTCCCTGCTTAGGCTGCTGCCCCCGCGACCCGACCTCAGATAAATGAAGAAAATGGATAGATGGAAGAAAAAGCTGTCCGTATGTGGGGTGAAGCTGTGGAATGGTTTTAGCATGGAAATCAGTTTAAAACCTAATTTAAGAAGATGGTCGTCATTCCACATCAATATGAGAAATAATTTCTGTTATTACTGCTACTTAATGAGGTTTTCTATTCTCCTTTGAACGTGTAAATATACTTCACTGTTGTTCTTTTGCTTGCTTTTGTTTTAAATTTATTTTCTTTGAATATAACTTTGTTTATTCTTTTACGACACTACGTTCAATCAACTCAAACTCAAAGCTGACCTCTCCGACCATGTGAACTGGAACGCTGTTACTTCGGGTTTGGCGTCAAACCCAGTTCCGACATTTCCAGTAGCAGGGGCGAGACCTCCAGCGCCCAAAAGACATGAAATTCAGCAAAGCAGATTGGCCAAATATTTATTATTTTTTGCAACAGTTATACACGATTGGCTATTTAGCAACACCCCAGAAGAGAAATAACCCGAGTCTGTTTGGGGGAAATTCACTGTTGCTGGAAATGCATTTAGGCACACAGTATTAAGGAAAACCGACATTGATAATATATTATTTTTGTTTTTTTGACCTCTCCACAGCCACTGTGGACCAGCCACCAGTGACTCAACATTGTTTGGGTCACAGATCTTAACCACTGGTCATTTGTGTGTCGGATATTTTAAACATCTGGATCCACTTTCTCAAATCCTCAAGAGCAAAAACTTTTATTTAGAGTCAAAAACCTTAAAAACTTTTGCAAATATTATTGAAATTAAAAAATCTAATTGTTTTTAAATATAGAAGAAGATATAATGTATAATAATCTAAAAATTCTTGGTAAATTATTCCTGGTGCAACCATGATGGAGTCTGAGCGGAGCTGCGACTCGTCTCTGATGGAAAAGATCAGATCTTTCATCTGATCATAGGATCTTTAGCATTCAATACATTTGATGCCACTTTTGATAGTTTTCAATGGAGTTTTTGCAAACTTTTATACATTTCTTAAAAAAAACAAAAAAAAAAACAAACAAAAAACATGAAACTTTTCCTCTAGTCTTGCATTTGCAAGAAAGAATGTAAGATGGACAAATGCAGGACTCTAATGATAATTCAGGACGCTAATTTACGAAGGATCTCAGTGTTTATGGTGTTAATGTTTCCTTGCACCTCACAGGTATCATCACTGTGGTGCTGCTGGTCTTCCTCTGCACCATTGCCATCTTGCTGTGGTGTCTGTCCAGACAAAAAGGCTCGTATGTCACCAACGAGACGGATGACGATGACGAGGAAGACAACGGAGATGACGAGTCTGTCGGCTCGGACGTGGCGCTTCAGTCCAAGGAACCTCTAAAGACTGACAAAGAGGACTGAAGAGGAGCAAAACACCCAACGTAAATGCAACTGAAGGACTGACGAGATTCATTTCTTGAATAAAAACACAAAGATGTATGAAAATATAAGTAGCTTATTTTTGTAAAGCAGTAACTGTGCATCAACCCCGATGAAACGGCAACGAGATGTAAGCGATCGTAATTTCTTTCTGCTGTTTGATTTATTCACTGTGCAAATATACTATTTTATTACTTATGTGTTTTAACTCAAGTTCACCGATATGGAGGACCGAAAGTGACATCATAAAAAAATAAAAGCAGAGATGCATACAGTTTGTTTTTCCTTACACATGCGTTTTCATCAAGAAATGCTTCGGCTGCTAAACTGAAGCCAAGGCGTGCACAGTCGATCTGCACATGGATCCTGCTCCTTCCTGTTTATTGACCAATAGCAGAGGAGCTGGACCAAGATGGCCGCCTTCCTCATTTGCATAATCAGGCAGAAACGCAGATGGTGAAGGAAAAAGAGAAGAGGAAATGTAACAAGAACAAATGCTTGTATAAAGAAAAGACAAAAAATATATACATTTGACAAAAATATATGTATAAGTAAAAGTATACGTATTTCTTTTATTTTTAATTGTCAGTTTCAGTCCTCCATACAATTAAAGCAGGTCTTATGTTTAAATGTCTTAGTTTGGGACAGATTTGGATCTGCAGGAAAGCAACTTAAAAGGTGAATCTTTTAGACTCCGGAGGGATAAAACACTAGAGAACTAAGATCAAGTGATATCTGGGAACTGGTTCTGTGCTTGTTTATGTTTTAGTCCCTTCTCCACACGACAGAGATGGTTTTCTTGATTTAAAAAAATAATAATTTTGTGGCTGCTTATTGATGACACAGAAAAAAAGGAGCAAGTACTTTCCCTCCAAACATCAATGCAACAAACAGATCAGCAGATTTAGAGGAAACATTTCCACTCAGACATTTTTCCCTCTGAATTCACAGCGAAGTTTAATCATTTGATACCAGGCTTAAGATACAGGATGCTGGCATTTTAATAGAGTGAAGCACTAACTTTACCGTAAAGGTGTGCGATGTTGGATACTTTGGTATCGATCCGGCACCAAGGAAATGCAGCACCAGAATCGCAGATACAGATTTTGATACTTTCAAATATCAAACTTCTGACCTTTGACCTTTGTGGATTTTTTTTTTCTATAAAAATGTTTTGTTAAAAACTAGGACAGAATCTGGACAAAGTTTATGGAGGTCTGCGAAATACATTAACATGATAAATATTAAAAAAAAAAAAAAAAAAAACAAACATCTTGTGTGCATCTTTTCCTGCATGAACAAACACTGCCCTCTAGTGGTAGCAGCATAAAGAGATTCTTTAAAAGGAAATATTAAAACTGCGAAATTCTCTTCATTAAAACACAGACAAAAACTACAAGACAAGCGGAAAAAAAGTATTTAAAGACTGAGTTCATCCTTCCTGGACTTCAGATATCAGCTCATTGCAGAGCTTGGTGAGCTCACCGACTGACCTCTCCTTGGCATTCAGGTTGCTGGAGAAGCTGCTCCTTCTCTCGACTGGCTCATTTATTCAAGAGAAAATGAAAATGCTTTTAAAAATGAAAAAGAAAAACAAGAGCAATTAATCAGATTTGCCTTATATAAGCTGACTTTTCATATTTTACTTTCCTATGAAAGAATATTTCGCAGAACATTTTACAGCAGCCATTTCAGTTTTGCTATCCTCATGCGCTATAAGTCCTGGAAAATCTTTATTTATTTAGGCAAGTTTTTAAATTTTTTGTTTATTGAAAAATGTTTTTATACATCCTAGGGCTGGAATTTACATAATTTCACAACGCACTGCAAACCTATGAAAGGGGAATTGTCATGTGAGACATATTTAACAGAGAAAAAGCAAACTCACAAAGAGCAGGTAACCAGTAACTGCGTCCAGGAAGGTAAATATGCAGAGGAGGGAGTGGAGATGACAAAAGAACTAATTACAGGTAAGTGGCTGCAGCTGGGGAGGGAAGGGAGGGGCTTGATGAGGAAATGACCAGCAGCTGGGGAGGGGAGCAAATGGCAAACTGAATGAGAAGACGAAAACAAAGATGGAACCAGAAGAAAAAATAGAAAGGAGGAAAGATTAATAAGATTAAGACTTGGACATAACTAAACACAGGAAATGTGAATGGATGAGACTATGGAACATGTTTTGTTGGAATGTCATAAATATAAAGAAGAGAAGATATATGAGGAGAGTTTGAAAAAATTAGGGAAAAGTTTAGTATAATAGATACACTGAAAAAGAACTTAGGAAGGAAACATATACAAATCGATTTTTAAAGAAACACAATTCTTTTAATAGAATTTGATTATGTATATATTTTTTGTAATGTAGAAAGTATACCAACACGAACCACACTCCATACCAGTAGGTGGCGGTAATGCACACCCTAAATTTTTGCCAACCACCAAAAGTAAACTAGAAGAAGAACGTAAACAACAAGATGAGTGAAATTTAAATTCATGTTGAAGTCCTAAATATATGGTTCCAACCCTTTACTGACATCTTCTGTCTTTTTAGGAAAAACTACAAACTGATAAACTCTGTTTAATATATAATTTTGCAGTTTTGTTGCACAAAAACATAATGTCTTAATTGTGTTTTCCGTTTTCTTTGTGGTTAATTTTCCATTCTGCATCTATGCCTCTAATTTTTATGCTTGTATTTGAATTCAATGAAGTATAAAACGAAACATATTTAACATGAAAGCTGTTTCCTCTATAAAACTTTAAACTTTTTGTGAGAAAGGAGCAAATAAACTTTGAGTGAACATGGTAGATGGCACGGCATTGAAGGCATGTTACAAAGTACATTTCAACATTTAAAAAAAAAGTTAATCTCAAAGTCACTTTATTCACACATGAATAAATAATACGGTGGGATGAAACAGTGATAAAAACAATAAAACTGGCTATTCCTTCGTCTAGTGGCCATTACTAGTAGCTACAATCAATATAAAGCCAGATAAAAATCACATTTGTACACACTTCCTGTTGGCGCTGTCAAAATAAAACACTGACGCTTAAACAAAGTTTTTAAAAGCTTAAGCCAACAAATTTAGAATTAGCAGAAAAATCAAAACTTCTTAATTCACACAAAGTTTTCTTCCTAAAATAAAAAACAGACCAGCTTAAAACCTTCTTTGTAAGTCGTTTTGCTAGTGTTAGCTACTATGCTACAAACAGGATGTGGGCCGCAGAGTAATGCCAACCGTTAAAGGAAATTTACATAGAAAAGAGCAACATTTAAAGGACATAAAGACCCCCTGAGTAATCTTAACTGTGTTTAGCGATAGCGGGAACTAAATGTAGCTACTATTAAACTCGACGTGACAATTTTTGAGCGAAATGAACCTTTCACACCACTGAAAATAAACGAATCAACACCCTAAATTTTAATGGCAGCCATTTCGGTTTGAACATCTCAGTTTACCAACTTTCACGATATCTTTTAACCTGATATGGTTTCATTTTAACTTCAATTCAAGCATAGAAAGATAAAATATTGTAACTTTAGCTTTCCAACAACCGGAAACTGTATTTTTAGATCCCATGGGCGGTGTAGTTACGGCCTGCAGCCACCAGAGGGCTTAAAAGCCCCAAATTCAGTGAATTACCGCAACTATTAATGCTGTGGATCAATTCACCGTTTAAACCTTATTTCGGCTGATATTGTGGCAATAAATGAGCTAAAGAAACCTGCTGAACTCATTGCCGTAGATATAATAATAACAATAAAACCTTTGATGACTGAATTTATACTTTTATTTATGACGATGGAGTAAAACTACAGATCGATTCAGCCGAGTCATTTACTGAGACATGAAAAGTGCAGAAAAGAGACAGTAAAACCAGAGTTTTGCTGTGAAATAAATATCTTTAATTGTTTTCATCATCATCATAATTCTGAACACAGAGCTGGTCTCAATACTCCAGAATTTAACTGAAAGCAGCAACCATTCAATGGCTTTGCTGCGTCTTACAGACCCAACCATGCAGAAAATCTCCCGTTTAAAAAAAACAAAGAAAATAAAAAATATATATTAAAAAATTATGCGTACCACTGATATACAGATCTGATATAAACAGGCGTATTGGTCACAAACCAATCAGAATTATAAACATGGCTTCTTTTACAAGACACAGAGACCGAACAGGGAAACAAGAGGACTTTAAAAACAAAGAGGGACAATTTTATTTTACACATCTGTACATTTTATTATTATTTTAATGTTCTCACCCTCTGCAGAGCAGAACACACACACACACTCTCTCACACACACTCACTCATCCAGAAGGGGCAGCAGTGGCTAAAGAGAGAACTGTAGGCGTATCTGCAGCTGACAAATACTGTTATTGAACCACTGTGGTGAGCGAGGCCCCCTGGAGGTGAAAGTGACACATTACATTCGGCAGAGGTGAACGGGACCTTCAACACACACACACACACACACACACACACACATACAGAGAAAAACAGTGTTTAAAATGTGCAAAGAAAATGTTTGTGAAGCTGCTTCAGCGACAGACGCTGAGGAAACGGGGAGAAAGCATCCCTGGATCCCCCACAGTGCCCCCTGGTGGCGGAGCTTCAATCTGCAGGACTTCCTGCACCGTTGGTGAACAAAGGGCTCATTTCCACGACCTGAGTGGATCAGAGCAGAAACATTTCCCACCTTAACGGCTCGCTTTAAGTGCCTTTACCAATCTAATTCCTGCTGCTGCCACCTAGTGGCCCCAGGAGACGCTACAACTAATTCATCCAGACCATAATCTGCATCTTTTCTGAGCTGCAGCTGTTTCTGTCGCGTTTCACACAATCAGGAAGTAAAATCTGCAGACTGCACCTTTAAGAAGCCACGCCCACAGCTCAGCGTTTTATTGGCTGCTCAGAATCCTCCGGAACATGTGACCACCATGTAAGCCAAACTCTGATGTTTTTAATTTGGCGGGAACAGGAAGAGCCTCTGGGAGCGATGGAGGCGGGAACATGGCAGCAGAACGGATCAGAACTGAGCAGCGGCTCGGCCCGTAGTCCGAGTGAGAGGTCTGAACCGGTCACATGATCCTCTGCTGGTTCTGGAGGACCAACGCTGAGTGGAGCAGAAGTACCGGTTCTGGTCTGAGAGAGAGAGAGATTCTGAGGGATGTTTGGTTACCGGAGAACCCAGTGAGCCCAGCTGGGATCAGGAGGGTTCCTGTTACAGAAAAGGCATAAACGGACCGTACCGGCTGAACTGGGTTCAGCTGGGTTTGGGTTTACGGCGTGAAGGCAATTTACCCAGGAGGCCAGGCAATAAAGGGTGACCAGAACCTCCATACTGGTTCCTGGACTGCTATTAGAACCAGGACTTTCAGACCGGTTCCTACAGTGCCACTAGAACCGGGATATCCAGACTAATTCCTAAACTGCTCTTAGAACCAGAACCTCCGTACCGGGTTCTCCGCTGCCATTGGAAACAGAAAAGGCACACGGCAAAGACTGAAGAGGAGCAGACGAAGACAAAGGCAGGGGAGTGGGAACCTTTCTTGGAGTGTTTTGTTGGGTCTGCAGAAGTGGGTCATCGGCGTCGCTCTGGGTTCTGGGAGCAGATTACATTCTGGGTCGGGTCAGGTCCAGAACACCAACACGTACCGATCGATCTCCGAGGTCTGGCGAGGAGGAAGAACTCGACCTCTCCACCTCTGAGAAGTTAAGGTGCTCGTTGTGGAGAGAAGAAACTAAACATCGGGCCGGTCACTTCCTGCTCCAGAGGGGGCGGGGCCAGATACAGCACCGCCCCTTCAGGTAAGGCCTTATTTGGCAGCTCTGCAGGTGGGCGGGGCTTAATGTACAAAGAAGTGCCTCAGCAGCTCGTCTGCAGACGGACGCTGCTTGGTCTCCACGAAGATCCGTCTGAGGAACTCTCTGCAGTGGTCCGACACGTGAGGGGGCAGCACCGGGTTGGTGGGCTGGGTGGCGATCTTAAAGATGGCCGCCATGGCCTCGAACTCCGCCCAGGGAGGCCGCTGGGTCAGCATCTCCACGACGGTGCAGCCGACGCTCCTGAGAACAGAAAGTAGAGAGAAGGATCCATTTACCTTCATCTGGACCAAGAAGGAACCGACGCCAGGAACCGGGTCGGGGTCCAGAACGCTTTAGATGAGGGTCCAGTTCAGCTTGGTGCCAATTTACACACAGGCATATTTACTGGCACCCCGGTGAAGATGTACTTACTGTCAAAGCAAGTTGTTCACATTGTTAATTTTTTAGCAAAAATGCGAAGTAGACATAGCAGCGCTGCCCTCTGGTGGCAATCTGGGGTATAACTTTTATAATAATTAATTTTCTGTGCTTCAATTGCTTCGCTGGAGTTCAAATGTTATTCCTGAAATGCACAACATATTTTAAGAGGCACACAATGGTGTATGGAGCACCAAAACCAATTAAAAATAAAAGCAGAAATATATATATTTTGTTTTTCCTTTTCTTTGTTCTTTTTGCATTTCCTCGTCTCCTCTGTTTACTTCACTGTCTCACTGTTTCTGCCTCATTATGCAACTGAGGAGGGCGGCCATCTTGGTCCTCTACTATTGGTCGATAAACAGGAAGGAGCAGGATCCATGTGCAGATCGACTGTGCGTGCCTGCGCCTTTGGCTTCAGTTCAGCAGCCGAAGCATTTCTTTCGTTTCTTGATGAAAACACGTGTAAGGAAAAGGAAAAACAAAATATATATATTTCTGCTTTCATTTTTAATTATGTCAGTTTCAGTTCTCCTTAATGGTGAGAGAAGACCTTTAATTAAAAGCAGGGGTGGAAGTAACGAAGTACAAATACTAACATAACTATAATTAAGTAGATTTGTTAGGTTCTTGCATTTTTATTTCTTTCAAGTGTGTAATTTTACTTATACTTAAGTGTAATTTAGATCATGTAATCCACTCCTCTACTTTTAAAATCAGAATTCGTCACCGAGTTCGCCCACAATCTGAAATGATATTAAGAAACGCGAGGCCTCCGGTCACTAGGTGGCAGCAGTGTTCAAATTGCCTATTCAAGCTAGTAGAAGAAGTAGCCTACTCAGACACCAGTGTAAGCAGAGGAGGAGACAAGCGCGGATGTTTTGAAACATATCTGCACCCATAGAGGAGCGATGAAGTTTAAAATGGTGAAAAGAAAAATGGAGGCAGAGGTTAGTAAAGCAAGTATGACGGAGTATTAGGGCCAGACTAAGATTCTTTTAAAAATACAAGAATAGAGTCATAAAGTTACAAGCACATAGTCATATTATGAGAATAGTTATACTGTTGGCAGAATAAAGTCACAATATTGCCAGAAGAAATTCGTAAAATTATAAGAAGCTGCGATAAAGTTATCAAGATTTGACGTGAGCAGCTCAACAAGTCCAGTTGTTTAAACATCATATCATTTCATTTCAAAGTCCTGCGGCTGATAATAATCTGATGCTTATGCGTTAAAAGTCGAAGTATTTACTTACTTTTAAAACCGATACCAACTATAACTTCACAAGATGCTCGTCCTCATTTTAACGCAGTTTGGTGTCGATTTATCATAACATTACAATTTTGTTTGTCTTTAATACAAGAATAAACAACAAAAAAACGTAGTCTGGCCCGAACACTCCGCAACTGCAGCTCGCAGAAACAGGTCGGGAAATAGACAGCGCCCATTTACTGTGAACGAAAAATGTAATGCACTTTTCATCTCTTCTGACAAGCTGAAATATGAGCAATATTGTGGCAAAATGTGCACAAAAATGTTAAAAAGCACCTGATCTGTTCCTATAAATAAAATGAAACTAAAAAAGCAGACAGGAAACCGGAAGACATTATTGACAATATTTAAACAGCAACTACAGAGTTTTAAAAGTGCAAACACTAAAATATACAATTAAAAGTAAATTTAATGTAAATTAAAAGAAATATGACCTAGCAGGACTATGATGAGTAAGTATTTGTATCCTCAATACAGTGCTTGAATTTTGTTCCCCAGCAATACTTTGGTCAGTTTTCTTGTGTTTTTCTAAATCCCACCGTTTTGTTCAGTAACGTCTGCCGCTTGGTGAAGTATTTTGATTTGCTGGTTGTGATTGGTTCTCATTTCTCCAAGCGAATGCAGTATTTTGAGGGTTAATGTTTGAAAAATCTGGATTTTTTTTTTTTTTTTTCCCACAAATGCACTTCTCGGGTTTCCAGACTGACGTTAACCCAACCAACAACCAGCATCGTGTCTGAAAAGCGTGTTTTACAGCTTCTATTTATTTTCTCTTTGATTTCAGGCCAACTCAGAGAAGGAGTTACTGCAATAAAAGCCAATTTTTGAGGATATTTTCTGTCATTTGAGAAAAAAAAAAAAAAAAAAAAGTAAATTAAAATCGGAAATTGAATTTGCTACTCAAAAATTTGGAGATTTTATTTTTAAGCCTGAGAAGAATCGGCTGCCCTACCATCACAAACGTCAACATGTGGCGCTTTCTAAGCTCTGCTGTGGTTCGGTTGCTTTTAAAACTCTGGGATCAGCGAGATTTTTTTTCTGTAAATAAAACATTGAAAGTTTTTCCTCATCTTTAGTAAATTCCTCCACATCCAGTTCATTCCCCGGATGACCAGAGCCTCTCACCAGATGTCTGCTTTCCTGCCGTATCCTTCTCCGCTGATCACCTCCGGGCTCATCCAGTACGGCGTTCCCGTCACCGACTTGATGCCCGTTCCCGACAGACAGATGGTCTGCAGCCGCCTGCTGGCCCCGAAGTCCCCCAGCTTCACGTTTCCCACCGAGTCCCGCAGGATGTTGGCCCCTGAGGGAACAAGACGACGTTCCTTCATCTTCTTCCCGCTGGGAATTCAGTCTGAGCCGAAAAGAGGGAGTTGGAGCTCACCTTTGATGTCCCTGTGGACGATCATGTTGCTGTGCAGGTAGGAGACCCCCTCCAGGATCTGCCGGGTGTAGCGGCGCGTCACGTTTTCCGTCAGCGCGCCGTACGACTTCAGCTGGTCCTTGATGGAGCCCTGAGGGGCCAAACGGGAGGAGCTTAAACTCAACTTTAAGACTTTTTAAGACCATTATGAATGAAATGTCAGACCTGAATCAGAGCAGAAATGTACAAAAGAAAACCGCATATTTTATATAGTAGTGCCGAGCTTTTTAGCACAGCACTAACGTAGAATCGTACGGGTTGCCAACAGACTGAGCCAGTGGTAAAGATGAATGTCGCTCAGCCAACTGGCCATGATTTACTTACCAGTGGTAGAGGCAATAAAGCTAGCTAGCTAGCAAGGGTTTATTAGCAGCTAGTTAGCGGTAGCCTCAACCGTCTCGAGTCACAAAACGTAATCAAGACGTCTGAGTGCGACAAACTTTTGCCTGACAGAAAAGTCTCCCGAGAAAAATAAACTACAAAAATATATGAGATTAAATAGTCCTGCCATGACAAAACTGAAGACCTGTGTTTAACGTATTTAAGGCCAACTTACATGTTTTAAAAGAATTTAATACATTTTAAGGCTTTAAGTTTAGATACATGAATGTAAGACATTTAAGATTTTTTAAAGCTGCAGTATGTAACTTATAAAAAATGATTTTACATATTTGTTAAATTTATCATGATGTTGTGACAGTTATATAAAACAGATAATCTGTGGAAAAAAAGCCAGCTCCTCTGCCTTCTCCCATTGCTCCCAGTACTAACTGCAGAAACAACCAATCAGAGCCAGAAGGAAGGTCTTAGCGCTGTCAGTCACCCTCATGTACGCGCCGCTCTCTGCTCCGCTACAGCTGGTTCACCACAACATAGCCTGCTGCTAATGCTAATGCTAGTTAGCATGGCCACCGATGACGGCGGATAAACAGTTTTCCTGGAACGGTGAGTTGTTTCTCCACCATCAGCACATTTAGCAGCACTAAGCCCCGCCTCCTGGCTCTGATTGGTTGTTTCAGGTCGGGGGCGGCGCCTTTCTTTAGATAGTAACAGCAGCTCAGGGAGGAGGAGCTCCATCTTTACACAGATTATCTCTTGGAACAAACAGACATGGCATGGTGACAGTTTTAACAAATATGCAAAAAGCATATTTTTGTAAAAGTTACAAACTGCAATTTTAAGGCCAACTTACATTTTTAAAAAGAATTTAAGACATTTTAAAGCCTTAATTTTAAATGCATGAATGTAAGACTTCTTTAGACTTCTTAAGGACGCCCTGTTGTGAGTGAAGAGGATTTATTTCGTAGGTGAGCCAGAAGCAAAGCGAGCACTCACTCCAGGCATGTGCTCCATGAAGATGGAGAGCGTCCGCTCCGTGCCGTCCCGCAGACAGCCGTAGTACTGGACGATCCGCTCGTGGCACAGGTTCTTCAGCAGCTGGATCTCACACTCCAAAGCGCTCACCTCCTGCAGAGAAACCACATTCTTCAGATCTCCTCCATCAGACACGGCTCTCCTGCTGGTCCAGAGCAGACACACACCTTGCTGGTCTCCGGGCTCTCCGGGTCGAACTGGACCTGTTTGACGGCCAGTTCCCGTCCCGTATCCGCATCGTAACACAGGTAGACCCGACCGAAAGCCCCCTGACCCAGAAGCTTCCCCAGCCGCCAGTTCGTTGGAGCGCGTGGAGCTGAGGAGGACCGAGACAAACGGCGTGAAGAACGGCAGAAGAACAAGAGCGCCCTCCAGGAAAACCTAGGAGGAGACTCACAGCGGCTGGGCGGGCTGATGTCCATGACGGAGAGCGTCGGAGCCGTGGCCGGGTTGGGGTTGGGCTCGATGTCGCTGCCCCGCCGCCTCCTGGCGGGCCCGGGGGCCTCCTCCAGGTCGGGGGTGAAGACGCTGCTGCCGCTGCTGGTGCTGGGAGACTGCTCCGTCGGGCTGAAGCTGACCGGAGAGCGGAAGCTGTGGACCTGCGTCCGTCGAGCCCGAGGGAACGTCTTCCTCCCTGCAAGGACGATCAGAACCTTAAATCATCGGACCCAAAAACTCTCCGAGGTCTGGAGTCGGAGTGGAAGACGGCTCACCGTCGCTGTAATCCTGCAGGCCGAAGGGAATGCCGTATCTGCGCGGGTACGTCCCACCTTTCCCCGACTTCTCGAACACAGGGAGGTCGTATTCTGGAGAAACAGCAGCTCACAGGGTCAGGAGCAGAAGTAGAGCCTCATCAGATGGACGACAGGCAACAGATTCAGCAGCCGACATTTAAACTGACATTATTTGCAGGTGACGTGTTTTTTTTTTTTGTTTTTTTTTAAAGGATTACAGGATATGCTGACCTCAGACAAATAACTGAACAGCTTAAAGTCAAACTAAAACTATAATATGTCCACATATGGATGTTGTGGATATTAAACCAGAGTATAAAGACAAAGTTTTTGGAGTGAAAACAGATTTTTTTTATTTTTTTAAAAATATGGAAATCTCAAATAATTCATATAAAATTAAATATACAATTATTTTTGATGTACTTTATCATTCTTATTTATTTTTATTTATCTATTATAGTCATCAATGTATTTATTTCCATGATTTATTTGTAATTAATATAATTTATTATTATTGTTTATTATTATTTATTTGGAATTACATTTTTTATTAATTTATCATCATTAATATATTTATTTTATTGTTTTATTATTTAGTTATTTTTTTATTTGTTGTTACTTTTTATTTCTTTTTATTTTATTTCTATATTGTTACTTTATTTCTTTATCATTATCTATTCATTTATTTTCATCAGTATTATTTACTATTATTGTTTTTATCAAGATCAAAATTCATGTATTTATTTTACTGTTGTATTTACTTAGTGTTACTTTTTTTATGAATCACTATTTTTGTCAGAATTATTATAATTTAGTTTTTTCATCATCATTAATAACCTATTTATTTTGTTTTATTAATTTATTGTTTATTTCTTTATCATTATTATTTATTTTCATTAACATAAATATTTATTTACTACTTTTTATTGTTTTATCATTATTTATTTTCATCTGAATTATTTATTTCTTTATATTTAATTCACAAATTATTTATTTATCTATCATCAATGTATTTATTTAATTTTCATTATCACCATTTTTCATTTTTATTCATCATCTTTGTATTTCTTATTATATGAAGCCTCATTTCTGAATTTGATGCCACCTGGCTGTACTGTGCTGCTGCTACCACAAGGTGGCAGCAAACCGCCAGCTGGAGCAGGCAGGCAGCAGTGCCTCTGAGCCTTCAGGCTTGCAGGTTGTTCTGTTCCTGTGAAGCTTCATAACAGCTGAGGTTTAATTAACTTCCACTGTTTTTCTAGGCCGCATCTTAAACTGATGGTTTCTGCTCCGACTCTGCTGGAGAACACTGAGATCAGATCAGCTTAAACGTTAAACTGAAGCTGTTTGACACTGATGTGGCTCTAAAGGAGGCAGGTTTACTCACCTGGAAAGTCCTGGTGGTTGTCTGGGTAGCTCTGTGCTCGAGGCATCCTGGACTTGGGATAATCGCTGAGGGGACAAAGAAACACAACCTGATTTATCCTGAACTTCAGAGCTGTTAAATCATCTCCTCTGAGTGTTTTTCGGTGACAGCAAGGTGTCCTAATGAGGTTCCTGACCTGTCCAGCGGGCTGTCTAATGATGGACAGCTTCCAGACGCAGAGTTCTCCGGACTGCTCATCGACAACGGGTCCAACATCTGGAGAAGAGAAACACAAGCAGAGAAAATCCTCATGGCTTCAACCCAAACTGAGCCCTAATAGCTGATCTAACAGGAAGTAGGGTGCGTTAGTACCTGGTCCATGCTCTCTGGAATGAACTCCCCCTCACTGTTGATGCTGGTGAAGGAGCCGTTCCTCGCCACCTGCTGGAGAGCATCGGGAATGTACCCCGGAGGAGGGGAGCTGCGGTCTGTGGAATGGGAGCCTGTAGAGGACAAAAATCCCGTCGAAGGAGGATAAGGAAAACCCAAAGGTTCAGGCCTGAAAGGGCGACATTACTCACCAGTCGGCGCTCTGAAGCCCGTGTTGTCCAGCTCCTCGTGGGACGGCAGGAGGTCCATGTTGGACGAGGCGTTCTGGAGGAACACAAACAACACCTGCAGTTAAGCTGCGTTCCAGTCGCCCTCGGGAAAATGAAACTCAACTGGAACGCCCTCCGAAGTAGGATTTCCCACTGGGAAGCTAGGAGCTCCTCCGACCACCTCCAGTTACGACTTGTATCGCCCAAGTTGCGTTCAGCATGGCCGCTCCTCGTATCAACAGCAGTAAAATGAGGTGGAAGCATGTTTATTTTACAAAACACGTAAAACTGCGTCTAAAAATCAATGTGCCACGTAGCGCCTGCAACTCGAAACGGAAAAAATTAGAAGCGGCGTTTGCTTACGGACGGTAAAGCTGTAAATAATGTTTATAAGAGGCACTGCAAACAATGTCTATGGGCGTCGCCATGTTGAAATTCTGACTTCCTAACTAGAAGACCTTTACATCGGGTCTGACCGAGCTACGACTTCCAGGTAACTCGAACGCAGAGTGAGTCTCAGGAAAAGTGTGTTTTTATCCATCGAAGGCGACCAAAACCAAGGTGGTAGCACCCGTGGCAGCAGCACGGTACCTCCGGGTAAACAACAGGCCTGTCGCAACAAGCAACGAACCAATAAATCGCACGAGCTCGATAATTTCCATTCTCATGATTAATGTGTTTCGTTTACAGACTTCATGATCCATTTTATTTATGGTTTCGGTTGTGTGCGGTTTTTATTTCCGTTTTATTTATTGTTTTTGGTTGTGTTTTATTTTGGATATTTAAAATAACTTTAAAAATTACTAAATAAATACAGAATATGAAAAAGAAAAAAAAAACAGATAAGTAATAAAACCTACTAGATAAAAACAGAATAGAGAAAAAAACCTGACTAAATATAAAATAAAAAGGTGATAAGTAAAAAAAAATAATAATAATAACAACACAAAAAAAAGTTATTAATGAAATAAAGGCAACTAATAAAACAATAAGATTGGAAATAAAATAGAAAATTAAAAAATAATGATAATGTTAAGTGTTCTTTGCAAAATTAGAGTTTATTAGTCTTTGAGAGGGCGAACTTGCATTATTATGCCATTATTAATTTATCACTTGACAACGGTCTCAAAACAACATTATTATTATTTATCGCAATGATTTTCTGGGACAATTTCTTGTCCTTGTGACAGGCCTCGTAAACAACCATCTGCTCTAGAAGAGATGATGATGTTCTCTGTTGCTTTAGGCATTAAAAACTTGTTTTCCGTCTTCAAATCTCTCTCTCTCTCTTTTTTTTGGCTTAAATCCATGATCATTCATACTAATTCAATGCGACTGCAGTCGACCATCTGTGTTAACAATTTACAACCCTAAAGTACGGAAGCCCGTTTCTGCCATGAAAGAAAAAAATAAAAGCCCCACAGGAAGTCATAATTATGAGACATGGGCTTCCATAAGAGCAAGCTTCCTTAGAGAAATGTGACTTTCTAGCTCATAATTATGATTTTGTATCCGATAATTGAGTTAGAAACTTGAAATTATGACATTGTATATCAAAATTATGAGTTTGAATGTAGAAATTATGACTTATTCTGGTAATTATGACTTTAAAACTCAAAATTATGACTTTGCATCTCAAAATTCTGAGTTTTAATGTCAAAATTATGACTTATTCTCGTGATTATGTCTTTAAAACTTCAACTTCCTGCTGGGTTTTTATTTTTTCTTTCACAGCGGAAATGGGCTTCCATCTGCATGACCAGAAGAACGTAGACGTCACACGGCAGCGCCCTGTTCACAGAATAATGGCCGCCGCCGCCTTTGTCACATTCACCTGTTCGAGTGCATCCGAGCAGAAATTAGATGAAAACAGCATTTCCTAATCAAATATTCCACACTAATATTGCAACAACTGTCATATTTTCCAGGTCTGTAGAGTTTTATGCATTAAAACGTGGCATGCACTCTTTTCCAGATGCAACACTGATGAATTTAGTGTGAAAATATGTTTTCTGAGCCTCTCGGTCGGTGTTTGAACCAACAGAAGAGATCACAGGCTGCTGCACACAAACAGTGACTTTCTGGACCACACCAGCTGGTTTTTGTCCAAGAACTGAATATTGTGGCTGGAAAACATCGCGAGCGACTGACTGGCTGGATAAACGTGGCTGACCTGCAGCACCAGGAGGATCTTCAGGCTCTTCATGTGAACGCTGCGGTCCAGCAGCTCCACCGCCTTGTCCAGGTCGTCCTGCGTCGTCAGCGGGATCACCAGCTGCAGCGGCAACAAGCACACCTTAACGATCCCGTCCGAACCAAACGGTTCCACGCAGAGCTCTGCTTCGTACCTCATTGTTGGTGTAGTGAAGGTCCATGGTCTGACCGAAGGCCACTTTGGCTTTGGTCTTCAGGTCTTCCAGCTTCAGGGGTCGAGGGAACTGCAGGATCCTGCAGAGAGGGACGCAGGTCAGGAGCTGCAGCTGCGCGCGCTAAAGTGACGCAACAGAACATGAACTCTCACCTCTTCTCTCCTTTAAACTCGAACTTCACCCTCACATCGTTCTGTTGGAAACAAAATAAAACTCTTTCAGCTTTCAGCCTCCGTGAGTCTGCGCCGCCGGCTCTTTTTCGCTGCAGGGGAGCCTACCTGGTTCTTGGGGGAGGAGGCTTTGGGTTTCCCCAGCTCCGACAGGAAGGTGGCAGGACGGCTGGATCGGTGCAGTTCGGCCAAGTCCTGCATGATGGAGTTCAGGGCCTCCTGCTCATCTGGGAGGGGAAACAGCTTCATGAACACCAGGGCTGGGTGAAAACATCGACTCATCAACGCACCGCAGTTCATTTCGAATCGATTCGCGGCGCGGCGAGCAACATTTTGTGCGCTTTGTGTGGGGACGGTTGAGATTTCGTAGCGGATCGTACCGCTTCCTGCATTTCCCACTCTAGCCGCAGGTTTGATGAGCTCGTCGAGCACCAAGCAACATTTGGTTTCCGCGCGGTGCAGAGAGTGGCCGTGACACCGCGCGTCCTCGCAGCATACAAAACACTTCGATGCAAGGCTGCGGTGTTTTTCTTCTTCTTCTTGAGCTTACTGGCGGTTGGCAAGCAGCTATTTGGTGTGGAACAATTAATGGGATTAATAGATTATTGAAACGATTGTCAACTAATTTAGTTGTCAATTAATCATTAACTGGAGCATACAGACGCTAAAAAGGCTGAAAAAACAACACTCAGAGCAGTAATTAAGACAAAACTACAGAAAAAATGAGATTAATTTTGAATTTAAGATAAAAACCTTCTTTGTCTGTAAATCTGTTCCACCCAGACCTTCTCAAATGGCAGTTTTAGCTTCACCTGCTTCAAATTCTGGAATAAATCTCCTATTAAGCACCTTCTGCATCCAGTTATTAATCAGTTAATCCCATAAATGATCAACAGATCAGCTCTACACTGTATTGATGTTCAGTCCAGCAGAAAGAGCTGAGCTTTTCACACGTCACACGCGTTCATTTAGCTGCAGATGCATCCTTTGCTACAAAAGATCGAGCGTTCACTAAAGTAATGCTGTTGTTGCATTTTAGCCAAAACAATGTTTATTTTCTTTTTTGAAAAAGAAACTGAATTATTTGTTTATTTGTATCTTTTAATGTATTTCTAATATTAAATGAAAAATCTGCAGAATGTTCTGATTTATTTAATCGATCACTAAAATAATCGTTAGTTGCTCATTAGCACCACCTGCTGGTGAGGAGCGCGGGTCAGAAAGATAATATTGTTTAAATAGGGACTATTATTTACATTTACATTCACTTTACTTCAGTTTTATTATAATACTTTCACGTTTTAACTTTAGTACACCATAGTGAGCACAAGTGTTATTGTGCTGCTGCACTGTTAAAGTAGTGTGCACCTCCATGGTTGTTCATATGGGCAGGAAAAAACATCAACAAATAATACATAAAATTATTAAAAGCTAATTAAATGAATTATGTGAATACTACTTATTGCTAAATCCATTTTGAATCAAAATCAAATTGAACTGCGACCAAAGAATCGAGACCGAAGTGAATTGTGAGGTTCTTAACGATCCCAGCCCGAATGAACACATGAATAACAGCCGGATGGATGCTGCAGAAAGAGGAGCCACCGACACGCAGACTTACCCATCATGGCACGGCGATTGACCCAGGAGGCCCGGACGGAGGATTCTCCCATCAAAGGGATTCCCTTCTCCTGCAGCAGCAACAGAGCACAGATCCTGATCAATAAACCGCTTTTCAGTCTGGAAATTAGCAGTAAAACATGTTCTCTCTGATCTGGAGATTACAGGGTTATTGCAAAGCAACACTTTTAACGCCAAAAACTGAACAACAAAATTCAGTTTTCCCCCACATATTTGATAAGAAGACGTGTGGACCAGGCTCTGGTCTCGATAGGACAGCAAGAAGGCCGGGAAAGAGTGAGAATGACGACACTTGTGTTTGTTTCGAGGTGTTTCTGGAGGAAACGCTGCACCTATTCTGGACCAGGACTTGTTCAGGTCTCAGTCTTTGCTCCAACTACAGGTGGATCTATGGCTGAGCGAGAAATTTCAATCAGGATTTTATCAATTAAATCAAATTTCTGGTTTTTAAAGATCTTATTTTTGGGAAAAATCCGGATTTCTTTTTTCGCCAATGAACTCTGTGTTTCCGTAGTTCAGAGTGATGTCAGCGCGCCCAGGGTGGCCATCTTGTTTGACAAGCATGTTTTACATGATGCAGACGATATTTTGATGTCTATTTTGAAGAAAGAACCACATGGACTGAGCTTTTCGTGTTCGATCATGTTTTTCCCTCACAATTTTAAGACGTTCTTGGAAAATTGCGTCTTTATTCTGCTAATATTACAACTTTATGCTCCTAATTAAACAAAAGCTCTTGTAGCCTGGCCCGACAACTCAGAGAAGCCTCTATTTGAAAATATTTTATCATTTGCAATTTGTTTTTAATCTTGTTTGTTTTGTTTTATCTTTTCTGAAAATCAGATCAGGTATGAAAAAATAGGGAGATTTTATTTTTAAGCCATATTTCCCAGTCTTGGTGGATCCAAATAAATTCCATCATTTCAGAGTTAATTTATGTCACTAATAGGATGTAAAAGCAAAATACATTCATTACACACAGAGTGCTAATGTTTCCAGAGTTTATATCTGTTCATTTTGATGATTCAGGCGCGCAGCTTCCATAAAAAAGGATTCATAACGCAGAAATGTCCTGGTAGACGCTGCGTTGACTGTGGACTTGATAAAACCCAGCAGACCAGAACCAGCAGACGACATGGAGCCCCATATCACCACTGACTGAGGAAACTTCACTTCCTGCAGACTCTGGAAGGATTTGCAGAAGAAATATAAAGATATTTCCCTTCAAAGAGGACTTTGGATCCCTGAACAACACTCCCAGCTTTTTATCTCCTCAGCCTGTTGCTGGTTCAGGAGTGGCCCGAAGGCCCACATTCTTGTCTGACAGTCGTGGCTCCAGTTCTGACTCCAGTGAATCCACCTCTGAACTTCTCTCAGGGCTGCAGTTATCTCTGTTTTTCCACCTTTTCCCTTCTGCTAAACTTTCCATAAATATGCTTTGATACAACCCTCAGAAGAGCTTCTTTAGCATCAATCTTTTATGCCTTACCTTCACAAGGAGGTTGTCAGCACTCTTTCCTACAACTGTGTACATCATAACATCAGATTTGTGAATGAAATTTTTTTTTTGAGTTGATATGATCTTTTCTTGGGTTTCAGGGCAGCTGTCAGTTTGAAATAAATGTTCTAGGATTGCGCTGAGGATCATATCCCCTACTCCAACATCTCCCGCTATATGGCCAGACAGAGATTTAAAGAGGAGGATTAGCAGAACTGCCAACAACTGATGGTGTTACTGTGAAATATTGTCTCTGCAGCCCAGAAACTGAGCTGTCAGCAAGTCATGATGATCATGAGACTGTTATACAGCTACAGTCTTCAGTCAGAGGCTTCTTTAGATTCGCTGCAAGACTGACTGCTTCAGGAGATCCTTCCTGCCCACAGCATCACCATCCACAACGACTCTTTGAAGATACTTGGATGATATGAGTTATTTAATTTCCCCTTGAGATAAAGTATTTTTTATTTGAATTGAATGAATAATCATAAAAACTCACAGAGAAAAGTACTTCTAGTATATCATTCTGTGAGTAATGAATGTACATAGTCCAGCAGTTTCACTTTTTAATTTGACTTTCTTTCGTAAACTGACATTTTTAGAGAAGCTCCTGCATGTTTTTTATCAACGTAACTGAATCCTAGTCATTTACAGGTTTCAAGATCAGGTGGATAAAAATGTCTGAATGTGTTTCAGTAAATATCTGGAGAATTTTTTAAAGTAAATTTTTATATGAATGCACGTAAGCTGTAAATGTCCTTTCAGTATGATACAGGAAGCTGTTCAGTGTGATTTAACGCAGACTGAAAAGGGGTCAATCAGCATACAGACATTGTAAAGCTGTAGTTCTGGTACCACAGAACAACGAAGGACATGGTAATCTATTGCAAATATCAATCAATCTTTATTCCAGACACAGAAAAGGTCCGTAGTTCAGGGAGATAAATAAGTTAACAGCTTCTGAAAACCCACAGCACATGATATTGTTCACTGAGTCACCAATTAAATGATGGTGCCAGTGATTCACAATCTTGAAGTAAATCTGACTGTGTTCAATGCAGGGGTCGCTAAAATTGCAAATATGCTATTGCATGACACAGATAATCTACACATAAGGTTCCTGGTCACAGTATTTAATTTCATTACATATGCAGAGAACTGTTCCAGATAAGAAGACGTCAGGGGTTATCAGCTTTTTATATGTCTTACTTCTAAAAATCAGAATGTTGCTCTTCTTGCTGTTAAATGATGTCAAAATTACAACCATAATGGAAACTTAATAACTGCTGAAGGCCAGGACTGTATGGACCAAATCATCTGCACACATGAGGTGATTGATGATGTGGTTGATATTTCATCCACACAGATGTGAAAGAGGTAGGGGGACAATACACTTCCCTGCCTGACTCAGTTACCAACATTAAATGCATCACACACAGAATCAGCCATTTCACATACACTGACGGGTGCCTACACCAAAAAACAAGGATTCTGATTAGATACTTGGGTTCTTCTGTGTTGTGTAGCTTGTATTTAAACAGCTTTTCATGATTTACATGACCAAATGCTTTAGAGGTATCAATAAAACACATAAATATTGTGCTGTTCTGCCTGTTATACAAGTCTAAGATCTCCTTTAATGCAAAAATGGACATGTCGGTAGTATGTTCAAGTTTAAAGCCTATTAGTTGTACGATGTCTGAGCAATGACAGGCTACTAGCTAAAGCTATAGGTTGATAATAATCTTACCACCATTGTCTTTAATATTGGGTACTAGTATGAAACAATTAAATTAGGTAGCAAACCATGTACTAAAAAGCAGTGAAACACATAGAAAGTAGTGGACAGAGTTTCCTACTTGCATATTTCAGATGCTATTATTACATATATCATGTTTTCTGGAGAAAAAAGGCAACTAAAGTTGCCAAAAGTGACTCTAAAAAGCAGAATAATATCAGGAGAACCCTAAATATACAGCAGATTGATTAACAGTGGTTATATAAGGCATAATGAGCAGGTTTCTATGTTCTACGGTTATCAAGGGATAATTATTACCCAGCTTTAATTGAACTTACTGCCCCCGGAAGCTAACAGTAACAACTGTTGCTAGCAGGTTTTACAATACGAACTACATCATTGTGGACGTAAATAAACAGCTAACAGCATTTAGGAAATAAGTCAAAAACATTGTTTGTTCCATTTAATCTAAAAATTTCATGTTGTGGACGAAGTTCTTCGCGGGGAGCAGGTCCACAGCGAGCTGTCAGGCCAGGGAAGTTACCAGGCTAACCTGATGCTAAAGTTTGGGGCTAGCCGCAAAGCTAATGATGCTAACCTACGCTGCAACAGAACCGAGACGGTAAAATTCAAGACCCAAAGCAAGTTCCACCGCAAGTCTCCTCTCACCTGTGGGCTAATTTAGTCCCGACTCACTCCCTCATCCACAGGGCCGGTGACAGGAGCCCCGGGCCCTGCGGACAGCAGGGAGGAAGCAGAAGTTTGGCTCCCAACTTCACTCGAGTCCTGCTGGGCCACGACGACGAGGCCCGATAAACTGTCGGTTTATCCCGCAGGGTCCCTCCGGAGGTGAGAATGACTGAGCAAGAATATGTCCGACACACTGTCCCCGTGTGTTTGAGACAGTAAAAAAAACCCAAAATTAATCCATAGCTTTCATTTTGCGGCGCAGCAAACCCTGGTTGATGGTAGCTTCGCTGGCTGTTGACCCACAGATGCGTTAAGTTGTGGTGTAACAAGTAGAACTAACCGGAAGTCTATTGCTTCACTTGATAAAATAAAAGCACAAAGACTGGTTTTGAAACCATATACAAAGCTTTGTTTTATTTTGAAGAGATACTACCGGAGGTGAATTTTTTCATTTCAGTGCAATTGATTGGTGTTAACCCCTCACCTCATTGGATGAATCCAACAAAAACAGGAGTCAGAAGCTGATGTCAGATCTCAACAGAAAGAAAAATCAACAAATAAACATATCCAAAATCTTTTAGTTCTGATCTATTTATTCATTTTCCGTTTTATTAAATTTATTTTATTTTGCTTTTTTTTTTTTTTTACTTTGTCAAACCCATGCCAGTCTTTTTCTGTAAAGAATGTATCTCTTTTTTTGTATGACAGATGTTCAAATAAAGTTAATAATTTTCTTAAAAAAGCAGATAGCTAAAAAAAACTACTTTAAACATTATGATTTTAAAAGTAAATCGAACCAAATTTCAGTTTCCACTTAATATAGGTTTTTGTTATTACAAAAGCAGCTCACTTTTTTCAACTTCAAATTTTGTCATTTAAGACAAAAATCAAATTACCGCTTTTTCAAATTTCCTGTTTGCTTTCTGCAGAGCTTGCCCAAAGCCTAAGCAAAATAAGCTGCTGCTTAGGCTCCCCAACCATCAGGGCCCTCCCTTAACTGCTTGAATTTTAACATAGATCATAAATGTAATATTTTTTTTTATGTTTGTTTATAGAGAACGAGAATACCATTAAATTTGATTTGATGGGTTCAGAGTTGATAAATTACTAGATTTCAAAAAGCTTAAAATCTTAATTCAAGATTTAAAGTACCTGGCAAGTTTACTTTGTAAAGAACAAAGAAGAATCTTCATAGTTTGATTGTTGTGTTAACATAGTTATAATCTGATGCTACAAGTTTATATGTTCTTTGTGTTTGAGCTTCCATTTGTTTTTAAATACATCTCAGCAAATAATAACCAATTATCAAAGGTTGCTTTTTAGCTCAGTCAATTAAACTTGGCCCCTTCTCTCAGCAAACACCAAACCTGTACCCACCCCCCCTTTTTAAACGTGTCCTATCGTGGTGTGGCACTCACAATTGTCGTCTGAATGTCAAGGTAATACCCAACAGATTTGCTTTCACAAGTGGAGCATTACGGCTTTTGCCATGATGTTTCCCTTGGTATATACATATATGAAAGTTTATTAAAAATTGCTTTGGGTTTATTTCAGATGTAATGGACACAAAGACGAAAAAATGGGAAAGAGAGAAAGATGGAGGAAAGGTTTAAAGAGCAAAAAGGGATAGAAGTAGAGGAGAGAAAAAAGCATAGAGATAAAACAAGTCATCACCCACCCTTGAAGGCTGCCTCAAGACCTGCAGAAAGAGAAAACAAAACAAAACACAGAATCCACAACAACAAACAACATATGCATATATAATAACAATTATAACTTCAATGGAAAGTACACAGTACAAGGTAATACAAGATGTATCTAGTGGCAGTCGCAGCCCGACTGACCAAACCAAACCTGTATCTAAATGGTGATAGTGGTGGTGATGAAACAGCAAGAGGGGCCCCAAATCTAATTCTGCTCTGAGCCCCAAAAAACGTTGGTCCAGCCCTGGCTTTCTGCTTTCTGATGAGAAATGTACAGATCAAGTTAGATCACATCATTGTCTGTTTTAAAAATGTTAAAAACACATTTAATTTTTTTATATGAAACATATTTAATTCAGGTTATTTATATGTGTAAAATATTTTTAAAATAATATATGGCATAACAAAAAGAGTCTCAAGACAAATTGCCTGAAAAACTTCAAAAAGCTGTTAAAAGCTGTTAAAAGCCTTTACAAAACGTTAAAATGTTACATTGAATCCCGTCGTTCTAAAGCCACTTATAAAGAAAATAAAAATAAAAGAAATCGTTTTGCCATCACCACTTCCGGTTCATAAAACGCCATTTTTATTTTGAAAACAACTCCCCTGCGTCATTTCCGGCTGCTGTAGAATTCTCACAACATCCCCCCGTTCGGGAGCTAGCGCTACATCTATTGTCAGGACGTTTACCGGGACGGAGAAGAGGCGAACATGTCAGACACGGTGAGACGTGATCGGTTGAGGGTCATGTTTGTTTTTCTCCCCGCAGCCACCGGAAACACGTGTTTTAACGCGTGTTTTTGTTGTTCCATCGGATCTGGTTACCTAACGGGCTAACGGCTAGCTGGTGTAGCTTCAGGCCCCAAACTCAGCAGTTTTAGCTTCTGTTTCGATTCAATTTAAGAAAAGTTCTGCTGGGAAACGAAGACTGGTCCAGATCCCTGAGACGTCGTGACTGTGAGGTTCGGTGGTGAAGCCATCAGAGGAAACGATCAGGCCGCGGTGACATCTCTCTGTTTCTGTTCTGCTGTTTGTTTATTTTCCAGGAGACAAAACCTTCCAGTCAAGATGGGGGCGACAAGAAGGATGGAGAGTACATCAAACTAAAAGTGATCGGCCAGGTTAGTTTAACTTGTCATTTTACACGGATTTGTACGAATTAAAACAAGCAGCCGTTTAATGAACGTTGTAATCCTTCCTGGTTCATCCAGATTACAAGAATAATAGAAAGTTATTATGTAATCTGCCAGTTTAGGTTTGATTTGATATCAAACCTAAGATTTTAATCTTTTAAAATGACACCTGGATCATTTGTAGTGATTGGAAATTGACAGTTACAACTGAAATATGTGAAAAGATTTGACCCAAAATCACAATAAATGGTTATTTTCTAACTTTTGTCAAATAATCTTTGGTTTAGTTGTAATAAATATCTGTTAATTAATTTGTAATAGTCATTTTTTGATCAGAGATGATCCTTAGTTCCTGTAAAGTGTGATATTTTCACTATAATAAGCAACACAGAGCATTCTGCCTTTTTAATGTATTCTTTATAGTTATCTTCTGAAATTATTTCACTTTTGTGTTTTTGTTGTGGACCCAGGATTTTCCTCATCCCGGCGTATTAAAAACCAGACGAGTTTTGGTTTATGGCTCGTTTATACCTCAGGTTCTGCCTTCAACACGCCCACATTCAACCATAAATGGTCAAAGCAAAGCACCTCATAAATGAGCCAGCTGATTATGTTATTTCATGATTCATAATGGCAAAGTGACAAAAACCCCACAGTTTTATCGAGGCAGAAAGCAGTGTGAGTGAGGTGGAGAGGGAATCATATGTTGGTGAATTCAAACACATACCTGTCTGCTGATTCGCGCTGGTAGGAGCCGGTTGCCATGTTAGCCAAAAATGATTTCTCATTTATTAACCAGGTTTCTGCATTGATCTTATTTTTGTCGTAAATAGAACCACAAACATCCAACAGCTTTTACTCAGAATCAGACTGAGGAGCTACGCCAGAATAATACAGCAGCAGCAACTTCCTGTTCTCGTTAAAAAACACGAAAAAAAGCTTAAAAAACGATCAACCCAAAAAACCGTGTCGTAATCATTTATGTTTTGGATCTTCAATCATTTATGGATCACTTTTTAACAAAAATCTGACAGTTCAATAAATTTTTAAATTCATTAATAAAATAAAACAAGGTACAATAAATTCATTTTAAAGTTTTTATTTTTAAAAACTACATTTTTGTGGCCCTCCAAGTGTTTTCAACTTCATAATTTTGGCCCTTGTGGCAAAGTGTGGAGCCGCAATGATCCATCGCAGCCTCAGGCACGGCTGTCGCTTTTCTGAATTTAAATATGTACTGGTGGATATTTGCTTGATTGGAAAATGTTTACTAAAACATTTCGTGTTGATTGTGAACGGTGCCACCATCGTATGTTAGTATGTTAGCGTTGCGCTGCAGAGACTAAGAGCTTCAGGGCATAACGGCGTAGAACAGGCTGCTGCCGCCAACGTTACTGAAATGTCTGAAACGATGGTGAGATTTTTAAAAACAGTTTTAGCTATTTTTATTAACTATTAGAATATCGATTTGTTTCCTGCAGCATAGCTGTTTTGATTCATTCTCCTTCTGCTTTTGCATTTGTGAAAATCGCTCCGATAGAAAATAAGTCAGGAATTCTGCTGTAATCTGTCCAGATTTAATGCTCAGACTGAGCCAGTGTTCAGAGAGCAGCTCATCGTCCTCTCCAGGCAGACTGGGTCAGGTTACGCAGAAACGCTTCAGCTGTGGTTACCAGGATCTGAAAAATCAGGCGTCTGTGACGAGTCAGTGGTTTTAACCTGTTCGCCTTGTGAAACACTGCGTCCTGAATGGCACCATGCTGCTGCCACGTTTGAGACCAGAACCAGAACCAGAGTTGGACCAGGTTAGAGACGGATGCTTGCGTTCAGAGGCGGAGAGGCTGTTGTGAAACCTTTTCTGTTGGACCCGTATCAAACGACCCTGCCGCCACTTCTTCTTCTGTGGTTTGATGAGCTGCAGCCGGGGTCAGCGGCTGAAGCCTGGGAGAGAGCTGTGGCGTTGTGCTTGTTAAAACGCTGCCGCCTGTTTCTCCGCCACAGGACAGCAGTGAAATCCACTTCAAGGTGAAAATGACGACGCATCTAAAGAAGCTGAAAGAGTCCTACAGCCAGAGACAGGTATGAGCAGCAGGTTTACCGCAGCCTGCCGGCCTGACCTCTGACCCCTGGTGTGTTTCCCCATGTGTCCTGCAGGGCGTCCCAGCGAGCACGTTACGGTTTCTGTTCGAGGGGCAGAGGATCGCAGACAACCAGACTCCCAAAGAGGTAAACGTGTCTCCGTCTTGCGCCGCGCCGCGTTCAGGGTCAGCCGTCAGGCCGTGAACATGTCTCTGTCTCCTCTGCAGCTGGGGATGGAAGACGAAGACGTCATCGAGGTGTATCAAGAACAGACCGGTGGACTTTGGAACGATTAAACCCCCCACTTTCCTCCATCTTTTTTCTGATTTTCTATTTTATTTTGTATGTATGTTAATTTTTGTTCAGTTTCAAACCATCTGGATCAAATCGGACTCCAGTCGGGGCTTCCGTGCGTCCGGGAGAGGACGAGGGACACGGACAGCGGCTCTCTCGCGTTTTCAGCAGGAGCCTCGGGATTCGGTTTTTCCTGCACATCGATGAGCTTCTGGTGTTTTTAGTTTCCGGGTTTTGATCTGAAATGTTTGCTGCTTTTATTGAGCTGCTCTGAAGCAGCCGCTCGCCTCTTAAGGTAAACGTTTCCTCTGTTGCAGGCTTCTGTAAGGTATAAACTGGAGCTGGGCGAGAAATCCACCTCATCAGTTCATCGGGTTTTTATTGTCACATGACAATAAAGTCCAAATATTTGGAGGGTAAAGTTGTAATATTCGAAGAATGAGAACTCCAACACAAAGAATGAATCATCCAAACTTTTTTCTCATTAAAGCGACTTTTTTTCTTCTGGTAAAAATGCGTCTTTATTCTCATAATTAAACATAAATTCTTGTAGCCTGGCCCTGATACGCTGTCGTTTAGCTCAGAGAAGGGATGATTGAAATTAAAGCCGCTTTTTAAAAGTGTTTTCCTGTCATTTATAATTTTTTTTTAAGAAAAGAAAGTGAGAAGAAAAAAAAGATGAAAATTGAAGGTTGTCTTTGTAAGCCATATCGCCCAGCTCCAGTTTAAAATGACTCCAAACATGTTAGACATATAAAGCTTCCGAATTTCCACGTTTAGTTTGGTGATTTTACCCGTTTGATCTGATTTGGATTTTATTCAGGTAAAAACCAGCCGATGTGTTTTAGCTGAGCCTGAAAAACATGACCCGTTGGACTCGAAAGCAAGGGTTTGATTTGAGGAAGTAGTGACCTAAATGCTGAGATGCGACCGGAGGAGAGAAACTGAAGCATCTGCTTCACAGGCAAGCTGCAGTTACCTTAATGGCCACTAGGGGGAGCCGGTGGGCATTAAAAAGCTGCTTTTCTTGCACTCCTGGTGGAGCTTATGAAAGATGGAGAAGCTGATTGAAGTTAGACGTGAAGGTTTCAGGTGTTTCTGCAACAACTCGGCTCGCTCCACGTCTCTGGCAGAGAGGTCTCACTCTGACCCAGCTTTTGCAGGATTGCAGGAAAGAACCGGGTCAACCTTCGAGTGAAATAATCCAAGTAAAACTCCCGATCATGTTTTCATCTCTGCTCTGCTCGTACATGTTGTGTTCAGTATTAGTCCGTCTGAATGCCACGTGTAATGTCTCTTTAATTTATAGCTTTCTGTAATCAGATGATATATTTATGCTCATGTTTCTCGCTGACAGTTTTAAAATCAGCTGCTCTTCTTGCCTTCTGATGGATGAAAATGTTTCCTCTGTGTGTGAGGGTGAAGAGGTGGAGATGTTTGCTGTTAGGCCCTGGGAGGAGCTCTCTCCACTGCCACTCATGAGGTTTCTCCCAGGAGAATGATGGCTTCAGAGGTGCAGCCTCCTGCTTGTAATGAGGCGGAGGGTGCGGTCATCATCAGAGGAACATTGATGCAGATGGTTTGAAATTCTGGAAATGAGCTGTTTCTCTTTTTTTCAATAAAATATTTAAGAAAACGATGGCGTTTCTGTGCAGATTGTTTCATTTCTCGCTGAATTTAGTTCGTGTTGCAACATTTAATTCTTCCAAAGGGAAATTATAAGATGGATTAGGTTCTAAATCATCTCCCAGAGCTCTGATTACAAACACTTCACACGACTGTCAAGACGTTATTTTTAAAGAAACCTGCAGGGTGTTCGATTTGTGTGAAACATGCACTGAAAAAACGCTAAATCTCACCAAGTATTTTTGGTCTAGTTTCTCATGCAAATATCTTTATGCACTTGAAATAAGACAAAACTAACTTAAAACAAGCTGCTATATCTGCTGAAAAGTTACCTGTAAGTTAGTTTTGAACTAGTTCTGAAACTAGAGCAGAAATACTTGGTAAGATTTTGCTTTTGCATTGTGAAAACTGAGTTTCTGCTTCTGCAGATAAATACAAATGCACACCACACTTTTCAGATTTTTGTTAACCACGCATCATTTTCCTTAAAATACATAAGTTTCAGGTTGTAATGTGACAATAAATGGAAAGTGATACTTTTGCAACGTACTTTACATGATAGGCTGCAGCATGTATCCTTATGAATCTGCTTTTACCATTTTATTTCAACTAGTAAAGAGACTAAAGAGAAACTCGGTCAAAAAATTCAAGAAAAATCTTTGCTCTGAAACAAAAAACCTTCATGTTTAGACAAGAATAACTCGTCTGTTCGGGAAGTTTTGATGGATTTTATTGATAAAAGTAACATAAGCCCGGAGCATCCGGAAACAGTTTCTGCTGCTGCAGAGTAAATACAAGTGCACACCACACTTTTAAGATTTTTGAACGACTGCAGCATTTATCCTTATGAACCTGCTTTTATCATTTTATTTAAACCAGTAAAGAGACAAAAAAGGAAACTGATTAAAGAAAAATGACATTTAAACCCCAAAACTATCATCTTTAGACGAGAATATCTTTTCTGTTTTGATGGATTTTATTTAAAAAGATGAGTTTTCTTTTTGGGACAAGCAGAATAAAAACTTCCAGCATCTGAAAACAGAGTTTCTGGAGCTAACCCCAACACAAAAACCATAAAGAGCAGCTAACAGCTGGTGTATTCTAGTGATAAAGGATTATTTTTAACATGGCAGCAGCTGCAGGGACATCATGGTGTATTAATTAGTATTTTATTGCAGTAATTCGGCCTGCTGCCGGTGGGGACAGGAGTCTTTCTGTTTGTTCTCCTTTAGAAGACCTTCACTGCAAAAACACTAAACCATGTCTAGTTTCAGCTGCAAATATCTTGAATCCACTTGAAACGAGACAAAACTAACCTCCAGCAGATGTAGGAGCTCGTTTTAACTCAGTAATTCCTTAATATTGATGAAAAAGTTCTAGTTATAAGTGAAATGATCCAAAAAATAAAATCTCTTGTTCCACTGGCAGATTATTTCACTTATAACTCGAACTTTTTCATCAATATTAAAGAATTGTTGACTTAAAACAAGCTGACATTGTGCTGAAAAGTTACCTGGAGGTTAGTTTTGTCTTATTGCAAGTGGATTCATGTTGTCTGCAGGAGAAACTAGAGCAGAAACACTCGGCATGATTTCGTGTTTTTGCAGTGCTGAAGCCTGATCTGATCTACTGATCTGTGTTTTTTGCTTCTAACTGAATAATTTGAGCCTCTGGTTGTAAAAAAGCGATCAGACGTGTTCGTGAGACTGGAAGGCCAGGTTGTCTTGCCCCCGGAAGCTCACGGCCTCCGTGGCTGCCGGCCCTGATGTCGGTTTGGACCTCCGTGGGAGCCTGTAGGAACAGAAAACCACCCCCGACCCCGCCATCAGGACGGAGCCCACTATCCCCACGGCGATTCCACTGCCGACGTGCTGCGATCTGGGCGCTTTGGGAAGCTTGAAGTCCGAGGGGAAGTCGATGGTCTGATTCGTCACCACCGAGTTCAGGTTCCAGAGGAGAGGGACGAGCGACAGCGCAGCAGCCGTGAGGACCAGCGTCCCGGTGGAGATGAAGCCCCACCGGATGAGGGAGACCTTCTCCACGCCGAAGTAGGCGTTCCTCATGGCGTAAATCCCAGCAGCGTTCCCACAGAGCCCCACCAGCAGAGACAGCAGCATGAGGACCTGGCCCGCGGCGATCTCTGGAGGAGTGAAGCTGGCGGTCGGGCTGATGGAGCTGCAGTACATGGATCTGAGCCCCTCACTTACATGAGTGTGGCTGTTAAAGCAGGCCCTCCAGACCCCCACCCAGGCCACCCCCGAGGTGACCGCCTCGCTGTCGGGAACCTCCCACACCCTCCACTGGATGAGTCCCGGAGCCACGGCCGTGAGCGTCCAGCCAATCAGGGCCAGCAGGAGGGCGGCGAGCTGGGCGTGGGCGCTGTGAGCCAGGTAGGACATGGCGGGTCCGGTCGGTCACTGCTTCATCACCGTGGTTGCCCTGGAGACACCGAGCAGAGGAAACGTCACAAACACTGCAGCTACTAATGAATTACTAACGCACCGCGTTCACTGTTTTAATTGTTGTAATCATATACTTGTGAGTTTGCTTAGCATATTACTTGTAGCTTACTATTTATAGGTAAAAATAAACTTCTTAAACTATTCTGAAAGTTAACCCATATATACTGTATACTACAATGTAACGTGTTAGCAAAATCGGAAGACAGAATCAAAGATCAAGACATTCTAAGTCTCAGTATTTTTTGTCAAAAATAAGTAGCCAATACCAAAGTATGAGCTTTAAGTCTTAGAATTACTGTACTTAGTCTTAGACTTCAACTTTTCAGTACAAGAAAAGTATACTTCACTATACTATTCTTAAGTATATCAACACTGCCTCATTTTTTGTGTAAAATAATACTCATAGTACACTTGAATGAAGTACTTTTTCCTTAGGGGAGATGTGAATCAGATACCAACTTCAGCCTCATCAGCTCGCTTTGGGGGTAACAAAGGGGGTGCCAACAACCCACTGGTTGGAGACACACTGGTTTTCTTGGGTTGGATTGGGAAGATAAATTTTATTTTATGCTAGCGCTTGTGCAGCCCCCTGATGGAATGATTCCCGGGGCAGAGAGCCATATGATCTGCGTTAAAAACAAAACAAAACAAAAAAAAAAAAAGCTCCACCATGCCATCCAGGTGAATTTCAGTGCGAGTAAAACATATAAATGAAAATAAACTAATCGCTAAACCTCCAAGCAGCAAAGCAAAGACCAGATAATGGGGGAAAGTGTAGGTGCAGGCAGGAAATGACCAACAGGGGGCGCAAGCATGGAGAGAAGAAAAGCATAGGGTGTAAATAAATACCGCTGGGTTGAAACGAGCCACAGGTGAGCTGATGGCTAACAGGCTGCAGGTGTGGGGACCTGGACCCAGGACAACAGAGGGAAGTTAATGGTTGCTAACAGCAACAAGGTAAAAACCTTCACCTAAAACGGCCACAAAGTGACAAAAACAGACAGAAAAACCCCAAAACTAAAAATAAATAAATAAAGGAACAACAGAATCAGACACCAAAGCTATGAATAAATTAAAAAAAAAAAAAAAAAGCCTGACTGGTTATTTAAAGAGGAAGCTTTGGGGTTAAATCTCCTCCATCTCAGCTCCAGGTGTGGTTTTATTACACGTTTAACTGAATGCAATATTTTCATTCTGCTGCTCTGTTTATGATCCATCATCCATTTTTTTATCGCTTCGCTTTAAACTGGCTCTGGGTCGGAGGATTTTCCTGTTTTTATACCCACATGGCATAAAGCGATGACTTTAAACATTTAAACTAAGAAAAAAAGATACATTTTTAGATCATTTTATATGTTTAATCCCTCAATGTAATGGAAGAGTATTTCTATATGAATATGAAATACAGTTTTTCTGTAAATCAGGATTGAAAATAAGAAAATGAGTTTGGGGAATGTAGTAAATTCAGTCTAACAGAAGGTTTAAAACTTTAAAAACAAAGTCTGGTCACATACCTGGAGACTGGTCTGCTGAAGCAGCAGATGAATGAGAGGCAATGATGAACAGGAAGCGTTTTTATTCCCTTAAACAGCTCAACGCTTCCTCGTTCTGCAACAATGTCAACACAGCTCCTCTGTAAATGATCCACAGGATCCAGCCCTGACGGGGTCAGACAGTTTGCGAGGGATTTCATTCCCTGCAAAAACACAGAAAATCATCAGAAAGTCATAAGGAAAGACCTGAAACCTGATAAGTGCAGCAGCATTTTCACTTTTTCCACTAATTCCCACTCTTAGAATGAAACAGCAGCTTGAAGGTGGTTAAAATGGGAATAAAATGACTGATTTCTTAGCAAAAAAAAAAAAAATTTATTCAGCCAACCTCAGAAATATGTGGCATATTTATTTATCAACTGATGTGCTTTACAGCTAGTGTTTAAAATAGGTTAAATAGTAGTAATAGTAAGAATTATTCATATATATGTATATATATTTTTTCTTAATAGAAAAAAATCAAAATAGGTACCATAAATATATTTTCAAACTGTACAATTTCACAAAGAACAAACTCAGCAGGGTGTATAATATATGTAACATAATATTCAGGGCAATAAATTAAAATTCAAATGTTTTCAAAAGGAGGCCAGCTTAAATGCATTTTTAGACTTCGCCCAAAAATAAGGACTTTTAACACAAATTAAACTCATTCTTCAAGTGTATGAAAGCTGGGCTGGTTTTAAAGAAGCGACATGTATGTATGTCATGTTAGGCTAATAAAAAATATTATTTATACCTCAGTCAATATAGCTGTCATTAATAACAACGCAGAATTGAACATCTTGGGTGGTTATATTTATGAAATGGATGCGCTCAGATGCAAATGATCCACATCCTCAGTTACTTTCTCCCAGAATCCACAATTATCCACGTCCACTTTGAAATCTGTCTCAGAAATTCCTCAGTTGGACATATTTTGCTTATAATTTTAAACTGCATTTCTTTATTTTTTGAGGAGAGAAGGAAGTTTAAATATTTAGATCTAATCTTTTTAATTTGCTCCTGGTTAAAGACTCTTCACTGCAAAAACACTAAATCTAACCAAGTATTTCTGCTCCAGTTTCTACGGCAAACATCTTGAAAACTCTTGAAATAAGACAAAACTAACTTATAAACCGCTTGTTTCATTTCACGTCACAGAAATCAACATTTTCAAGAAGAGAAGAAACCTTGGAATAAATTCAGTCCCATCCAACCAACTGGTGAGGAAAGGCTTTGATAACTGGTTTATATTTCCCCTCAGTGCAACGGATTTGAAGTTTGTCTCAAAATTCAGCATGTTGTTGTATGTTCCCCCTGCAGCCATCAGGTGAGCAACAGCAGCTCCAAAATAAAACCAGTCTTCTGTAAAAACAGATTTTCTGTTAACCAGTATGTGTGTGTGGTTCCATACTGGTGTGTTACGTGGAGAGAAGCTGAGTTTGAATTATTCTAGTGTTTTGTCGTCTTAAACCTGCAAGCTAAAACTCTTGAGTTGTTTATTAATTTTATTTTTTTAACCATTTTTGGAGAAAAAAATCCAAATAATGTCTCATTTATTTTCAGTCCAATGTGGCTTTTGCCTTTTCTTCTTTGCAGAACAGATCAAACTCAGTCAGACTGGATGGAGAGCGTCTGTGAAGATTTTCAAGACATATAGTGCTGTACTTTGACTAGACCATCCCAGGTCAGGGTGGTCGCCCTGCTGGAAGGTGAATCTCAGGTCTTTGCAGCCTCGACCAGGTTGTCCTCCAGTATTGTCCTGGATTTAACTCCATTTATCTTCTCATCGGCTCTGACCAGCATTCCCACAGCATGATGCCGCCACCACCATGTTTGCGGGTAAAACAGGTTAAGGTATTTGCAAATATCCAGAGTTATCTAAAAGAATATCATCAGGACAGTCAATCATACCTGATGGCTCGAAACATCTGAACAGTTAAGTAGATCTTTATTAATTTCCCAAAGAAACCCTGAACTGGAAAATCCTCTGGAATTATTCGGCCTGAAATGATTAATCGGGTTAATCGTGATGGATCGATTATTGAAGTAATCGTCAACTCATCGTTACCTGGAGCGTACAGACTCAAAAAAAGGCAATTTGCTGAAAGAACAACACAGTCAGAGCAGCAATGAATCCAAAACTGGACAAAAAATAAATATATTTTGCATTAAAGATGGAAAAAAAAGCCCTTCGTCTGAAAATCTGAACTCCTCTCGTGGCAGTTTTAGCTTCACGTCAACTAATTTAGTAATCGATTAATCGTTAACTGGAATATACAGAGTCAAAAAAAGGTTAACTGCTGAAAGAACAACAGTCAGAGCAGAAATTAAGCCAAAAATATACAAAAAAATCTAAATTTTGCATTAAAGATAAAAAAACCCCAAAAACCTTTGTCTATAAATCTGTTCAAATTCTGTAAAAAGCAAACAAAAAAAAAAACTCCTATTAAGCACCTTTTGCTCTCCAGTCCCTAATCAGTTATTCCAAACAATAAATCAACAGATCAGCTTATGTAGCTGCAGATGCATCCTTTGCTAAAATGACCAAGTGTTCACTAAAGGAATGATGTTGTTGCATTTTAGGAAAAAGAAGGTTTATTTCTCATTTAAAAAAGGAATAAATTGTTTATTCGCAGCTTTTAATGTATTTCCAATATTGTATAAAAAAAAGGCTTAAACAGTTGGATAAAACGTCAGCAGATTTTTTTTTTTTCCCAATTAATCGATTACTGAAATTATTATTAGTTACAGCTTTAATAATTATCAGTTTATAAATATCAGCCTGCTCAGGGAGAGCAGAAACATGTAGTTGAAATTAAACGCCCGGTCAGAAACACAAAGGCTGATCCGGAGTCCAAAACAAAAAATTAATTCCCTCCTGCAGCAGAGTGTGTGTTTCAAAGTTAAAAGAAAAATAAAAACTCCAGTGCACAACCGAGATTTATCATTTTAATGCCTTGAAGGAGCAAACATGAAGCCATCAGTCCCCCAGCGCCGCCTACAGCAGACGTCTCCATCTGCTGCAGCTTGTTCTTCTGGCAGATGGAATCAGTTTACATGAGAAACTGTGAGAAAACATGTTGAAGCAGCATCTGAACGGCATTAAAGTCCAGAAACGTCTCAGTTTCAATCCAGAATCAGAGATTTAGCAGATCACAACGTCACATGATCAGCCAGAACGATAGAACCCTTTAAAAACTACCTTTAGCTCTGCTCATCGTACTCTTCCTTTAATTTGAGAAAAAAAACGAAGAGTATATCAGGAGGAGAATAAATTACACTAAAAAACTACAATAAGTTACTAGAAAATATTACTTTAAATATTAAAATCACCTGGTAATAATTCAAGAAACTTCCAGCCACGTTCAGCAGCAAAAACAATCAGGACACAACAGCAATAATAAAATAATCAGAGCATAAACACGAGGAGGACATGATGTGCTTCTTCTCCGCCTCTCAGAGAGGTTTGATCTCAGCAACTTCGTCTCTTCCTGCGCTGCAAAAACACGAACTCTCACCGAGTACTTCTGCTCCAGTTTCCGGTGCAAATACCCTGAATCCACTTGAAATGAGACAAAACTAACTTACAGGTAACTTTTCAGCACAGTATGGGAGTAGGCCTGTCGCAAAAAGCAATTAATCAATTAATCATGATAAAATGAGCTCGATATCTTCTATTCTGATGATTTTTTTTTTTTTTTGCAGGGCAATTTTGTTTACAGAGACTTCATAATCCATTTTATTTATGGTTTCGGTTGTGTGTGGTTTTTATTTTCAGTTTTGTTTTTGGTTGTCATGTTTTATTTTGGATGTTTAAAAAACTTTTTAAAAAAATCACTAAATAAATACAGATTATGGAAAAAAAATACATAATGAAAGAAAGTTATGCTAAAAAAATTACAGACTATGAAAAAAATAGAAAAAAATACATAATTAAAAAAAAATTGATAAATAAAAAAATGACTATATAAATGCAAAAAAGATTAGAAAAAATAAATAATGAAATAAAAGTATCTAAAAAAAACAAAATTGGAAATAAAATGGAAATTTAAATAGTGATAATGTAAAGTGTAAAGTTTATTGATCTTTGAGAGAGCAAACTTACATTATTACGCCATTATTAATATATTTCCATCAAAAACAACATTTTTATCGTTTATCGCAATAATTTCTGGGACAATTCACAGCCAAGTTAAAAAAAAAACAAAACAACATATATATATATATATATATATATATATATATATATATATATATATATATAAGTTCTAGTTATAAATGAAATAATCTGCCAGCGGAACAAGTTAAAATATCTTGTTCCTCTGGCAGATTATTTCACTTATAACTAGAACTTTTTCATCAATATTAAGGAAGTATTGACTTAAAACGAGCTCCTATATCAGCTGAGAAGTTACTGTAAGTTAGTTTTGTCTTATTTCAAGTGAGTTCAAGCTGTTTGCAGTAGAAACTGGACCAGAAATACGTGGTGAGGTTTGGTGTTTTTGCTGCGCTGACCTAGAAGTAAAAACCCTGAAGAAACATCTCTGCTCTCTTCCTCAGACGTTCAGCTTTTGCTCTTCAGGTTCTGGAGAAATAAAGTCAAACACCAGCTGCAAACAAGCTCAGCATTTCTGTTTTTGTCTTGATTTGTAAAAGCCACAAGGACGTGTTTTTCAGTCAGAACTGAGATCCATGAAACAGCAGAAAGGGCTCCTGGCGGTCAGAGTCCGAGCGGCGGCCTCTGCTCCAGCGGCAGGCTCTCCGTCAGGCACTTCAGCTGCTCCTCGCCCAGCTTGATCTTATCCTCCAGCTTCCGCTGCTCGATGATGAGCGCAGACTTCATCTTCACGAAGTGTCTGTAGTCGTCCAGGTTCTCGGCGTCCAGGTGGGCCTCCATGATCCCGGACACCAGCCGCTCCCGGCGGTCCAGGTTCTCCTTCAGCTCCTTGGCGTCGTCGTGCTGCCTCATCAGCAGCTTCCGCTTCTCCGTGAGCGTTCGCTGGTGGAGGATGGAGGCGAGTTAATACCCAGCAGATAATCAGACTAAGGTGGGGGCATTTATTCTATCGTTTATCATTTATCATGAAAAATTTATTTTCCTAATTAAAATTGATAAATTTCAATTAATGATGTTGAAAAATCTATTATTGGAAATTTAATATTTCCTATTTTCCCCACTTCATATGATTAAATACAGTTACTGTGTGCAGCTTAGTGATATAAAGTAAGTGGCATCCTGAAGAAGCCGATTTCAAAAGGGCAAGTTTTTCAAGAACAGCATTTCGTTTGTGGCGCTGTGAAGGCTGTGCCATGCAGTCAGTCATACAGTTACCTTAAAAATAAAGTAATAAATAGTTTTTTATCGTCATTTTTATCATTATCACAACAGCATCACAAAATATTGCGATAAAATTCAAAGTCCACATCGCCCAGTCCTAAACCAGACCCAATCACATTTTTGTTTTTAGACACACCGTATCCTGCAAAGGGTTTGTATCTGTTGCGCTGCAACACCAGTAAATCTCAACAAGTATTTCTGATCTAGTTTCTGCTGCAAATATCTTGAATCCTCTTGAAATAAGACAAAACTAGCAAATAACTTTTCAGCAAAATATAGGAGCTTGTTTTAATTTTGATCTTAAAAAAGCACGAGTTCCACTGGCAGATTATTTCACTTATAACATGGGAAAAATGTCTTGTTTTAAGATTTAGTGTTTTTGCAGTGTGACCACTTTGAAGCATGGTGATGGCAGTATGATGCTGTGGTTGCTACTTCCTGATAAAAACAGTGGTTAGAAAAGAAAACTACTTTAATTATTGTAATAATGTAGACCCTAATCGAGCTTTCACGGCTTTCTTTCACTAATTTATCACTTTTTGTTGCTTGAACAGCAAAAGGATCCATGGTGGCGGCGGTATGATGCTGTGGGGGATGCTTTTCTTCAGCAGGGACCATTCCAACTTCCCGGTATCAGCTGAATAAACATACCCCCACAGCATGATGCCGCCACCACCACGTTTCACTGTGGGGATCATTCGTTTTCCTCCTCTGACCAATAGTGGACAGATTCTCCCATCTGACACCGCTGGACTCTGTTTACTGGGTGATTTCTGAAGGGAACTGGCTGCACTGGTTTGTATTGATGGGTGTCAGAGTTTTAGCAGGCAGAATACAAATCAGCAGCACGGCTTTCGGATGTTTATTCCTGAGAAAATCACGCGTCATTTTCTTCCACTTCACGGTAAAATCCCAATAAAAGACGGTAAGGCTCGTGGCGACGTAAAGTTGAGGCGCCCACCTTCTCCTCTGCTGAAGCGCCGTCCTCCAGGCTGTTGAGGGCGTTCTCCACCCGAGCGAGGCGCCCCGACAGCGACAGCAGCAGGCTCACCACCTTGTCCAGGTCGCCCACGAACATGCGGAACTTGTCGAGCTGGTTGGGCTGGCAGAGGCGCTGCACGGTGGCCTCCACGTCCCGGCCCAGCGCCTCGTTGTCCTCCACGTCCTCCTGCAGGCTCTGCCGCGCCTCCCGCAGCACCTCCAGCTTCCTCGCCAGGCTGGACATCAGCTGTTGCTGAAAACGGCAGAACTTCACTTCGTTACTCATCAACACGAGCGGGGTTGCTTTAGGCGTGGGAGGGGAGGTTTTACCTTTTTGCTGGCCAGATCGACGTCCAGCTCGTCCTCAGAGTCCTGCTCCTCCAGCTGCTCCTGCATGTCCTTCATCTTGATGAGGAGCTCAGCTTTGGGAGCGGATGTGTTGTAGTAGGAGGAGCTGGGGACCAGGGAGGCGGCGGCTGAAACAGAAACCTCCTCCTCTTCTCTCCTGAGAAACAGAATCCCAGAGGTTCTCATCATCTCCTTTTTCAATTAAGTTCTCTCTAAATGACTAAATATCTCTGAATTAAACCGTTTGCACCTTAATATATATAGACAGAAAATTCACCTTCAATGTTTCATTTAAAAAAAACAAACAAACACATTTTATTTAAATCCACTATTAAAGACTAATTTTTAAAAAGTTGGTCATGAAGTTTGGCTGGTAGTTCATATTTTAGCCACCAGAAGGCAAACTAAACCCAAAACTGAGCACTAAGCTGATCTGAAACCTCAGTTTAGTGGTTCTGGGACTAATGGAAAGTTTTAAACGGGACCTATGATACAAATTTCACATTTTGCATGTTTTTATCCTTCCATTTGAGTCTCTTTTTTTTTTCTAAAAACAGCCCAAGCGCTTAAAAAAAATTTTGTGTCTGGAAAACGAGCCCTTTCAAAAACCTCCGGATTGTTAAGTCACACTGTGTCGTTGCCTAGCAACATAACTGCTTGTTATGTTATACCACTTGTATAACTGCGCATCCGTTTGCAGCCATTTTCATGTGCGAGTGTAAACGTTTAGTTGGGGGGCGTGGCCAACAGCAGATCATTTGGATTTAAAGTGACAGGAGCCCCTAAAACAGCTCATTCTGAAAGGAGCTCTAAATAAGTAGAACTGACCAGACTGAAATCTCATTATTTGAGAATGATTTTGTGCAAAAAAGGTTATGAATGTGTTTTGTAGCCCAGAGACCGATCCCAGCGGATCTTTACAGCCTAAAGAGCCATTTCCGTTCTTAGGCCAGCCAAATAAAACTTTAGAGCCACAAATGTCACAAGTCTTTTTGAAAACAGACAACTTCTAATATATACTCTCGAAAATGTGTTGTCATTTTTTAAAAGCCCACCATTTTGTCCCTATTTTTATGATTTAAAATAAAGATGAACATAAAATTGATCAAGAAGAGGATGATTTTTTTTTTTTTAAATAAAAGCACGTTGACTCCACATAATTTCCAACAAACAGATCGAAGAATTACTGGTGCTTTTAGTTTCATTCTCTGTAGAAATTCAATGCAAATACTGCAGGAAAATTCATGGTGAAAACCTGCATTTCTTATTCTGTCTGTTTTAAAAAACATGAGTTAGCTCTTTGTAATTTTTTAGCCAGAGTTGTTAAAAGCCATTGTGGAAGGTGCAAAGAGCAGCTTGCAGGTTGCAGACCCCTATCCTATCCTAACCTGTTCGAGGAAGCATAAATGTTTCAAAATATTTATATTTTAAAACACTGGTGTTTTCATTTCATTCTGAGAAGCTAAGATGCATCCAAACATGTTTCGTAATAAAAGCTTAAAATGAGGTAGTAAATTTCAGGATGCAGCTCCATTAATAATAAACTGATTTTTTTCTCCCACCTGCTGGCGGTGGGCAGCCTGGAGCCCGCTGACGCCCTCCGCCGCTGCTGGATCCCCTCCAGGATCTTCTGCTCCGGTGGAAACAGTCCCTCCATCAGGTCCATGGTGGTCTTCCTGCCACTCTGGTCCAGGACGTCCACCAGAGACTTGTCCCTCCCCATGATGTCCCTCGCCAGCTCTTCTCTTTTGGCGTCCTCCTCCAGATTCTGGGCTCCACCTGACGCCGGATCCGGTCCCGGTTCCTGCGGGTCCTGCCGGGAGTAGGCGCTGAACAGAGATGAAGCCGTTCGCTCTGCAGTCAGAGAGGACAGGCTGCCGGATGGCTTGGGGACGCCGCGGGACGCGCCGCGGGACGCGCCGCTCTGAGGCAGGTAAGCCTGGCCCTGGACGATCCGGACGGGAACCTTTCTCACCGGACTGCTCGCGTCCATCACTGCTGGGAGCTGTGGTTCTGTTTCCGACCTGGAAGACAGCAGAAAGCCCGATGCACGGATTAGAGCTGCAACGAACGATTATTTCACCAATCGATTAATCCGAAAAAAATCTGCTGATTTTTAACTTTAGCCTTTTTTTATACAATATTGGAAATACATTAAAAGCTGCAAATAAACAATTTATTCCTTTTTTAAATGAGAAAATAAACCTTCTTTTTCCTAAAATGGAATAACTGATTAGGGACTGGACAGCAAAAGGTGCTTAATAGGAGTTTTTTTGTTTGTTTTTTTATAGAATTTGAACAGATTTATAGAAAAAGTTTTTTTTTTTTCCATCTTTAATGCAAAATATAGATTTTTTTGGTACATTTTTGGCTTAATTTCTGCTCTGACTGTGTTGTTCTTTCAGTTAACGATTAATCGATTACTAAATTGTTTGACGATCATTTCAATAATCGATTTATCACGATTAATCTGATTAATCATTGAAGCCTGATGCACGGATATAACACACCTTAGGTAGAGACCAGCTTTAGAACCTTAATTATCTTGTATTATTGATGCATTTTTTAATTTTTCAGTAATTCAGTTCAAAAAGATTTATTTTACACACACGGATCCATTCATAGAGATCCAAAATTCAGCTGAGCATAAAAAAATTACATTATTAAATCTTTTTAATACAGAAACAGGGGCCTACTGAGCAGTATGTCCATGTACTTCAACACCAGGTTGTGGCTCCTTTTGCATGAATTACTGCGTCAATGCAAGCTGTTAAAACTGGAGCTTAAAACCTTGCTGAGTGTTTTTTGATTATTTATTCTATTTAATTCAATTAATAATGGAATTACTGCTGACAAAATGTATGTAAACTTTTGAATTTGAAGAAAGTCATAAAAAAATCTCTAAAAAATATTCTTCCTGAGTTTTTTGGCGTTTAGCAAATAGAAATAACTTTGGTGATTCTAACTGACCTGAAATGGGGAAAGTTTGGTCTGATTGAACTTTAGACAGTGAGAAAAAAAATGTGAATGTGTCTTTTTATTTGGTGTATGTAAATATATAGTTTCAGCTGTACATATTTTTTCCTTCCACTAAACTTTCAACTACTACGCTTTTTTTAGCTATGACGTTCTGTGGCTTACTCTGCTTGTGGAGGATGTCTTCTTTTTAATTGTGCAGGTCTAAATATAATATTTCTGTATTAAAAATAAAAATAGTATTGTGCCATATTTATTATTTTAGAATATGCAAGTTTCACTTTTCAATTGAAATTAGTGAAATAAATGATATTTAAGTTATGGAGGTGCACCTCTGTATAAAAATATGAATAAATAAAAGGAGTTTGATGGTATTCTGCTAATAATCACAAAAAAGTGCAGACATCTTGAATCCATTTGAAATAAGACCAAATTAACTAACAATAACTTTTCAGCAGATATAGCAGCTGGTTTTAAGTCAATAATTCCTTAATGATGAAAAAGTTCTGATTATAAGTGAAATAATCTGCCAGTGGGACAAGATATTTTTACCATATTACAAGTTAAAGTGTAACTAACCCCCAAATCAACTTTTTTTTTTGCTGATGAACTGTTTAAATTGGTTATTTAGGGTTCTATCTTTATATTTCTGTGCAAATTTTGACCAACAGTATCCTGTAAAGGGTTCATACTTGTTGCACTACATAAACACAAAATCACACCAAGTATTTCTGGTCCAGTTTTTACTGCAAACATCTTGAATCCACTTGAAATAAGACCAAACTAACTTACAGGTAACTTTTCAGCACAATATGAGCTTGTTTTAAGTCAATAATTCTTCAATATTGATGTAAAAGTTCTAGTTATCAGTGAAATAATCTGCCAGTGGAACAAGACATTTTAACTTATAATATGGGAAAAATGTCTTGTTCTACTGGGAGATCATTTCCCCAACAATATTAAGGAATTATTGACTTAAAACCAGCTCCTATTTCTGCTGAAAAGTCACTTGTCAGTTAGTTTCGTCTCATTTCAAGTGAATTCAAGATGTTTCCACTAAAAACTAGACCAGAAATACTCGGTGAGACTTTGTGTTTTTGCTTTGTAAACATGAACAAAGTTACAACCTTGCTTTAAAAGTCCGTATCGACCGTTTTAAAGGGTAAACCATCAAATATGCGGTCTGTTTGTTCCCTGCTCGTTGTCAGTCGGAGCCCGTTGTCCCGGGACAGAAGGGAAGAGCTTTACCAGGCAGGGCGGAGACCTGAGGAGCCTGATAAGCTGCTTACCTGGGCTGCGGTTCATCCTGCACCTGCGCGGCGGGCGGTTTGTCGGTCAGCCTGAGAGGGGCGAACTGAGGCGAGGGAGAGCGGGCTCGGTCCGGGCCAGGAAGAGACAGAGCGGCCGAGGAAGACGGACGCGGGGGTGGCGGCGCTGTCTGATCCTCCTCCTCCTCGGTTTCTGCTGCTCCTGCTCTGGACTGGGCGCTGAGGTGAGGGGAGACGGTCTGGGCGGGACCAGCGGCTGCGTGGTGCTGGCTGTCAGGAGCAGAATCGGGCCGCAGTCCCGCCGGGTCCGGCTGGGCGCCGACGAGGCATTCCTGGGAGGAGGATGTGGTTTCCGGTCCTAAATGGAGCCTGGGTGGCGGCAGGAGGCTCTGGGTTTGTGGCTGCTTGGACTCAGAGTTCGGGCTGACGATGCGACTACCAGAGGAGAGGGAAGTGTGGGAGGAACCGGCAGGGTTGGGTTTGGTTCTGTGGTCAGGAGCGCCTGGGAATATCCCCTCGTTTCTGGGTTCTGATGGGACCGGAGACCTGCTCCCTGCCGTCTCCCTGAGGGTGAAATTAAAACCTCATCAGCACCTGAAGGAAAAACGCTCAGATGTTCTCCTTCCTCCAACATAAATAGAAGAAACTGGAGACGATGTCGACAGAAACAGAGGAGAGAAGAACTTATTTCACCAAAAACATGTTGGCAGAACGTCTCCTTTACACAAACACTGCAAAAACACGAAATCATAACAAGTATTTCTGGACCAGTTTCTGCTGCAGATATCTGGAAAACTCTTGAAATCAGACAAAACGAACTTACAGGTAACTTTTCAGCAGGTATCGGAGCTCGTTTTAAGTCAATAATTCCTTAATATTGATAAAAAAGTTCTGTTTATAAGTGAAATAATCAGCCAGTGGAACCAGATATTTGAACTAATAATATGGTAAAAATATCTTGCTCCGCTGGGAGATTATTTTCTCATCAACATTAAAAATTATTGACTTAAAACAAGCTCATATATCTGCTGTAAGTTAGTTTTATCTCATTTCAAATGTATTCAAGACATCGGCACTGGAAACTGGAGCAGAAATGCTCAGTAAGATGTTGGGATTTTGCAGTGCAAAAACATTTTACCTTTTTTTTTTTTTTTTTGGTCTTTACTGCAGTAAAGTAGCTCTTTGGCTGCTTTTCTTCCAGCTATTTGCATTTTAAGATACAATCAGGTGTAAAAAACAACAAAAACCAGCACCTAAACTCCAGGGATTAACTCTCCCAGATCAGATTTGATGATTTTGGTGTTTTTTTTTGGGCCCAGTATGTTAGTAAAGCAGGTAAGAAGTAAGAGAGATACCTGCTAGATTATAGAGGCTTGGTTATGCTGAAAAAAGAGGTCAAACATGGGTATAAAATATTTGTTTTGTGAGATATTAATGCAAGCTGAGACCTCGACAGTGTGTCTCAAATGAAATGTTTGCTTACAGTCATGGATAAATAAAGCCTTCCTGCACAATCAGTCATTTCAGACGATCACTGGATGGAAAATGCTTCCTAGAACGAGTGTTAATGAGAGCCTCTTAAGCCACAGAAGAATTTTAATCTGCTAATAATCCAGGGGCAAGCGACTGCTGAAATCCAGTTGGTGGATATTATCTCAAAGGATGTTTTCGGCGGCTTTTAGAAAGACGAGGCTCTGGGAATGATGTCCATCTGGTGAAAGCGCGGACGTTACCGGCTGACTGGGGTCGACTGCGACGGATGGAGGCTGCAGGGGTCAGGGAGAGGCGTGAGAGGTCAGGAAATATGACCCGAAGTGGGAAAACAAACACCGGGGAAGGATTACAGGAGAGCTTAAAGGCGGTCTGGTTCTGGTTCTGGAGGCTTTTCCAGTCCAGTACCAGAATATTTAGCCACTTCGCCTCTACGGAGCCCCCTAGGGGACATGGGGGAAATGATTTCTTAACGCGAACTAATCAATTCATGCGTCATCTTGAATACTGAAAGTCTTTCTGCTACTATAAGGTCTTCTATCAGGCTTTTACATGTATGTTAATATCTCACTGGTGAAATACCGGAAGTTTTATATCTTTTTCTTTCGGATAAAAATGCAAAATGCAAAAGAAACACTTTCCGTAAGAAAGAAAAGAATACATCTAGTCTATTTGGACTATTTCTGGGGTATTTTCACATGGTATTAAAGGCATCTGACAGTTTTGATTGTGTCTTTTTTGTGTAGTTAAAGAGCCATTTTCATGTTTTCAAGTTTCTGCACCAAAGACTTAAAATACCTAAACACGCTTTCACTGAGGCTCTTTAAAGGCGTACATGTGTGCAGTTTTAAATTAATTTTATTTGTTGAAGAATAAATAATAAGGAAATGCAATGCTTTTGCAAGGTAATGCAAAAGAAAAACAAATCTCCCATGAACCAGTCAGGCTGTTCAACTCGAGGGATGAACCGCTGCTATACTTACACACCAGCGCCCTGAAACGCCTCAAACCTGAGGACAAAACGTAAACAGAGAAAAAAAAAAGCGCAAGGTTTTCCAGAAACGATGATCACGTGTCTTCTTGTGAACAGCAGCTCAAAGATACGTTGATGCTACGGCTGGGCGATCAAGCGGCTTTATCGACTGATTGAATTTTTGGTTTTTGAAGATTTCATTTTTGGAAAATTGGGTTTTTTTTTCCACCAATGCTCTCCTTGTGTTTTCATCGTTCAGAGTGATGTCAGCGCTCCCTGAGAAGCGTCGTGTCTTATCGTTTCTATTTATTTGGACGCAAATAACCGTCTGTTTCGAAGAAAGAACCACACGGGCTGAGCTTCTCACCTTACATCTTCATAAATCTAGAAGCTTTTTTGATTAAAGCAACTTTTTCCCCATAATTTCAAGACGTTTTTCTTGGAAAATTGCGTCTTTGTTCTGTTAATATTATGACTTTACTCTCATAATTAAACAAAAATTCTTGTAGCCTGACCCTGATACGCCGTCGTCCAACTCACAGAGGGGATGACTGAAATAAAAGCCACCCTTTGAAAATATTTTGTCATTTGCAATTTCTGTTTTTAGAAAAGGAAGAAAAAATGATTAAAGTTGGATCAGGCATAAACAAGATTCCTTAGAGGTGCATCTCAAAAAATTAGAATGTCATGAAAAAGTTGAATATTTTCTGTCCCTCATTTCAGAAAGTGAAACTCATATCGATTCATCAAACACAGAGGAAGTATTTCCAGCCTGTATTTCTTGTGATTTTGATGATTCTGGCTTCCAGAGAATGAAAACCCAAAATTCAACATCTCAGAAAATTAGAATATTACATCAGATCAATAAAAAGGATATTTTAAACAGAAATATCAGCTTCTGTAAAGCATGTTCAATTCTGTGAACTCAATAATTAGTTGGGGCTCCTTTTGCATGAATTACTGCATCAATGCAGAGTGGCATGGAGGGATTCTGCTGTGTTCAGGAAGCACCTTTCTACTGCACCGTTTACAGATTGCTCCTCTTACTCACTAGGGTTTGGTTGCACAGGGAAATTTGGAGCAACAAACCTTAAAAATGTGTCTTAATATAAGTTTTGAAAGAAATAACTTGTTTAACTCCTCTGCAGTTTATGTTTAATACGTCAGAAAGTTCGCCTCACCTTGTGGTCGAACTGCTCTCCTGGGTTTGAGGATCTCTCCAATGAGAGGAAATCTTCTGAAAGAGAAATGTCACGTTTGGCGTTTCTTAGCAGAATTTAAAACAACTCTCGTCGGGAGTTTTTATGAACACTGCAGCAGTTTTGTTTTTACATTCGAGAAGATGTTTCTAAACCTGCACAGGTTTCCAAAAACAAGATCTTACCAAGTATTTTTGGTCTATTTTCCAGTTCAGATATCTTGAATCCACTTGAACGATATGGAGCAGTTCTAGTTATAAGTGAAATAATCTGCCAGTGGAACAAGATATTTTTCCCATATTATAAGTTAAAATATCTTGTTCCACTGGCAGATTATTTCACTAATAACTAGAACTTTTTCATCAATATTAAGGAATTATTGACTTAAAACTCCTATATCTGCTGAAAAGTTGCTTGTATGTTACTTTTGTCTTATTTCATGTGTATTTAAGATATTTGCACTTAGGCCTGTGCAATAAGCAGTTAATTACACAATAAACTGAAATGAGCGCAATAATTTCAATTCTGATAATACTTTTTAAAAGGGAAATTTTGTTTACAGAGACATCATAATCCATTTTATTTATGGTTTTGGTTGTGTGTGGTTTTTATTTCTGTTTTATTTATTGTTTTTGGTTGTCGTGTTTTATTTTGGACATTTAAAATATCTTTAAAAAATACTAAATAAATACAGAATATGGAAAAAAAATCATAATGAAAGAAAGTTATGATAAATGAAAAAATTAATAAATAAATACAGAATATGGAATCAAAAAAATACATAAAGAAAAAAGTGTCGATAATTTAAAAATATACTAAATAAATACAAAATATGGAAAAAATTAAAAAATACATCATGAAAGAAAGTTATGATAAATAAAAAATTACTAAATAAATACAGAATATAGAAAAAATAGGAAAAAAAAACCAAAATAAAAAAGAGAAGATAAATAAAAACAATATTAAAGAAAAAATAATAATGAATGAAATAAATGCAACTAATAAAACAATAAGATTGAAAATAAAATGGAAATTAAATAATAGTGATAAAGTATTTTAAAGTTTTTTGGTCTTTGAGAAGATAAACTTGCGTTATTATGCCATTATCAATATATCACTTGAGAACGGTCTCAAAACAACAATATTATAGTTTATCGCAATAATTTCTGGAACAATTTATCGTCCAGCAAAATTTGTTATCATGACAGGCCTATTAGCACCTGAAATGAGACCAAAAATACTTGGCGAGATTGAGTGTTTTTGCAGCGTACCGTTTGTCTCCTGAGCTAATAGACTCTCACGTGTTTCTGAAACATCAAACCAAACGTAATCTTGGTCACCTGTGTGTAGAAGTCTGCAGAAGGCGAGGATCTGGATCTCTCATGGATGCAAAGAGCCTTCTCCTCTGCAGTAGCATCTAGAATGTTCTCCGCTGAGTGATATCGCCCTTGTGTTTTGGCATCAGATGACTTTTTCTGCTTGTTCCAGGTGGCCTGGTACTCAGCGAAGGTACCCAGTCTCTGCTGTTCCAGTAAAACCTGCTTATCTCCAGGACTCTGCTCATTAGGGTCTGTGAGTGGTTGATCACTTTCTCTAGAGGGAAGGGTCTCTTGTGGCTTGCTTGTTTCATCTTGGCTTGGGTTAAGGCTTGCGCCATGACCTGACTTCAGCACAGGTCTGGAGAATGCAGGTTTGGTCTCAAACTTTCTCTGTTGCTCTGAGCCATGTTGGGATTCTCCATCCATTCCCACTTTGTCTATCTTATCAGGCTCTGAGAAAGAGTGTGTCCTCTTGGCTGGGTGGAATCGCCTACGTCCTCTGATTCGCCCGTAGGAGGGTTTAAGGACTGGCGCCTCTGGCCCTAGGGGCTCAAGGTCTCGTCTCTGGAAAGAGGTGGCCTGAAGGACTCTTGCCTGGGCTTCTTTTAAATGGTCCTTGTAGGTATTGGAGGAAGCAGAGGCTTCCATGGACCTCCACTCTTCCGCGTCATCTTCCTCAGCTTCGTACGTCAGGGTTGCGGCGCTTCGGCTCTTCTGCAGCTGGGCTCTCTTCTGCTGGATCTCCTTACGAAGGGTGGTGGCGTAGCGGTCACTGCGGCGACTTGCTTTCCCACTGCTGGTGGTCATGGTTTCACAGACATCTTGGGTAGAAATCGATGACTTCGTAGCAGCTGTCGGTTGCCTCTCTGCCAAAGTCTGACTCTCTTGAGCCAGGAAGTGGAGAAGGGGAGTTTTCAGAGCTGATATTCTGTGATCTTCTTGAGGCACCCAAGGGTCTTGGTGTCTTGAAGCTTTATGATCATTACTCTGATGTGTTAGAATGAGTCTTTTCATTCCATCAGTAGCTCTCTTTGAAGGTTCTTCTGTGCTTTGAAGTGAAATCTCATAGGTCTTGTGGTCATAGTTTAGACCACTCCCATTTTGGTCTTTATTTTCACTGTAAGGCATCTGGTACTTTGCCTTCAGGGAGCTGTGGAAACCTGATTCACCGCTGTTCATCCATTGGGATTTCTCCGTCTCCCCTCTCCAGGCCCCAGCTTTGCTCTGCCTGGCCTTCAACTCACCAGTCTGCATCGGATGGTTACCTGCAGCGCCGAAGTGTCGGTTGTGCCCTCCTGTCTCCAGACTAGAGTTTGCAGCACAACCCGTCATGGCTGCCGTGGAGTGCCGTATGTGTTTTCGGCTGAAAGCATTAGTGGGCAGATCTTGGAGGCTCCGATAGTAGCTTCCAACACTTTGAGTCTTCGTTGGTGGAGCTGTCCTGGTTTGCAGGTAAAACGGGCTTTCATCACTGTATTGCCTCTGGTGGGCAGGTGATTGGGCATAATGAGGCTGGCTGACATCACTGCTGGACAAGGAGTAGAGTTTGTTGGGGTGCAGCTGGTTCTGAAATCGGAGGCAGTTCCGGTTGCTTTCTGTCAGTTTTTCGAAAGAGCTGCCATGACTGCTTAAAGGCCCTTCAGAGTATGGGAACACCTTGGTTGCAGCAAAGCTGTCACTGCGCAGGGGCGGTGGTGGAGGAGGAGGGGACTGGGATTTTTTCTTCTCTGGTACCTGCCACACTGGGCCAACACTGGGTCTACCTGCAATGGAAACCCGAGACGCAGGCTGCTCCTCGCCCCGCGACCCCAGCCAGCCTCCGTTCCCGAGAGTCGACTGCAAGTATCGGTGTCGCTCATTCTGCTGAGGTCCTTCACTCTGAAGGCCCTTAAAGAAAATGTTTTCAGTGCTGGTACCTTTCCTGCCAGACATGCTGGAATCAAGAACAGGAGGACTGGAGCTGCCAGAGAAGCAGCTGAAGGCAGAGTCTCTTTTGGCTTCAGAGCTGTCGATGTATTTCGGCGGAGAAAGACAACCCGGCGGGTAGGGATGGGAGGGACGCTCCAGTCTCTCCATGCTGTTCACTGAGCTGAGCTGATTGGTCTGTTGAGTCTTCTGGTCTCCTTCAGTGGTTGACTCTTTGGACCTTTCGAGAAAGAAAATAGCTTGAACAACTCTTAAATCATTTTAATGCAGGGAAGCACACTGCAAAAACACAAAATCTCAACAAGTATTTCTGGTCTAGTTTCTACTGCAAATGTCTTTGTACACTTGAAATAAGACAAAACTAACAAGTAACTTTTTCAGCAGATATAGGAGCTTGTTTTAAGTCAATAATTCCTTAATACTGATGAAAACGTTCTAGTTATAAGTAAAATAATCTGCCAGTGTAACAAGATATTTTTCCCATATTATAAGTTTAAACGTGCAGATTATTTCACTGATAACTAGAACTTTTTCATCAATATTAAGGAATTATAAACCTAAAACAAGCTCCTATATCTGCTGAAAAGTTAGCTTTGTCTCATTTCTAGTGAAATCAAGATATTTGCAGTTGAAAATTGATCAGGAATACTTGGTGAGGTCTGGTGTTTTTGCAGTGCAAATAGCAGGTCTGGGCGATATGGCTTAAAAATCAAATCTCCGATTTTTATCATACCAGATCCCCTTTCTGATTTTAATTTTAAAAAATTCTCGCTTTCATTTCTAAAAAAAAAAAAAAAATCACTAACGACAGAAAATATTTTTTAGAAGTGGGTTTTGTGACAATCATCAGTTCTGTGACGGAGTATCAGGGCAAGGCAACGATAATTTTTGCTTAATTGTGAAAATAAAGTCAGAATATTAGCAGAATAAAGATGCAATTATACCAGAAAAATATCTTAAAATTATGAGAAAAAAGTTTTAATGAAAAAAAAGTTTGGATCATTAGTTTTTTTGTGTTGGAGTTCTCATACAATTTCTACTTCATTCTTCTAATATTACGACTTTATTCTGGTAATATTAAGACTTTATTCTCATATCATTTCGACTTTATTGTCATATGACTTTATTCTCGTATTACTACGACTGCATTCGTGTTACAATATGACTTTATTTTCATAAAAAAATAAAAATCTTAGCCAGGCCCCAATACTTCGTCGTCTAGTCTGAAGTCCAAACAAACAGAAGCTGTAAAAAACGCTTCTCAAACAAGATGGCCGCCCTGGATGTGCTGACATCACTCTGAACTCTGGAAACCCAAGGAGAGGATTGGGGGGGGAAAAAATCCTGATTTTCCAAAAATTAAATCTTCAAAAACCACAAATTTGAGTAATGGAAGAATTAAGCAGAAAGCTCAACCTAAAAGGCTTACCTTGCTTCATGTTTTGGCTGCCAGACAGGCGCTGGGGTGGCCTCGGACCCGGCAGGCTCGGACTCCTCTTCTGTCAGCTTGGAGGAGTGCCAGGAATGGGGCCGTAAGCCCGGATCATTTTTCCTGCGGAGCAGAGAGCCAACGCAACACTTTACACAATGAGAGAGCATTTGACATCCAAACTTCTTTCAGTTTTTCACAGGAAGATAAATGCCGGGAGTCTGCAGAGTTCAACAGTTCAGCATTCTTCCTATAAGAGGCTTCTGTTCACGGGTTACTCCAAACACCGAAGATAAGCTCAGTGTAATGCCGTAGCGCCCGAATGGCTCGACAAATTCAGCTTCTCTTGTTCTCGTAGAAACACTTTCTTTATATTTCTTATTTTTTTAGCATGATAAACCAAGAAACTCTATCTATATGAGAATTTATGGAGCTAAATTGGTAAAAATGTATGAATTATTTCCCTGTATCACCTATTGTAGGTAGGGCTGAAACAATTAATTAGACTTATTTTTGAAATAATTTAGTAATCAATTAAATTGGAGAATACAGACTCTAAAAAGGCCATTTGCTGAGAAAAACAACAACTCAGAGCAGTAATTAAGCCAAAACTGTACAAAAGGTATAAACATTTTGCATTTAAGATAAAATACTTTCTTTGTCTGGAAATCTGTTCTACTCAGATCTCCTCAAGCAGAAGTTTTAACTTGTTGCCTGTTGCATTTCTGCAAAAAAAAAAAAAAAAAAACTCCTATGAAGCACATTTTGCATCCAATTATTAATCGTTTAATCCAAAATTAATCAACAGATCAGCTCTACACTGTATTGATGTTAAGTTGAGCAGAAAGAGCTGAGCTTTTCACATGTTAGAAGTTTTTATTTCGCTGCGTTTGCATCCTTTGCTGCAAAAGATCAAGCGTTCACTCAAGGAATGTTATGTTATTGCATCTTAGGCAATAAAATGATTATTTTCTTATTTAAAGAAGAAATTATATTATTTGTTTATTTGCATCTTTTAATGTATTTCTAATCCTGTATAAAAAAAGGCTTAAATGAAAAATCTGCAGAATGTGCCGACATATTTATCCGATTAATCAATTAATCGTCAAAATAATCAATAGATTAATCAATAACTAAAATAATTGTTAGTGGTGATATAGGGACTATTTAGCTGGCCTTATTTTAAAGAGATATTACCATAATTTAGTTTATTTAGAGGTAATAAGTCTGATTATATTAAAGAAAGTTCATCCAACATGAACATAATTTATCATCCATACCTTAATACATGTGTCAAACTCGAGGCCCGGGGGCCAAATCCGGCCCGCCGTAGCTTTTGATGCGGCCCTCTAGACTCCAGAGGGCCACGTAAACAGAACCTTCAAGATAACTTGTTGGAATATTATTTTATCAATCAAATCAAAGCAGTTTTTATCTGTATTCTGGCAAATCAGTTCCTCCAGTTTTTCATGGAAATTCATAATTATGAGTTGATTGAAAATTTTCCGCAAAAATGGTCAAAATCCTCGGGTTTAATTGATGCTACCTCCCACCTGCAGGTGGCAGTATTTCTTCCTTCTACAGCTCTGCTGCCTCAGCCTTACTTGATGTCAGGTTCAGTCCGTGATTGATGTGACAAGAAACAGAAAGTTACATTTAACGTCATATCTAAGCGCAAATATTGCAAAATTTCGTGCAAATATTTCTAAATTAGCTCCAGAAAATCAGTGATTTTGATCATGAAACCTTGGAGGGACTGATCGATGTGAAAAGTTCAGCACTTAGGAAGTACTTCTGGAATGCAGCGACAGCTATTTATTAATGTTTTGGGTTTCATCAGCACATCCTGGCACAACCGGCCCTTTAAGGACGTTCATCATCTTGATGGGGCCCAACACGAAAATGAGTTCGACGCGCCTGCCTTTACAGAAATGCAGCAAAATGAAACAGAAATCATTTGTCTCGCAGCACATTGAACGTACCCCCTGAAGCGGTTCTTCCTGGAGAGCATGATGAAGAGGAAGAGGAGTGCACACATTCATTAGGTTATTGAGTGCAGTCATTTGGAATAAAATCGAAAGAGAAAAATCAGACTCCACTTAATGCAGCTCGATGTCAAAACAACTAAAAGGGATGTTTTAATGGCGGAATCAAAGCTGGAACTACCAAACAGTTGATTTTCTCTCCTAAAAAAAACCCAACAGCACATCACAAGCACAAAATGCAACTAATAAATAAGCGATTTAAGCAACTAGCACCACTGGATACAACACTGCACATGAACACGAAGCACAGACATGGCGACAGCAACAACTACCAGGACACAGCAGAACGCTGCAGGTGAACAATGATACCTCATGGAGCTTCGCAAAATCTTGGTGAGGAAATTCCTCGCCACATGAACCTCATTTTCTGACGGCATTGTTTGCGGCGATACAACATCGACCATTTTAGCCCTGAAGGGCAGCGAGTGAAAGACGGAGAGACAGGAAGACATGTTGGGATCGAAGGTTCAGAATCTTAGTCCGAAACAGTTTAATATCTTCTCTGAAATCAGAAATATAAAACTTCATTTACTCCAGTTAGATGTTTTCTGCGCAAACTACCATGAAGCTCTTTATACTTAAAGCTGGGATCTTCTTCAGCACTGCAAAAACACTAAATCTGGTCTGGTTTCCCGTGCAAACAGGCCTGTCAACAAAACAAGTTTTACTGAACGTTAAATTGTTCCAGAAATTATTGCAATAAATGATAATATTGTTGTTTTGAGACCATTTTCAACTAATATATTGATAATAGTATAATAATGCAAGTTAGACCAAAAAAACTTGAAAATACTTTATCACCATTATTTAATTTTCCATTTTATTTTCAATCTTATTGATTTATTAGTTGCCTTTATTTCATTTATTATTATTTCTATGTATGTATTTCATATTTTTTATTTATCGTGTTTTTTTATCTTGTTTTTTTTCCATATTCTATATTTATTTATTTATTTATTTTTAATTTATTATAACTTTCTTTCATTATATAATTTTTAAATATTTTTTCCATATTCTACTAAATAATACTAAATATTATTTAGTATTTTGTTTAAGTTATTTTAAATATGCAAAATAAAACACAACCAAAAACAATAAATAAAACGGAAATAAAAAACCACACACAACCAAAACCACAAATAAAATGGATTATGATGTCTCTGTGAACAAAATTCCCCTTTAAAAAATATTAATCATCAGAACTGAAATTATTGAGCTCATTTTAATTTATCATTCGATTGAAAGATTAATTGCTTATTGCAACAGGGCCTAAGTGAAAATATCTTGAATCCACTTGAAATAAAACAAAACTTAAGTAAGATGTTTTTCTTAAATAATAAGCCAAAACATCTTGTTCCACTGGCAGATTATTTCACTGATAACTAGAACTTTTTCATCAACATTAAGGAATTATTGACTGAAAATAAGCTCCTATATCTGCTGAAAAGTTACTGTAAGTTAGTTTTGTTTTATTTCAAGTGGATTCAAGATATTTGCACTAAAAAACAGATCAAACATACTTGGTAAGATTTTGTGTTTTTGCAGTGTGAGGGGAAACTTCTGACCTAAATAAATAGAAATGCAGCAAATCAGCTGAATTTGAGTTATTAAGGGGGGTCTAAATGGGGTTCCAACACATGTAGAAATATCAGCTTTTCCATGTTCAGATTTTCACACCTTTAACGTCAATTTTCACAGTCCAAACAAAAATTTATCATAAACTTATGTCATGTATATCTGATGCTGTCAGGGTTTAAATATGGAAAATGGAGTTGGAGATATGGATGGATATAATATTCTCTCTTTTCTTTTTCCGAACTTTTCTAGAGCTGGAAATATTTTTAAAAAATTCCAGACATTTCCACACTCTGTAAGTTTGTAGAAAAACTCCTTCAGTGAAGGGCTTGCAAAACAAGAGCGGGGGTTGGATGTATGTCAGCCATTACAGAGCTTAGCTGCTTAAGATTGGGTAAAATCTGAGCCGGATCTCCAGATTGGAAGGATGTTTACCGCAACACGTCTCAAAAACTCAGATTAAAAATGCTGTTTTATAAGCAGTATGAAAAGTTTCGCTGTTAAAGTTGAGATGTTACCCAGAGGTGAGGTATGTGAGCCAGATGAAGGTTTACCTGCCCTGGTTTCAACTTTAACTCCGCCAGGCAGCCAAAAGGGACGCTGCATTCTTTCAACAAAGGAATGCAGGGAGGCATTTTTCCCTCGCTGCCACTCTCCCACTTAAAGTGAGACATCTATACTGGCCATCTTCCAGTACAGACTGGGAGCATGACACCTTCTTTCCTACTTTCTAACAATATTTGAGGCACCTCTGGCTGAAAATATCAAATATATTATAAAACAGCATAATGTATCTTTAATTAGGTCCTCATGAGTGCTTAATCACAAACCGCTGCTTAAATCCCATCTCCCCCTCTGTTCAATGTGAAACATAAAAGTGAGAGCTGTGCTGCCTCCAAACAAGCTCCTCCACAATGAAAATGCAAATGTTTCTTTTCTCTGGGGAGCAGAGGGTCTATTGTCCAGGGATCCAGCTGCTCCGTCGCAGATATCCTCCAGGAGGGAGGAGAAGCCCGTGTGTGCTCCCAGGAAATCCGAGCCGGATCGTTTTCATTAAAGAAAGGATCTCAGACACACAGATGCCCCAGTTTGCTGCTTCTACATCAGCGAGAGCTGAAAAAATCCTTTAAAAACTGAGTAATACGAGAAATATCCTAAATTATTTCATTAGCACGACTCAATGTCGTTTCTCTGCGGATTTAAATGTAAAGTAAGTGTTTTTATGCTGAGGTAATGGCTAAAATTACTCCATACAACATATCAATTACTACACTATCCACCTCATTTATCATTATTATTTTGATGCACAGAATAAGGTGAAAATACACCATAAACACCTGCTAAATTTAGTCATATTTTTAAAGTACTTATTGCATAAGAGAGGGGTGTCCAAAGTGTGGTCCGGGGGCCATTTGCGGCCCTCTTGATGATTTTATGTGGCCCCCAATCACAGTTCTGCAATGGAGCAAATCTTGCCAGTTGACGTAATTTTTTTTTTTTTTTTTTTTTTTTTTTTTTTTTTTTTTACAGAAAGAAACCCCATAAAATAAAAATATATATATATATTATTGGTACAACAAAAATAATTTCTCATTTATTAACCGAGTTTCTACATTTATATTATTTTTGTTTTAAATAGAAGCAAAAACATCCAACAGCTTTTACTCAAAAGCGAGAATAGTACAGCAACAGCGACTGCCTGTTCTTATTAAGAAACACTAAAAAAAACAACAACAACAAAAAAAAAAAACAATCAACCCCAAAAAACTGTGTATGCCTGTCATAATAATTTATGTTTTGGATCTGCAATCATTTATAGATCACTTTTTCACAAAAATCAGACAATTTTATTCAATTCAATAGCTCATAATTGAGCTTATAAATACAAAAGGTACAACAAATTTATGTTAAAATTTTTATTTTAAAAAATACATTTTTGTGGCCCTCCAAGTGCTTTCAGCTTCTTAATTTTGCCTTTGTGGTAAAAAGTGTGGACACCCCTGGCATAGGACGTAATCCAATCAAACACGATCTATCTTGATACGGGTAAATTCAGAGCATTGCGATATAAATGTCATTCGGTCTCTTGAGGATGATTTTTTACAGCCGTTTTACTCGAGTTGATAATAAAGTGCACTGCATCAGCGCCACAGTATGAAGCTGCCTTTTCGTTTATCCTCAGAACAACAAGAGTCAAGCTTTAATCTTTTCTGTGGCTGATAAAAATGGGAGAAATCAAGAAATCCAATTAAAGATATATATATTTTTTGCGTTTCGTCCGATATAAACGAGACACCTGCAAACTGCAATCTTCAGTTTCATGAAAATTTCTGATATTTTCATTTGGGTCATTATGATCCGACCACCAATATCGGATCAGGGTGAGGGTCAAGACATTTTTAATAACTGGTATCGGAGCCCCACTTAGCTCCCAGCACCTGTTGTTGTCGTCGTATTGTCAGCCGCAAATCACGTTGAATTCTCCTGTGAGCAGCTTGCAAAACGACAACCCAAGTGTTTCATCACCCTTTACACAGAGGAAGAAAGACCGTATTGGCTGCTGCAGGTTGCTGTCTGCCTGTGTCACACGACCTGCTCTGCACGCTTTGCCCAGTTTATGCAGCTCAGATATCTCTAGATGTCCCAGGAGAAAAGTGTGGAGTTCAACCTAAACACGGCTCTTTAAATTTTATGATGTTTGTACGCACACGCTTTGGTGAAGCTGCAGCGAAAGAAGTTACGAGCCGCGTTATCAACAAGTCATATCAAAATAGAGAGCATGTATGCTAATGCTAGCTAACATCCAGAAAGCTTGGCAAAGTGTAGCTTGTTTGCGTATGCGCTGAAGAAATACTTCCGGGCGATTCTTAAAATGTACAACGAAGTGTTGCATATTTATTTATTTATATTTATTAAAATACCACTTGATATAAGAGGACCTATTTTCCAAGATAATGTTTTAGGTCTCTTAATTAATAATAATTGTCATAATTTAGTTAAATACCTTACAGTCGAGACTATAAGGTATTTACGCCATCAATGTGTCCTCTTGTGGACTCATTACGGACAAAAAAGACCTTTATTTTATAATATTCACATTTTTTATTCGACTAAAGGTCCTGTACAACACTATATCCCATGTGTTCATGGGAAACCCTAGTTTATTACTCTATCTCTCCTCACGTTTGGTTACTGCACACGGGCACATGCGCTTGATTTATTTTTCCAGAAGCAGTCTAGCAAAATCCGGTTAAACCTTTTTTTTTTTTTATCTTTATTTCTTGTTATTTTCTTTAAATCATATACTATTTTTATGATTACAATGACATGCAAAAAGAAAAAAAGAAATAAAAATAACCTCCCTGGAAGTATTTCTTTTCGCAGATGTGCAAATTAGCTGATGGTACGGATCGTGCTTCCGGAACAGATCGTGCACTGACATTGCTTTTTGCTAAAATGTCCACAAGGCGCATATTGGTGTAACCTTTATTTAACCAGCCAGTGGAACAAGACATTTTAACTTATAATATAGGAAAATAGCCACTGGCAGATTATTTCACTGATAACTAGAACTTTTTCATCAATATTAAGGAATTATTGACTTAAAACCAGCTCCTATATCTGCTGAAAAGTTACTTGTAAGTTAGTTTAGTCTTATTTCAAGTGTATTTAAGATATTTGCACTAAAAACTAGGCCAAGATACTTGGTGAGATTTAGTGTTTTTGCAGTGTGGTAATGCTGACTGGTCTCCAGAGTTAACTGGGCCACAGTCATGTTACTAATGGAGACCTTGTCCTGCTGATGAAATGCTCTGGGTTGTTTTTAAAGCTAATACACAGCATTGACTTAATAATATCACTGTTGGAGTCTCAGATCAGATTTTCCTCATTTTTATCAATAAGTTAAACACAAACCAGAAAAGTGAGCAAACTGGGCGGGTAAATGTTTACAAAGTTAGTTACAAATCAACATGGTTCACTTTTAAACAAGACAAAATAAGACATGTTACTGGAGTAAAGTCCAACAGCAGCTCTAAAGGAGCACAGCTGATGACTAAAGTGCTTCTGTTTGTGTAAAGCAGCAGAATGAAAGTGACATATTAAAACTTACCGGCAGCCAGAACCAGAATCCTAGCAGTTCAGCTCTCCCCCTCCCCACTTCACTTCCCCCTGCCTCCCCCAGAACCACTTCAGCAGGTTACAGAAACCACTTCAACGCTCCGCTCTCACTGGTCCGACAGAAAGGAGTGCTCTGAGGAATCTGACGACTCCCTGACTGACGGGCAGACGCCTTCCTCCCTCCTCTTCCTCACACAAACTCTCCACCTCGTCCTGTGCCGGAGATTTCCTTTGGGGATTATAACAGGGGGATTTGAGACGAGGGGGGAGGAGTTATTGTCCTGTGTGGCGTCCTTGCTGTAATCTAGTGTTTGTGGTGTGAGCGCGGCCGCGAGGCTGCTGGAGAAGTCATTCAACGAAAACAACGTCAACTTATAAAACTACTCTGCAAAAACACAAAATCATACCAGATATTTCTGTCTAGTTTCTAATGCAAATATCTTGAATCCGTTTGAAATAAGACCAAACTAACTTAGAAGTAACTTTTCAGCAGATATAGGAGCTTGTTTTAAGTTGATAATTCCTTAATATTGATGAAAAAGTTCTGGTTATTAGTGAAATAATCTAAAAAATGCAATATCTTGCTCCACTGGCAGATTATTTCACTTAAAACAAGCTCCTATATCTGCTGAAAAGTCATGTCTAAGTTAGTTTTGTCTTATTTCCAGAAATACTTGGTAAGATTTGGTGTTTTTGCAGTGTAACTTTAAATGGATCCTGAGATTTCTAAATAAACCGCTGGTCTGCTGCAGAAGTGAAGTTGTTCCGCTGTGGGAAAATTCCTCCAGTTATCAGCTGGATATCCTTCTCTTCAGGTCACATTTTTTCACGATCCTTTCTTTACTTTTTTTAAAAAATATTTTGGTTGAACATCTACCTCAGTGTCCTTGTCAGCAGAGCCAACACACAGAGGAATGTCTGTTTTTACTAAGAGATACCAGCCGATGTCAGACTGAGGGGGAGGACCGAAGGGAGGAGAGCTCTGCAGGTTGAAAATACGAATCATCTGTGTGAAGGGAGGTGACATGTCATATTAGTCACACAGTTACTCATTACTATGCTGATGTTTCAGTATTTTTAAGTGAAGCAACTACATTTTAAATAAACTGCAATGTGTAGTCATCTTAATTGGTTTAAAACATTTGCAGCACATAACCTGCAGGTGGCATTGTTGCAATATGGCTGGCTAGAGGGCCCTGCATAGGACAGTGAGGGGAGCTGGGAAGGTTATCGTAATGCTAGATTGATTTCTTTTTCTGGTAATGAAATAATTCAACCAAGAAGTTTGGTTTTTATTTGCATTAAAGCAATCAAACAGTTGTTATACAAGCTAAGCAGCTTCTTGCACGTCTCCTCTGGTATTTTGATGATGAGCTCCAAGTCTTTGGGGCTGGAGAGCCTCTTGCCATCACCCTAATCTTTACGTCATATCAGGTTCCAGCTGGGATTCTGGCTGGACAGCTGCAGAATGTTATCATTTCTTCCAGTCAGAAGAGACATCTCAGTAAACTTAAAAGGCTGCTTTAAACCTAAAATCAGCCAGGGGGCTGAATAAATTTGGGCTTAAATGTTTATTCAACAACTGTTCGAATCATACCCCCCCATAAATATTGATCATATAACAGTTTTCTTGAAAATGGCTTCAATATTTTGCTTTATCATTATTGCCACATATCCAGCTATGCAGTTAATCTTCCAGAGAGTCTCTGTTTTCTGTTTAAATACTGATTTGTCACGTTCCACAGAAAAATACCAAACAGTAAATAGGTGGGGGTCCATGTACTTCATATTGTTGCCATTAAATGTCAGTTATGCCTCTGGAAAACTGCACGAAGTTATGAGTCTGTTTGGAGATGTTCTGTGCTCTGTTTTAGTGTTTTTTTCTTTACAAGCTCTGTTTTTATGGAGTAACAGCAAAACAGTCATATTTTTGCCTCCCTTAGCAGTTTTGTTGTTAAATCCAACAATGACACAATCATTAAAGCTGCAGTATGTATTAAAATTATCATTATATCTCAACAGTATAAGACAATCTGTGAAAAAATCAAGCTCTCTGCCTTCTCCCAGTGCTCCCAGTACAAACTACAGAAATACACCAGTCAGTCAGAAACAGCCAATCAGAGCCAGGAGGCGGGGCTTAGTGCTATCAATCACCCTCATGCCCCCCCCCCCGCTACGCTACAGCTGGTTCACCACAACATAGCCTGCTGCTAATGCTAGCTAGCTAGCATGGCCACCAACGGCGGATAAACAGTTTTCCTGGAACGGTGAGTTGTTTCACCACCATTAGACCATTACCACCATTACCACCAGCGCGTACGCAAGGGTGAATGACAGCGCTAAGCCCCTCCCCCTGGCTCTGATTGGTTGTTTTAGGTCGGGAGCAGCGCAAAGTTACTGCAGCTTTCATGGTTAATCCAGATATCCTCTCTTGTGTTTCTGTTCTGTTGTTGCTCTGAGTCTTGGTATGTCTGAATCCAACAGTCTCTTCTTAATAAAGACAACCAAATACCAGTACATAGCTCAAAAAACATATATATTTACATATTTATTTTGTCACATGCAATGAATGCCAAAGTTTATCAGATAAACAAAAATACAATAAAAAAGTTTTGATTTCTTGGGGGGAAATCATCGTTTTGATTAGTCACTTAATGAAGGAAGTAGTTTACAGATTAAAACAAACAGTGTCATTCCTGAGAAGTTTAAAACAGCTGGAACTAGAGATGGGAGATAAATCGACTTTTTGGTTTTGAGGATTTAATTTTTGGAAAATCAGGTTTGTTTTTTTTTTTTGTTTTTTTTACCAATCCTCTCCTTGTGTTTCCATAGTTCAGAGTGACTGTCAGCACGTCCGGGGCGGCCATCTTGTTTGAAAAGTGTTGTTTTACAGCTATTTATTTGGACTTTGAATTCAGGTCAACTCTATAACGGGATATTAGGGCCAAGCTAGGATTTTTTTTTTTTTATATAGTCATAATGTTACACAAATACAGTCATAGTAATACGAGAATAAAGTCTTTATATTAGAAGAATGAAGTAATTTTGTGAGAACTCCAACACAAAAATTAAAAAATTAATTATTCAATCTTTTTTCTCATTAAAACGACTTTTTTCTCGTAATTTTAAGATGTTCTTTTGCTAAAATTGTGTTTTTATTCTGGTAATATTATGACTTTATTCTCGTAATTCAACAAAAATTCTTGTAGGCTGGCCCTGGTTCTTCTTTAGAAAAGAAAGCGAGAGAAAAAAAATCGATTAAAATCGGAGCTGGTATGAAAATAATCAGAGATTTTATTTTTAAGCCATATCACCGAACCTTAACTGGAACTGTTGTTTGTGTTTCAGTGAGCAGGATGGTAAGGAAGGTAAAACTAAAGCTCACAGCAGCAAAGGGCAGCATCTTAGGGTCACCGAGTCTCCATAGCAACCAGTTTTTAATGTTCACATCTTTTCCATAAATAACAATAAAATAAGATTAGAAAATATTTGCTGGAGAATCCAAAACTGTCAGCTCAGCTGTATTTTTCTTTACTCTGGTGACCGATTATTTTTAACTGCTACTCCAATAACCCCCTCCCGCCCCGTTTCCGTCCCAGAACAGTTTATCTGCTGCTTCTTTCCCTCTCCAGCTCCTATCGGAGAGTTCAGCTGTGGAACATCCTGCTGATTCACAGCCATCAGCAGCAGCAGCAACCTGTGGGGCCGACCTCCACGCCGCTCTGCTCTAAACACAACCACACAATGAAAGCGCCAACGTCATCACAGCTGGGCTTATCGCTGCGCCGCTGCACGCATTAGCAACAACAACAAGGGGTCAAACTGGACATGAATGGGACGTACGGCGGGGTGTAAACTTTGGTAAACTGCGAACATGAACTTCCAGAATATGAAGCATGACTAGACAAATGCACATCAGCTATAGCTGGAGATAATATTCTGCAGGAATTCAATGCAACATAACTTCATCGTAACATTTAGATATAAAACCTACTCAGAAAAGAGTGAATTTAGTTTAAATTCCTGCCTAATTTGGAAAAATACTTTATTTTATCCTCCTTAAAGCAGTTTGTGTTACACCTAGGTGCAAGAAAAGTGCTCTAGAAATAAAGTTTAATTAGTTGGTTGGTTGATTTTATAAGAAAACCCTTCAGTTACACTGCAAAAACAGAAAAATCTTACCAAGTATTTTGGATTTAGTTTCTAGTGCAAATATCATGAATACTCTTGAATAAAGTTTTTGATTAGAACCTTTGATTAGAACCCCACAAACAATGAGAAAAAAAAATAAATATATATAATATTTAGCAATAAGAAAGTAAGACATAAGAATGTACTCTAGAACCTGCTAGTAGCCAATAAATCATGGTTTTCGCGTTAAAAATGTGCAAAGACGGTTGAAGCAAGTAGCATAAATCAGCCTATCAAATTATTTATTTGGATTAGTAGTAATTATAGGAGTGGTAGCAATATTTTACTATGTAATATAATAATTTCAACAGCTGTCCTTTATTAAATGTGGACAGGAACAAATTAAAGTCTGCAGGCATTATGAGTTTTTATGAGCGAAAATTAAAAGTAAGCAGATACTGTAAACAATTTCATTGCCTTGAAAATATTTTCAGAATATGTATCCTTAAGGCTCTTATTGTGAAGGTTTACAGGAAGTTTTGTCACAATTCACTTGCTGTAGCGAAACGTATGACAAAGTAGAACCTTTTTGAACAGCGTCGTATTATATTACCAGTTCGGTCGAGTATAAACAGACACTCTTTCTCACACACCTGGCTAACAGTTAGCTTACGTAGCATCAGCTGACAGGCAGCTAGTAGCTGAGGACACCAGTGAACCCGGCCTGTTCTCGGTTCAGTATTCGCAGAATGTTTTGTGAAGCGTAACTCAAAGTTATTCACAGAAAATCTGTCTATTTGCAGATTTTTTTCATATGTTTCTAAAATGGTCTAAAGCAAATGCAGCTTGGGAAGCCGAAATACAAAGGCACAAAGCTACGTGACAACCAATCCAGGAGTGCCATTTATTTTCCTTGGCACTGATTGGCTGTCGCCACAAGATCAGAGATGAGGAAGACCATGAATATTAGCTTCTTCGGTGGTGCAAAGACAGTTTCCACTGTGTGTATTAATGCATATAAAGGTAATTCATTCAAAGTTTTTAGCTATTTGTGAGCGGCGGTGGCCCTTATCCCCTGTGATACTGGGGGTCCACTGTTACAGTATTTTCTTCTGAATGTAATGAAAACACAACAAAACAAAACAAAACAAAAAAAACGTTAAGAGTTTTCATCGTGTGGTCATAAGTTATCACATACAGTATTAGGGTACTTTATTTTAAAACGGTATTACCAACTTCAAGAGATGTTATGATGGTAATCATTAAAACCAGTAATGGTTTTAGTTAATGTTTTATCCAGTTGAGAAAGATCATTAATAAAGTTCTTGTTATTTGTCAGAAAAGCAGAAACTGTTGTTTTAAGCTGCTGTAAAGTAATGATCAGCTGTTTGTGCCTGTTTGTAACTGAGCAACAGGTTCAAACATTAATACTCTCTAAATCAACGCTAACTATCTCCACCAGGTTTCAGGAAGCAGTGACAGATTGAAAAGAAATAATCTAAAGCAGATTTCTTCTACTTTTTGGAGCTTTATATAAATCTTGTGACCAGTTATGGACCCAGATTTACTCAAACGCTTTGGTAGAGTTTGATTTCGATGCACAGCAAAGAGGAAAACCCACTATTATCTTCTGATTCATCTAGTGTAACTTCTCAGGAGAGCAACTGCTTCCATCAGAGATGAACCAAAAAGAGCTGAAGGAGGAGGAAAAGAGGAAGTACCTGGGAGCGAGAGCCTTCTCCTGATCTTCTACGAGCAAACATGTCCAGAGAAAGAGAAGACAAACAGACAGGAGCGCCCACTCTGGGCCAAAGCCCCTCGAAAACAATGGTCTCTATGCTGATATGGCCTGTCCCACTCAGCAGTGTCAACTCACCTAGGCAACATGGGCCGTACCACTGCTGCTGGAACAGGGGCGGCCCCCCAGCGCTGATGCAGCTCCGACAGAAACCCAGCGACCTCTCAGATCTGCTCTGCACCTTTCTGCTCTCATTTCAAACACATTGTTTGCCCTCTGACCCTCCCCAGATGAACAGTTTCCACACCAACAGGTTGCTGAAACACACCTCTCCCTGGTGCTCCCCTGTTGACTCAGCCCGCTCTGCAGAGCTGAGTTCACGCCCGTGGCTTTACAACCAGTAATTGGATTCAGGCCGTAAGACTCTGTTGCCATTTGCTGGAGGGGATCTGTGTGTGTAACTCTGCCTGGACGGGACAGCAGAGGTACATGTCGTGAAAAAGGTCTTAGGAAGCAGTTAAAGAGGTTATTCTTATCGAAAAGCCTGAGGGATGATGGAGACTTTAAAGCCAAACTGAGCTGCAGAAAACAGCTTTTTTCATGAGAATGAGCAGCAGTCAGCTGGAGAGCAACAGGTGTGCAGCAAACCGACCCAACTGCAGTTTGACCGGAAGAACCGGACTGAAAAATGTAGAAAAATTATAGTAGTTTTTAAATTTCAGGTCTGGAAGGTTAACACGATATCCACCCTGGCTGCAGATCTCCACACGCTTTGTCAAGTTGCACCAACAAACTTCTCTGTGTTTTACTGGGATTTTAAATGACACACCAATAACAAGTAGGGTATGAAATGTAAAGTGGAAGAAAAATGCTTCATGGTTTTCAACATCTTTTACAAATAACCATCTAAATGTGACGTGCATTTGAGTCAGTGGTTTACAGAACCACCTCTCAGCAGTCAAAGCTTCAGAGACTGAAACGTTGGTCATTCTTCTTTGTCAAAATAGCTTCACACTGGATGGAGAACGTAAAGGTGATCTATTTTGCTTCCTTGAACAGGTTAGGATAGGTCTTTGTGCTACAAAACATGTTAATTATATTTTTTGCGCAAACTAATTCTCAGATAATGAGATTTCAGTCTGGGCAGTTCTACTTATTTAGAGCTCCTTTCAGAATGAGCTGTTTTAGGGCCTCCTGTCACTTTAAATCCAGATCAGCTGCTGCTAGCCACGCCCCCCAACTAAACGTTTACGCTTGCACATGAAAATGGCTGCAAACAGATGCACAGTTATACAACCGCTCATTTTTGAAAAGCAGTAGAGCCTCCTGCACAGCCAACAAGGATGTAGCAACAGTAAGACAACAACAACAAAACACTTGTGTTCTCCAGCAGCAGTACAGCGGTAAAACCAGCTGACCAAACATGCTGGAGTTCCGCTGGGGTTGCTAGGTGACGGGCTGGGCTCGGCTGGGGTCGCTAGGTTACAGCGCAGTGTGACTTAAGAATCGGGAGGTTTTTGTAATGGCTCGTTTTCCAGACACCAAGAAACATAAACATGCTGCCAAAAAACAACCGGTTTTTTTTGTTTTTTTTTTTAAAGCGCTCGGCCTGTTTTTAGAAACAGTCGAAACCCAAATGGAAGGATAAAAACATGCAAACTGTGAAATTTGCATAATAACCCCTTAAGTCTTTCCACAGATTCTCAATTGGATTTAGGTATGGGCTTTGACTTGGCCATTTTAAAGCCAAACAACGCAACAATGGATGAATCGCATGCTTGGAACCCCGGACAAGTAGGTTCTAAAAAGGAGCTGGTACCACCTGAGTATGCGCTAGTGGAAAAAGGCCATTTCATATGAATCTGCTTTGATCAAAACCACCGATGTCAAACTCAGGGCTGAGAGGCCAGATCTGGCCCACCATAGCTTTTTATGTAGCCCTCAAGACTCCAGAGAGACACATGACTAGAACCTTCAAGATAACAGTTGTGTGTTTTAAATAATATTGTGTCAATCAAGTCAAAGTAGTTTTTATCTGTAAATTGCCAAATTACATCAATCAGTTCCTTCAGTTTTTAGAGATTCCGCGATTGTGGAAATTCATGCAAAATCAACATACCCCTGCATAATTGTGAGTTTATTGCAATTTTTCTACAAATGTGCTCAAAAACACTGGGTATAAGTAATACTAAGGTAGCAGTATTTCTTACTTTTGACCACACTGCTACCTCAGTCTTACTTGATGCCAAGTTATGGTCCATCATCGATGTGACGAGGAACAAAAAGTCATATTTATCATCGTATAGAAGCACAAATATTGCAAAATTGTTTACAAATTTTTCTAAATTTGCTCCACAAAAGCGGTGAAATTGGGTGCAAATTTATCACAAAAGCAATCATGAAATCCAAGAGGGACTGAGCTATGTGAAAAGATGTTCAATATTTAATTTTAAGAAGAACTTATCAAATGCAGAGACAGCTATTAGTATTTTAACAGTCTGTTATCGGATTTTATCAATACATTCTGGCACAACCGGCTCTTTAAAACCATTTATGATCATGATGTTGCCCAAAATGAAAATGAGTTTGACGCCCCTGCTCTAAACCATCCATAATATCTCCGGCTGCATGTTCAGGGTGGTTCTCCTGCTGGAAGGTGAACCTCCACCCCAGCCTCAGCTCTTCTCCAGCCTCGAACAGGTTTTATTCCTGGATTTAGCTCCATCCATCTTCCCATCAACTCTGCCCGGCTGCCCTGTCCCAGTTCAAGATGAGCATCGCCAAGTTGGTCTATGACGCATAAATCTAAATAAAATACACTGAACTTTGTAACTTGACAACGTGAAGAACTTTGAGGGCTACTTTTTATATTTTTGCTTCTTCGTGGTATTAATTTATTTTTTGAAGACTCCGAGTTCCAGATATCTTACTCTGGCCATCATACTTATAAGTAATTGTTGACCTGAAAATGTGGGAAAAAAATGGAAACTTTGCCCGCTTTTCCACTGAAACGGAGACATTAAAGAGAAATGATGCATTTATGCAGCTGGGGTTCTGTTTTGTAACCTGAAAGTGAAAAAATTCAGTTCTTCCCAGGAGGCTGAAAATGTTCTGACTGAGACTCTTCGTCTAGTTTACGAATTGTTATCTGTGCTCTGAAATAACCTTTTGAAATGAACCTTTTGGGAACAAACAGGCAGCATAAGGCTAATGAGAAATGCAGCCCAGCTGATTTTCATTTGGAGAAGAAAACGTTAGTAGATGTTAAAGATTAAACATATTTCTACATTTTCTCATCAGTTGTGCAACTCCAGCCTCCTCAGAGTTGTTGGACTTGAGCTAATCTATTTCCAGAGTACTCAGTCTTTGACCTCTGACCCTTTGATGACCCAGAGCTCGCTAATCTAAAACAGGTATTTCTCCTCACATGAAGAAAGCAAATAAACTGGCTTCCAGTTAGGAAGCCAGTTTATTTTTGTATCAATAAAGATACAAAAAGTTGGTTTCAAATGTCTGCTCAGGTGTTGCTTTGGTACCTCCGGACCACCAGGGTCAGGGTCTTGTGAGAGCCCTTCACCAGGCAGATGGCCTCCTGCCGGGAGCCGCTGAGGGTGAGGCCGTTCACGCTCACCATCTCATCGCCGGCCTGGAGCCGGACCGCAGCCGCCGCGCTGCCCTCCTCCACCTGTAAAGGCAGCAGCAGAACGTTAACCTGGTTTCAGATGGCCGGGAACTAAATGCTCCAGCTGGTTTTAAAGTAAAAACACTTTAAAAATAATTTAGTTAGTCAGTAAGGTACTTCTGATATCATCAGCTGGAATACAGTCAGTGGAAAAACTTGGGAAAACTGAGTTCGTGATCCAGTAGCTTGAAGGACCTCCTAAATTTTTCGACATTTTCTGGGGCGGAGTTATGCTTTTAGGGGGGGGGTTTATTTACACTTCAAGGTCCAAAACCATTTGACTAGACCATTGTACACTGCAAAAACACCAAATCTTACCAAGTATTTTTGGTCTAGTTTCCAGTGCAAATATCTTGAAGACACTTAAAATAAGACAAAACTAACAAGTAACTTTTCAGCAGATACAGGAGCTTGTTTTAAGTCAATAAGTCCTTAATATTGATGAAAACATTCGAGTTAATGATGAAATAATCGGCCAGTGGAACAAGACATTTTTCCCATATTATACATTAAAATATCTTATATCTGCTGAAAAGTTACTTGTAAGTTAGTTTTGTTTTATTTCAAGTGGATTTAAGATATTTGTATGAGAAACTAGACCAGAAATACTTGGTAAGATTTTGTGTTTTTGCAGTGGAGGAGGAGCAGCGTCTCAAAAGTGGAGCTGTATCCATCCGGGCGTTTTGCACAGCTGAATGGTTGCCATGGATTTCTCAAACATGCAGTCAAGGTATGTATTTCATGAGGGAATAACATTATAACATGATGTAAAGCTCTAAAAAGTCGATTTTAAGTAATACTGCTCCTTTATATGTTTTCCACTCTTTTCTCTGAGTAGAATAATTGACATCAAATCATTTTGAAAGGATTCATGAAGCACCGACAGGAGTTTTCTAAGAACATAGCTCATATCTTTTCTTAGCATAGTGCTAACAGCCAGAGTAGCAAACCGCCCAAACTTCTGCGGTTATAGAGACCCACTCTGCTGATCATAAACTCATCAATGCATTTGATCACCAGTTACGTTCCCCTCTAAATCAATTGATCTCAGCGTAGGTGTACCTAGTTTGTCTCATGGCAGTGTTAACAGCTAAATCAACCGGCTTTTCTTCAGTTTAAACTGACTTTAGCTGCATTGTCTTTCTTTTTATTTCCTGCAGTCATATTGTGTTGCCAGCAGCTGGTTGTCAACAACAAAGTTCTGAAGTTTTTTCCCTTCAGTTGCTCTTCTTCTTCAGGAAAACCTGTGGAGGATGCAACTTGATGCTCTGATTAATATTTAAAGGCTGCAGCAGCGGTAATGTGAGGTGCCGCTCTCCCAACTGTTCAGGAAGAAGAGAGGCATCAGCACGGCTTTTAGTGTGAGTTAGGGCATAGATTAATCTGACTGGAGCTCGACAATTACAGCACAAAAAGTAAACCAGCGTAATATCCCACACTGTGGTGGTTTTCAGCTGCTCTGACTGAAGACGAAGTGACTGCATGTGGCTGAAACATTTCACCACATCTATACCTGGAGGAGGGTTGGAAAAACGAGGGCCCAAACCCCAAAATCTGGGGGGGGAAAGGGCAACTCCTGGGCTGATAACCTCAGCGTTGAAGATTATTGATTCAAAAAGCCTCACATTGTTTAAGTAAGAGTGTCCTGTTCCATTGCACCAAATCATGATGAAATATCATGATGAGCATCAATAATGTGTACTGCAGCAGGACGGACCTGATCATAGCTTTCCTTTGTTCTCACTGATCCTTTGTATCAGTTTTCTTGTAGTTTTCCCAGCATATGGAAGCCCACAAGGACAACAAATCATTTAGAATAGAAAAAAAAGACAGAAATATCCTTTATTTTCTCACAATGGGGGAATTTATGTGTAGCAGCAGCAAATTAAAGGTTAACGTAAGAATGCAGATTCACACAAAAAAAAAACAGAAAAATAAGAATAGGAAACTGTACAGTAAGGGCAGATTTACAACGTAAGATTAAAGGAAATGTACATCTGAGTTGGGTCATATAAAAAAAGGACAAAATGTGTGTATTTGTGCATAAAAAAACAAAAGACTATTTACAAGAAATGAAAAACTATAAACAACAGCAAGGATGGAAACACATTGATTTCACTGGAAGCATTGTTGGTTCTAGAGTCTAACAGCTGCCGTGAGGAAGGACCTGCTTTAGCGCTACTTTGTGCACCTAGGATGCAGTAGTCTGTTGTAAATACATTACATGAGTGGATGCACAAGGTTGGACTATTAACTGTAAATTGTTTGCCTGCAGGGGCTGGAAAAATTTTGTGTTTTCATTACAATGTGCACATTTAACTATAATTACCGCTAGAAACAAGCGTGTTTTTATTCCTACAACAGTTTTTGGTTTTACATTTAAACTTTGCTCATATAAGATGATCTTCAATGCTTTTCCCTTTTTATTTATGAATAAAGGAGAATCTTTAAAGATCCATATAAGTTCAGGATCAAATTTTAACACATGCCAACTCTTCTACTGTATATGTTATTGTGCACCTTTCTGACAGTTGGATGTGATTGGTTAGAGACTCAGACATTGGAAAGTCAAGTTATGTGACCAAAATGTTGCGTATTAAAAGTTCAACAGTGTGTTTTTTTCTGATTCATTTCTCCAGACTTTCCAATCAGCCTCACAAACTCACAGCAACAGTAAATAAAAATGAATATTATTGATATATTCTTATAAATAAGTCATCTGTACCTTTGTGATGATGAGTGGCTCTCTATGCTCGGTGCCCCCCCTCAGGGTGAAACCCCACGGGGCTCTGCCCTCCAGCAGCACCTCCACCAGCTCTTCATCATCCTCCTTCCAGTCCGTCCCAGCACCTCTCCATCGTTCCCACTTCATTCTCCCTGCAGAGAGCCTCAGGTCGTCTCTGTAGCGTACGGCATCCATGATGCCTCGGGTTCGGCTGACTCCATCAACGTCAGTTCAAGCTGAAAAGATTTACCAACAGACACGTTTAAATGTGATACTTTAATGCAGTGGCATGGGGGCCAAAAATGTCAAGTTGAAAGTACGCCAGGGGTCACATAACTGTTTGTATTTTTCATCCATTTGTTTTATTTTTACCTGCTTAACAGTAAACTAACCACACAATATTTTAATGAAGTAAGTAAAGCAGATTTCTGTGGACAAGGGATCCTTAACTTATTGTTTTAAACATAAAAATGGTTTTGCAGGTTTGCCAGATTAAAAAAATAAATAAATAAAGCAAACCATATCTTAAGTTTTTCGGGTGGACCACCTTTTTAATGCTGTTTGGGTGAATTTTCAGCAACAAGAGCAGGATATGGCTCACTCTTACTTTATTTTGCCATGGTTGTGCCCAAGTCTGCGTTTTGGTGAAAGTCACTGGATGTTTTTGTCGCTTCTACTGTCAAAATAAATTACATTCAAAACAAAAACATGGATGAATACTTTGTGTTGCGCCTTACACTTTCCATTTTAGCATTTTAAATTGTATCTTCTTTAAAAGGCCTGGCATCAGTGAAAATTGCACCCTAACATTGTTTTTAAATGTGTATCTACATTCAATGCCTGGCAAACCAAATCATTCTGTGGGCCACACTTTGGACACTCCTGCTTTAATACTTTCCTGTTACAGCTTTAAACGTTGATGTATTTTATTGGGATTTTATGCAATAGTTGTGCACTACAGAAATCTGGCCTTTCACAGACGCTCTCCATCCAGTTAAAATGTGGCCGCAGACTCTTCAGTCTCTAGCGAAATGAGATTCTAAGGTACTGACTCAGGGTTGTTAATTACAAATTTACATCACAGTTTTGGATTTTTATTTGTAATAAATGGTAAACTATCCATCATTTTCCTTAAAATTCACAATTCTGCACTACTTTGTGTTGGTCTGACACGAAAAATCCCCCCAAAATTTTAAAGTTTATGGTTGTATTTTAAATAAACGTGGAAAAGTTCAAGGAGTGTGAATACTTTTGAAAGGCACCATAGATCGCTTTTTCGCTATTTCAATCCCAATTATACAATACTGAAAATAAAAGCAATATGTCACATATTGTTGGGGTACTCTCCAAAATGGTATTATTTGTCTAAATAAATAAAGTATGAGTGATAATTGTTTGATTAATGAGAAGAATAATCCATCTCGGTCTCAACCAGAGAAGTTGAAGTAATTTGAAAAATACAAATAGTGAAAAATATTTAAAAAAAAAACAAAACCACTAAACATTTTAAGAAGTGTAAATAAGTAGGGCATTTGTTAATTTATCTAAATATATAACATCGCTAGGATAAGCCCCCCCATAATTTAATTAATTAATGGTAATTAACCTCCAAAAAGTGAAAAGAAAACATGTTTTCTCTGTGTTTTAGTTGTTTTTAAGGCTTTATACTCACAGTAACATGCTGCTCCTTGCACCGAAGCTCTCTAATAAAACGTTAAATGACTTCATTTCCTCTCATCAGCTGATGACGACGCAGCTCTTCGGTCACTGGGTTCATTAACTGTTCATCAGTGAAACGTATTTCTCGTCCTCAGCGGGATCCAGGTCCAGTTCAGTACCTTCCAGAACCTCTGAGGCGACCTCCGGCTCTCCTAAAACAACAACAACTTTCTGATATCTCCTCCTCCTCCTCTAATCATCATCATCCCCGTCATCCTCTCCTGTCAGGCTCCGTCATCAACTCAAGCTCAATGCGCCCCCTAGCGGTCACAGCCCTAAATCAGAAGCCATATTGTGAAAAGCTATTTATTTACTTTTGTTGACGGCATTTAATCAGTTTGTGGGTTTTCTTTAAGACAACAGCAGCCTGAATTAAACATGTGAACACCATCTTTTCCATTGCGTTTTCCTTCATAAATTAACGCACGAAATCCTTGTGCAGTCTAATATCTAGCAACCGTTTTCGTGTATACAAGTGTAACAGTGCCATCAAGTGGCGAATTGAAGACACTGCAGGAATAAACGTGGGAAAAATGACCCCTGTGTTGAAAACATGTTTCAAAAGTGTGCAAGATTGATCAAAAAACATCAAAACACAGCTTCTAAAAGCTACGTGCTTCAGACCTTTATAAGTGAAATGAGAGCTTTGTGTCCGGTTAGACTGTGAAATTCTCCATTTTACGAGAATTAGAACTCATTTTGTGTCATATCTGAACAGATTTAATTAATTATGTTGAACCTTGAGGAAACATTAAAGAAATTTAAACCATTTCTCCTAAGATCTATCAGACGAGAATGAGTGTTAAACTCCAGATCCAATTGCTCTGCTTGTAAAACACACTTTGGAGAAATTTTAATTAGGGAAATAAAGCCAATGAGGAATTAATCTTCCTAATTAATATGAAACTGTGGAGATTTGGTTTTTGTGTTTCACATGTTAGAAGTAATCCTGAAGAATATTCCAGAGTCCAAAAAATGTGTAACTCAGTTCAAAATAATTTTTTGTTACCTGAGTTTTGTTCATAAAAGGAGAAGCATTATGAACTGTGTTGAAATCATTGTGTTAATTGTGTTAAAACAGGTTAAAAATTACGTTTTAAATTTTGAAAATGTGAAAATGTTTGGTTTAAAAATACATTTTGGTAAAAAAAAAAGAAATTTTGCTACATATTTTATATTATTTTGAATAGCTCATGTGAAGTGGGTTAAATTTCCTTCTCATTCATTGGTCAATATCCAGGAAGTGGGCGGAGACTAGAGAGGAAACAGGAAGTGAAACTGAGTGATAAGTTGAAAAATAAGCGTTGTTTGTTAAGAATGGGTGTTTAGTTGATTTTTTTTAGACTTTGAACTCGATGGTCTTTATATATATATATATATATATATATATATATATATATATATATATATATATATATATATATATATATATATATATATATATATATATATATATATATATATATATATATATAGTTTTTGATACTACGCAGAACCCTCAAGCTCCCAGGCCTCTGGTAGAGAACCCGAGCTCAGAGGTTGAGAAAGACCACCCGTGGAGGGTGAGAAGGGAATTTTTTTTTATTTTTTATATATATATATTAACTCTACATAATTGTTTTAAACTGCAGTGATTATTTCAACCCGGAATTTGCAGTACAGAAGACATGATTCAATGTTTTATAGTTGCTAATGCGTTAGCATTTATTAGCAAAATGAATGGACACCGAGCACTGTGAGGCTAATCCAGCTAACAGGAAGAGACCTAACCAATGTTTCCAGCGTGAAAGCTTGTGAAGGTAAGCATATTGCAGAGAGATGGGCCTACACTGGGAGTTTTATGACTGTGCTGGAGGGGGGGGGGGGCATCTTCACCGGTCCTTTCTGCTTGTTCCTGTGAACCGAGAGACTGGTAAAGACAGGTAAACCTCCACCTTCTTCTGTTTTTAACTGGGAATGAGAGACAAGTGAGTTTCTAGAGGACCAAGACGCTGAAGTAAGGTATCAGACTCCCCACTTTATGTATGTATGTATGTATGTATGTATGTATGTATGTATGTATGAATGTTGTGTGGGCCCACTTAGTTTAGTTTAAATTATGCAAATTGTTTTCTTTTAAGTTATTATGAGTTTTTGATTGTTTTTTTAAAAATTATTTAGTCAGTCATCAAGTACATTCTCAACACACACAACAGTTTAACAACTTCACTCAAAATGTACAGGCAGAAGCACAGGGTTTATATTTATGCCGATCCTACATCCAATTAAACTAAATTACCCCTTCATAAATCATTACAATATATAAAAATCCCAAAACAAATCACCTCTTTTATATTAATCACTAAACAGAAACGTAAAAGGAAAGAGAACGATCCAAAACCAAAACAGGTACAACACAATTTGAAGTTATTTACCCTTTTAACCATCAAATATTTTCTTTCACATCAATTTTTTGAAAACCTGTAATGAACTACACACTCATAAGTCCATGCTTTCATCATTCCATAATTTAGTTCCAACGACGACAAAATACCTTCTTTTTGTCTCTCTCTTTTTTTTTTAGCTTGTTGTGTAAATTTAAAAACATGTCACAAATCATATTTGGATTCATATAATATAAAAAAAATATTTGCACCCAACTGACAGTAAGCTTAATTTTGCTCTAAAAAATATTTGGATTATTTTATACTGAACATCATAAAATTTTATGATAGCAGATTTCATAAACAATGGATTTGTGTGTTCATATTGTTGTTTTATGTGTAGATCCCCATACGTCCACAAAACATGATATATAAGGAAGTAGAAGTGAACAGTAGATTACATGTAAAGCCTTGTAATTTAATATATTTCTAGACCTATACAGAATTACTATTGTTTTTGTGATCTTTTCTTCTATGTATTTAATATGTTGTTTCCAAGTTAATTTATGGTCAGTAACAATCCCTAAACATTTTATTTTTGTCACTCGTTCAATTTCAGCATCGCATACTTTTAATATTATGTCCCCAGTAACGTCTTTTTGATTTCCAAACACCATGATTTTTTTTTTTTTTAATATTAAGTGATAATCTGTTGACATCAAACCAAGTTTTGAGATTTTCCAATTCCATTTCAATATTAGGTAGTAGCTCCTTTAATTTTTTTTCCCAGAACAGTGCATATTAATATCATCTGCAAAAATAATGAATTTGAATAATTAGAGGCAATTAATATAGAGTAGAAACAGTTTTGGACCTATTACAGACCCCTGGGGTACCCCACATGTCATCGTTCTAAGTTGTGACACTGTTTTATTAATCTCAACACATTGCTTTCTATTTCCCAGGTAACTTTTAAACCCAGAGTATGCCACCTCTCTTATCCCATATTTCTCAAATTTTCTCAATAATATGCCATAATTTAAAGTATCGAATGCCTTCTGTAAATCAATATATCTGCAGTTCAGAAAGTTTAAACCTGGGTGTTGCTTGATTATTTTTAACTCGACTCCCCCTGTTACTGGGGGCAGCAGCATTTTTGACAACAAAATCATGCTATACGTCAACCAATATATGGATGTTGTGTATCTACATAATGGGGAGAAGTTTGTCTAAATGATACAAATGTTTTTTATCACCACTACATCCAACTCCAGTGTTCGTGAAAAATCGTCAGACATTATCGAACTATTTTAAAGTTTTTTAGAATAGACATTTTGACCGACCCGCTTGTCCTCTAACCTTGCATATAAACTGCCATACTTAAAAACCCCCAGGAATCTCGAAAACATAAAGCGTTGGTTTGTTGACAATTTGCTTTTTTTTTTTTTTCCAATGGTCGCTAAGAGATCGTCACCGATTTCCTGATTGCCGCGAGACATTTCTTTGAGCATTTTGATTGGTCTATGCACCAGAAGCATTATGGAGCAATTTGGTCATTTAAAAAGCAAGGTAAGTATAATTTCTTAACGAATTCTTGTAAATATATGTAATTAATGTTGTCATTTCTGAACTTTTTGGCAGAAGTTTATGCCTCCAGAGTCACATAATTTTTTACATTTTTTTATATTTACAATGGCCCCAATGTTCTGACCTAAAAAACAGCGAGTTACAGTGCTGTGAAAAACTTTCTTGCCCCTACTGTCATGATTTTAGCTTGCTAAGACCCTGATGCTTGCAACCATTTACCAGAAAATGATAGCCAGTTTTCAAAATGCTTATTTTAACAAAGGGGAAATGTATGATGCAGCTCAGACTGCTTCTGGGATCAGGATCAGGGTGGGGCCTCTATGAGGAGATGTGGACAGTTAAGGTTTGGAGAGGGATGATAAATTAATAGAGAAATTGTGCGAGCAGAGTTTACAGAAGCGATGGGGCGAGATGAGATGGATGGGGTTGTGTGAACGTTTGGTTTTCCTTTCTCCAGAACGAAGTCGGTGGGAGGTGGATTTGTTGGAGGATGGACAGGGACTGGCAGGTGGCCACCGATGACGGCGGATAAACAGTTTTCCTGGAACAGTAAGTTGTTTCTCCACCATCAGCACATTTAGCAGCGCCTACAGGAGGGTGATTGACGGCACTAAGCCCCTCCTCCTGGCTCTGATTGGTTGTAGGTCGGGAGCGGCGCATTTCTTTAGACAATAGCAGCTCAGGGAGGAGGTGGAGGAGCTCCATCTATTCACAGATTATCTGTCTCAGACCAAACTGTCACGATATGGTGACTGTTTTAACAAATATGCAACAAAAAAAAAACATTTATTTTTTGTAAAAGTTACATACTGCAGCTTAAATCAAAGGTAAAGAAACATTATAAAAAGATGTAGTTAAGCTATATTTTCATAACTGTTTTTACAATAATTGACATGGAATGAAGAGTCAACAGCAAGAAAAGTGATTTAAATTATCTTTTATTTCCAAATAAAGTAACTTTGCAGCACACAAAAAGGAAAACCAGAGTTAAAGAAAACCGGTCTCTAGCACCCAGCAACAGAAAAGATCACACTCTTCATGGGATCATTTCCACTTCCAGAGTCATGCTGCTTATTTACAAAGCAGGCCAGAAACACCAAACCCAGACAACCTACAATTTAAATAAAACACTTCTGGCGAGTAACCAGCCTTCACTTCACAGCTCAAAGCAGTGGGCAACCCAAGCCTTCAACAAAACCCATGCAGCTGGCAATAAAACCAGCTTCTCACTGCTGCGTGTTAACAACGTCAATTAAAGATGACAAAGGTTGTAAAAGGTGGGGAGTTGCCGTGGTTTAGACTTAGCTCTCCATTTGTTGGAAACCAGGCTGGTCCCACACTCTTCTCTCTCTTCATCTTCAGCCGTGGGCCAGTCTCCAGAGTCTAAAACAGATTTATATCCCAACAGTCTTGGAGAAAATCAACCCATTTTCCACGTGAATGTGGCAACACAAACAATCAAAGGGAAAAAAAACAAACACCCATCAACAACTAAATAAATCAGACAAAATCAGTACAGGCTATAAGGAAGGAATATTGAATATTTAGTATCTTATTCCTTTTTTATATTTTGCATTTTCTGAGCTGCTCAGATGAGGACACATTCATTCTTGTCTCTTCTTGTCTCCTAGTGATGGTGGGAAGATGTCCTGCTCACTCCTAATCCTCCTGATCCTGCAGGAAAACAAATACAAATTATGATTCTCTTCATTTGAAAAAATGAAACAGAAATTTAATCTAAGAAAGTCTTTTTGTTTGCTAAGTGATTCATATTGGCAATGCTGACTTCACTGCATTAAATTCTAACTAAACTGAAAGGTTTGTTCATTAATGACACCATATTTCATCACAAATTTAGTGCAGTTATTCAAATTTCTAAATGAATCTACAGTAATAACCTTCTACACAAATTATTATTAAGGTTAGGATTGTCTGCTATGACTCTGCCTTAAGAATGACTAAGAAATGCGCAACATCAGATTTGCCTAATAGGAGTTGCGGGATCTCCGGGTCGTTTAGCTCTTTCTTTCATACCTGCACTTTGCCACTCCCGACTTCTATCTCATACATGTAAGCAAACCTTTTCATATCATACATCCATCATATATGTTGGATGTCAGTTCATTTATTGCCGCAGTCCAGAATTATTGAGATAAATTAAAACATTCTCACCAGTCAGATATAATTTTATATTTTATGCAGATTTGTCCACCTTGTTTTCATTGATTGTGGTTCTAATCTCAAGTTGAACAAGTTGACTAATTCGACATAAACCAGTCGACCCCAGATCCAACCAAAATAACCAAGCAACTTCTTTCTGGTAGATAATATTTATTGCAGTAATAAACCTTTTCCTTATAATAGATTATGACCAGATAGGAGAAAGTTACTATAAACCTTCAGCTATTAAAGCAGGTAACAGTTGGCCTTCTAGCGGGTATGAATTGTTTGCATGGTCAGTACAACACATCTCTTGGAAGATGGTTTCTTTTGGTACTTGGAAAAAAATCAGTTATGAAACCACCCCAACGACAAAACGTTACAATAACCAACACCCAGTATAGTCTCAGAGTTACAAGAGATTAGTTCACTAGCTAAACTTCTGGACTTCTTTATATTAATCAGTGATTGGACTTAAACAGCCTCACAGATATGGTGAAGAACTTCCACAGGTAGAGGTGCTGATCCTCCACTTGCTAAAGAACCAGCTGATCAAGTTCAACATCTTGGAGAAATATCCTCAATCTTCAAGAAAAAAAGTCAAGCTTAAAAACAAACTGCAGCATGTTTACCTCATCTGATGAACCCTCAGAGTCACTCTCCTGGTTTTCAGCCTCTAATTATTCACAAGCAGCAAAAAAAACAAAACAAAAAACATAATTAATATCCTTAGCATTCAGGTGCACCAGCAAGGAAAGGGGAGTTCATACCTTGGTTCATTGTTTTATCATGTCGGGAATCACTGCAAACAAATATGATGACCAGAGTCGTTAACCTCGATAAGAAATTCTGATGTAAGCTTGACTTTGCCAACAGTACCTTCCAGTCTGGCTCTCCATTGCTAAAACAGGTTTCTAGGTAGAAAGAAATCAGAGGCTTTATAAAACAGTTTATATAAAGAGAGCTGGACATTTTAAACTCTCTTTAAATGGATATTGCTTATTTAACTTACAGGTGTTAAAATGGTACAAAAAACGTGTTGCTATTCTGTATTTTCCTGCACCCTGTTTTACCTCTGATCCCTTGGACTCCTCTTGTGAATCTTCAGAGCGAAGTTCAGGTTTGTTCTCGTCTTCTCCCTCGACCTGGTTGTCCTTATCACCTTGGGGAGAACACATGTCCAAATCCTGTATGACCAATTTTTCGTTGCCCTAGGTAATGAAAACCTAGGCCCAAAAGCTAGGGTTTGTTTTTTTTTTGTTTGTTTTTTTTTTTACCCATTCCCATATTTCATGTGTGTTGGACCAAGAAAATACACACACACACACACACACACACACACACACACACACACACACATACACACACATTCTGCAATGTCAGAAGTTGGACTTAATGCAGACAGTTCTAATATAGTCCATTTCCTCACATCTGCGTTAAGCCAGTGGTAATTTACAATCATTACAAGTGCGGTTTCTGCACTGTGGTTCATTTGAAACAAAGGCTGCAATTATTCAGTGATTTCACTGTAGTTTCTAAAATAATTTAACTGATTTTAGAAAAAATTCTTAAATTTTGCTTGAAGGAATTTAGAGACTGGTCGAAAGGTAGCTGATGTAAACATATAGTTTCAGGCGTGCTAAGAGCAATATTCACGGTATGGGACAGGTTTGCATGGAAAGTAGCTGCTTGCTGGAAGTTACTTTAATTCTGAAGTACTCTGTAGACTTCTCACGTTTTGTCATTTGAAGGATAACTATTTCATGTAGTAAGGGCGAGGTTTTTTTTAAGTCACTAATTATAGAAACTAAAAAGGCTTGGGGTGGTTTGGGTATCACCCATTAGTTTTGTGTGTTTAATCACGTCATTGTAAGTTGTCTGTTGTTCACTGAATGGTTTATAACAAAGGGTAAAGTTAGTATTCACGCTTTTCTTTCTGTGCTATGACATTGTATTTTTAATTGATTTGTTTCTTCATTTCTCCAAGTAGGTAATATAATACTTTCATTTTTTTGTGTTAGATGGACTTGCATATTAAGAACTGATGTTAATTCGTTGATAAACATATCTATTTCAAAACAAATCTGGGAGTTTGAAAATGAGAGAAAGGTTGCAGTCACTTCAGATGCAAGACAGCATTTCCTCACAAGTACCATCGATAACAGAAAAAAACACAGTGATAATCTGACATTCCTATATCCAAAGCATTTGAATCATCAGTTTGATGAAAACTGATGATTCAAATGCTGAATCATCAGAGAAAACAGTCACCGTTGTCATGTAAATTAACAGTACAAATGCAATAAAACCTTTCCATTTTCACCAGAGAGCGTTGTCGTATAAACAGGGGCTCAGACAGCATATATCTAATATCCTAATAGCCAATGGTTTATTCGTTGTGGTTTCCTTTCCACCAGTGTTGGGAATTTAACATCAATATCCCAGACATGGACACCAGGATAACGGAAGGTTTTGTCTACACGCAGTGATGTTTGTACTATGGATGACCCAGCATGGACAACAGATGGAGTCATTCTGGAGGATGAGCAAAATCTAGGGTTGTTTGGGGGATTAGTTTGCATTAAGAGAGGTTCCTGTTTGTGGATCTACTATGAAACTGTCTTCTGAAAGAGGTTAAGGACTGAAAGAGGTTAGTCCATGAAGTCAGAACTTCTTTTAGTGTTATTTTCAGGTTTGTAGAAAGATATTTACCTGGGCAAGGTGAACTGATTCTGTAAAGGATCACAAGTAGAATTGTAAAACTTGTAAGAAACTAAAATGCTTTGTTCGAGTTTTCCAAACTTTACCTTTTTTCCTCAATATCCAGCAGATTCTTGTAGGCAGCAATTTCCACACGCATTGCCAAACTTTCATTTTGCAGATGTTCGTAGCTCTGTACGTGAACCCTTTTCTCACTCTCCATAGCTTTCATCTTCTCTTTGAGATCTTTGATGGATTGCTCAAACACTGAAAGGTCATATTTGTGCTGTTCCTCTTTGTCCTTGGTGTGGATTTCTTGTGTTTTAATCTGGGTGTTTTGGCAAAGAATAAGGGTTTTTTATAAGCACACCAGGGAAAGAGTAAACTTCAGAAATGTGTCTTACGTACTTGGGCTTTGAGGGACTCTATCTGACAGAGGTACTCTGTTTTCTGGCGAGAGAGATCATCAATTTGCTTGTTGGCTAAAAGGAGTTTTGCTTCTTTCTCATTCAGTATCTTCTCCCATTCCTCCATCTGCAGGAACAAGTCATTGATTAGATGTTACAGTCATTGACAGGTCAGACCAAGACACACCAGAATACTGTTCACATTTCAAGAGAGGCTCAGTGGCTACGCTTTCTGTTTTTGTTAAGTCTTTTTGTTGTTTCTGCCCTGGAGAACATTGATGATGAACTTTGTTTTGAATCTTTTTTTGTCTATCCTCAGTGACCACAGGTGTACCACAAGATTTTAAGGGTGTAGTCATAAAACTTGCATCTAGAGAGAGTACTCTTGATCCAGCAATGTTATAGATGCAAATATATACATTTAATCATACATTCCTGAAAATGTGTAGCTAATCAGTGTTTTGAGTACACTATAAAAATCAGATGGCAATGCTGAAAGTTACTAACAATATTCTGGTTATTTAAAAGAGACATACTCCTCATTTTAGTTCTCAGTGCTGCAACAACAATAGTCGATCACAACAATACTTTAAAAGGCTTGAACATTTTGGTGGGATCAAGGCAACTGCACTAGCTGGTTTGCCCCTCTCTGCTTCCATGGGAACCACAGATTTGAATATCAGTGAGATAAACCTCAATCTCTTACCTTTGATTTGTACACCGCGTCAATCTCAGTAACATTGGTTCCAGCAAAGGCCTTAATCTCCTCCCTTATTTTACTCAAAATCACCCTCACGTCAATCCCTCTGCCATCGACAGCATCGCCAGGACTGTGACAGGATGTTATTTTCTCCTTCCAGTACTTCACATCCTGGATATGCAGAAGGACAATGAGATGGTAAAAGATATGTATGTATATGTGTGTGTGTGTGTGTGTGTGTGTGTGTGTGTGTGTTACCAATAAAACTCCAAAAGGCAGATAGAGAGATCCGTCCTTGCTTATAACAACTGGGTTTTCAAAAAAACCCAACTTTACATCAGTTGAGTGGGTTGATGGTTAGTTGTTAACAACGTTGCCTTGCATCAGCAAGGTCTTAAGTTGAAATATTAGGTATGGACTTTTCTGCATGGATCTTTCTGTATGCATGTATGAGTTTTCTCCAGGTACTCCAGCCATAGATATGCATGATGGGTTACCTGGTGTATATGGTTATGACCATTAAGTGTTGTAAACACCACTAAGAGCATTTCAAAATCAATTGTAAAAAAATATACAAGTAGCCAGTGTTTGCAAAAACACGTCAGACATTGCCAATGTAAGTTTAATATTTTACATGATTCAACTTTTGACTTCTCCAAAACTGCAGGGCTGTGCAGTGTGACAAGTATGTCATTTGCGTTGAAAAAAACGGTGCGATTAATTATTGTGCTAATGTTGCACATGTCAGACAACTTTGAGATTAAAGTCTGCATTAGTTGTGTCGGTCTTGGAGCTTCAGGTGACAGATGGGAGTAGAATCATTTTCGATTTAAATCTGTTTCCATGGTACAGCTTTCCTCAGCAGGTCTCGTATTTCTATCGTCTGCATGACTTCACTATGCCGCATCCAAGCCGAGCAGATTGTGGTGGTAGTGAAGCAGAGCAAACAACTACAGCTGTACATACAATAAAATACAAAAGAACATGTTTCAGAGCTCTGTGCAGCGAGCTCTGGTGCCTCTTAGAGGAAAAGAGTCCTGATCACCATTAACACACTGAATGCTGTGCCCATCGTAGGGAAGGACACAGACCGAGCAGGTTCATGGAGTTCGGCTGTGGAGAAATTTTTCAGCAACGGAACAAACGGAGCAAAAGTGAGAAAAATCAAAAAAGAGGAAAGAGTGAGAGGAGAGAACAAAAGCAGAATAAAGACCTTTTCCTTGTTTATCTCCAGGACCCTAATTTTCTCCTCCAGACTCTTGATTTTTTCCTGCAGCATCAGGATTTGTGGAGAGGAAGAATTATTCTCCTGTAACAATCCATAAAGACATTAGAAGTTAAGGAGTGAAATTAGCTCTGTATACAAAGTCTGTAACTTGGGGAAATTCACCACAAGTAAAGCAACAACAACTTTAGACAAAAAAAGAATCTAATGTTATAAATGGATTTAATAGGCCAAACTTAAGCAGTTTTGCCCTCATTTATAAATGTTCTATAAATCAATAAATGTCTAAACAGAAATACATCACAGATTAAAATGAAAACAAACTTCAGATTCAGGCTATTTATGAGACATATATTTTATCTGAACATTAATAGTTCATGCACTAAAGTTTATAAAATTATTTCTAGCAGGCTCCAATCATTGCTTGAACTATTTTATTTGATCAGCTTTTTTCTTGTTTCCCCATATTTCTAAATAAAAGCTAAAATAGTAGCTAAATTGCACACAAAACATGAAAAAACAAAGCAGTGCAAAAAATACTCTGTGTTCCTACATGCATGTTCAAAATGTAACAAAAATGATAAAAATTGACGAAATGTGTTTAACATGAGCTGTACTGGACTTACTTCTAGCCAAATCATCATTCTTTCCTCAGCCTCTGCTCTTGTTTTTTTCTCCCACTCCAGGCTGGATAACAGAGAAACAGAGGTAGAACATTTACATTACTCATTCATCAATATTCATTGATCAAATAAGGCATCAGAAAGAAAGGGTTTAATTGTGTTTTTCTTTTACACAAAGTCAAATTATTTTATTTTTTTATGTTAAATTTCCAATTTGCTTCAGGAGGAATCCACTTGAGGTCTCACAGCAACTTAAAAGTATAGTTAAATTAAAGGATGTATGTCGATGGGACAGCCAAACTACTATGAACCAATCGACCTACTGAATGAGGCTAAAACCTTTTCCATCATTCATGGCGTATTGACTACTTCCTGTCTAATACTCCAGAGGAATCTGAAGTGGAAAGCAGTGGCGCTTCTTGCATAAAGGTTGCCCTGGTTTAGCCCTTCCTTTTGCACCTCGTGCCCACTGTTGGGTACAGTGGAGGATCTGTGATGCTGGGGGCCTGTATCTCTTTCAAAGGTCCTTGGGAAATGGTCAGAGGGTCATTGGTTTGGACCAGGGGTTGTGGGTTTTAATCCTAGTTAAAAAGCTAGGTATTTCAAACATTGTACCTCTTCTGGAAAAGAGAAACACTCTTATTGCTCCCCTACCATTTCTTTAGTTTCTGGATGTCCTGATTCAACGTTAAGTTTTTAATCCTCAGGTTGTCGTTCTCCTGAGTTAGGTTTTTTGACTCTTCCTGGATCAAAATCTTCTCTTTCTCATGCACTTCCATGTGCTCCTTCTCCACCATGAGCTCTTTATTCTGCAGCTCCAGAAACTGGATCTTACTGATATAGCTGGCAAAGCGGTTATTCAGCTTCTTCATTATATCTGAAAGCTTGGGGTGTGTGCAGGTCATCTTCTCTAATTCATCTTTGGAGAATTCAGGTAAGGCCTCAAAGGATGATTCCATCTCGGAATACATGTGGACCTGAAATAGAAACAATGAAAAACACATGAAGATGTGATTGTATCCTGTCTGCTCTTACTTTACTGTTTCTTTCTACTTATCCCTAAACAGTCCCTAACATCTGTTTTCTTTGTTCCTTCTTTACTTTCTTTATTTCCACTCTCTCCTTATGTGTGTACATATCTCAAATTTGAAATGACGGTATAAAAACATATGAAGGCACACTTTATTCAGGTTTGCTCCTTGATTTGTCAAACAAATACAACGGATTTCAGCCTGGTTATGATGGCCATTTCTGGATTTTGCAGCGATGAGGCATTAAAGGACATTTCTGATCTGAACCTACAGTAGATTTGATCTCAACTCCACGTGATTCCCTTAAAAATCCTCAATGTTACCAGTTAACAGAGTTTACCTCCAGCAATTTAAGCAACCTCCAATTCTGCTGCCTATGTTGCATAAAAACATTTTGCTGGTTCATGCATGTAATATAACAGGATAAATGATCATTTGGGTCATATTTGTTTTTGTTAAGGTTATAAGAAAGTTTTGTTTTACAGTTATGTTTTTGCAGTGTTTCACCGTTTTTAAACCAGTTCATTACTAACTGGAAAAAGGTTTCAGACATGGCAGGGCGCTGATTGATTACAATCTGGTTTATTGCTAATTTTTTTGTTTTGTTGATCCTGTTTTTTTTTCTTTTCATATTGTTAGAAACTCTTTCTTTCAAGTTGTGATATATTACTGAGTGCGGTGTCGCCTGAGGAAAGTTAGACGTTCATTGAATAGTTTTTGCAAAGATGTGTCGTGGTTGTGCATGTGGGCACGTTTGATCAGAACACCTTCTTCCACATAGTTGCTGTCTCTCCTGCATGACTTGACGATTTAAAATCACAAAGATCACCGTCCATACTGGTAGATAACAGCACCACAATCACGTGGTATAAATTAAACTTGATCACAAAGTTCACTTTGATACATTGTATAAATAATTTGCTTTATTTTAATAATCTATCGCTCATTGCTCCACTTTCTTATTTATCTTTTCTTTGCTGCAGGGCTAAATACTTCCAGTGAATTTTCTAAAACTGTGGAGCAATAAATGCCTCACTGCCTTCTGTCATACCAGTTAGACCAGTAAAAAAAAGAAAGCTTCAGATGGAGGAAACCACCCATACACACACCTTTTTAATGTGACTATACTGTACTTGTTTCCTGCTCAGTTTTACTAAGATGTGTGCATGACTTGACAAAGGCTCTAATTGTTCCTAAATCCAGACTTTGATTAGGCTACTCAAAAATCTTCATTTTATTTTGTTAACCATCCAGGTAGATGATCTGAAACTTAAGCATGAGGAAAAAAGCAAAGGCAAAAAAAATTGGATAGGAGTGAATATTTTTTTAATCTTAATAAATCCTAAGTACCTTTTTAACCTGACTTTGTAAGCCAGAGAATATTTTAGTCCTATGTTGTAAATGTATGCCTTTAATCATTGATTTTTTTTTTTTTTTTTTTTTTTTTTTTTTTTTTTTTTTTTTGTTGCAAATTTAAGACTTTTTGACATCAGAGAATATGCAAGATTTTTTTTTCTCAAACATGTAAAATTAATCGAAACATTTCAGTTTTTTAGGGGTGGAAATTTACTTTTCCATGGCATATTTTCCACAGCCTACAATTCTCCTAATATTCCTGTAGGTAATATAGTGTAAAGGTTAAAAAAAAAAGTTTGATTATTGCTTAACTTTTGCTTTTCTTTACAAAACGTTCTGGGCCCCTTCCTCCATTTCTCATTCCTGCATATAAATATGACATCAGGCTATAGAAAGCTGGTTGTCAGAATATAAATAATTTAGGATTAATTGAGTCATTTTGTTATTTTTCATCCATTTTTATGTCAAACTGCAACATTTTGGGTTTTGGACAATATCACATGATCAGGATGTAAAAGAAGTAATTTGCATTGAGAGAAATCTAACTTTAGGTTTATGGACTCAAAATGTTAGTCATAATCCTATTTAGACAAAAATAAATTATGATTCTTGTTTCTAACTTTCATTAATTAATGACTATCACAGTGGGCACAACTGCATTTTTATGTTCTCGTAACATAACGACAGATGAAAAGCTCTGAATGAGCAGAAATCTGTCCAGATTTCGATGAGATCTGCAGAACCTGAGCTGCAGTCAAGCAGAACCAGTTGTTGGTTAAAATCCCTGAAGGTGGATAAGAGGAAAATGTCCCATCTTACCGTTTCTTGGTTGGAGTTGGAGAACCTCTGCAGACTGATGTTACGACTTTCTGTCAGATGATCCTGTGTTGGATTTCTGCGTCTTTTTATGCAGACAGACTTTGTTCACACCCCTTTTTCCACATGCAGGGGTGTGAAGTTGTGCTGCAATATTGCTTTTAGAAAAAAAGTTTCTCCTTTCAACATTTCCAAACAAGCCAAACTTGTTACTGTCACAAACTTCAAGCTTCCTGATGTTCTCAGTTAGAGTTTGACTGTTGAACCCAAAGCCTCACTGTACTTTAACAACAAGCTCCTGAGTTTATTTTCATTTATTTATTCGATATAAATAAATATATATAAAACTACACACAATTTGATTCAAATTATCATATATATCATTGTTAGCTTTCAATGTTTTTAAAAAGCTGCTCTAAGGAGGAAAATTAAGGAACCAAAGTTCTTACATTTTTAGAACCAGATAGGAGACAGAATAATGGAAGGGAAGAGAAAGGGAAAATATTAATCAAGTCTTTAAATGGTAATTAATTTTCTACTTGTTACAGAATGCCGTGATGGGGGGCCCATCTGAGATGATTTTGTCCCAGGCCCAGGCAAAGCTATCTACTGGCCTGTATACATTCAGGGCGTCCGCACATCCTTAAATAGTCTTAAATTCATGTATCTAAAATTAAGGCCTTAAGATGTCTTAAATTTTGTCATGGCTGAACTATTTAATGTTCTATGTAGTTTTTTTTTTGTTTTGTTTTTCTCGCAGGATTTTTCTGTCAGGAAAAAGTTCGAGCCTCACGCGAACATCTTACATCCTGTACCACTAGAATCAGTCGGTAACCAGCTGGTAATACTCTTGTTAGCTCGGTAGCTAGCTTTTTCTTGCATCTATTATGGTTAAGGACAAATGTATCACCAGCTGGCTGGACGACGTTCGTTTTTCCCACTGGCTCACTTCTGTTGCCAGCCCATACGAGCCAGCCGGATTCCCCCATCATCCCCTATGTTTATAGTTTTTTTTCGGCCTTAAACTTTATTCAAGCTGGCATTAAAAAGGTCTTTAAAAGTCTTAAATTTGCCTTGCTGAAACCTGGAGATACCCTGATATTGTTTTTTTTCTTCAAATGTAAAGCTCAACACCTTAGCTATAGCCTCAAATCCCAACATCGGTACCATGACTGATTGTGCAACCGATGATATAAACTTCTGTGCGGACAAGACCATCCTCACCATAGCAGTGAGATGTTGACCTGAAGGAACTGTGAAACAAGAAGGTAGCAGACCAGGAGATTATTGAGGAGCAGTATACAAAAGCAACTTAAAGTCAAGATTAGAGACAGGAAGTACAGAAAGAACCTGGAGAGCAAGTTGTTCACATTCTTGCTCCAGATTCATTACACTTTCACAACAAGGAAACACATTGCACAAGAGAAAGTCAAGGGTGATGACTAAAGCAGGAAATAATTCCTTTTTAGCAGCCTGAAGGACTTATTTCCTGCAGTTCTCACTGATCTTGAGAAAGAACTGCGAAAAAAATCTTTCATATACAGTGTGCAATTTTATTTTTGAGCTATGATTTCTTAAAATGTGAGCAAAAATCCTTTAACTTTTTCATGTGAATTTTGAAGCATCTTCAGTTTAGGAGATACTGTTCCACATCTGAGAAGGAACCATGACAGCAGCTGATGTTATATGGTTTTATTTTACTTTTTTTTTTTTTTTTTTTTTTTTTTAAAAAAGAAGCTTGTAGTAGAAGAAGTGAAAATCCTGATCATGGCTCAAGTTCAATTTAACGGAGGGTTTTTAGAGATGAAAGTCCAACACTTCCATGCAGGTGTGGCAGCATTTTGGTGAATCTTTGCCACAGATACTTTCTCATGATGCTGTTCAGCCTCAGGGTTTTCCATTACGTTTAACCTGTTTGTGAAAAACAACTTCTCCAACGAAAAGTTTCTTGAGTAAAGTTCAGTTGCCTGTTATGACGCAAAAAGCTTATAGAATTACATTTAGCAGCCTGAACTTTTTGTCGGTATTTATCAGTCTCTCTTGTCTTTGGGGATTTTTTGCCCACTCTTTATTATAGTATTTCTTCATTGCTTGCATGACTGATCTAAACTTCCACTGTGAGATAAATGGATTCATACTTAACGTTAGAATACAGTGGACCCCCAGTATTTGCAGGGGTTGGGGACTACAGCCACCACAAATTCCCAAAAATCTGCAATTACTTAAGACTCCCTATTTTAATCTACCTATGTTAGTGGTTCAAACACCAAATATACCATAATATCCATTAAGACACACAGTGAAAACAAGAGAAGCTAACATCTTTAGCAGGGGTGTCCAAAAGTATCCTGGCAGAAGCCTTAACATGTATTACATACCTTATAGTTCAGGGAAAGAGAAGCTTATTACACGAACACTATTTTCAATTGACCGAAATGGTGCTGTTTGCTGCTTTAAATTTTTTTTAAAAAACATCAAAAGACATATAATTCTAGAAATCTCTCAAATTATTTTTCACCTTTTATTGATTTTACTGAGCCAGTTTTTAAAATCACAGAAATCTTGGATTTAGAGGTAGCTAAATTTGTCAGTGTTATGAAAAGTTCAAAGGCCAAGATGCCTTTGATTTAAACTCTAGCTTTATTGAAGAACACAATGATTTGTTGGTACAACCTCTGACATATTTATTAAATCTACCTTTTTAGCATGTTGTAGTCACTAAAGCTAGAAAATTAGCAGTGATAACCCCAATCTTTAAAGTTGGGAATCCATGCAAGATATCCAACTATAGACCAATCAGTGTTACCGGTTGTATAAAAAAAATAGCTGAAAATGACTTTTTCAACTTCTTTTGGAGCATTTTATCAGGGTTATCATCTGGATCCTTCCCAGTTTAATTTTCACCCTTCAAAGAGTCAGCTCTGTGTGAACTGATTGGGGAAAAAAAAAAAAAAATCAAATGTCTGTTGGAGTTTTATTGTTTGATTTAAAGAACGCCTTTGACTCTTTGAAGCTCTAGCTTGACTCATTTTAACTTTCCACACAGTTTCTCAATTGACTTGGAGTGAAGCTTGCCTAAAATGTTCAGATGGTGTCCCTTAAAGCTCGGTCCTTGAGCCAGTTTAGTTTCTCTACTCACTAATACACTACCCAGTTCTTGATAGAGTGTTTATGCACAGATGTATGCTGATGATATTGTATAAATAACATCAGACCTCCAAAAATGCAGGGCCATCTTTCTGACAGTTGAAACTTGGCCCAAACTGGGACATGCAAGCTATTAAGAAACGATGCAATAAAGGGCAGGTTAAAGTTCTTGCACAACGATGTGAGAGACTAAGTGTTACAGCAAATGCCTGTGGGAAGTTAAAACCTGTTGTACTGTGGCAGGTATTTAGCGTTTACCAAGGAAACTGTTGTCATAAACTGGTTAAACACAACTTAACTCCCCCAGGCTAAAAGGTTTAACAGAACCAAGCCTCCAGGAATGCATGTGTGCATCATCACAGATGGTATGCTCCATGTCAACAAACAACATCTCTTTAACCGTTTTAGATCGGACTCGTGTGCAGATTGAATTAGAATTGGTTTATTCTTAATTCAAATGACGATTTGTTTGATAGGTTTTTATAACTGGCAACTTACAGATGTGACATTGTTAGCTTTTTTTTCTCTAAAACATTTACGGCATTGTTTTCACATGAAACTCTGTACTCGGTGTCCTATAATTGTTTTTGGCAAATGAAATCATATGCTGAATTTAGCTAAATGCTTAAGATGTAATAACATTAGTACTGGTCATACTTTACCAGAACTGTTTAGATAAATGGCTCAGTTGACGACGAGAAGAGTTCGATTTAAAAAGCAAGAGTTTAAAATGTTGAATAGTACAGATTCAGATCAGTGTGTGTTCTCATTTTTTTGTTTTTAAAGTCTGTCTTATTAAAATCATGTGGTGCTTTCTTTATTAGACTCGGCTCTCATTAATATTTAAAAGGTATTTGTGTCATATGTCAGTGTATATTTACAGTATATGGGTCAGTTTCCTCTGTAAAGTCAGACAATTTTAACATTTTCTGGTGTTTGCATCAAACAAATACGACACGTGAAAACAGCAGTAGGACGAGTCCTTGTTCTGTCTTACGTTTTATGCATTGTACTCTCAAAATTTGTTGCCTTTGTTAGTTTGTTGCTGCCCCTGCGACCCGATCCCAGATAAACAGAAGATGGATGGATATTTATCATATTTGGCAAGAGCAGAGTGCAAATAAGTTTTGGCGATGAACAATTTCTGCTGAAACTGGCTTGCCTCGGTGATATATTTGAAACGCCAAATGAACTAAATCTGCAGCTTTAAGGTAGAGATGCTTTCCGTCTCTGTATGACCGGGTGAGGGATCCATTCAGTGACAGCTCCTGCTGAATTCAGCTCTGCAGAAGTCTTCGGACTCCACCCTGAGGCTGAGCTTCATGTCGCAGACACTGAGTGAGCTCTGGCTGAAGTTGGAAGTGTTCATATAAAACAGAAAAATGTTCTGGGAAAGTAGATGCAAATGTTACGCAGTTTTCATCTGTTCTGATGTTGCAAATTTTGTATAAAAATGTTAAAATTATTTACAGTTTTGAAAAGGAATAAACTGATAAGTGACCAGCGTTCACAGTTTTAAAAAAAATTGAATGTTATTAGCTGCGTTACCTTGAAATTGCGCAATTTGAAATAACGAAAATAAATTTGCTTAAAGGAAACACGCCATTTTCAAAAAAAATTTTCCTTTCTCGAGAAAAAGTTTCGACAGGTGGTTTTTCTGGCCGTATCAAAATTAGTTTATTTCGCAAAACTGCAATTGAAACACTGTATTTCGCATCACACAAGTCACACGATCAACAACCGGATGTTGCCGCTGGTGCAAACCACGAAGATGACAACAGGAAGTAGTTGGAGGACCATGTTTTCAATGCCTTATCGCGTGAACGAGCTTATTCACGTGTGATTTTAATTTAATTTCTTATTTAATCATACAGACTGACTATATTCGATGTTACAAATTAAGTTAATAAACTGAACTTGGATATTGTTGCAGCTCATTTTATTGATCTGTTTTAAAAAAACCAGGTGATTTATATGCAGAATGTTGGTGCCAGTGGTTTGTACAGATAAATAATTAAGTATTATCAGGTTCTCAATCATATTTCAATTCAGTGCGGAATGAAAACAAATTATATTCCCTGCAGGGGCATGATGGAAAACAATTGAGAACAACTGCTTTAAATTGCCCTGTTGCTCAAGATGTGCTATCCAAAAAAATGCCTTGCCTAGATATATGTGTTGCATTGCTAATATATTAATACTTTGATTCACTCAGTAGCTAATTGTGATTTGTTTTTTCTCTTCATCATTAAAAATGCTTAATAATTTGGTTTCCCAAGACCAAAGAAGCACCTTGGACTCTTGGAGTTTTTAAATGAGTAATAATGCATCCTTGAATGGGAAATAAATGTAATTCACATCAGATTAGATTGTTTTATTAGTAGTTAAATACATTGATGATTGATGATCTTATTATTTATGTTTGAAGATCTTATTATTTATGTGGTAGTGTAATTTAATATACAGTAAAATCCCACAGTGTGATTCATAAAGCAGGCTACCTAAAGCTTTTAGAGGTTCATACATGTTGGACACATTTAGCAGAAAAAACAAGCAAACAAAGGGAAAGAAACACCAAATAACAGCTAAAAAAATCTATCAGACAAAATCAGTACATGATATACGGTAGACTTCATTATTCAGTTTTATCATCTTTTTCATTCATCTTGAATTATAATCTGCATTTTCTGATTGTTCGGATGAGGACGGGTTGGTTCCTGTCTCCTCTTGTCCTCTGGGACGCTGACCTGCTCACTCCTAAGCCACCTGATCCTGAAGGAAAACAAACAAAAGTGTGCTTTCTCCTCCTACCACATGAATTCCTGATTAAGAATAAACTCGATTTTTTTTTTGTTTTGTTTTGGTTTGTTTTTTTTGTTTTGTTTTTTTAACCCTTTAACTGCCACGATGACGCTGGTGTCCTCATGGACGCATTGACTTGCATGTAAGCATTTTGAGGGTGACAGTTACGACAGCATCAGTCATCCCTTCTGCTCCCAAAGCATAAACAAACCATTTACATATCACATTTTCAGTTTCAACCTTATTAGTTTGATTAATTATGGAGGCAAAATATATAAAAGTAATTAAACCCCACGTATAATTTTACTTATTTGTATAACGCTTTGTAGAAGTAGTGAGCTAAATAAATTTGCTTTTATTTTTAGTTGAGCAAAACGTGGAGCTCCTGCCATTTTTAGGAAAGCTCCATCTACTTTTAGATGAAATAGGTAGCAAGTCTAATATTTCTGCAGCACATTTTTACCTGTGATTGGCCATTTTTTTTTTCTTATGAATCCCCAGGACTCTCCTGGTCTTCATCCGTCTTTGCAGAGCTGATCTCTGGTTCAGAATAAAGCAGAAACAATGTAAGCTTTCTACATGTATTGTTTAGGGGTTACGAAGTATTGATTGTTTGAAAATGACATCATGAACCAGCAAAATCAGAAACTGTTAACATTAATTTTTATCTCCTACAATCTCAATCTGCTTCCCAGTGAAAACAACTACATTTATACCTTTCTTCTGTTTCTGATTTTTGCTTGAAAATGATTTACATCATAACCTGAGTAAATAAAAAGCAGTTCTCAAATTCAAATTAAATTTTTCACTGGGGGGAACAAAGCCATCCAAACCAGCCTGACCCTGTGTGAAAATCCAGCGGTTAAATCGTTTAAAGTTGAAAGTTGAGTTTGATTCTCAGGTTATGCATGAGCTTAATTTAAGTTTAGCCAGGCCTTTGTGTGGTGATGCATTCAGGTAACATTCAGAGAGTTCATACCTTGATAGCTTGACCTGAAGCTTATTTCCTCATTATGGTCAATCCTGCAGAGAATTATCAAGTCAACAATTGTAAGACTTGTTAAAGAAAAAAGACTAATTCTGATAGATCTTAAATGCATCATAATTACCTAATTTCTTCTCTGATCTTTGCACCTTGTTCCTGCCTGAAAACCTTTCAAGTTGGTGAGAAAAACAGGTCATCATTCTTAGATCAACACAAGATGGAGCTCTTTCCATGTTTAATAGATAAAAGCCTTTTATATTTGGAAAAAAACAAACAAGCATTCCCTGCTCATGCTTAACCCTTCTATGAAATATATGTAAAATATACAAAGATTCAGCAGCAGAGCTGTTTTTACCTCTAGGTCCATCTCCGAGGTGTCACCTGAGCCAACACAATCAGAAAATCTCAGTCAGTATCATGCTTTGAAATATCTTCTCTTCAAATAATCCAAATGTTTGTGAAATTTAAAGAATGTACATAAATATGTACAATATAAAAATATTTATATTCACAAGGTGAGGGTGTGTTTGTTACTGACAACAGAAGGCAGCACTGTAGTCCGTGTTTTATTTCAGATTTAGACTCAGATACAAACCTAGGAGCTGTCGGCAATTTGCCATTACCTCTGCTGATTTATCTCTACATCAATGTTAGAATCGCCGCTACCATTTTAAACTAAATAGCATTGAACCAGCAGGACATTCGATTGATTGAGCATTCAGATGTTCAGCATTCGCTTGAGGTTAAATTTAATCAGGTGGAGAAACTGGGAGGGAAAACGGTTCATTTTTGTTTTGCTCTGTTCAGAAAAGTCGAGATTAAGGGTCAAGTCAAATCCATAAAGAAGTTCCTTCAACAGAAGGTATTTTTATTTTGATCATGCTGAAGCCTGGAAGATTTAGGTTTAAAATTCTTTGTATTTAACCTATAAGGTTGTTGCTGATTGGTAATGAGACAGCCATCTCTCTAAAAGGACAAGTGTTAATGTTAGAACAAAGGATTTTACAGTTTTCACATAGAGTTGATGAAAAACTGCATGCTGAGAATATTTTTTTATCCTTCTCAGAGATCAATGGAAAAGCTTTACATCAACCTTTAAACCCTTCCTATATTTGCTGAGTTGCTTCTTTTGCATGTTTCAGCTGGCATTTTGATAATTTATCTTTGGTGATGGCCTTCAAGCCTTTGAGGTTAGAAGGCCTCCATATCATAATCCTGATTCAAGTCAGGACTATTAGATGAAAATAATAGTGTTGAGATCAAGTTTTTAGCAAGAAAGTTATCTGTCTTACTCTGGGTGACGTCGCTTGCCGCAGATGTCTGCATACTTGAAAGACCACACAAAATAGAATCGTGAGACTTGTTGTAGGAAACTAAAAGGAGCTGTTAGACCTTTTTTCAAACCTTACCTGCGTTCTTCAAACTCCAGCAGATGCTTGTAGGCAGCGATCTCCAAATTCATTGCCACCCTGCAACTGTGCAGGCCCTGGTACTTGCGGATATAATACATAATCTCATCCTCCTTAGCGCTGATCTTTTCTTTGAGACTTGTGATTGTCCTCTGCAAGCTTTTGACCTCAAGCTGGTGGGATTCCACCATTCTCAGTGTCTGGTTCTTCAGACATTCAATCTGAGTTTTTTTTTTGATAGAGGAGAGGAGATGGGATCATTATAGGCTCAGACAGGATAGAGGAGATGTCACACGTGTGCTTTACATACTGTGGCTCTGAGTGAGCTGATCTCACATGTGTTGGACTGGATCAGGCGAGTGAAGTCTGTGATCTTCTGGTGGGCCTCAATGAGTTCCTCATCTTTCTTACGCATGGTCTTATTCAGTTCTTCAAGCTACAGGCGCAAAGTTTATTAGCAAAGTGTCACACTGAAGTGACAGATCAGACTGAGACAGGCCAGAATGGCTCCATCAAAACATACACTTTTTGGTGGTTTTTTTTGTTTGTTTTTCACCTTTATTTATACAGGTAAATCTCACTGAATCTCATGTCATTGTTTTTAAGAGTGAACTGTTGGTTCCTTTATTATAATTCTCTATAGTCGTTACACCCTTCAGTCACCCTTCAGTAGTGCTTTCAGAGATGTTTTTGTCTGAAATAAAATTTTTGGGTTAACACACATCAGGTTGTGGAGCTCATCATTGTCCTATTAGGACATGAGGATGAACATGAGGATTTCTTATGCTCATTGCAAACCAAAGTTAATTATGGAGTACCACAGGGTTGAGTGTTTGGGCAGTTGTCTTTATAACATTTCCACCATTATGACCAAAAAGTTAAAATCTACTTAATAAACCAATATCTCTTACCTGGCTTTTGAACAGCACCTCAATCTCAAGAGTATTACCACTGGTAATGACACTTATATCCTCCCGTATTTTCTTCAGTATCAGAGTCAAGTCAATATCGGCGCCACCAGCGTTATCGCAAATTTTCTTCATGATCTTCTTCAAGTAATCTATGTCTATGTCCTGCAGAAGGACAATGAGTTTTAATCTCAATAACATGGTAATAGTAAGTGGTACAGAGAAGAAAATGCTAACATTGCTGAAACTAAATATGAGCATATAAAGTCTGTAACCTGGTTAGTTTTTGAGTACAAGTTAAACTTTCAGCTTTTGAGATTGTATATACTGTCTTATTACAATAGTTTTTTTTTAAAGGATTTTTTCAGCTCTAGTGGCCTTTATTTGATAGTGAAGTGACAGGAAGTTGGGTTGTGAGAGAAGGGGAAGACATGTTGCAAAGATCAATGAGCCAGGACTCAAACCCGTGACGGCTACGTCAAGGACTAAGGTCGCTTGCTCTGTCCCTGTGCCACCACGTACCTCATTCTAATAGTTTTAATGATCTCTATTTGTTCTTCATCATGATCCTTCTGTAGGTGTTTTGGTGATTAGCTGTCTTAACAATGACAAACGGGTTCCCAAACAGACTCTTCAACTTGTATGATGAGTATTATTTTCCAAAGCCTTTGGTTCCCAACTCTCCAACACCTTTAGAAACCTTTTCCAGATCTTTCAGAATAATTTGGAGCTCACTTAAGTTCATCTTTAGTTGTTGGCACACTCTTCTTTCTCCTTCCTCATGTCTTTCCATTATTATCAAGTCTTTGACTTTCAGGCTGTTGGTAGCCCTCCATATCACCTCTGATTGGCAAGTTTTCAGATGTCTTACTGCCAATCGTAAATGATTGCTTTAGGATGAGGGTTTTCTGTTATTAGCCATATTACCATCCTCAATCATATGGACAATCGAAACACATTAGTCAGGAGTTGGAGATGAGTTGATGCCCTCTCCCTGACCAGGTGTCAGTCTTCCAAAGTCACTTGTCTGAGTGGAATTGCCCACAACACACCCTCTTGTCTCTTTCACTTTCACTATGTTCACAGTTTTAAGCTTCCCTGTTTCCAGCAACTGAGACAAAGGTTGGTGTATACACTTGTGCTGATCCCTTGGTTCTGCAACACCTGGGCCAAAGAATGGCACAAAATTTATTGTACAAGCTGGTGGTGATTCATCAGTGCCTACTCCAGTCTAATATTGGGTAAGAGAAGATGACTTTCTACTCTGGACCTTCTCCTGCATGCTGACTCTCATAGGCTGGCTCCCTAATTTAGGATGACCATTTTCTGTGTCAAAAGTCATTCTTTTCACTAAGAGCTCAAGCTTCAATTGTAACATATGATGTGATCTGGTTAAATCTTGAAAGGAGAGAGAGTTGTGCCCTGCCTCCAATCCTCTTCCTTCTCCCAGTTCATGGATGATGTGGCCCAGTTTGTTTGGTAGAAAGACAGCCAGCTGGTCATTACAGTCTTCTAAATGGGTCCATCAGCAGCTGGACAAAGTTTAGTTGTATGGGTGGAGACTGTATCTGTATTTAGTCTCCTGTACTGGTTTTTTTGCAATGTTTCAGGGTAGCTGAAATGATTCTTGTTTCAGATTCTGTCTCTTGGCCTTCTTTAGTAGTTTTTCCAAGTACTGCTAGCCTTTTTGAACACCAACTTTCTGACCTGGTTTTGCTTCTGCTTCTGTTTTGGAAACTTCAACTTTGATTGGATTTAGCAGAACTGGACTGAGCTAAAACATTATTGAGTGTAAGTCTTGCAAATGAGTCCCCTACTGCTATGCAAAATGACAACCAGGTATAAAGAATATCTGAAACGAGAACAAGGAGTGAGTGTAGATAAAGAATGAGAATAAGGACCTTATTGTTGGTCTTCAGGAAGGCAATCTCCTCCTCCAGAAACTTGATTTTTTCCTCCAGGATCTGAATTGTTTTTCTAAACTCACAGTTTTCCTATAACAATTTATGAGAACACTAAGTTATACAACACAAGTAACTCTCAGCTTAAATTTAAGTATTAATTATATTGTGCATGAACAAAGTAAAAAAAACATATTGAATAAGGCATCCAGGTCTTACCTTTATCAAAACAGAAATTTTTTCCTCAGCTTCTGATCTGAATGTGATCTCCCTCTGCAGTCTGGATCACAGAAAAACAGAGGAGATAAGTCTTCATTTTTCATTAATATATGCTCATTGTCCAAAGACTTTAAAATAGAAAATCTTTTAAAATGGCAAGGCAACAAAAATCTTAACTAAATGTTTAAGCCTCTTTGTGATGCTGAAGTTAATAGGTTCTCAGCCTGAAGGACATCCTGCTTCTCCTTCATGGGTCAATGATTGGTTGCTTCCAGCTGAAGAGCTATGGAACGGTCCTTCAATAAAAGGCCCTCTTAGTCAGTCCTTCAAGCTTTTTCCACCTCATGCCCACAGTTAAGTATGGTCGAGGATTTATGATGATGTAGACTTTTTGTTATTCCAAAGGTCCTGGGAACTGTCGTGGGGTCTAGGCTCTGAACCTGGAAACTGTGTTCAACTCTGTTTGAGGTGAAAAGGTGCTGTCTAACCATCTAATCTTATAGAGGTTACTTTGGCAAACTCTCCTTACACTTCAACCATGGGTTCCTTTTTGTGGCACTGGTTTCGCAGATGGTTTCCAAGTACATAGTATTAAGACATATGTGTCCAGCTTCGGTCCTCAGGGGCCAGTGTTCTACCAGCTTTCAATGTGTCTCTTCTCCGACAAAGCAAATTCAAATGGTCCAGCTACCTCCTCAACATTTCATTAAGTTCTGCAAAAGCCTGCTGATGAACCGTCATTTGATTCGGGTGTGTTAAACCAGAGAAAGACCTAAAACATGTCGGGTACTAGCCTTTGAGGACTGACTCTGGGCACTACTTTTTTTTTAAGACCTGCATTATTTTCCTAGAATGGCTAAAAGTCATGAAAGACTCATTTAATTTTCACGCCACACCGTTTGGTGGTAAAGTTTGAATTTGATCCTTCACCATCTGTTTAATATTTAATAAAGAAATAAAAGGAGTTAAAAACAAGATTCTTGTCAGAATCGGATCATTTAAGACATTCTTATGAGTTGGGCTACTCTTATGCATAAAAGACAGTGGAGACTACTGAACTGCTGGAAAGCTAACAAATGAGGCTACACGTTGAGGATGTTGGATCTGTGGAGCTTAACAAACTCCACAAAACCTCTGATGTAATGTTTCAATATCCTCAGAACACAAGGAAATACAACAAAGATGCTAAAGACTGCAAAGGGAAAACAAGATGATCGGTTGGGGGTTTATAATCAGCCCCATCGTCCCCATTGAGTAGCCTTGATCAGCTGAATATGAGGGAAGTTAAGCTGAGATATGTGATAGTGACAAAGCTAGAAACTGATTCCTACTTTGTCCACCGCAGAGACCAGCAAGCCAGCACACGCATGAGCAGCAGAGATCCTCAGTGGTAGAAGGGTGATAATGTGATAGTAGACCCTCACACAGCTTAAACAATGGGTAGGGGGCCTAAATTCAGTCAACAATCTATGGCATGACTCAAACACTGATGTTCAGAGAATATCTCCACCCAGTCTAGTGGAGCTTGAGCTATTTTGCAAAGAGGAATGTGCAAATGTTTTGGTGTAGATGTGCAAAGTTGGCGCTTCCCACCTGATATCTAGGCCCTTTAGCTCTGCGTCTCTTTCTGCTTTTTGACGGGTCAGCGTCTCTATCTCCTGTCTCATCTTGGTTATCCGTTCCTCATACGAGGAAGAAATCTGCTTGATCTCATGGAGTTGCAGATACTCCAACTCCACCTTAAGGCTGCAGTTCTGTCTCTTCAGGGAATGGATTTTCTCGATGAAGATGGCAAAGCGGTCATTCAGCTCCTTGAGCTTCTCTGGCTCGTTACCGCACATGCTCACCAGCATCTTCATGGTTTCTTCCAGCATTTTGGAGTGGTCAATGGAGACCATTTGCTCCTCACTTTCTGATGACGTAGTGTCAATGAAGCAAGCTTCTGTGGACATGGTTTGGGACATATAGACCTAAAAGGGTAGCAGGATAAGAAAGAGACACTGATAAAGAAATTATGGCATTTGCAGTCATTCTCTCACATTTTTCTCACTCCTTCTAGCTTGCCTCAAAACAGAAGGAAGGTACAGATGTGGAAATGCTTGCTTGAGTGGTTTCTCAGACGGTTTCAAGGAACATAACACCAAAATCTGCGGGGTTTTTTAATTTTTTGTTTTTTCAGGTTACCCTAAAAGTTGCCCAATGGTAGAATAACAGACTACCTTCTAATTTCAAGATGATAGTTCGTGGTGGTGTTTGCATCTGATCCTTGGTCCTTTTGAGTGCTATGTAATTTAGAGATTTGATCAGAATGTAATGATTTCACAAATATTCTCAATATATTCAGAATGAAACTGACTGTTTTCCTGAGAGTAAAACTCATTGCTCGCTTATGACTAAATATGAAAATATGTTGTGTGTCATAATGTCCTAGTTGTTTTTCTGATTTAAAAGCAAACAATACCCATGAAGGTTGTTAGACAATGAAAATGTATTTGCATACAATAGCATTTAATATATATTTTTGAAGTTTACAAAGGAAGTTTTCCACAAGACAGCGAGTATACTAGTTATATTTGTTTTATTTAACTATTTTTACTGTTTCTGTCATTTTTTTTATTACAAGTATTTGAACAATTTTAATTTTTGCCTACAGAAACCTGAATTATCCTGGAAAGCACATCATCAATCCCCACTGAGGATTGTTTCAAGTAGGCAATGTGAACCAATTTTCACAGCCAGTGAACCAGTGAGCTTCTTGCCAGGTTCCACCGCTGACTCGTAATCTTCATGCCAGCAATTAGTCCAGCTAACAATAGTTTGACTGAATCTCTATTGTTTTAAATATAGCTCAATACTGTAAAGGGGGTGATTGGCAGCGCTAAGCCCCTCCTCCTGGCTCTGATTGGTTGTTTCAGGTCGGGAGCGGAGCGTTTCTTTAGACGGCAATAGAAGCTCAGGGAGGAGGAGGAGGAGCTCCATCCTTTCACAGATTATCCGTCTCAGACCAAACTGTCACGACTTGGTGACAGTTTTAGCAACTATGCAAAAAACATGTTTTTGTAAAAGTTACATACTGCAGCTTTAAGGTTGGAGGACTACTTTGTACGACACAGAACTCACTTTGCCAATTGCTGCACTCTGACCAGCCCCCACCACAGAGAAAACCCCAGCCCCTCATTTATGTAAAAGAACATCAATTAAAAACGGAGTTGAAATACGTAAAGTAACTTCATAAAATAAAAGTAAAGAAAATAAAACACTGTTATGAAAAAACTATTTGAAAATGTTTTTCTTATTTAATTTATTTATTTAAAGAAGTATTTATTAATTTTTTTGTTAATAGCAGCATTCATTTATTTATTTAATTAGGAATGAAACGGCTCCCATACCCAAGTGGTTCTTTGGAACCACTTGAAACTTTTGCTAAAAATGATAAAGAACCATTTATGGTTTTAAATATAGATGAAATAAATTCAGGTTTTTAGGCATCTTTTGATTGTAAAGCTTGAATTTTATAGTTATGATCCCATTTAGAACAAAAAAAAATCCTTATGATGTTAAATAATTTCTGCAACAATCTCCTATTTAGCATGAAACATGTAGGTAGAGTAGCTCTGAATTCACAGAAATCTATAAAAATCTGTATTTGAACTTCATGGCTCAGCTTCAGTAAAGTTAAAAGAACAAAAACAAATGTACCATCTTACCGTTTAGAGGAGAAAGTCTGCAGGCCAGGGTTCCAGCTTTTACCATCAGATGAGCTTGTTGCAGATTTCCCTGTCTTTTTATACAAACTGTTCACACCCCTGCTCCTGACCTTTTTCAACTTTGACGAGATGGAAGCTGATTGGACAAGAGAATGCTTTGAGCGATGACATAAACACAGGAAGTGATTCCATTTTTGTTGATGTAACTAATTTCCTTGTTGATCAAATACTGTAGTTATTTTTCATCCTAATAGTGACGTTTCTGCAGTGTTTTTAAACTTTTAATGTTTCTTCTGATTTTAAACTCAAGTTGTCTCTTAGATTTACCTGATTTTAGGATAATGACACACCTTTGGATGTCTGTGATGGAATCCTCACACAGATTAGATTAAGGCTCATTTCTTCTTTTTTAAATACCTATGAATGACTCAGATGGGAGTTGTTGATATTTGTTGAGACTATTTGAAATATCTGAGAAATGCTCCTAAATATAAAAACTAATGACACAGCGTGTGTATATGTCAGATGTTAAAGATGAGAGGGTGAAAACGGGTTCAGGCGATTCTTCAGAAAAGATCAACTTTGGCCCCACCCTCGCATCTCTACCAGCTCTGGTCCTTTCAGTTTCAAGGCTTTTAGTCCTGGTTGACCACTTTATGACTTGATGCTGCAGAGTTTCAGTAATTTTTGTGTTTCATTTCCATATGCTTGTGTGCATTATGACCAACAATCTCTACTGTAGTGTCAGAAGTCTTGAAGTTCGTTCGGAGCCTCTGCCATATTGTTTTCAGAGAGAAGAAGCTTCTCCTTCAACTCGGCCACTCTTTAATTGTCCTGTCACAAATTATAACATTTAAGACTCTGAGGTGAAGCTCTTGTGTGTTTTTGGTCATTTCTGAGCTTCACGCTCCAACCTTGGGGTGAATCTGCTGGGAGGTTCACTCCTGGGAAGATCGGCATCTGACCAATTGAGAATAAGTTTGGAGTTTCATGTCACTTTGTGTTTATTTTGTATATTTTTAGCAGATCTTGGTGCTTTATGTTATTGGTTGTTTTAGTCATTTTCTGTCTGGTTATTGTTTCACGCTTCCCTTTGTGTTTATTTTGTTCAGATTTTCCATTGCTCACCTGTTCTGCATCCAATCATCAACCTTGTCACAAGAAAAGCTCCCTGTTTTCACACATTTCTTGCCAGATCACCCTGTTAACTTCTTGATTTAGGCCATTTTTATTCTTACTACGCTTGGTTTGCCTCTGTGTTGTTTCATTTTACTGTTTTCTCATCGTTAGGTCTGTAAGTCTCCACCAACAAAATGTCAGTGTTGCATGTTACAGTTTAAAAAAAGTAAATTTTTTGTAAATAATTATTGTAAAAACCAGAAGAATCAGTGACCAGACTTTGCCGTGTCTCTGTCTCAATCTGCTTCTTCAGGAATGTCAAAAATTTGGCGCCACCTGCACATGCAGAGTTGTATGAAGATAACTTCCTGTCATCGAGCCCCACCTGTACACACCCTTTGCCATCCGTGCGTTCACAGTGATAACATCCTGGGATGTCTGATGTCTTTTCTCCTTGGCCTTGCATTCATTTTCATTAAAAAAAAAAAAAATCTGAAGTGTGGCGCTTATTTATGTTCAGCACCCTGCGTCAAAACGCTGTCATTTCACATTTTTCCCCTCCTCCTTTGGAGCTCAAGTTCTTTCAGACTGCATGGAACAGAAAGTTTCAGGCCTTGCCACATATTCTCAGTTAGATTCAGGTCTGGACTTTGACTAGGCCATTCCGACACATTAATCTAAACCATCCATTGTATCTCTGGCTGTATGTTTAGGGTGGTCGTCCTGCTGCAAGGTGAACCTCCACCTCAGTCTCAGGTCTTCTGCAGCCTCCAGCATTTATGTATTTTTCTCCATCCATCTCCCCATCAGCTCTGACCAGCTTCCCCACACCATGATGCTGTCACTGTGGGGATCACGTATCCATAGTGATGTGGAGTATTTTGCATGGTGGCCTAAAAGCTCAGTTATGGTAGTTTGATGGGGAGCAGCAGTTCCTACTTTAAGGTCATTGCCGACGTCGCTCCTCCTCGTTATTAACCCAAATGTTCCACAGCAGCAAATTTATATCAGGATGATCAGTTAATCCACGGACTTACTTTCCCTCTTAAACCCTAATCCAGTGGAACCAGCAGGGATTTACCATCTTTGTTTAATAGATATTTACATTTTCACACCTAAGGTTTGATTTGAACAACTTTAGAAGCTGGAAAAGAACCGATCCGTTTGATTGGGTCCAACTGATCCAAAAGGAACCAGTGGGGACAGTTTTTGGTCAGAACAACTTAAAAATCAAAGTTGCAGCCTTCCAAATAATTTTTTGTGATTTTTCTTTGTTTTGTCTCGACTAAATGCTGAAAGAATCACATAAATGCAGTCATACTGTGCAAATCCAAAAAGTTTATTGGTAAAATGGAGGATTATTTGTAGTAACGGGAAAAGTTCAGATACAATAACCTAAAATTTGTGGAGTTATTTTAACAAATTTTGATAAAGTTATGGATCTGCCTGAGAAGCAGAATAATTGTTTTAACAGACCTGAAATGTTCAGATGAATAACTTCACCATGAAAGTAGAGAAAAGCATTTTTAAATTCCTCTTTCTAACCTTTCCTGATTAATGTGCAGAATAATGAACATTTAATGTTCTATTCAGAATGAGATTTAATTGCAGAAGAGTAATTATGGAATGTTTTAATCTATTCATATAAAGTGTATTGTAGTTATAAATGCCATGTTCTTTAAAATTAATGACTAAAAACGATTTAAAAACTGGATTTCCTTTACAGCCATGTTTTGCATCATGTTGTTGAGCTTTCTATATTTTCTCTGCAATGCAGCAGATCTTTAACCTCAAATACTGCAAAAGAAAAATGCTGATTCAGATTAAATGTTAATTTATTTTTATTAGCCTGCATACATATACGTATATAAAGATGTTTGTCTTTGAGGTCAAAATATTTAGAGTTGTTTCCTCGACTCTTCGTGACAAAGCAATTCTTCAGGAATGCTAAAAGCTGGCAAACGTCGTCTCCACATCGAGACTGATGAAGATAACTTCCTGTCATCGGGCCCACCTGGACACACCCTGTGCCATCACGCATTCACAAAGATAATCTCTGGTCATGAGGTGATCATTCAGCCTGGGGAGAGACTGTCTGAAATGCTTCCCACTTGTAAATGATCTGCCTCTCAGCAGAATGATGGACTTCAAACTGCTTGGAAGTTGTCTCCTTCCAGATCGCTGGGCAGCTGGAGTTGCTGCTCTGTGGACATTGCTGACGTCTTTTCATCTTGACGGTGTGTTTCCTCCAGCTCAGTTTTTAGAAGCACTGAGAACTCCTGTCCTGAGTGGAAAAACTCCTGCAGCGTTCACTGATCTGTAGAAAGAACTTTCTACTGAGCGTTTTTCCACAATAAATAACAAAAATCTTGTTGTTTGAGTTATGATGTATAGTGTTTCACTGATTGACAAAGGATTACCTAATTGTAAACTGGAAGGAACATGGTTAAAAATCCATTTCTAAAGAGTGTGGTGTTTTTGGAATGGCCTAGTCAAAGTTCTGATTCAAAGTTGCTGTGGCATAAGATTAAATGGGCTGTTCCTTCGAGAAAAAAAAAAACAACCGATGTGACTGAATGAAAACAATTCAGCAAAGCAAAGTGGGTCAAAATTCTTCCAGTGTTGCTGCCTTTGGGTGGAACAAAATTAGGTTTAGAGGAGTGATTTCTGAAAAACTGACTCTGATCTGAAACATTTAAATGTGCCAAAATGAGCAGAACTTCATCCCACCAGCTCTGACCAGCTTCCCTGTGCTCGCTGAAGAGAATCGCCCCCTTGTATCCCTCCTCCTGATATAACTTGTTGGGTTAAATCATTTTGAAAACGATGAACATTAAACATTTCGCCACTATTGTTGGAGGTAAACATGTTTCCCTTTTTCTCAGGAATGTTAAGAATGAAGCCTCTCCTGCATCTGTGCAGTGCCAGACAGATATTCTGTGTTATCAACCCACACCTGGACACACCCTTTACCAACCAAGCATTTATGAAAACAGCATTCTGTCACAAGGTGTTTATATCAGTAAACCTCAAAGAATTGTCCTTATTAAAAAATATATATGTTAAAATCATCGAAAATGTCCCTGACCTAAAGCCTGTTTAGTTATGAGTCTTCGATATTTATGTTTTGATCATTTCCTTGTTGTGTATTTATTTTCTTTAGGTGTTGTCGTATTAATTCATGACTTTGAGTTCATTTTCCGTATTTATTCATGTTTTATTCCTTATCGATGTATATTTATTTCTCTTAGATTGTCGGGCCTTTTCTCTTTGCTTCGTGGTTTCTGAGTCTTAGTTCAGCCCCTTCGTGTTTGTCATTCTACTGCAAAAACACTAAATCTTACTAAGTATCTTTATCTTGTTTCCAGTGCAAATATCTTGAATACTCTTGAAATAAGACAAAATTAACTTACAGGTAACTTTTCAGCAGCTATAGGAGCTTATTTTAAGTCAGTAATTCCTTAATGTTATTGAAAAAGTTCTAGTTATAAGTGAAATGATCTCCCAGTGAAACAAGATATTTTAACTTAAGATATGGGGAAACTGTCTTGTTCCACTGGCAGATTATTTCACTGATAAGCACAACTTTTCCAGGAGCTGCAGTTTCTAAGTTTCTGAGCTTCCGCCTCACAGATCACCCCTCCCCCGCAACTTCCCCACTCAGCTCCTCCAGACTAGCTAGCAGCAATCAGCAAACACCTGGTGGAACTGCGCATCTATTGAGCTCATTATATGAGCTACTTCTCAGTGAAATGCTGTTAAAAACATTGTAAAAGGGTTAATAGAGGAGCGCTGTTGTGATGACTTCCTGAAGGCAGAGCTTCAGAAAGAGCAGAACTTTCTTTAAGAGACAGAGGCCCAATTTCAAAGTGTTAAATTATGAAGTAAAATTTCTTTTGAGTCTTATTTGATATAAACAGCATTTTTAAAACAACTGAAGGTAACAGTTACTGAATGGTGCTATAAAATCACACTCAGTGCCTGGAAAATACAGAATACTTCCCCCTTTAAATATGCAACATTTTCGTGATTGGTCTAAAGCTGATTGTTTAAAATCACATTTTCATTGGAACTGATTAGATTTTTTTGTCATTGGTTTGACGTAATGCTTTCAGAAGGCCTTTCCTGGTACTTGAGCATGTGTTGGTTTGTCTCTGCTGACCTCTAGTGGTCTGATTGTGCAAAGTTTTACTTGTTTTTAAAGATGGAGATTTACTCCAGTGCATTTTGGTGTCATTTTCTTATGAAATAATTGCTGGAGTAACTGTATTAGTTTTCAGGTTGGCTTTAGTGATTGTGTTTGTCGAATTTAAAGATAGTTCTCACTGTGCTTTTTGAAAATCAATCTCATATCGCATATTTTAGTCAATTTAAAGGACAAAGGGAGAGTACAGACAGAACAACAGGACAAAACCTCTTCATGGATCTTGTTCTGGAAAGCAATCTGGAGCATCCTTATCCTGGACCAGTGTGGAAGGACATATTAAGCAGAAAATGTTGAGTAGCTCTTGGCCAGCTGTAGATATTTAAAAATCAGCTATGGGCTTCATCTGAGCATAATTTAAGCCTTTGAAATTAAAAGATATTTATGACCCTTCCAAATTATACAGAAGTCGGAGAAATTATTTCTTGCATGGAAAAACACCTGCAGCTCTGACTGATCTGTGGAAACATATTTCCACTTCATCCTTAAATATTGTGAGATTTCCTCCTTTGACATAATCATGTTTTACAAAGTACTTCAGCAAATTAAAGAGATTTTATTCAAGTTCAACTGGACATTTAAACGGAAAATTATTAGTACAAGTTTTTGTTTGAAATATTTACTGCTGAGACAATAAAAGCTCCTTTTATTATCTAAAAGTTTTCATATCAACTACGAACCTTGCATGTTGGTGTTGAAGTAGTTCGAGATCACCAATGTAGTGAATACCTTGAATTCACTTGAATAAGAGAAAACTAGCTTACAGGTAACTTTGCAGCAGATATAGGAGCTTGTTTTAAGTCAATAACTCTTTAATATTGGAACAAGATATTTTTCCCGTATTATAAGTTTAAGCATCTTGTTCCACTGGCAGATTATTTCACTTATAACTGGAACATTTCATCAATATTAAAGAGTTATTGACTTAAAACAAGCTCCTATATCTGCTGCAAAGTTACTTGTAAGCTAGTTTTCTCTTATTCCAAGTGAATCCAAGGTATTTGCAGTAGAATCTGGACCAGAAATACTTGGTGAGATTTTGTGTTTTTGCTGTGCTCTTTCTCGGCCTGTTAAACTCTTCCTGTTCCCAAAACTAATGTATTCATCCAACAGAACTGAACTATTTGAAAGGCTTTACCTTTATTCATTAATAATCAGTTCATCTGTACCACATGGATTTGGGCCTCTCACTTTTAGCAGTGGCCAATTTACCAAAAATTGTTTGTGTAAATACTAAGCTCCTGGATCCTGCACCATCTTGGGTCATGTTCTCAAAACATGTAAAAATGAAATGTCAAATGTCTTCACTAGCTGTGTTTCCATTACAAAGGCGTGCAAATCTCTGTCGATTTTCTGCTGTCGAAAAACCACAATTTCACAATCGCGGTGTTTCCATTAAATGGGAAATGGAAAATCACACGTGAATAAGCTCGTTCATTTGATAAGTCATTGAAAACATGTTGCGCCATGATCTTCCAGCTACTTCCTGTTGTCTTCTTCGTGGTTTGCACAGTGGCAACATCCGGTTGTTGATCATGTGACTCGTGTGATGCGAAAAAAGTGTTTCCATTGCAGTTTTGCGAAATAAACTAATTTCAGTACGGCTGGAAAACCACCTTATCCTAGCGCCAAAACTTTTTTTTATCAAAAAAGGAGTTTTTTGTTTTGTTTTTTTTTTTTTTTTTTTAATGCCAAGTTTCTATTACGCAAATTTATTTTCGTTATTTCAATTTCATTTTTTAAAAAAGCTTTTTCAACTGCATTTTGTGTGTAATGCAGTAGTTAGCCGGCCTCAATAAGGAGCCTAGCTCAGTGGCTGGTGGTGGTACCGCGAGGCCTCCATCAGTCAGTGAGGGATGCTTGGGCCTGAGACCAGTGGCACCCCAAGAAAATGTTCATGGAGGGGACCTGAAAACATGGAAGTAGACAGAGTACTCAAGGAAATTGGAAATTGGAGAGAAGAAGCAGACTCATGGATCCAGACTCATGGCAGACATGACACAGGAAAAAATAATTAGGATTAACTAAGAGAAACTTAACAATGACGATCTAGAAGGAAATAAACGTAGAGAAAACAAATTTAAATCCTACAAGAGCAGAAACACAACAGGAAGCATCTAAATGATAAGGCTGACAGAAGATAAACTAACACCACGATTTAAGAAATACACAACAATAAACTAAGAACCGAATGTGAGGGATGACCTAAGACCAGATTAAAATAAATAATAAATGATCAGAACCAGAAACGCAGATGAAACTAAAAATCTAAACACATTGATAAATTGTTGTGCTCTATTGGTGGAAAAACCCAACACCTACTAGTTAAAACATTCATGCTGCTTAGACGGCCCTACCAACAGCCTAGTCATAGGACTCAAGATCTTTCCTCATTTTTAGATCTTCCCTGTGAGAGCTTTATCTGATAACAATAACTGAACATTTAGTTGGTTTTCATTTGCAGATAAATGGTGGATGAGTTTCAAAGAACCCATGTGGTCACACCCACATGATTGTTGGCTAAGTAACAGGAAAACACTGATGTTTCTCTATACTCTGAATACCTCAGTCGTGTCTTGTTTGTTGCTTTGTGTCTTCGTGTCCCTTTTAGAGTTGTAGTATATAACTTTTATGAAAGATATGTTTTTTTACATATTTGTTAAAATGATCATTATGTCATGACAGTTTAATATAAGAGAGAATCTGTGAAAAAATCAAGCTCTGCCTTCTCCCAGTGCTCCCAGTACAAGTCAAGTTTATTTGTATAGCACATTTCAGCAGCAAGGCAGTTCAAAGTGCTTTATATTGTAAAAACATCAATCAAGTATACATCAAAATCATCAAATATCATCAAGCAAATATAATTTGAAAAATATTGATCAATGTTCTACTTATTATTAATCAAAGGCAGCTCTAAACAGGTGGGTATTTAGCCTTGATTTAAAGGAACTCAGTGTTTTGGACGTTTTGCAGTTTTCTGGAAGTTTGTTCCAGATTTGTGGTGCATAAAAGCTGGAAGCTGCTTCTCCATGTTTGGTTCTGTTTCTGGGGATGCAGAGTAGACCAGAACCAGAAGACCTGAGTGGTCTGGAAGGTTGATACAATGAGAACAGGTCTTTAATGTATTTTGGTACTAAGCCTTTCAGTGATTTATAAACTAACAGAAGTATTTTAAAGTCTATTCTCTGAGCTACAGGGAGCCAGTGGAATGACTTTAGAACTGGGGTGATGTGCTCTATTTTCTGGGTCTTAGAGAGAACATGAGCAGCATTGTTCTGGATCAGCTGCAGTTGTCAGATAGATTTTTTTAGGCTGACCTATGAAGACATTGTTGCTGTAATCAGTGTAACTAAAGATAAATGCATGGATGAGTTTCTCTAGATCTTTTTGAGACATTAGTCCTTTAATTCTGGAAATGTTCTTCAAGTGATAGAAGGCTGACTTTGTAACTATTTTTATGTGTCTCTGAAGGTTCAGGTCTGAGTCCATCACTACACCCAGATTTCGGGCCTGATCACTAGTTTCTAGCTGGAATAACTGGAGCTGCACCCTGAATCTAGATCGTTCCTTTATAGGTCTAAAGATAACTTCAGTTTTGTTTCTGTTCAGCAGGAGAAAGTTTTGGCACCTCCACACATTGATTTGTTCTAAGTATCTGTTCACTGGGTTCAGATAGGTTCAAAGTCACCTGGTGATATCGTAATGTAGAGCTGTGTATCTTTTGCGTAGTTATGGTAACTAATCTTAAAACTTGTTATAATCTGAGCTAGTGGGAGGATGTCAATATTAAATAGGAAGAGTCCTGAGATTGGAACCTTGAGGTACTCCACGTGACTTCTGTCCACTCCAATGAGAAGTTGCCTATTGACACAAAGAAATCCCTCTTCTTTAGGTAGGATTCTAACCAACTGAGTACTGTACCAGAAAGTCCGACCCAGCTCTCCAGTTGCTTCAGTAATATCTCATGGTCAACAGAGTCAAATGCTGCGCTGAGGTCCAACAGAACCAACACTGTGGTTCTTCCACAGTCTGTATTTGTGTGGATATCACTAGACACTTTGACAAGGACAGTGGTGAGCATGGAAACCGGACTGAAAGACGTCAAAGCAGTTTGTCATTGTTAAGAAGCTGTTTAACTGTTGAAACACAGCTTTTTCAGTAATTTTGCTGATGAATGGAAGGTTGGAGATTGGCCTGTACTAACAGCAGAAATACACCAGTCAGTCAGAAACAACCAATCAGAGCCAGGAGGAGGGTCTTAGTGCAGTTAGTCACCCTCATGTATGCGCTGCTCACACACTCCCCCTTGCTGTCTGCTACGCTACAGCTGGTTCACCACAACATAGCCTGCTGCTAATGCTAAGGCTAGTTAGCATGGCCACTGATGACAGCGAATAAACAGTTTAACTGGAATGATAAGTTGTTTCTCCACCGTTAGTACATTTAGCAGCGCGTATATGAGGGTGATTGACAGCGCTAAGCCCCTCCTCCTGGCTCTGATTGGTTGTTTTAGATCGGGAGTGGCGCATTTCTTTTGACAGCAATAGCAGCTCAGGGAGGAAGTGGAGGAGCTCAATCTTTTCACAGATTATCTGTCTCAGACCAAATTGTCACGACTTGGTGACAGTTTTAACAAATATGCAAAAAAAACATTTATTTTTTGTAAAAGTTACATACCGCAGCTTTAATCATTCATTTAATAAGCAGCTGTAAATCACGAGGATTGAAGACAACATAAGTCCAAAAGGAAGCTCATACATTTTCAGAAATCACCCATTCATGGCTTTACATGGTCTTCTAAATAGGTCTTCCAGATAACCTCATAATAGTCACTGTTCCCATAAACAACAACAAATCAAACGTTGACTGTTTCTTTGCAGTCTCCTACTGACAAAGGCTGTTGCGTACATTTGATTGAGAATATTTGAAAGTTAAAGCTGATAAAGGATGCAGTTTTAAAGCATAACACCTTTAGTTTGATTCCTCATAAGACATGTTTGATTCTCTTTTATTTGCATTTCACATGGAAACACCTGCTTCCCCTTCAACTACCTGTAATGACTCACCGAGACAAAAATCTAGTCGTGCTAGAAAGTGCGCACTACTTCTGGGTGCATCGCTTCTTCACTGACAGAAGGCACAACTGTCGGCTGGGGTTCACACCACGTAAGTGCTCTTTTACTTTCCAATTACTGGACAATTTTTCATCGTGTTTTTAGATAAACCTGTTGGATGAAATGAATTTAGCTCATTCTGCACCAACATATTTGTGTTTTCTCTGACTGAAAAATAAAAAACTCGAGCTCAACAAGGAAGTAAAGGTTTTCATTTAAACCTGGATATATGCAGAAAAAAAGATGTTTGCTTTTTGTTAAACTGGAACATTTCAGTATTAAATTATGCTTCTTTGTCTAAGATGTTGTGTTGGTGCTGCAAGCTAAACCCTTAAGCCTATAATTATCCCTGGGTCTTGTTGAACTGGTTTTACTGTAACACCAGAGGCCAACGCCTTGTTTTCTTTTATTTAAAAGCTTGTTGTCAACGGATCATCTGTAACAGACAGAAATGTTCAGCAGCAGCTCTGGTAAGTAACACTGTCTCATATCTCCCAATTTTTAGGATAATTTTAAGAAAAAAATCTAGAACTTGACTTTTCTCTGATTTGTACTTTAACAGACCAGCACCCTTCAGGCTACGACCTGGGCCCCCAACCGGGAGACCATTCCTCTCATGGAGGGGATGGAGGCCATGGTCCTGGTTCAAACCATGGACAGGATGGTCGCCGTGGAGGAGACAAGCACCATGAGGGTCAAGGGGGAGACCATAGAGATCATGGGGACAAGGGAAGGGGCATGTCTGACTTTGATCTTGACCTGGCTCTTGACCATGACCGTGGTCGTGACCATGACCGGGATCATGATCGGGACCATGGTCATGATCGTGACCATGACAAGGACCGGGACCATGACAGGGCCCGGGACCATGACAAGGACCGGGACCATGACAAGGACCGGGACCATGACAGGGACCGGGACCATGACAAGGACCGGGACCATGACAGGGCCCGGGACCATGACAAGGACCGGGACCATGACAGGGACCGTGGTCGTGATCATGACCGGGACCATGACAGCGACAGACACAGTCCTGACCGCCATCACAGTGGGGATAGAAGTCCTGATCGACATCGTAGTGGGAGGCACGGACGCAGCAGCAGCGGTGAACGAAGTGGCAGTCGACACCGCAGCGGTAGCGGCAAGCGAAGCGGAAGCCGTGAACGCAAGCACGGCCATGGGCATGGGCATGGCCACGGCCATGGGCACGGTCGTGGGCGAGGCCATGGACGAGGTGGACGCTGGTAGAGGAGTTAAAACAGGTGAGATTTACAGTTCCTTTTTCTTTGCTTTTTCAGCCAGCTTTGCTCTCAGACCTCCAAACTACACAACTTTTTCACTTGATACGATGCTGATATTGCAGCTTTGAGTATTAGGCGATATCATATCGGGTCAATATCGGTATCAGCACAAATCATACTTTTAATGCTTTAAAGCTGCAGTATGTAACTTTTACAAAAATGTTTTTGTTTTTTTGTTTTTAGTTAGCATGGGCTAACTAGCCGTAGCTAGTTAGCCCATGCTAACTAGCCCTAGCATTCGTGGCAGGCTATGTTGTGATGAACCAGCTGTAGCGTAGCAGAGAGCAGGGGGAGTGTGTAAGTACATGAGATTATCTGTCTACATATTACACAAAGTGATGATTTTAACAAATATGTAAAAAACATTTTTTATGTAAGTTACATGCTGCAGCTTTAAAACCCTTAACCCAATTAATAGTTTCTTTTTTTTTTGTACATACAAAAGTCCCGAGTCAGAACTTTGCATTCACGTTTCCGGTACACCCGTAAGTTTGACGCACAAACAACATTTTTAAACGACAGCAATGGAGGAAGAAGCCGCTTCTCTGGGTCTACTGAGGGATAATTTCTGCTTCTGGAAACAATCTGATTGGACGCAGGATAAGACTCGAGCTTTGTTCAAGTTATGCTAAAAGCAGTCGCCCTATCAGAGAAGCTATGCTAGCCTAAAATAGCCTCTCAATGCTAAACATGTAGCAGCAGCGCTAATGTCAGCGTCCACAGTCCACATTTCTAAAGAAGCTCCATGAATGATCAGGGGTTCCTGAAACTCTGGAAAGACGAACTTTCCTCCAATCTGATGCTTGAAGAACCTGAAGAATAGAATAAAAGCAATAAATATCTTTATTGTTGAGCTCATGTGTTTGTTTGTTTAATAAAAATAAAATATTAGCAGCAAAAAAGGGGTTTTGTATTGAAAATGTTGCTTATTTTGTCGACATATAGTTTTCAGTTAATTAATTCCAAACCCTGCCACTAACGTGATTCAAAATTTTAATCAAGTCGCACCACTAGTAAAATGTGTTGATCTCAGAACTTTATGAACCAATCAACACTTTATTACACATTATATGATGGGAACAGCTAAATCAAGAAAAGCTCGTTCTGCAGACCGACTGTTCAACCTGTCATGGAAACAACAAATGTCAGAGAAAAGAAAAAACTAAATTTTCTTTACTTGTCTTCCAGGCTCATCGTGCACCAACCAGAGAAGAAAAGAACCCAAGAAATATCAAATCTTCCCCGTATGTTTTGCATTATGTTATACCCATTGTAACTGTAACTATTCAGTTCTTTGTAAAGAAAATGCATGAAGCAGTTCTGGTTTTATGAAATAAACTGAAATATCTTTGTTTTGTTTGAATCCATATTCGAAGGGTTTTTTGTTAATTTGACACTTCATGATTTTGCATGTAAAATAAAACATAGTTAGAGGCTTGGCTTTGTTTTACTTAAAAAAAAAAAAAAAATAAAAATAATAGTATGGGTTCTTTTGTCCCTGGGTGTTGTCTGGCAGGCTGCGAGTTGTGAGCGAACTGGAAACCTGAGCTTCTTCCTGTTCGCCCTGCGGCTATAGCCGCACCCCTGGGTGGGAATATTTTAGCTCAGGTGATAAATGTGGGTGTAATGTAGCTCCTCCCCTTTAAATCAGCCTACAGAAGTCTCCTGTTATAGCTTTGTTCTTTGAATGAAACTCTGGGGAAAATGTTTGTTATTCTGAATAAATTCTAAATTTAACATAATATGTAAATAATTTACGTCAGACATGTTTAGAAGGTGCTTTGATGTTTTTTTGTTTATGCCTTTCAAGACAGATTTCTTATGTGCAGTTTGAGAGACATTTGAGGAGATTTATTTAACACTGAAAACAAAAAATAACTGAAAAGGAAATAATTTAAATTGTTATATAAATTATAATAATTCTAGATTTTATGTAGAAATTCCATTATTCCTCCTCAAAATAAGTTTTGCCCAAATCTCACAAACTGGGATTTTTATGTAAATAGATTAAGATCGAAATAAGAGTAAATAATAAAAATGTGATGCAATGAACACCAGTTCAGACCCTGACATGCCAGAGAATCTGCATGTTTGTGCATCAACCCCAAATGATGCATTTCTACTGCACTTCCCAGGATGCAATGGGTAGTTCCTCTAAGTAGACTACAAAAAAGGACCCCAATATGAATCCTTGTAAACGAAGAAGACATTTTGGAAGTGTAAGACAGTAAAATTTGGGACACTGTTAAGATTAAACACATATAAAGGAAGCGCTGTGCTAATGTCACCACACAGGTTTCCAGAAACGTTAACCTGCAGTGATCAGTTGAACCAGCAGGTGGCACAGGAGAGCTGAGATCACAGAAATGTGACTCCAAAAATGTGTCTCACCTGTCTGCTCCTGGATTATTCCTTGAAATTGAAGTATATCATGGGGAAAAATGACTTTATTATATCTTGCATCACCACTACATCAGTGCAGATTTTGAGGTAAACAGTTCCTGAGCTGCAAAAACCCACAGTCACTGGTTTACAAAGCAATATTTTCCACTAAAGGTATCGTATGGACAAGTTTGAACTGACAGCGTTAATGTTGGCAGATTGTTTGAAACTATGGAATCGATGCAGTGGATGATAATTTACAGCCACAAGAAAAAGAAAGTACACCCCTTTTTTCTTTCCTGGTTTTCTGCATCAGAACATTTCCTGTTTGAGCTGTTCAGTCAGTCTCATGGTTGTGCAGTAATCTGGGTCCACCATTCTGTCCGACATTCAGTTCACTGAGGTTTGCAGACGTTGTCTCTGGACAGCTCTCTTGATGCCCCACCACAGCAGTTTAATCAGGCCTGGACTTTGACTAGACCATTGCGTCATCTTGATTATTTGCTTTTTCAGCCTTTCTGTCGTAGATCTGCTGCTGTGTTTGGGGTCATTGGTCATTGTCATTGTTCTGCTACCACTGCAAAACAAGCCCAACCCATCACCCCTCCACCACCGTGCTTGACAGTTTGATAGGAGGGGTTTGTGCTGATGTGACTTTAATCCAGGGATCTCTACTTTGGTCTCATCTGCTGCAGAGGTCTTGTGGTTTATTCAGATGCTGTTGTGCAAAGTCATGCTTACTGACGCCTGCAGAGCCTGTTTTAAATGTTTTCCGCTTGTGAATAATCTTCTCTGTAGAACGATGGGCTTCAAATGGTTTGGAAAGGACCTTATAAGCCTTCCCAGATTGATGGATGGCAACAGTTTTCCTGTTTTTTTTTTTTTTGCTCTGCTCACACTGAGGGGCATTTCAGAAGCTTCCAAACATGCACCGTTGCACTGCTGTTTGGATTTAAATGCTGCAATAAGAAAATGTAGGTATGTGGGTTCAGCTGCTCCGTTGTGTATTGTTCATGATACCGAAACATTTAATCTCTCGGAGAATGGTCAGACTTTAGGTTATGAAATGTTAAAAAAAACAGAGGGGAGCTCATGTGGGAAAAAATACTGATTTTCTTCTGTAGATGTTTGGTGTTTTTTGATTAAACTATAAAAGTATCCTCTCATCACAGTAATCTGTGTTATAGGGTTAAACAGCCTGGAAAGGTCTAAATCAAGCCTTAGGTTTCCTTTCGATCATCTTTTGCTGTAAGTTAACAGTTAAACTCTTGTGTTTTACTTTCTGACGGACATAATGATGTAGAGCAGAGGCGTCAAACTCATTTTCATGTTGGGCCCCATCAAGATCATGAATGTCCTTAAAGGGCCGGTTGTGCCAGAATGTGTCGATAAAACCCAAAACATTAATAAATAGCTGTCTCTGCATTCCATAAGTACTTCCTAAATACTGAACTTTTCACACTGATCAGTGCCTCCAGGATTTCACGACTGTTTTTGTGATTTTTTTTTTTTTCTTTAAATCAAAATCACTGATTTTGTGGAGCTAATTTAGAAATTTTGCAATATTTCCGCTTATGTATGATGGTAAATGTGAATTTTTATCACATCGATCACTTGACATCAGGTCATGCTGAGGCAGCAGAGTAGTGGAAGGAAGAAATACTGCCACCTACAGGTGGGAGGTAGCATCACTTAAACCCGACGTTTTTGACAATTTGTGTGGAAAATTTGCAATAAACTCACAATTATGCATTAGCATGAAAAAATGTGGGGACCTGTTGATTTTGAGTGAATTTCCATAAAAAACTGGAGAAATACAGGACAAAAACTGATTTGGTTGATGAAATAATATTTGATAACACAACTGTTCTCTTGAAGGTTGTATTTATGCGTCCCTCTGGAGTCAAGAGGGCCACATAAAAAGCTATGGCGGGCCAGGTTTGGCCCCCGGGTCTTGACTTTGACACATGATGTAGAGCTAAACCTAAAATCCTGCTAAACCCAGCGTATCTGCAGCAGGACAGAGGAAACATCTTTAAACTGTAGAGTTCATCTGTCTGCAGAGCTGCAGCTCTGCTTTACAAGTCTGCTGATGAACAGATTCCTCCTGCAGAAACCATCCAAAGCAAAAATTCAAAACGTGTCACAAATCACAATTTTAGTGCTTAAAAAAGAGGAGAGTCAGCTTTTAATTTGGAGGTTTTCATCAAATATCTGCTGTCTTAGTTGACCAAACCTCAATGAAAAAAGGATTTACATTTAAAACCCTCCATTATTTGTTGAATGAATGGAAAAATGTTGTATTTTATTTGGATTTGATGCACTCGAACAACACAAAGCGATGCATACTAATAAAAATTGTGGTGTACATACATACCCCTAAATAAAGTCCAGTCAAACAACTTCACTGAGAGAACAGCGAGTTGGTAAGCAGAGTTCACCATGCAGCTGTTCTGTTTCTGGCTTTAGAGGTTCTGTGGAGAACAACCAGCATCATGAAGACCAAGGAACCCAGCAGACTGGAAGTTGTGGAGAAGTTTAAAGCAGGGTTTGGTTCCACAACAACATCCCAGGCTTTGAACGTCTCCCTGAGCTCGGATCAATCCATCCTCTGGACATGGAGAGAGGATGGACCACCTGCAGACCTACCAGGACGTGGACGTCCACCTGGAGAGCGTCAATTACAGCAGAAGCAAGAGGTCCGTGGAGAAGCTGCAGAGCTCTACAGTTCAGGTGGGAACTTTATCATGTTGTTTATCATTTATCATAAAAAATTTATCATGATAAGAATTTTGATTTGTCTCAATAAATTTCAATTGATGTTAAAAAAAAAAAAAAAACCAGTATTACAGAAGGCATTATTTTTACCATTTTCTGCACTGTTTGTTTCACAAGAGCATCAGTGAATATCAGTAAACTAGAAAATATGATTAAATGCAGCTACTGTCTGCAGTTTAGTGATATAAAGTAAGCCTATTTCACAGGGGAATGTTGTTCAAAAGCAGTATTTGTGTTTGTGGTGCTATGAATGCTTTGCCATACTGTTACCTAATAAAGAAATAATATCGTTATCGCAATAGTTCCACAAAATATCAGGTCCAAAATATCAAAGTCCATACAGCCCAGCCCAAGGTGGGACATTTCGTAAATAGCTGTGCTCTCCACAAATCTGATCTTGATGAAAGAAAAAGTTTGTTTTCCAACAGTTGTTTTTACATATCTGTATTTAAAATGTCTTCATTTAGAGCAAAGTTAATTCAAGTTCCACGTTTGTGTGCACAAAACACCCTGATTGTGATTCTCCAGTGGAGAAGGGAAGGTGGACCAAACCCAAGATGTGTGTCACGGGGAGAAACGCTGCTTTGTTGCCAACCTAGCGGTGACAATGAGACAATGTCAGAATCAGCTTAACTGTTTGTGTCGGTGTGTGTAGAGCCTTAAGTTAGTTCACTCTTTCTTTCCTGCATCTGTGCTCAGATCTAAAACACAAACATGGCATCTGAACATGTGATGTCGTGACTTAATCTAAAAATGAATCGCCTTTTTATTTTTTTTAAATTACACCACCGAGTATTTGAAAACGCCTTCTGTCTCTTTAAATGTCACGTCCACAAAAAGGGGGAGAAAAACTCATTTCGCAGCCAATCATAAAGTCCTGAGACCAGCCTCATTCCAGAGTCACAGCGCTCTCTCCTTCCTCTCTGCAGGATGCTCCTCTTCCTCTCCCTCACCGCCATCCTCTCTGCGGGCTGCGCCGTGGAGATGAACCAGACCTCCAAGCTGCTGGCGGACAGCTTGGAGCAGTGCTCAGCCTGCGACTTCCGGGAGCACAGCAAGCAGCTGCGGCTCCACAGCATCCGGTCGCAGATCCTCAGCATCCTGCGGCTGGAGCAGGCGCCCAACATCAGCCGGGACATGATCCGCCAGCTCATCCCCAAAGCGCCTCCTCTGACGCAGCTGCTGGACCAGTACGACCCGCGGGTGGAGGACGAGGAGCACGCCACGACCGAGACCATCATCACCATGGCAACAAAGCGTAGGTGCAGTTTATCCTTCTGTTCCAGCTGGGTATCTTTCCTGAAGCTTTGCACGTAAAAATAGAAGTCTGTGCGTAAATCCTGCGCGTAAAGGTGCTTTTTGAGCAGAAACAGGGGGTAAAAACTTTAACAACACATAGTTAGCTCTTCAGCCATCATGCAAGCTTATAAAGCAGAGTGTTTAGTCATCGGTTTGTGGGATTTTGGAGACCTGTCTGGGAAAACAGCTGCAAATACAACGTTTTCATGTATTCTCTTTGTTACACTGCAAAAACACAAACTCTTATCAAGTATTTCTGGTCGAGTTTCTGGTGCAAATATCTTGAATCCACTGGAAATGAGACAAAACTAACTTACAGGTAACTTTTCAGCAGATTTAGGAGCTTCTTTTAAGTCAATAATTCCTTAACATTGATGAAAAAGTTCAAGTTATAAGTGAAATAATCTGCCAGTGGAACAAGACATTTTAACTTATAATATGGGAAAAATGTCTTGTTCTACTGGCAGATTATTTCACTAATAACTAGAACTTTTTCATCAATATTAAAGAGTTATTGACTTAAAACCAGCTCCTATATCTGCTGAAAGGTTACTTATAAGTTAGTTTTGTCTTATTTCAAGTTTATTCAAGATATTTGCTCTGGAAACTAGACCAAAAATACTTGATAAGAGTTTGTGTTTTTGCAGTGTACAATTATTTCTTCCAGCAAATCCCATCCCCCAAGAAGAGCTGTCCTCCTGCTGCCTGTTCAGCCTCAGTCCGAAGATCCAGCCCAAGAACATCCTGAGCGCCCAGCTGTGGGTTCACCTGCGGCCGTCCCACACCGTCACCACCGTCTTCCTGCAGGTGTCCCGCCTCAGACTGACCAGGGAGGGAAACAGCACCCGAGTCCGGGTCCGCTCCCTGAAGATCGACACCGAAGTCGGAGCCAGCTCCTGGCAGAGCATCGACATCAAGTCGCTGCTGCAGGCCTGGCTGCGGCAGCCCGAAGCCAGTTACGGACTGGAGATCAACGCTTTTAACGCGAAAGGAGAAGATCTGGCGGTCACATCTGCGGAGCCTGGAGAGGAGGGACTGGTGAGAGAACTGATACTGGTGTCAGAAACCCTTCAGCCAAACTGGGATTATTATTATTATGATTAACATCTAAAAAATTAGCGTGATAAACAAATTTGTTGTTGCAATGTTGTTGATCAGGGGTGTCCAACATGTGGCTCAGGGGCCATTAATGGCCCTTGGAAGGATTTTGTGTGGCCCCCGACCACAGTTCAAGAATTATGCAAATGTGGCTCAAAAGCCACAGGAATTTGATGCAGATTGATAGTTTTAAAAATTATTTTAGGGTAATTTTTTAACAAATTAAATTATTATTGAAATGGGGGGAAAGTATTTTCTTTTTATTAGTCATTCTTTTTGTTTTTCACCACTGAGGAATGAAGAAAAAACGTTCTGGGGCCTATTTTGAAGAATAAAGGAGGCATACAGAATTAAGGAAACTGCAGAGGAATAAAGCTGCCGCAATAAGCTATTAATCAATTAATCACATGATAAATTAAAACGAGCTCGATAATTTCCATTCTGATATTAATATTTTTTCCAGGGCAGTTTTGTTTACAGAGACGTCATATTCCATTTTGTTTTTGGTTTCGGTTTTGTGTGGTTTTTATTTTCAGTTTTATTGTTTTTGGTTGTCATGATTTATTTTGAATATTTAAAATATCTTGAAAATTACAAAATAAATAAAGGATGTATAAAATAAAATATATAACGAAAAAAGTCACGACAAATTTAAAAAAACTACATAAATACAACAAATGAGAAAAATAGATAATGAAATAAAGGCAACTGATAAAATAATATTGAATATGAAATGGAAAATTAAATAATAATGATAATGTTAAGTTTTCTTTACAGAATGAAAGTTCATTAGTCTTTGAGAGAACAAACTTGCATTATTATTTCATTATCAATGAATCGCTTAAAAATTGAGTCAAAACAACAATATTATTATTAATCGCAATAATTTCTGGGACAATTTGTCGTCCAGCAACATTTGTTATGGTGACAGGCCGGCTCCAGATGCAATCTGATGCTGTTGGAGACGAACAGAGAAGCCCAGAGGGAGCTGCACTGCGTCTTTGGAGAGTTAGAGAAAACATATGACGGGGTGCAGAGAGGAGCTGTGGTTTTTCATGAGGAGTGGCAGAGAAGCTTGTCAGGCTGGTGCTGTGGGACAGTCGTGAGGTGTGCTCTCAGAGCAACAGAGGAGTTTCGAGGTGGAGGCGGGACCGCATCAAGGATGGTCTCTCAGCCCCTTCTTGTTGCTTTGGTGATGGACGAGCTGACAGATGAGGCCAGACAGTCTCCATGGACGGTGATGTTTGCAGGTGATGCTGTGATCTGCAGTGAGAGCAGGGCGCAGGTAGCGGAAAACCGAGAGAGGGGGTGGTACGGAGTGGAAAAGAGAGGAATGAAGATAAGTTTCAGGAAGTCAGAGTGCATGTGTGTAAATGAGAGCAGGACAAGCGGAACGGTGACATTACAGAGAGTCGAAGTAAAAACGGTGGAGGACTTCAAGTACTTGGGTCAGAGGCGTCAAACTCATTTTCATGTTGGGCCCCATCAAGATCATGAATGTCCTTAAAGGGCCGGTTGTGCCAGAATGTGTCGATAAAACCCAAAACATTAATAAATAGCTGTCTCTGCATTCCATAAGTACTTCCTAAATACTGAACTTTTCACACTGATCAGTGCCTCCAGGATTTCACGACTGTTTTTGTGATTTTTTTTTTTTTCTTTCAATCAAAATCACTGATTTTGTGGAGCTAATTTAGAAATTTTGCAATATTTCCGCTTATGTATGATGGTAAATGTGAATTTTTATCACATCGATCACTTGACATCAGGTCATGCTGAGGCAGCAGAGTAGTGGAAGGAAGAAATACTGCCACCTACAGGTGGGAGGTAGCATCACTTAAACCCGACGTTTTTGACAATTTGTGTGGAAAATTTGCAATAAACTCACAATTATGCATTAGCATGAAAAAATGTGGGGACCTGTTGATTTTGAGTGAATTTCCATAAAAAACTGGAGAAATACAGGACAAAAACTGATTTGGTTGATGAAATAATATTTGATAACACAACTGTTCTCTTGAAGGTTGTATTTATGCGTCCCTCTGGAGTCAAGAGGGCCACATAAAAAGCTATGGCGGGCCAGGTTTGGCCCCCGGGCCCTTAATTTGACACGTGACTTAGGTTCAGCAGTCCAGAGCAATGGAGAGTCTGGAAAAGAGGTGAAGAAGCATCTCAAGCAGGTTGGAATGGGTGCAGAAAAGTGTATTAGCAAGAATGAAAGGAAAGGTGTAGAAGACAGCGGTGAGAGCAACGATGTTGTTTGGGTTAGAGTCAGAACCGATGAGCAAACGGCAGGAGGCAGAACTGGAGTCTGCACAGCTCAAGATGTTCTCCAGAGGTTCTCCTTGGGGAGGAAAGGATCAGGATGGAGGACATCAGAGGGACAGCTGGTGTTTGAAGTTTTGGAGATAAAGTAAAGGAGGCCAGACTGAGAGGTTTGGACATGTTCAGAGGAGAGACGATGATTGTATCAGTAGGAGGAGGCTGAGGGGAAGACCAGAAAGGAGATGTAGAGCTGGGTGATAAATCGATTTAATCAATTAATCAAATATTTGATTTTTGAAGTTTTCATTTTTTTGAAAATCTTTTTTTTTTTTTTTTTTTCCCCTCACCAATTCACTTCTTGTGTTTCCATAGTCCAGAGTGACGTCAGCGCGCCCACGGCGGCCATCTTGTTAAACAAGTGTTTTTTTTACAGCTTCTATTTATTAGGACTTTGAATTCAGGTCGACTTTATGCTCGACCTGAAGGGTCAGGTTATAATAAAAAAAATAATAACAATACATTTTATTTGAACAGCGCTTTTCTAAAAACACAGACACTTTACAGGAATCAAGCAAAGTTACAAACACAATAATTAAGTACATCTAACAAAATCATAAAAGAAAAACACCTAAATACAAAGCACTGAACATTAAAAAAAAAATCATTTTCAAACGAAAATAAAGTCATGACGTTAAAGTTTGACACACCTGACTTAGGTTTAGCAGTCCAGAGCAATGGAAAAGAGGTGAAGAAGTCTTAATATTACCAGAATAAAGGCGTAATATTTGGAGAATGAAGTAGAGATTTTATGAGAACATCAAGAAAAATTAAAAAATAAATTAATCATCCAAGCTTTTTTTCCTCTTAATTTTAAAACGTTTCTTTTGCGTTGTCTGTTAATATTATGACTTTATTCCCATAATTAAACAAAAATTCTCATAACCTGGTCCTGATAATCCGTCGTCCAACTCACAGAAAGAATGATAGAAATAAAAGACGCTTTTTGAAAATATTTTCTTTCACTTGAAATTTCTTTTTTTAGAAAAGAAAGCCAGAACAAAATCGATTCGAACCGAATCTGGTATGAGAAAAATCAGAGGTTTTATTTTTAAGCCGTATCGCCCAGCCCTAGGTGAAAGACGACACGAAGCTAGTTGGTGTGAGGGGGAGGATGCAGAGGAAACGCCTAAATGGAGACAGATGATTCGCTGTGGCCACCCCTGAAGGAAAACCCGAAAGAGAAGAAGATTAGTTGTTTTTCACCAAAAACATTCAGTGGCTTTTACTCCAAAGTAGACTTAGACACAAGTATCCATTAAACCTGGCTAAAAACGGCAAATATATCTGAAGAAAGAGTGACCCATATTCAGTTCTTGCTGCTCAGTCACAAGATTAGTTTTCTCAACAAAAGTAGAAAACAATCCACCCAAAACATCCCCATCTTGTAGCATTGGAGGAAAACCTTCAGTCCCCTCCTGTGTTAAACATTGTCCTTCCAAACTCTGACTATGATCTCTGTAAAGTCTTTCACAAACATCCAAAACCTTGTGATTTCTTGCACTGCATCTAAATCTTTAACTCTTTTCCTTCCAGCAACCGTTCATCGAAGTAAAGATTCTCGACAGCTCTAAGCGATCCCGCCGAGACTCGGGACTCAACTGCGACGAGGAGTCCTCAGAGACCCGCTGCTGCCGCTATCCGCTCACCGTCGACTTCGAGGAGTTCGGCTGGGACTGGATCATCGCCCCCAAACGTTACCGAGCCAACTACTGCTCAGGGGAGTGCGAGTTCCTTCACCTGCAGCAGTATCCGCACGCACACCTGGTGAACAAGGCCAACCCACGGGGCACCGCCGGACCCTGCTGCACGCCCACCAAGATGTCGCCCATAAACATGCTTTACTTCAACTGCAAAGAGGAGATTATCTACGGGAAGATCGCGTCCATGGTGGTTGACAACTGTGGCTGCTCGTGAAGACGCCAAGTTACCTGCAGGAAGGTTGTAGGAACCTGATTTACTGTGAAAAATAAATCAACATCTGTAGACTGAGGAACCCTATTTTATGTATGATGCGTTTATGAGTGATCTTCATCTTGAAGACTATCCCAGAAACCATTTTCCCAAACAAAACACAGTAACTTCAGTTAAAAAGCTTTAAAGGAGATCAAATATTACTACAAACAGAATGGAAATAAGTTCTTCTAACCACAGCGAGCTGTTAAAAGCTAATATTCTAACCAGTGTGAGACCAAACAAGACAGAGGATATTATTGGGAGTCAAACTGAAAGATTGTTGACTAGACGTTGGAGAAGAATGTAAATCCTCACTGACAAGTTGTGAATGTACCAGCCCTAGTCACTTTATAAACTGTAGTACTGGCTTGGACCTCTTGGGTCCAACATGAATTTATTGTTTTGTTCCTTTCACCTCTGAAGTCGGAACATGGAGCCAGCTTTAACTGGGTTCTGGTTGCTGGGTGGAAAACCTGTAGGAATCACTCACGACTGCCCTCAGTAGCTGCGTTTCCATTACAAAGCTGCGCAAATCTGTTGAAAAAACGTAACTTCGCAATTGTGTTGTTTCCATTAAAGAAATGAAATTAAATCACACGTGAATAAGCTTGTTCACGTGAGAAGTCATTAAAAACATGCCGCGCCATGGTCCTCCAACTACTTCCTGTTGTCGTCTTCTTCGTTGGTTTGCGCCAGTGGCAGCATTCGGTTGTTGATCATGTTTTGTGTGATGCGAAAAAAGTGTTTCCATTGCTATTTTGCAAAATAAACTAATTTCGAAAATGCCGTTTCCATTTAGCGAATTTATTTTTGTAATTTCAAATTGTGCAATTTCAAGGTTAATGGAAACGCAACCTGATGCTAGCTAGAATTAGCAATATGACCCAATAACAATAGTAATGCAAATCTCGTACTCACAATATCTAATTAGAAGTCAGAAAAGCTGCGTTTTATTGACCCAAACTCCACAGAAACCTGTCAGCCAGCACAGTATCGTGTGAACGGCTGCATTTATATAGCAGCAGCTGATCGCTGCGTCACACAAGGCAGCCATGTTGGATTGGGAGGTTGAGGCTGATGAGAAAAGTTTATGTGGGGTGGCGACTTCGGGGGTGGGTTTCAAATGGGCTGCACCAGGATTTTCCACATAAGATAAGTTAAGGGGTCGTAGTGTTGTTTTGTTCCAATAGTTGATTTTATTCTCACGTTATTTGTGCCACTCACTATATATAAATACAAGAAAACTTGAGTTTGTCTCATATGTTGCACCTTAATGTGAGTACGTCACATCTGAGTTTGCACTTGCAAGTAACTAAACAGTTAACCTGCAGGGTATTTTTTTTTTAAATACCTGTTAAATTGATACTTCCTGCCTTGAGGAGAAGGTGTTTTTTTTTAGATTTTGTTTTTATTTTAGGACTATTTACCACAAATCCTGAAAGTTTAGTTTTGTATTTGCTTGAAGTCATGTGATTGAAGAAGTTAATGATCTTGAATACATTTTGTGATCAGAGGAAACTGTCTGAAACAAGGCTTTCAGCAGAAAAAGCTGATGGATGCATGGCCTCCTGCTGCTGCCTGTCCTGATTTGAGCCTTGACCAGAGCACACCCCGCAGGATGTCCTTCTTATTTTGAAAAACATGAACTGAATGACGTGTCACCTTTGTCTGTTTGCAAATTTCTCGCTGTGATTGGTTCAGAAGATCATCGCAGCTACGATTAGTCAGGGGTGAAGAAACTGGTGGTTTTCCAGATAGAGTTTTTGAGATGTTTGTTGCAAAGGACTGTCCAGTTTGTGAAGCAAAATGTTTTATCTTATTATATTTACACACAAAACTGCAGTTAATGCTATGAGTAAAAATATTTTTGAAAAATTATGAAAGTATTTGGCCAAAAACTGTTTGTAGAACGGTAAATGTTCCTTCCAGACTTGAGATGGCCAGTGACAAGGTCCTTTAAACTGCAATATCTATGGAAGAGGATTGGCGCTATAAAAAAAAAAAAAATCTGAAATTTTTCTCAGAATTCTGACTTTAAATTCAAAATTCTGACTTTAATCTCAGAATCCAGATTTTTTTAATCCGAATTCTCAGAATTCTGATTTTTTTTCTCTCTCAGAATTCTGACTTTTTTTTTTAAATTAGAATTCTGAGAATTCTGGCTTTTTTTTTTTCTCAGAATCAGAATTGTTTCAGTTGTTTATGCACCATCAGGCAAATCTCATCTTAAACCTAAAGTCTACCAAATAAATTTGGGACAGACTTTCAGTGTGGTGATTATTTTCATATGCTAACATAATTCATAAGCACCTAAGAATGTTTGGTTATTTATTTGGGTTTTGATTGACACAAATTAGAATTCTGACTTCAAAATCAGAAATTTTCTTTAAAGTAATTTTTTAGTGGCCCTGATCCTCTTCTATAAATATCACTGGCAGCCGCTAGAGGGTTGATTTTCATTCATTCATCCATCCATCATCTCTTCTGGCTCAGGTTCAGACCTGAGCACAGGTCCATCTCTGGAAGAGAGCTTTGATCCGTGGAAGTGTTGTTGCACAGAGCTGGGAGGACACGGACGGTCTCGCCTTCTCACCGTGAATGCAGACTCACCTGCTGTCAGTCTAGAGAAAGCTCTGTGCTGGTGGCCACAGGAGCTTGGAGGTGACTGGACTTTCTTTGACGTCCCAAAGTCTTCTTCACTGCAGCTGAACCTCTGATCTTGAAGGTCTTGATTATCCAGAAACCTGTTCTTTCAGTTGCAGTGCTCTTCCAGCATGTGAGTCCATTTGGATCCAAAAATCCAGAGAAGATTATGTTTTATTGTAAAGCTGATAAAACTATCTGCATCTTACTGTTCTGCACAAAGATGTGAACTGTTAATTAACCTGTTAATTAGATGCAGCCATGTAGTGGAGCAGCATCTAGTGGTGGATCAAAGAACTGCACTCCAGCTTGAGCTTGTTATTGCTGGGGGAAAAAAAACTTGTTTTATTTGAGAAACAAGATGATCTCTAATTCTTGTCTTCAGGGCCGTATTATCCCAGGGAACTAAAGATGAATCCGTGTCGGAGCAGAAACTGGGATCCCAGTTGGAGGCGTCATCCCAGTTCAATGCCGAGAGCAGATGTCCTGACTGTTGTTGTCTTCATGGGGGTTTCTGACCCTAAAAGTCTTTGTTCTGCTGAAACTCACTCAGATGCATCATCACTGATCGAACTTTAAACAGGATCTGGTTAGAGTTTTAAAAATAAGATTCATAAAATAAAAATTCAACTTAAGATTTAAAGGTAAAATCTCAAATAAAATCTGTTATGAGTTGTACATTTCCCTGAAATCTGCACTATATATTCAACAAAATGCCTTATTTCTGACCTTTCCATCAAACTTTGCATTTATAACCAGTTTCTGGAGAGAAAATGATTGTTAAATAATAAACTAACACCTCTCAGTCATGTTGATTCCCATCCTCTGTCCTCATCTGTCTTATTTGTTGTATCCATTGTCTTTATTTCAGCTAAAAATTGACATTTGTCTTTTTGTGTCATGACTTACTTGGTTTAAGAAGTAAAATTCAACCAAAGGAGGCTGACTGTAATTCCTATTTAAAAAAAATCAGCTGAGGTTATATTTGGCAAGTCCTATATCATGTATTTGCATATAAATTTTATTTGTTTCAATGGATTTTAATGGAAGAAAAACAATGTTTTCTTTAAAATCAAAGTAAAGATCTTTTATTATTTTGTAAAGTGTGATTGCTTTTCTTGCATTAGTCATGTTTCTGTGTTTCTTCTTATTCAGTTTTGCATATTTTCTGCATATTTTCCAAATAAAAGTCTGAAAAGTGTGGTGTGCATCATTATTTCAGCCCCTTTTACAAAATCAGTACTCTGTGGAATCACCTTTAGTTGTACCACCAGCTGCAAGTCTTTCAAGGTGTGTTTCTATTAGCTTTGCACATATAAACACTGACATTTTTACCCATTCTTTGCAAAATAGCTCAAGCTCAGTCAGATCTTGCTACAGATTTAGGTCTGGACTTTGACTAGGTCATTCTAACACATGGATATACTTTATCTTAAACCATCTACTGTATTTCTGGCTAAATGTTTAGGGTTGTTGTCCTGCTGGAAGGTGGACTGTAGCAGGTTCTCTTCCACAACTGTCCTGTATTTAACTCCAACCAGCTTCTCTGTCCTTGTTGAAGAGAAGCCTTCCCACAGCATGATCCTCCCACCACCATGTTTGACAGTGGAGATAATGTGTTCAGGGTGTTGTAAAGCACTAGATTCACATCACATGTAAAGTTTTGCATGTAGATTTAATTTTGGTCCCAGAAAACCTCCTTCTACATGTTTGCTGAGTCCCATCCATGTTTTGACTTTCATTCAATCATTAGTTTGCCTTCCTCCTAATGATTTTTAAATAAAGTGGATTGTAAAACTATTTTCCTGACCACAGATTCTCCCACCACCAGAATTTCTGTGGGCCTCTGTACTTCTCCAATTATTCCTCCAGTTTAGGTGGACGTCCATGTCTTGGTAGGCCTCCAGGTGGTCTACCCTCTCTCCATGTTCTGATGATGGATTGAACAGAGCTCTGGGAAATGCTCAAAGCTTGGGATAATGTTTTTACCCTGACCCTGCCTCTGAAGATAATTGGTTGTGTGACTTTACAACTTCATGTCATTTGAAAGTAAAATCTCTTCATCTAACTGGTTAAAAGACATTTACAACACATTTATAACAAGTAAACTGTTTTATATACATTTTTATAGTATGAATGTCAGATTTATATTATGAAAGAGTTTGGTAAAGTTTTAAGTTCAGTAACAAAACAGCAATATAGTAAGCTCTTTATTTAAAATTCTAGTAGCAGAGTTTGGGGTTTATATTTAATTTTGGACAAATTTATTCCATGTTTATTCCATATAATGTGCATTTCCTTTTTCCATAATATGCATTTTTTCCTTAAGTTTCAGTTTCAGTGTTGACGCAGTTCTACCTTCTTTCTCTGAAAACACGTGATTTCTCCAGGCTGTTCTGGGGACTGTCTTCCCTCCCCGGAAAATACAAATCATTTTCTATCTGAAGCTCTAAAATTTATTTTAAATGCAAACTTATACATATAAATTATATAAATGTATAAGATTCGTCCTAAAGCGTGAGCTAAAATCCATAGAACGAAGCTTGGGCGTAAAAACTGATGTTTAGATATTGTTATTGTGGATGTCTGTGCTGATGGACGGAACAGCCACGTTTTCTTCTTCCGATTGGCTAAAACCAGGAAGAAGGCGGGAGTCTGTTGTCGGTTCTCCGTTATGATTGGCTGAGAAGTGTTAGGTGCAGCGCATCAATAGAAAGAGGACGGGAAGCTGAGAGGAGGACACTGTGAGCGGTTCTGGAAAAGAAGAAGCTTTCAGGAGCTAAAACCTGTTATCACAGCGAGGTTATAACCTTCCACAGGAAAAACGGTAGGTTTATATACCTGTCTGTCACGCCATGGACGCGTTTTATGGCGTACATGTTTTTGTTTTTTTATTAGCAAAACAAAACACTCGGCTAAGCTAGTTGCTAAAGTTAATAGCTCAAGACAAGTTGGAGAAATTAAAAGATGGCAGTTTTTTTAATCTTATACGGATATGTTTGACAGTAGAAACTAATTAGCTGTCTTATTGGTGTGAATAAACGTTTTATAGGCTCGTATTTTGTATCACCGCTCACCTGTTCAGCACCGCTGCTAACTGACAGGTAAATCAGCGCTTCTGGGTCACTTTAAAGGGCTGCTTTAAAGAACCTGAACTTAAATACCAAATCAAAACATTAAAAGGATTGTTCTACACTGTTTTATAGATCATTGAAAGTGCAGCTAATGATTTGTGAAAGCTTGATTTGATTTGTAAGCAAACAAAAAGGCTGTTTTAATTTTAGTTTATTGTGTTTTTTGCTCTCCAGGCCACTGATCCCAACACTGGGATTAGTTAAACCTTAATAAACCGAGCCTAAGAGGACCAGACTGCAGCAGATAATCTTCCTCAGTGGTTCCTCTTAGCTTTCATTTTCTAATGAAATGCTGTTCAGTAGGAGCTTTAATATGCTTCTGATTTCATAATATTTTCTCCCTGTGGGGCCAAAGATGAGCAGGTTTGGTGAAGGGCTGCAACTCACGATTATTTTAGTCATCGATTAATCGATTATTCTGCAGATTCATCAGATAAAAAAAACTGGCACATTCTGCAGATTTTTCATTTTGCTATTTAAGCCTTTTTAATACAACATTGGAAGTGCATTAAAATATACAAATAAACAAGTAATCCAATTCCTTCTTTAAATGAGGAAACAATTGCATTGCCTAAAATGCACAAACAGTATTCCTTTAGTGAACGCTTGATTACACAATAACAGTATCACACTATACACATTCATCACTATTAATGTGATTAATCATTTCAGCCCTAGTTTGGTGACACTGTTTGAATGTTAGAAATATTAAAATCCTTGAATGAAAAGAACTGTTGATAAAATGAGTATCGGCTCATTATTGTTATTATTCCGGCCAGATGTTTGTCAGTGTGGTTTCAGGGATTTTTCTGATGCCAAATACCCAGATATTAAAATGTACATCAGGAATCTCTGCTTGTTCACATTACAGTTTAAGCTTTTCAAACTGATTTATTGATGTCTTCCTGTTGACGTTTTATCACATAAGTAGTTTTTTCTTCTAATGAAGTTAAATTGTGAGTCCTGATGCAGCTGCTGTTTGTCGCCAGCAGATGGCGCAGTGGTGCCAGCTGCAGATGCTGGACTGTAAGTACCTGGAGCAGGTGGACCAGCTGTACGATGACTCCTTCCCCATGGACATCCGACAGTACCTGAGCAGGTGGATCGAGAGCATCGACTGGTGAGACACGACTCATGGAAGCTGATGAGAGATCAGGTGGAGCTGTTCCCTCAGTCTGGTCTCAACCCTCAGATTAAGGGGTTAATGTAGGTATTATCTGCTCATTTGCGATGCCCAGCTCTTATTGCTCAGCTGAGGTATGGATCGTCTCTGAAAATGTAAACATTTAGGTTCTGGTGTGGTTGAACAGATCATGTCTTATTCTGTAAATAGATGATGAGTGGAATCATTTCTGTTGGTTGGTATGAAATGAAATTCAGTTCCTCCTGTGAAATTTCCACTTTTTATTCGTGCTGCTTTAAGGTTAAACTGTCACACAAACTATATTCAATCATCTTGCAAGTAGGGATGCAGAATATACAGTTGATACCAGAAGTTTACATCCACCTTTTTTTTCTCACTGTCTGAAGTTAATCAGACCAAACTTTGAGACCAAACAAAAGATTTTGTTTTATCTTAAATGCAAAATGTTTATACTTTTGTCCAGTTTTGGCTTCCTTACTGCGGAGTGTGTTCTGTCAGCAAATGGCCTTTTTTTCAGTCGATGATTGTTTCAACAATGACTCGATTCAGCCTTAAATACAAGGTCATAAGAATCATTGTCCAGGTTGCACATTTTTCGATGGTTGAATAAGAAGAAGCGTCGCAGGTGCAGAAATCAGGGGAAGTACAGCAGGGACTTTTTCAGCCCTGCAGAGACTTTAAGGTGGCTCCAGTCGGGACAGAAGCTTTATATTAAAACCACATGCAGAAAGAACGAACATGAGTTCTGACACATAGCTGTAAATCAGCCGCCTGCTGCGTAACACCTGATATACAGTCGATTAACTACTAATGTTTATATTTCTCAGGCTTCTGAGATTATAGCAGAGGATTATGGGACCATCTATCCATCCGTACATAGAAAATACAGGTTTTTTTAAACGCCTTCTTCAGTCTCTGCTTCCTCTGACTTTATTTTACTCCTCTAAGGTTTTAGTGATTTTATTCCATTTCATTAAAGCAGACTGTTTAGTTTTTCCCCCATATGCAAACTGGAATTATTGGTGGGAGAAATTATTCATGTCTAGGCACTGATTCTGATCATTTTCTTTATTTCTTATGCAAAATTGCTAAAAACACGACATAAATTAGGATTTTCTTTTGCATCTTATCCACCCGGATTAACACGTTTACAGAATGTAAATAATATTCCGTATCAGGCATCCTCACCTACAGAGGATGATAAAACATGAAGGGATTTCTAAACAAGTGGATGGAAGAAAAAATTAAAAACAGAAAAGAAATGGCAGTGGTAGTGTGTTTGATGAAATTTTATTTCAAATAGGTTTCAGCAGCACAGAAAACATCTGAAAGAAACAGAGAGCTCATTAGTTTAGCTTAAAAGTCCCAAACTGAGAAATGTGCATCCATACATCCAAAGTTTAGCAGAAATAATGTTTAAAAACACATAAAGTGACCCAGGAGGGTTCCTCTCCTCACTAATAGTGGAAATATCTAACTTTAAATCATCTTTCCTCAGGATGCACTTACTTATGCTGCCTTCACTGGTCGGGAAAAGGTCGGGTTTTTAATATTTCCAACAAGCTGATTGCTGCTCAGGGCCAGAAGATAGTGGGATTACCTCTAGTGGGACGAACTGATGTTGTAGAAAACAGGCAGGAAGCGAAGTCTCCATGTTGCTCTCTGCTTGGTTGTCCTCAGGGACACGGTGGCCGTGCAGGACTCGCTGGCCACCATCCGGTTCCACGACCTGCTGGCTCAGCTGGACGACCAGCACAGCCGCTTCGCTCTGGAGAACAACTTCCTGCAGCAGCACAACTTCCGCAAGATCAAGAGGAACCTGCAGGTCGGAGCCCAGAGCCTCTGGTCCGATCCGGGATCGGAGCTTAACACGTTCTGAACAGAGCGTTTGTCTGCCTGCAGGATCGCTTTCAGGAGGACCCCGTCACCATGGCGATGATCATCTCCAGGAACCTGAAGGAGGAGCAGAAGATCTTGGCCTGTGCAAAAGAAGCAGAGGTAAAAACCTGCATCTGAACCTGGATTTCCTGTCCGGAGGCGCTGAATTGAAACCCGGTGGCGTTGTTTCCGCAGCAGGAAGGAGAAGGAACGGTGTCGGCCATGGTGGTGGAGAAGCAGAAGCTCGACAACAAAGTGAAAGAACTGAAAGATAAAGTTCAGGTTTGATGAGCGCAGCAAAAACACTAAATCTCACCAAGTGTTTCTGTCTCGTTTCCAGAGCAAATGTCTGGAATCCACTTGAAATAAAACCAAACTAACTTACAGTAACTTTTCAGCAGCTATAGGAGCTGGTTTTAAGACAACAATCCTTAATATTGATGAAAAAGTTCCAGTTATAAGTGAAATAATCTGCCAATGGGACAAGAAGTTTTTCCCATATTACAAGTTAAAATATCTTGTTTCACTGGCAGATTATTTCACTTATAACTAGAACTGTTTTTTTTTTTTTATCAATATTAAGGAATTATTGACTTAAAGCAAGCTCCTGTAAGGCCTGTCACAATAACAAATTCTGCTGGATGACAAATTGTCCCAGACATTATTGCGATAAACGATAATGTTGTTGCTTTTACTCCATTTTTAAGTGATATATATTTATACTGGCATAATAATGCAAGTTTGCTCTCTCAAAGACTAATAAACTTTAATTTTGTAAAGAACACTTAATATTATCTGTATTATTTAATTTTCCATTTTATTTCCAATCTCATTGTTTTATTAATTGCCTTTTATTTTATACATTTTTTACATTTATTTTGTATTTAATAATTTTTTATCATCAATTATTTTATTCTTTATTTTTCTATTTTCCCTGCATATTCTGTATTTATTTAGTAATATTTTTTATTTATTGTCATTTTCTTTCATTATGTATTTTTTTTCTATATTCCGTATTTATTTAGTCATTTTTTTACCATCATTTTCTTTCATGATGTATTTTTTTCTATTTTTTTCCATATTCTGTATTTATTTAGTAACTTTTTAAGATATTTCAAATATGCAAAATGAAACATGACAACGAAAACAATAAATAAACGGAAATAAAAACCACACACAACTGAAACCATAAATAAAATGGATTATGATGTCTCTTTAAACAAAATTGGCCTTTAAAAAATATTAATCGTCAGAATGGAAATTATCGAGCCCATTTTAATTTATCATGTGATTGATTGCTTATTGCGACAGACCTTATTATAATTAGAACTTTTTCATCAATATTAAGGAATTATTGACTTAAAATAAGCTCCTATATCTGCTGAAAAGTTACTGTAAGTTAGTTTGGTCTTATTTCAAGTGGATTCAAGATGTTTGCAGTAGAAACTGGACCAGAAATGCTTGTGTTTTTGCAGTTTAGTCATTGTGTTCGGTCTTTGTCCTTCCAGTTCCTCGATCAGATGCTGAAGAACCTGGAGGACCTGCAGGACGAGTACGACTTCAAAATGAACACGCTGAAGAACCGTAAGAGACAGCGGGAGGAGTGCTGAGGATGTGGGAGAGCAGGTGATGTTTGTTGCGCGGCTGCAGCTGATCTGAGGTTTCCTCCTGCAGAGAACGAGTTGAACGGCATGTCGGCGAAGGAGCTGGAGAGAGAGAAGTTCAATACGGCCAGGATGTGCATCGAGCTGAAGCAGAATCGTCACGTGAGCTCACTGATCGCTCCGTTCTTAAACACATTTCCGCTGGAACCATCAAGGCTCATGTCTCCTGTTGTGTGACAGGACGTGGTGTCCTTTCTGAATGAGCTGCTGAACCTCACTCAGAGTTTCATACAAGACCTGATCTCTGAGGAGCTGCCGGAGTGGAAGCAGCGGCAGCAGATCGCCTGCATCGGCGGCCCGCCCAACGCCTGCGTGGACCAGCTGCAGAACTGGTGATGCACCTCTGATTTCAGCCGTCGCACCTTCAGCTTCTCGTTTCCTGACGGATTCCAGAGAAACCCAGCAGGTTTAGAGGCAACGTGTGCCTCTATGCCATTAGTACGAGAACAAAGACGTAGTAATACGAGAACAAAGACGTAGTAATACGAGAACAAAGACGTAGTAATACGAGAACAAAGACGTAGTAATACGAGAACAAAGTCGTAGTAATACGAGAACAAAGACGTAGTAATACGAGAACAAAGACGTAGTAATACGAGAACAAAGTCGTAGTAATACGAGAACAAAGACGTAGTAATACGAGAACAAAGACGTAGTAATACGAGAACAAAGTCGTAGTAATACTAGAACAAAGACGTAGTAATACGAGAACAAAGACGTAGTAATACGAGAACAAAGACGTAGTAATACGAGAACAAAGTCGTAGTAATACTAGAACAAAGACGTAGTAATACGAGAACAAAGACGTAGTAATACGAGAACAAAGTCGTAGTAATACGAGAACAAAGACGTAGTAATACGAGAACAAAGACGTAGTAATACGAGAACAAAGTCGTAGTAATACGAGAACAAAGACGTAGTAATACGAGAACAAAGTCGTAGTAATACGAGAACAAAGACGTAGTAATACGAGAACAAAGACGTAGTAATACGAGAACAAAGTCGTAGTAATACGAGAACAAAGACGTAGTAATACGAGAACAAAGACGTAGTAATACGAGAACAAAGACGTAGTAATACGAGAACAAAGTCGTAGTAATACGAGAACAAAGACGTAGTAATACGAGAACAAAGTCGTAGTAATACTAGAACAAAGACGTAGTAATACGAGAACAAAGACGTAGTAATACGAGAACAAAGTCGTAGTAATACTAGAACAAAGACGTAGTAATACGAGAACAAAGACGTAGTAATACGAGAACAAAGACGTAGTAATACGAGAACAAAGACGTAGTAATACGATAACAAAGTCGTAGTAATACGAGAACAAAGACGTAGTAATACGAGAACAAAGTCGTAGTAATACGAGAACAAAGACGTAGTAATACGATAACAAAGTCGTAGTAATACGAGAACAAAGAGGTAGTAATACGAGAACAAAGACGTAGTAATACGAGAACAAAGACGTAGTAATACGAGAACAAAGTCGTAGTAATACGAGAACAAAGTCGTAATATGACGAGAATATTTGTGAGAATGAAGTCATACAAAAATAAAGTCGTAATATTACGAGAATAAAGTTGTACAAGAATCTTTATTCTTAATACTACGAGAATAAAATTATACAAGAGTAAAGTCGTAATATTACGAGATCAAAGTCGTACGAGAATAAAGTCGTAGTAATACGAGAGTAAAGTCATAACATTATGAGAATAAAGTAATCATATTGTGAGAATAAAATCATAATATTACAAGAAGAAAATGTCATACGAGAACAGTCGTAACGTTATATGAACAAAGTCGTAGTAATGAGGAATGTTGAGCGTCTTGTGAAGTTGTACTCTGGTATCGGTTTTACAGGTCAGGAAATACTTCATCTGTAAACACATTAACACCAAGTTATTATCAGCAGCAGTCTGTGTCCTGCTTCTGTTACTAATCTGATGCTGATGTCTTTACTACGACTGTATTCTGGTAATATTAAGACTGAAATGAGGAAAGGATCTGTCCAGCCGAGCTGTTTAAACGATTAAATCCTGCAAAACACAATGAAACAGCATCGGAACTGCTTTATCACTAACTACCACGAAGCCGTACTGCAGTCGTTCTTAAGGTGAACAGAGGGGCTTTTTGCAGTCCCGGTTTGTTATCCATGATCATGTGATCATGATGTGACGCTCCTAAAGGTGGGTTAACGCAGGGCATTCTGGGATTGATGGTCTGTTTGTTCCCTGGATGAAATTCAGTCCGTGTTCCGGTCTTTAAATGCTGTCAGGCTTCATTTGAGGGATTTTCCCTCCATTCAAACAACTAAATGTAAAATTATTTTAAGTGGTTTATTTCTTTAAGAGCTAAAAAAAAGCTCTCACTGGTTCCTTTTATGCTGTAAACTCTCAGCCTGGATGAGTTGTTTCAGCCGTCTCCTCCTGCAGGTTCACGGCCGTAGCCGAGGCTCTGCAGCAGGTCCGGCAGCACCTGAACAAGATGCTGGAGCTGGAGCAGAAGTTCACGTACGAAAACGACCCCATCTCACAGAAGAAGGCCCACCTGGAGAACCGAGCTCTGGAGCTGCTCAAGAGCCTCCTCTCCAGGTATGGCGAGTTGGTTCTCTGACACGTTTTCGCAGCTGTCGGTTCTAAATGCGGTTCTGTTTGCAGCTCTCTGGTTGTAGAGAGGCAGCCCTGCATGCCCACCCACCCACAGAGACCCCTGGTGCTGAAGACAGGCGTCCAGTTCACCGTCAAGCTCCGGTAAGGACCAAGCTGACCTTTAAAACATAACCCAGAGCAAAAGTCGCTTCTTGATGTAATATTTCAAAGTTTGAATGTTTTTATCTTCGTCTGGTTTGCTGTCCAGGTTTCTGGTGAAGCTTCATGAGTTCAACTACCAGCTCAAAGTCAAAGCTGTGTTTGATAAGTAAGCTCCGCTCATGTGGACACAAGTGGAAACCTGCTTGTCTCCCTGCAGCAATAACTCTGCTGTTTGTCTCCACAGGGACGTGACAGAGAAGAAAGGGTACGTCTGATTTAGTTAGTAGCCACGTTATTCCCACCTGGACAGCTGCTCTCAGGGTTCCTGCTGGTTTAGCTCTGAGCGTCTGCTAAAACATAAAAATCTGACTGGAGGACGGTTGCACGTCAGCTTCAGGTCCAACAGTTGCTACTGCAGCTTGTTTATTGCTGAAATCTTCTCCTCGAAGAGACGTTTTGCTGAGCTATGCAGAACAATTCAAAGGTGGAAATCTGGTTTTGAAATGGTTTTTCATATTTTATCAGCGCTGTTGCACTTTCTTTTTTATGAACGTCTCATTTCAGCGATTCAAGCTTTGATTTTTCCACATAATGAAACGTAATGCGATTAAAAACAAGCTTGAAATGTCAGTGTTGCAGAAACTAAAATCATTAAACCAATCGCTACCAATTAACTCAAGATTATCCATTAAAAAATGACCTAATCTGTAATAAAACAGGCCTTAAGATGAGATAATTGGACTGTTATCACTGCTAAACAAGGTTCAGCAGCGTTTTAATGTCGTTTATAGAAAAATGACCGAAAATAAAATCCTGTTTGAAGTTTCTGACTGTAAACCAGCAGCAGCAGCTTTCTTTCTGCCCCGTCCGACTGCTGCTTCCACCCCTGAACTTTTAAAAAAGGAAAACGTGTAGGAACCCTGAGCAGAAGGCCTGTTTTAGTCCAGACGGTTTCTAACTGATCGCTGCTGCGTCTGCAACCAGGTTTCGGAAGTTCAACATCCTGGGAACAAACACCAAAGTGATGAACATGGAGGAGTCGAACGGCAGCCTGGCAGCGGAGTTCAGACACCTGGTGAGAATGCCTTTGATTCGAACGGGAAGGAACTAAAACTAAGCTTGTTATTTAATAAAGATGCTTCAGATTTATTAAAGATAGAAGGACAAATTGTACTTTAAAAAAAAAAAAATCATTTATTGGCAAATAAATCTAAATTTTGATGCACACAACAACCGAGACTGAAGATGGAAATTAGCTCTTATGACTAAAATCTGCTAGATTAATGCTCCTAAACATGTTCTCTGTTCAATAAACTAAATACACAAACAAAAAGGTGAAGAAACAAAAAAATATGAGCCGAACTGTGAAAAACATGCCCCTCCTAGTGGTAATGTTGCATATTACACTGTAAGGTGTCGCTGTCCCAGCTTAGATGAGAAGACAAAAGACGACTCGATAAACCCTTCAGAGTTTTTCAGGCTTCAAATTCTGACTTTGCATCCAAGACGCTGAATAAAGTTTCCTTTTCATGAAATAAAACATTAAACTTTATATTTAGGTTGGTATTGTTGTGAAAGAAGTGTTTCTAACCTGAAACGTTTCATTTGTCCTTTTTTCTTTTCTTCCTGCAGCAACTGAAGGAGCAGAAGCTGGCCGGCAACAGAACCAATGAGGTGAGAGCCGGTTTCCATAGTGATGTCACCATGACAACTTCAATGAAGTTTTCCTCTCAGATGATGTTTCAGGCCTAAATTTGGGTCCAGCTACAGTAAACCTGAACACTGGGACTGAATTTGTGTTATTCTGAGGAAACGGAGATCATTACAGGGCGTCCGTGCATCCTTAAAAAGTCTTAAATTCATGTGCATCTAAAATTAAGGCCTTAAAAAGTCAATTCATTAGAAAAAATGTAAGTTGGCCTTAAATATGTAATCTCAGGACTTAAATTTTGTTGTGGCAGGAGTATTTACTCTCTTATGTTCGATGTAATTTAATTTTCTTGGACAGGCAGAAGTTTGAGTCTGGCATTTTCAGGACGTTCTGTGACTCGAGGCGGTTGAGGCTACCGCTAACTAGCTGCTATTATACCCTAGCTAGATAGCTAGCTTTTTTGCGTCTATCATTGGTAAGTAAATTATTGCCAGTTGGCTGGATGACGTTCGTCTTCGCCACTGGCTCATTCCGGTACCAACCCGTATGATGCTACGTTAATTCTGTGCAAAAAAGCTCGTCACTACGATATAAAATATGCGATTTTCTTTTGTACATTTCTGTCGTGATACAGGCCTTAAATTTAATTCATATTGGTCTCAGAAAGTCTTAAATTTGAGTTCCTGAAACCTGCATTAGATCGGACTCATCTAAAATGTGTGTGAACCTGCAGAACTGCCCTGACACCACCTGTCTGGTCGGGTTCTGCAGCTTCTGGACCGTCTCCGGTGTCCCGTCTTGTCAGTTTCAGTTGTGTTTCTGTCTGATCCGTGTCCTGCGGTGTCCCTCAGGGTCCGCTGATCGTAACCGAGGAGCTCCACTCGCTCAGCTTTGAGTCGGAGCTGCACCTGAACCAGTCCGGTTCTCCGGGACTCCACATCAGACTGGAGGTGAGCCGGGACCCGGAGGCAGCCTCCGCCTTCAGAACCGGGGCCGACCGGCAGAAGTAACCGCTGTTTGTGTTTCAGGCCATGGCCCTGCCCCTCGTGGTCATCTCCAACGTCTGCCAGCTGCCCAGCGGCTGGGCCTCCATCCTCTGGTACAACATGCTCACCACCGAGCCCAAAGTGAGGACCCGTCCCCCCCCCACACCCCATCTGCTCCTCCCTGCTGCTCTGAAGCTAACAAACCTCTCTGTCCTCCAGAACCTCAAGTTCTTCCTCTCCCCTCCATCCGCCAAGTGGTCTCAGCTGTCCGAGGTCCTCAGCTGGCAGTTCTCGTCCGTCACCAAGCGAGGCCTGAACCAGGAGCAGCTCAACATGCTGGCGGACAAGCTCCTGGGTCAGAACCAGAACACACCGACGCCCCCTGCAGATCCTCACACGTTTCACATTTACTGCCTGGAGCTACTGCTGCTTCCTCTTGTTGTCATCCTGGTTTTGCTCTTACTTTGTCTTTATTTTTCTTCCTTTTCGTCCTGATTTTTATCCTGTTTTATCTCATTTTTTACGCAGATTTTTTCTCTCTCTAGTTTCATGTCTTTGTATCCTTCAGATTTTATCATGGGTTTATTCTCATTTTCTTTCCTAATTAAATTTTTCTTTTACTCTAATTTTTGTTCTGCTTTCTTGCTTTTTTTCTGCTTTTGTCCTGATTTTACTTGAATTTCTGAATTTCTCTGGTTTCGCTCCTTTAAAATCCCGTTTTAATCCTGGTTTTCTCCCGATTCTGTCCAGATTTTTAGTCTTAAGTGTATCTAGAAGTGAATTTCCAAACTATGTGAAGTAGAAAAGCACTGATTAACCAGATAATCCACATTTCTGGATTAGAGCAGCTCATCTGAGGGAAACCTAACTCTGGCAGGTGGGAAGGAAAATGTTTAAATGTAGAGAAGTGAGAATGTGTAAAATGATTGTTTTTGTTGACAGGAGCTAAAGCTCAGAGGAATCCAGACGGGACGATCCCCTGGACCAAGTTCTGCAAGGTGAGCCTCCATGTTCGGGCCTCAGGTCGTCGTCGTGTGCCGCTCGTTTGGAGGAGCTCATGTGTTTCTGTTGCCTCTTCAGCAGAGCGCCAATGAGAAGGCCTTCCCCTTCTGGCTGTGGATCGAAGGAATCCTGGACCTGATAAAGAGACACCTGCTGTCGCTGTGGAACGACGGGTGAGAGCTGCTCTGCTTCTGCTGCAGCTGCTGCAGCGTTTCCATGGTTTTAGTCTCATCCTGCGTGTCCTGCAGCTGCATCATGGGCTTCATCAGCAAGGAGAGGGAGAAGGCGCTGCTGAGCGACAAGTGTCCCGGGACGTTCCTGCTGAGGTTCAGCGAGAGCAGCAAGGAGGGAGCCATCACCTTCACCTGGATCGAGCACGACGTTCACGGTAAGACAGGCAGGCTTTTATTGTGAAAAGACTCTGCTGAGCTCCCGTTGAAGCAGACGCAGCTCAGGAAGCTGCAGCTTTATCAGCTTTGTACGGTGGCCAACAGGTTCGAACGGCCGCACTTTTCAGTTTGTTTGTAAAAAATGTTTTGAATCTTGTATAATTTTCTTTCTTCTTCACAACTGGATACGTTGTGTTAGTCTTTCAGATAAAATTCCAGTGAAATATATTTATGTTTGTGGTTGTAATACGACAAAATATGAAAAAGCTCAAAGGGTCTGAATACTTTTGCAGGCTACTGTGTATCACATAAATATGTCTGTGGTCTTTACGGAGCGTCTGCTCCCCCTAGTGGTCTGGAGCACTTCCGTTTTGTGGCGCGAATTTGCAGCATTTCCTATTCGCTGTTGTTTTACCACTTCTCGTTTGCATTTGTTTTGTTGTTTGTATGTCTTTGCTTCTATTTTCTGTGGCTGCAGCGTTTTTCTGCTGCATGTATTTATTTGTATTTGTGTGTTTTTGGAATTCGCATCTTCAGTGTTTGCAGCGCATTTCGCTATTTGTAGTTGTCGGCCACCCAGACGATGCAGCACTTGGTGTTACTAAGTTAGGAGTCCAGAGGTTTAAAGCTAAAAAAAAAACAACAGAGTATCATCCAGCTGCTTCCTTATCAAATGACCTGATCACCATTGGGGTCAGCTCTGCATCTTCCAGGTGTGTTTTAACACGATGCCAGGCTGTTTATTCTGCTGTGATCCTGGTTCTACTAGATTTTTATCACAACTTTAACCCTGATTTTATGCTAGTTATACCTGACCTTTATTCCAGGTTAGTCCTGCTTTATTCTGGTTTTTATCTGTATTTCATCTTTGGTTTTATGGATCAAGCAATCAGTCACTCACTTCCTCTTTTCTCAGATTTCTACATGGTTCCAGTAACATTTCCTGCTGCGTTTTGTTCTGGCACATGAGTCAAACTTGTGTTTTGTTCTTCTTTGGACTCAGACAAGCCCATCTATCACTCTGTGGAGCCGTACACGAAGAAGGAGCTGACGGCTGTGTCCCTGCCGGACATCATCCGCACCTACAAGGTGATGGCTGTGGAGAACATCCCGGAGAACCCGCTGCGCTTCCTCTACCCCGACATCCCCAAAGACAAGGCCTTCGGGAAGTACTACCCCAAACCCTCAGAGAGTAAGAGACCCACAGCTGCTCAGTTGTTTCATTCAACCTGTTGAAAACCGACCCGATCAGATGCTCGTCAAAGTTCTGGTTCCGTTCCAGCTCAAGAGCCGATGGACATGGATGTCCCGGAGAACCGCGGCTACATGAAGACGGAGCTCATATCCGTCTCTGAAGTGTAAGCTCTCAACACACACCTGATGCATTTTAGCAATAAGAGCTGTTTATGAAAGATGATTTTGACACAATGTATTTAATAAGGACTCATTACTGCAAACATTGGAGAAAGTCAAAGTTTAAAAACATTTTTACATATTTTTTACATAAATATTTCATTAATGAATATCTCAAATATCTTAATAAATATCTTAAACAGCTGAGTATTTTTGTTTTTTCATCTTGTTACCAAAACAAGCTTTATTTATTTAATAATTGTTTTATTTTGACGGAATTGAAGCGCGGCAGATAGCAAGAAAGTTGACCAACCAACTTGTGAGATGGTACCAGGGAGGACTTCACTGCCGTGCTGATTGTTTCCTACCTCTAAAACTGGCTCAGCGTTGTCCTTTTTCTGATTCTTTGCTCTCTCTTAAGGCAAAGCGGAGACTTTTGTCTCTTCAAAGCACCAAGGAGGCTTGAAAATAGAACCTGTCTTATTGAGTTGTTTCCTGTGTTGAGATTGGAGGTGGAAATAACTTACAATGATGGAAGCACTTGAAAATATTTTGAAGATCACTATTAGTTTGACCCAGCGCAGAAAGATTTCTCTGAAAATATTAAATAAGAGTGGTGCCAAAGTAGATCCCTGCGGAACTCCGTATCTTATAACAGCACAGTCAGACGTACATGAAATAAAGCGAGTAAAGGAACATGATGCTAGGTTAAAAAAGATGGTTTTGTTCTGATGTGAGTGAGTCCACATGTTTTTCATGTAGATATTCCTTTCAGAGGTCACATCATGTTGAAGACAGAGGGGTTTATTATGATCTCCTTTCCCTGGTTATCATCTTTGGACCGGAAGAGGAATGATCTAGAGTCAGCACGCAGCTTCAGTTATTACAGCTAGAAACTAGTGATAAGGGTGTAGTGATGGACTTTTTGACCTGAACCTTCAGAGACACATAAAGACAGTTACAAAGTCAGCCTTCTATCACCTGAAGAACATTTCCAGGATTAAAGGACTAATGTCCCAATGAGATCTAGAGAAACTCATCCATGCGTTTATCTTTAGTGGCATTGATTACTGCAACAGTGTCTTCATAGGTCAGCCTAAAAAGTCAACCAGACAGCTGCAGCTGATCCAGAACAATGATGCTGTTGGCGTTCCCACTAAGACCAGGAAAATAGAGCACATCACCCCAGTTCTGAAATCCTTCCACTGGCTCCCTGGAGCTCAGAGAATAGACTTTAAAATCCTTCTGCTAGTTTATAAATCACTGAACGGCTTAGCACCAAAACACATTAAAGACCTGTTGTCGTCGTATCAGCCTTCCAGACCACTTCTGGTTCTGGTCTGCTCTGCATCCCCAGAACCAAACGTGGAGACGCAGCTTTCAGTTTTTATGCACCACAATCACCAAAAACACTTGGTAAGATTTTACGTTTTTGCAGTTTTCTGGAACAAACTTCCAGAAAACTGCAAAACAACCAAAACACCGAGTTCCTTTAAATCAAGGCTAAAACCCACCTGTTTAGAGCTGCCTTCGATGAATAACTGACACCACAAATTATAGTCTGTTTCTTACTTGTCTGTTAGGGTTTTCTTTTTGTGAATCACTTTGAATTTCCTCGTTGTTGAAATACGTCCACAAATAAAATGTGAATTTTAATCTTTTTGATCTTTAAATTCAGATTATGGGGCCATTTTCTGACATTCTGCATTTGATAACCGTCAATTTCTACATTATATTTATATACTGTAGGCAGAGATGTGGCTTCAATGAATAATCTCTACCAGGACATCGCTTATAGATGGTTTAGTTTGATCAGGGATCCTTATTAACCTTATAAGTTGCTTACAGAGAAAGGGTTAAAGGTTTAATATTCGATTAAATTCTAGGTGAGATCTGAGCATGTTGAAGACTGTTTCTCTCCATAATTTCTCAAATGGGTCAGAAGTGGAAGTTTGAAGCCCTGACTGATGGTCTGTCTGTATAACATCCAATCAGGGAACCCATATTTGCTACTCACTCGAGTCTGCACCCCCGATGGTACACAGAGGCTGCTGATAGGTAAAGGCTTCAGCTCTTCCTGCTGACTGCATCTCTGCTCTTCATGTTATTCACACTTTAATGATGAAGCCTTTGCCTAACCTCTTCCCTCTGGTTTCTGTTCAGATTGACCCTTTGCTCAAGCTTTCCTTTTGTTTGTGTGCAATAAAACCGGACATAAAGCCATAGGTTAGTGCATGATTTGCCATGATGTGCATAGGTTAAAGGTTAAAAACTGAGGTCTACACAAACAAGAGCATCTTAAAACATTAGGTTATTATTGGGAAATAGAATGTAGTTCAGTAAATTTAGTCAAATTGTATTAATTTTTGGTCATTTTGATGATAATGGCTTATAGGTGATGAAAACACAAATTTCAGTTCATCAGACAATGACAGTATTACATAAACCAATAAAAAGGTCCTGAGGAGCTTATTTCACAAACACCGAAAGCTGCAGGTATCCCTGTTGTGCTTGTGAGGATTCTTCTACAAGAGTTTTTCCTTTCACTCAACTTTCCATTGATGTGCTTGGATGCGGTGGTCTGTGACCAACAGTAAATCCTCCTTGTGGGGCGTCTTCCTCATGACTGTGTCGACCACGATGAGACACTTCTGGGTTAAGAACCCCCTTTATTGGTGTTGTGTAAAATTCTGCTTCTGAGAAACTGAATTCGGTTGTTTTCATCGCTGTCTGAGTTCTTATTACCGTAAAAACAGAAGCTCTCCCCAGAGCCAAAAACAAGCTGCGATATTTTTATTCATTTTACACAAATGAAGAATATTTCAGGCTGAAATTGCAGCATAAAATGTTGGTAAATCTCGGAATCGATCTGTTCTGCTTACACGGCGGCCATCTTGAAGCCGAAGTATTAATGTTGCGGTAATGAAGAATTCAACAGGAAATGCAGTAAAAACGTCCTTTTTGTGTGATTTTAAAACCCAATATTTTCCTTTTTAATACTCTCCTGTTTTGCCAAAGGTTGTTTTCAGTTTGAAGTCCTCGATCGAAGGTGAATAAAACTGACTAACATCCTTGTTGTCGTGCAGACATCCATCCAGACTGCAGGACAACATGATGCCCATGTCTCCTGACGACTACAAGGCTTTGGAGCGCTACGTCAGTCCCCGCGACATCGATGCTGTGGTGAGTCCTGACGCTCCCCGTCCTGCGGCTTCATTAACCTGCAGCTGTCTGCTTCTGAATCCGTCCACACCCCTGAAGTACGCGTCACCCTTCCTTCCTAACGGCAGAATCTGACCTCCTCACTGCCAAAAATGTCTTTCAGCAGCTGAAAGGTTCAGGAAAAGCTGATAGTTCCTGTTAAAAAAGGGCCCAATGTGAGTCGTCTCCAGTTGCCTCCAGTGCGCCTCCTGCTGGCAGACGTCGTGTAGCGCGCCCAGCAGTCTCTGTTCCTGCTTGAGTTAGATCCCTAGAAGCCTGGATACCTTGACTTCATCATAACGTTTATATAATTATAACATTAAAGGCATGTTTAAAAACTGCAGAATATACCTTTAGAACAGGCCATCTACTAAACTTACTGCTTGTTTTTCCATTTTCCTGCTTTTATTTTAAATATTTTCTGCCTTTTTTATGATCATTGTTCCATTTAAAGGAGCAGTGTTATGTAAAATTGACTTTTTCGAGCTTTCCATCATGTTCTAATGTTATTCTCTCATCAAAAACATCCCTGGAGTGTTGCCTTCATGCATGTTTGAGAAGTCCTTTAATCTCCATGGCAACCATTCAGCTGTGCCTTTGAGGCGCAGCTCCTCCTCGGAGCTGCAGTTTCACAGAGCACCCCTCCCCCTCAGCTCCTTCCGACTAGCCAGCAGCAATTAGCAAACTGCGCATCTGCTGATCTCATTGTACGAGCTACCACTCAGTGAAACGCTGGTAAAAATGTTGTTAAAGGGTTAATGGGGGAGTGATGTTGTGATGACTTCCTGAAGGCGGAGTTTCAGAAAGAGCAGGAGCTTTTAAAGAGACAGAGGCCCAATTTCAAGGCGTTAAATTACGAAGGCAAATTTCTTTGGAGTCAGATTTGATACATCCAGCATAGCTGCTATAAAACGATTCTGTGTGGCTGTAAAACAGTACTGGCCCTTTAAGATCAATAACTAGTTCATGGTGTTTGTAGCAGGCACCGCTGCTTTAAAGTGATAAGTGCAGTGATTTATGTGACGCGTTGTGATGTGAAGGCTGTTCGCAGCTCTCTGTTCAGCGCTGCTGCTCGCTGCACAGCAGGCGGCAGCAGCGCTGCCTCCAGGTGTGACCGGGTCGGCTCGCTCTGACTCACCACGGCTGCTCTCAGCGTTTGGCCCCCCGCCCCCGGCCTGCTCTGAATCTGTCCGTCTTCTCTGTCTCTCGCTGCGTTTCTAGATGGACCTACAGGATCTGGTTCCTCAGGTAAAGTGGTGACGGTGCTCCTTTCAGCATGTTGTGCAGCTCCCAGTAGCTCCCAGTAGCCCTGCATGGTTCTTAGAACACCCCCCTCCCCACCACCTCTCCCAACTAAATGCAGTAATCGATTATACAGACTGGAAAAAGGGCAGATATCTGAAAAAACAATATATTCAGACCAAACACCTGGTCTGTAAACAGAACTCCTGAAGTTGCAAAGTTTTAGCTTCACTGCTACGTTATTGCAAAAATGTTTATTCTTTAAGAAAAGGAGTTTAATTATTTGGTTTTTACATTTTTTTAAACGTATTTCTAAAGTATAAAAAATGGAAAAATCTGACTAATGGTCAGAATAATCGATTGCTAAAGTAATAGTTAGTAGCAGGCCGACTCTGCACCTCGTCAGTGTCGTCTTCTTCTTGGCAAATGGACCCGAGGGAGTGAATGCATGCCTGCCCCTCCGTTGCCAGCCTGACCCGCAGGCCGAGCATGCGTGAACTGGTTGTGAGTGTCTCTAAACGGATCTCTGCTTGCAGGAGCCAGATATGAGCTGCAGCTTTGAGGCTCTGTGTGACCTCTAGCTTGTTTCTCAAAGCGCTCCACATGTAAGTACAGCAGCGCTCGCCGTGTCGTCTTCTACTGACGTTTGCCGGAATGAAATCTGGACTGATTCAAGCTCCTCCTGGAGCCTCAAAATCCCTGCAAGTCGGATGTTCTCTGACTCTCTTGCTGCTTTTAGACTCCCTGAGAGATTTTCTGAACTTTAAACAAGGATAACCTGAGGCACATTCGCCTGTTGCCCCTGAACAGGACCGGCCTCGTGGTCCGAAGCAGCAGGGCCGGTTCTAGCTTTGGACACCCCTGATCTAAAGGCTAGATAACAAAGTGTGGCCTGCGGGCCCTTTGTTGCTCTTGAACAGATTTTTTTTTTTAAGTTGAGAAACGTAAAAAATTAGAAAACAATAGATGAATCCCCCCCCCAAAAAAAAAAAAAAAAAGTTGAATTGTCTGTTTTTCTTTTAATAAGGCAATAAGGTTTAAATTCCCTGCAATGAGGCTGAACCTGTAGCTTTAGCGCCCCCTGGTGGCGAGGGGTTCCTATGCAACAAACTCAGGTTTTAAGCGTTTGAGTTTATACCAGCAATGTGCTTTTGATCCGCTTCCTTGTCATTAGCTTCAAACTATGTGCTTTCTGTGTTTTACATCATTTTCTGTCCCACAAAAAAAGATCCATCCTCATTTTGCTAAATTTTATGTTCATCTGTATATAAACATGAATCACAAGAGACAAAAGAATCCAGAGCAGATTCTACAGCCCTGCAGGCCTCAGTTAAGGTCAGAGGTCAGGGCTAGGACGTGTAAAAATGGCCTCCACTGCTGACCCAAAACGTCCCCCCTCCCTCTTCGTCTGCAGGGCGTTAGGGGGCGCTAGAGAGCCCAGACCTCAGACACTGGCTCTCTCTCTCTTCTCCACATGGAGAGGACGGGGAGACCCAGGGGGAGGCCCAGGACACGCTGGGGGGACGATGTAGCATAGTATTCCCCTCCTCCCCCTCCCCGGAGGAGCTGGGGAGCTAATTTACTATCAGTTTTTTTTTTAATTATGTATTTTTTTTTTTCTATTATTTCCATATTCTGTATTTTTTATTTTTTGATTCACCAATTGGTGCATATAAAACAAACATTACAAAGTAGCAAACTGGTACTGATCTACAAAATAACCAATCAGATGAAAAAAAAGAGCATACAGTCTTTTTTTATTTTTTTTAATTTTATTTAACATCACTTTTTCCATTGTTTTCCTACTTTTTCCATTTCTGTGTTTATTTAGTCATTTTTTTAATTTAACATCACTTTTTTCATTGTTTTCCTACTTTTTCCATATTCTGTGTTTATTTAGTCATTTTTTTATTTAACATCACTTTTTTCATTGTTTTCCTACTTTTTCCATATTCTGTTTATTTAGTCATTTTTTTATTTAACATCACTTTTTCCATTGTTTTCCTACTTTTTCCATTTCTGTGTTTATTTAGTCATTTTTTTAATTTAACATCACTTTTTCCATTGTTTTCCTACTTTTTCCATTTCTGTGTTTATTTAGTCATTTTTTTAATTTAACATCACTTTTTCCATTGTTTTTCTATTTCTTCCATATTCTGTGTTTATTTAGTCATTTTTTTTATTTAACATCACTTTTTTCATTGTTTTCCTACTTTTTCCATATTCTGTGTTTATTTAGTCTTTTTTTTTTAATTTAACATCACTTTTTCCATTGTTTTCCTATTTTTTCCATATTCTGTGTTTATTTAGTCTTTTTTTTTTAATTTAACATCACTTTTTCCATTGTTTTTCTACTTTTTCCATATTCTGTTTATTTAGTCATTTTTTTAATTTAACATCACTTTTTTCATTGTTTTTCTACTTTTTCCATATTCTGTGTTTATTTAGTCATTTTTTAAATTTAACATCACTTTTTTCATTGTTTTCCTACTTTTTCCATATTCTGTGTTTATTTAGTCATTTTTTAATTTAACATCACTTTTTTCATTGTTTTCCTACTTTTTCCATTTCTGTGTTTATTTAGTCATTTTTTTTAATTTAACATCACTTTTTTCATTGTTTTCCTACTTTTTCCATATTCTGTGTTTATTTAGTCATTTTTTTTAATTTAACATCACTTTTTTCATTGTTTTTCTACTTTTTCCATATTCTGTGTTTATTTAGTCATTTTTTTTATTTAACATCACTTTTTCCATTGTTTTTCTACTTTTTCCATATTCTGTGTTTATTTAGTCATTTTTTTAATTTAACATCACTTTTTTCATTGTTTTCCTACTTTTTCCATATTCTGTGTTTATTTAGTCATTTTTTTAATTTAACATCACTTTTTTCATTGTTTTCCTACTTTTTCCATATTCTGTTTATTTAGTCATTTTTTTTATTTAACATCACTTTTTTCATTGTTTTCCTACTTTTTCCATATTCTGTGTTTATTTAGTCATTTTTTTTATTTAACATCACTTTTTCCATTGTTTTCCTACTTTTTCCATATTCTGTGTTTATTTAGTCATTTTTTTAATTTAACATCACTTTTTTCATTGTTTTCCTACTTTTTCCATATTCTGTGTTTATTTAGTCATTTTTTAATTTAACATCACTTTTTTCATTGTTTTCCTACTTTTTCCATTTCTGTGTTTATTTAGTCATTTTTTTTAATTTAACATCACTTTTTTCATTGTTTTCCTACTTTTTCCATATTCTGTGTTTATTTAGTCATTTTTTTTAATTTAACATCACTTTTTTCATTGTTTTTCTACTTTTTCCATATTCTGTGTTTATTTAGTCATTTTTTTTATTTAACATCACTTTTTCCATTGTTTTTCTACTTTTTCCATATTCTGTGTTTATTTAGTCATTTTTTTAATTTAACATCACTTTTTTCATTGTTTTCCTACTTTTTCCATATTCTGTGTTTATTTAGTCATTTTTTTAATTTAACATCACTTTTTTCATTGTTTTCCTACTTTTTCCATATTCTGTTTATTTAGTCATTTTTTTTATTTAACATCACTTTTTTCATTGTTTTCCTACTTTTTCCATATTCTGTGTTTATTTAGTCATTTTTTTTATTTAACATCACTTTTTCCATTGTTTTCCTACTTTTTCCATATTCTGTGTTTATTTAGTCATTTTTTTTATTTAACATCACTTTTTCCATTGTTTTTCTACTTTTTCCATATTCTGTGTTTATTTAGTCATTTTTTTATTTAACATCACTTTTTTCATTTTCTACTTTTTCCATATTCTGTTTATTTAGTCATTTTTTTTTTTATTTAACATCACTTTTTTCATTGTTTTCCTACTTTTTATTTTTTTTACCCATATTTTGTTTAATAATTTTAAGACATTTTAAATATCCAAAATAAAACACCCAAAAACAATAAATGAAAAAGCACTTAAAACCAAAACCATAAATAAAATGGATTTAGACGTCTCTGGAAACAAAATGAATGAAATCCCTTTAAAAACTATTAAACATCAGAAAGGAAATTATTGAGCTCATTTTGCGACAGGCCGAATTATGACTGATGAATTCAGTTCCTTTGAACAACTTCTTTGAGGTGGGGAACTACGACTCGCGTATCTGAACTGCTTCTGTTTGAGCTCCACTGACGAGACTAATTAAGGCGTCGTTGTCCCAACAGATGAGTTCAGAGTTTCAGGACGAGAACTGAAGACGTCCCCCTGCTGCTGTTGCTCCGCCTGCGGACGGTTCTGAGCCCACGTCCCTGATGGTCCTGCCCGTCCCCTCGCCCCCTGTCATCACCCTGCTTCACTCTGCTGAAGACAAACACAACTCTCATGTTTGTATGAAACGTGACTGCATGAGATTCAGACATAAACTATTTATCTTCATGTAAAGATGAGATTTAAACCTGAGGACAAAATAAACCCTTTTTATGTAAGAAACTGAGTCTTGGTGGATGTGAGCTTGAGCTGAACAGGTGAAGGGAGGTGTGTGAGGAGCTTCTGCAGGTGAGTGTGAGGAGCAGGAGCAGTGGCTGTGTGGACTTCAGCACCTCCTGCATGCCGACGTGGAGCTGGGGAGAGCTGAAGGCCAGCCTGCCAGCCCCTGATCGAGCCTCTTCCTCAGCTGCAGCTCCACCCCTCTCCTTCCCAGAGCTTTTTTTTTTTTTTTTTTTTCACAAAAATCGGTCAAATTTAGACAATAAATATTACCCGAAAATATTAAATGTTGTATTGAGCAGTATCTCAGAGGAATAAGAAAGAGACTGGAGTCTCACAGGTTGTGGGTTCAAGTCCTGGAAGCTACTATTTTTAACTCTATTTTTGCCTTATTTCCAGGAAAATGCAGCAAGACCCCTGCTGGACTCGAACCAGTGACCTTTAAATAACCAGCATGTCTTCTTATCACCTCTGCCACTCACTCATCTACTAATACTGCTTTTTTTTTAACATTTGTCTTCTATTTTGAAGCAAAATCGCAAAAATTGAGACGTCGACTGCGACGACTGATCGTCTCACCTCCAAATCGTCATTTTTCTCCCAGAAAACAGGCCGAAGCATCAGAAATCAGGACTGCAGGTCCAAACAGAGCTGGTCCTGCTGCTCCACAGCGTCTGGCTGGGTTGGAAGCTCAGCCCAGCAGTTGCTTGTCAACATGTTCACCTTCAGAACTAAAAGGATTCATGGAAGACTTTACTTCAAGCAGCTTTTGCCTGATTTGAAACCAGAACTTGACCCTTCATGTTCATCTTGCTCTTCACCAGAGACGTTGAAGAAATGGACCAAATCATGGAAACAACAGAAAAGTATTTATTTTCCATCCAGCGTTCAGTTTGAGCAGGAAAGTCTGTCAGAAGCTCTGATTTTTCTGCCAGTTCATGAAATACACACAAAATAGGAAAATTAGGAAGTTTAGCTTTGCCAGGTTGAGGGAAGAGAAAATGAAGTTGAAGAGATTTTAACTCCAGAGAATAAAGTCCAGCAGAATTGGACTTTAAGACGAGAAGACAAAAAAATTACTTAAAACACAGAACCTGACTTTTAAGTTTGCATCAACGCAACATTATGAAAATATAAAAAAAATAAAGTTTTTTAAGTCGTCTTCATTTTAGCTATAAAATAAATAAGAAACAAAATGACGGCCATGCAGATTTTTTTGGTTTAATTGCATTTTTTTTATTTGGGTGTGAATAAATATCTGCGCAGCGACACAAAAACACACATGAAGAAGAACCAGAACAAACACGTTACATTCAGAAAGCTGCACCGACACAACGAAACGTCACGGTTCAGAGAGCTGCAGCTTTGTGCTTCGACCCGGTTCTGACCCGAGTTCTGGAACGCTCCGCAGGTTTCCTTCTTCAGTTGGATTTGGAAAAAAAAACAAACAAACAAACATGATTGTTTCAAAGTTTTACCGCAGAAACGGAACCGAACGTCTGCAGAACTCTTCTCAAGTATCTCTCACTCACTCACTCACTCACACACCCTTGGATCAGAACTTCCCCGGGATGACATTCAGGCGCTCCTGATGGTCCCAGCAGGTGTTACTGGTTCCGTTTCTGCTCCCGGCGCCTGAAGCAGAACCGGGTCCGTCCGGTCTGGCAGTGTCGCTTCTGATATGTACAAACGGAGCAACGGAGGACATAAAGGAGGAAACGGCGTGGAGAGTTTCTGGCTCCACCCACTATTTACAGGACACAAGTGACTTCCTGTTTCCAGAATAAAAGCATCGCCTTGCTTGATTCATGATTGAACCCAGAAGAGGGAATAAAACCGGATTTTTTTACTCAGAACAGATAAAACACATGATGAGGAGCTTTTATGCTGAAGGAGACTTTCAGGAAGTCGGGGGCGGGTCGGCTCGCGGCCGCCGCCGTCACAGCATCCCGTCCAGGTTCTTCTCGGCGCTCTGCTTCTCGGCGGCGGTGTCCTGAGGGCTGTACTGGTTGTGGTAATCTCTGAGGATGGTGACCACGTCGTGGTGGCCGAAGTGCACCGCCTCGTCCATCGGCGTGTTCCCCCACCTGCAGAGAAAACGCGCAGGAAGTCAACGTTCATCGACGGAAAGAAGAAGCCCACGCCCCACTGTGAAACACGGAGGCGGCACCATCATGCTGCGGGGACGCTGCTCAGAGCGGATGTGAAGAAGATAAACGGAGCAGGACAACCGCGGCGTTGCTTCATCACATGATCGAGAGAAGAAACGAAACTCGGAGGTTAAAACGCAGCAAAAATTTCAGTTCCTACAGAATTTCCTGATTCCTGATCTCCACAGTTCCCAGTTCCCAAAAACCAGGGAGGGAAGGAAGGAAGGAAGGAAGGAAGGAAGGAAGGAAGGAAGGAAGGAAGGACAGAGACACAAGGAACTGCAGAAAGAAAGCGGGAAGAAAGGAAAGGAGAAAGGAAGGAAGGAAGGAGGTAAGGAGAGACAGAAGGAAGGAAGAGAAGGAAAAAGAAGTTAGGAAGTTAGGAGAGATAAAATAAAAAAAGAGACAGAAGGAAGTAAGGAGACAGGGAAGGAAGAAAGAAAGTAAGGAGATAGGGAAGGAAGGAAAGGAAGAAATAAGAATGGAGAAATAAGGAAAAGGAAGAAGGACATAAGGAGACAGAGAAGGAAGGAAAGGAAGAAGGAAGTAAGGAGACAAGGAAGGAAAGAAAGGAAGAAGAAAGAAGGGAGAAATAAGGAAAAGGAAGAAGGAAGGAAAGGAAGGAGGGAGAAAAAAGGAAAGGAAAGAAGGACATAAGGAGTGAGAAATAAGGGGGAAAAAAAGGATGTTAGGAGACAAGAAAGGAAGGGAAGGAGGAGGGAAGGAAATAGGAAAGGACACACAGAGAAAAGAAATCAGCCTGGAAAACTAAACGTGGTCTGATCCTCCGTTAATGGTCTTCACTGGTTCCCAGTGGGGATCCAGATTGTGGGAAGGTTCTGCAGGCGAGGATGAGGATGCTGATGAAGGAGGCGGGTACCTGTCTTTGGGGACGGGGTTGACCTTGCAGGCCTCCAGCAGGAAGCGGACCACCTCAGCGTGACCTGAAACACACCGACAGAACCTCAGCCTCCAGAACACACACACACACACACACACACACACACACACACACACACACACGCCACTTCCTGTGTGGGCGTCACCTTCGGCCGCCGCCACGTGCAGCGCCGTCCTGGAGTCGTAGTCCCTCTGCTCCATGTCCATGGAGGACAGCGCGAAGCGGCGCAGCGCCGAGACGTCGCCGGTGTAGGCGGCGAACAGCAGGTTGATCACGGACTTCACCTGCGGCGACGGGAGGAAGAGGAGAGACACCTTCATCAGGTGAGGGAGGCAAGGGCCGGGAGATCGCCAAGCGGATTTTTGAAGACTTAAGTTGGCGAAATCCGACTTTAATCTTTCTTTTCTACGAAGGAAATTACTCGTGAACGTGGCTTTTATTTCAACCCTCCCCTCTGTGAGCCGCACGACCACAGTTTCTGCTTAACATGAGAATATCGACATAATATTAGCAGAATTTACCAGAAAAACGTCTGAAAAGTATGAGAAAATAGTCGTTTTAATAAGTTATGAATTATTTTTCGTGTTGGAGTTTTCATAAAATTACTGCATTCTCCTAATATTACGACTTTATTCTCATATTATTTGTAATTTTATGAGAACTCCAACACGAAAAATAACATCCAAGCTTTTTTTTAATAAAACAACTTTTTTCTCATAATTTTAAGATGTTCTTCTAGTAAAATTGCGTCTTTATTCGGATAATTCTCATAATTAAACAGAAATTCTCGTCTGATTGAATTAAAAGCCACTTTTTGAAACTATTTTCTGTCATTAGTAATTTATTTTTTTTAGAAAATAAAGTGAGTAAAAAGAAAAATCGATTAAAATCGGATCTGATTTTTTTAAAATTTTCAGCCCCGTCGCCCAGCGGCCTGCCAGCAGCAGGCGCTGCAGGGGAAACATCCAGACGCATCAGACCCACCCGCTGGTCTCCGCCTTCCCTGCGAGGGTCCAGCTTCTTGGCGAAGTGCCTCAGGTTGTCGTAGTTGTGAAAGTTGCAGAGAGAAACCAGGTCCTGCGGGAAGAAGAGCGGCCCGGTGTCAGGACCCAGCAGGTTCTGGTGATCTCCCGAGCCAAACAGAACCGAGTTACCGTGCAGAACTGGATCCCTCTCACGCTGTTCCCCAGTTTGTCCAGAGGAGGAGACCAGCACATGATGCCCATCACGTTGGGAACCACCAGCAGAATCCCGCCGGCGACTCCAGATTTAGCCGGCAGCCCCACCTGCAGCACAGCGACAGTGAGGTCTCGTCTCCATGGAAACCAGTTACCGCCACAGAGCTGCGTTTGATACTGACGTGGAAGGCGAACTGCCCGGAGAAGTCGTACATCCCGCAGGAGTGCATCAGACTCAGCGTGTTGCGGACCGCCTCGGGGCTCAGCACGCGCTCGCCCGTGATCGGACAGAAGCCGCCGTTGGCCAGCGTCGCCGCCATGACGCTGGCGCTCTCGCAGGTCACCTCGATGGAGCAGAGCTGCGGGAGAGGAGCAGATTCTGGCAAGTAGGCATGTCTGCAGACGAAGCAGGCGCTTCTCACGAACCACACCTGACTGGACGAAATTAACGGCTGTTATGCGACTTTTTTTTACTTCTCTGGCATCGGACTTAATTCTCCATAACTTCTCCTCCCGCCTCTTTTAACAGACCCTCAGCGCTAAGACCCGCCTCCCGGCTCTGATTGGCTGTTTCTGACTGACTGGTGTGTTTCTGCAGTTAGCACTGGGAGCACTGGGAGAAGGCAGAGGAGCTGGATTATCTGTCTTATATTAAACTATCACGACATAATGAGAATTTTAACAAATTCGTAGAAAAAACATCTTTCATAAAAGCTACAGCAGCTTTAAATTGGCTTTGAGAAAAGAAATTGTACGGCTAATTTCTTGTTCCAGTTCTTAGAGCAGCAGATTTCTGGAAGTTTCTGAAAGATCGCTGCTGCTGGAAGCTCTTTAGAAATGCCTACTCTGGGTCTGCAGAGAACCCCCAGCGATTCAGGAGCGGTTCCGACACGCATCGGGAAGAGTCAGAACCGGGGACTGACCTGGAAGTAGAAGTCCAGGATGGAGGTCATGTCGGTTCCTTCAGGAAAACACTGTGGGGAGAAGAACCCGATCAGAACCTGTGAGAACAACAGAACTCCCTGCAGAGGAACCATCCTCACCTTCTTCTCCTTCAGGTAGTAGCCGATGGCGAAGTTCCTGTCTCCGGACTCGCGCTCAGACTGGAAACTGGGACACAAACAGAACCAGACGGATCCATTACAGCTGGAAAGCCTTGGGAGAACTGATCCGAGATCAGGAGGTTCTGGTGAGGAACTCACGTGGCGTTGCTGAAGCCCACGTACTCGTTTCCTGCCAGCTTGTTCATGAAGTTCATCACCTGCAGAGAAGGAGGAGGCTCAGCCGACTCTCAGGTTCCTTCACAGGTTCTCCAGAACCTCAGCGGGTCTGGTCAGAAGGATGGAGGGAGGGGAGAAGCAAATGGAGGGAAGAAGAAAAGAAGGAAATAGAGGAAGGAAAGAAGGAACTAGAAAAGAAGGAAAGAAGGAACTAGAGGAAGGAAGGAAGGAAGGAACTAGAGGATGGAAGGAAACATTTCCCTTCCCTCTCATCTTTTCCAAAGGAACCTAGCACTTTGAGCCAAAATGGCGGCCTCCTTCGTTCATCGACATCAACAGAACATGTTGTTGTTGTTCATACTCACGTAGTCAAACTTCTCAGCGTTGCTGGCTCCTTGCTGAAACACAGAGCATGAGGTCAGACCCGGTCAGGAGAAGGCAGACACACACATGAAGAGCTGCTTCTCTATGTTAGACACAAACCAGCTAGAATCACTACAGGTGTGTGGGGTCAGAGGTCATTCAGTCTGATCAGTTCAGGTTAAAGGGGGGTGGACTCATCTACTCTGTTTCTGTTTTCACTGAAGTGAAACTGGTGTTAGCCTTTACTGCAGCTCTGCGTCTCCACGGTTACTACGTTACGCTGTGATCAGTGATGAAGTCAGTGATGAAAACAGAGCAGCTGAGGAGAAAAACGGCGGAGTTACCACGGCAATGGACCTGCTGCATGGGAAACTATGTCCCAAAGCTCCATAGAGGGTCCTGAGCCGCCAACGGGTCCAACAGACACAGCTCAGAGCAGAAGGCGCTCCTAAGGTCCAGATGTTCAGAAAATCAGGGAAAGTTACATTTAATTCAACTCATAAAAACTATTTTAGTCCCAAAGGGAAATTTAATGTCATAACTCATCATTTAGGTGTCTTTAAAGAGTCATTACGGATGGTGATGCTGTGGGCTGGAAGGATCTCCAGTAGCAGTCAGTCTTGCTACTAATCCAAAGAAGCCTCTGACTGAAGACTTGCTGTTTGACAGTGTCATGACGAACAGCTCCATGTCTGGGCAGCAGAGAGGATATTCCACAGCAGCACGTCCTGGATGACATCATCAGCTGTTGGGAAGCTCTGCTCATCCACCTCCTTTGCTTTTTCCTTTTCCTCTCATTATCCAGTCCCTCCAGGAAGCTGCGATGTTGCAAATTCAGTTGTCATTTGCAACTTTTCCGCAAATTCCATGTCCGCTTTGGATGTGTTTTCCGGGGTGTCCGGGGGCGGGGGCGGGATTTCAGGGTTTTAAATTGACTGCCGCAGTGCATGGAATAGGACAGCCATTGTTTTATTTCCCCACGCTGCCGCCTACTGGGGGGCTCGGAGCGAACAGTGGTGAAGTGCGTCGCAACAAATGGGTGGCGAGGTAGTCACCCCCCATCCCCCCCCCTTTTTTTTTAAATAAGCACAAATTATTAGGTACAATAACTTTTTTTAGGGTGCAATTTCAAAAAGGTACAGCAATTCAGCTTTCTTGTGAAACCATTTCATGGCAAGAATAACGCTTAAAAAACAATTTGCAACTTTGACCGCAAATTTTTGAAAAAGGCGCTGAAAAATCAGTCATTTTAAGCTGCAAAGAAAACATCCTGGAGGGTCTGATTATCAGATGTTCAGGCAGGAGCTAAAATCTGAAAACTCTCCATCTAGTTGGCATCAAAGCCTTTTCTCCTTCCACTAAACTTCTCTGCTGCCTTCGTCCCTTCACATCAGAATTCATCAAGAATGAACTGGACTCCTGTTGATCGTCCTTGTCCTCATGAGGACCTACATTTTTAAATACGACTAGGATCAGCAGGTGGCGCTCTTGTGATTCCCAGGTGGGCCCAGAGCGAGAATGGAGGTCAGAGGAAATGAAATGAAACCTTCCGGTAACAGAACCAGCTCCATCTGGGAGTGCTGCTGCTGCTGCTTTCAGACTAATCCCCTTTTAGCATGATTCTCTAGAACCTTAATCTGGCTGGAAACAGTAATCTGTGGATCATTTCCATCTGATTCCAGAGGAAGTCTGGGGTCAGACCAGGCTCAGTCAGAAACACTGGAGCTTACCTTGATCAGGGAGGTGCAGACGATGGCTCCAGCGTTGACCATGGGGTTGTGGGGTTTATCTGCAGGAAGGTTTCAGACAGCGTGAGGGAACGTTTTAGTCCTGGAGGTGAAAACCTGGCACTTTAATGAGCCGAGTGAACATCGGCGTAATGAGGGAGGGGAACTGCAGACTTCTGACAGAGACTCAAACATCTGGTGGAACTGTAATAGGTTGAAGAACTGCAGCAGCAATTTAACCCAGTGGGGTTAGACTTGACTTAGACTTGTAGACTTGTAAAGACTTGAGGTGAAGCTAAAACTGCCACTGGAGCAGGTCAGGGTAGAACAGAAAGCAAAATCCAAAATGTGTATATTGTTTGTCCAGTTTTGGCTCCAGTTAACAATTAATTGGTTACTATAGCAACAATAGTCGATTCATCACGATTACTTTAATCGTTTCAGCCCTACTGATAAGCACAAGCGGACCTTTTGGGAGAAAAACAACATCTCAACAGTCAAACACGGTAGTGGGAGTGTGATGGTCTGGGGTGGATCGCTGCTCCAGAACTCAGATTCTGATAATTGATGGATCCATGAGTCCTGGCCTAGTTAAAGCTCAGGGTGCTGGAAAACCCTCCAATGTGTCTGATTTTAACCAATTCTGCAAAGAAGAGTGGGTCAAAATTCCTCCACAGCAAAAACTTTGGGGGGATTTACCTTTTCACATAGAGCCAGGTTGGTTTGGGTCGATTTTTCTTTATATTAACGAATAAATCAATGTTTTTGTTTCTATTCAAATTAAAGGCTCATGTCTGTTGCAAGAAGGAAACTTTCTGCTAAACCTTCCAGGGAACAAAGAAGGGATTCAGAGAGAGACCAGCTCTCCGTCACACAGTAACCCCAGTGTTTTTATCCAACCTCTTCTGCTGTATCACCGCTCTGTGGCAACAGCTAGGACATGGATCCTCTGTACGTGAGCCAGCTTCCTGGGTCGGCAAACAGACACACGCTGACATATGAAACAGTAGACCTGTGTGTGTGTGTGTGTCTCCTCACCGTCCTCGTTCAGGAAGAGCTTGTTGAACCTCAGCCCGCTGGGCTCCTTGCCGATGAAGCGGTGTACGTACTCGGTGCCGTGGTCGTGGACGGCGATGGCGTATTTCAGCGGCTTCACACATGACTGCAGACAGAAGGGGACCTTGGTGTCCCCCGCCGTGTGCCTGGGAAGAGAACGACTTTCTGAGCGGTTCAACAGGTCACATGTGTACCTTTCTGCAGTTTATGCTGCTGCCTGTTACATACGCAGCTAAAAACCTGAATGGTACCGTTGTCCGTCGACGGTGCACAGAGCGACGCCCCAAAGGTCGGGACTGAAGCGAGCCAGCTGAGGAATGTAGTCCGCCACCTGCAGGAACAGATCAAAGTCGCGGGTCTAAGCAGATGAACAACATCAGAAGCACCCGGGACGTGACCCCTGCTGGCGTACCTGACCCCCTGACAGGTTTTTGCCGTTGTCATAGATATCATTGATGTGGGTGCAGAACGACTGGAAGTCTGGGATGACGAACTTCTTCCTGAAGGCCTGGGTGAGCAGGACGATGTTGCTCTGAACACATCTGAGACACGAAAAGCACAAAAACACTCAGACTTTAGAAAACAGAATCATCATTCCATATATGGAATGATAATGATAATAGTACCGCAGAGCTTAACAACTCATTGCTGTAAACAGATCATCATTATAAACAGGTCTTTCTAACAGTTACATGTTGAAAGTGACATGCTTTTTTGTTTTTCTGTTTAAAACCTACAAGACAAAATGGAAATAATTAAAAATCCAGTTTTGATTTTTGCTTCAGCTATCTAAATCCAAAATAAAATATATGATTGTTGTTTTAATATGTAGCGATACCAGAAATGATGGAAGTCGCCAAAGAAGAGTGAAGGGGAGGTTATTACACTTCATAATGGTAATTGCTTACTTGGAATATTAAAGCATTATATTAGTCAAACTGTAAAGAATGCAAGTAGTTAGAATAATATATTCTTACTTTCATAGTTCTTTTTACCAACAAGAATTTTATTTCTTTAATAAAGTAGCTAAATTTTTGGGATAAAAATTTTTGCTTGCTATGGAATTAAAAATGTTTAGCTAATGAAGTTTTAATTTAGTTGTGAATATTCAAAGTGAATTATTTGAGATTTAAATGCGGTGGTCAAAATGACCCCTTGTGGCAGTTCTAGTAATTACAGTAAAACTAAAAAACAAAACAAACAGATTTTAATTTGTTCTCAATTTATTTTGAAAACCAAAGAACGAGCCATGCAATACTGAGGCAGGCTTCTTTTTTCTATTCTAAACGTGTCTAAGGGTTATGAAGCAACTTGAATCTTGGTTTCAGAGAGAAGAAACGAGTCTGAAGGATGAGAACGTCACACAATTCACAACAAAGAGCTTCGTTAGAGGTCAAGCAGCCAGACAGTTGAGGTGACAATGCTCATTAGTGAGCATTAATCTTAAATTTAGTTGCTTTATTTGTTTATTTATTCATTTGTTTTTACTGTGATAATAATAATAATAATAATCAGCATCAATAACTTTTTCCTCAGTGTCTGAGCCAAATGACTGACAGACTGTATAGACTGTACAGACAGTGTTTTACCATTCTTTTCAACCACATATAGTATTCATTTCAAGTGTAATTTTTAGAGCCAAACGACACGTAGCTGTGAGGAAACTAGCTGTCAACCAACTCAGAGTTTGACTGGTGTGATAAATGTGTCATCAGAGCTACCATTAGGCCCAAAATTATTCATACTCCTGGCAGATTTCCTGACCCAGAATACAGACTTGAACCTATAAGAGAATGTGGAGCAGAAACTAAGGATTAGGGTGATGGAAAGGAGTTATTTCTAATCTCAAAGCCTTGCTTTTTTTTTTTTTTTTTTTTTTTTTTTTTTTAAAGAAAATGTAAATAATTATACATTTTTAAACTATGAATACTATGTTTAAAACATTTATTATTAAATGTGATGCACATCCTGTCAGAATCACATTTCTTTGTTGAATGAAAATTATTTTAAATCTTTACCTACAAGGAGTAGGAAGGGGATAAAAAAGGGACTTTCAGCTGCTTCCTTTCAATGGTGCTACATTTTACACAACCACTGCTCGAGATAACCACCTGTTATAGTTTTCTGCTGACACGTCTATAGGGAGAAACATGCTAGTGCCAATCAGAGAAACAAGCCTATAATTACAAATATACGAATAAAGCTAGAACAGTGATGCTGGAGACCCAAAAAACATAAACACACATCATCTGGAGCTGCAGGAAAATCGTCTGTAACCTACTGGGATGTACTACCAAGAAGTCAAGTCCTGTATCCAGGATATTTACATGAACCGGTACATAAAGGGGGCCAACATTTAATCAATGTCCTTCCAGTAGAAGGGAAGAAAACTATCACAAAAATAAGCTTAAGATACATAAAGCAAAACTAAGACTGAGATACAAAATTAGACTGAAGGAGGAATGATTTGAAAGAAGAAATTATTAAAATATGAGCAACAAACACTGCGGGGAACTACTTAAAGACGTAGTTCACTCCTGCAGGTCCAGTTCTGTTCTAACAGAAACATTGTCTGACCCATAGAACTAGATGTTTGAAATGATGTCAAAAGTAATATGTAAAGATGATGATAAACAGTTCTCTGAAGATGTCATGTTGTAGCTGAATGGAGGACTGTGCTCAGCAGAGAGCTTTTTAATCCCTGGGTAGGGTGCTGGTCTGTTAGGTCTCCTCACCTTCCTGTACACATCACCATCTAAATCTTCATCTGAGCTCACACTGGACCTGCAGACTTCGCTACCACTTGTGTCTTTGTTTAATGCATTGGTGCAGAGTTTAGCGTTCTGGCCTGGCTTGTGCTCATCAAGGTTTCTGAATTTCATGATTCTTCACTAATTTCTCTGTTTGGGATGTGGAAACTCTGATCTCTACAATTCTGAATAGAGCTGAGAAGGAAAAGTTGTACAAATGTTCATACGCGCCCTCAGATGTCCTCTGGATGGGTGATTATGTCACCAAATAACTCAGCCTGACCGGAGTGAAGTTCAAACCCTCAGAGAATTATTAATTTATTAGTGATCAGACTTCGACCGGGTTCTTCACAGAAGAGATTTCTTTTTATGGTGCTTCTAAAACAATAAAGTGTAGGTGTTTCACTCCTTGCATGCTGACGTGTTGACATCTCTCTGCAGAGCGACACATTTCTAACACATTTCTGAGGACTCCAGCAGACGCTGGCAGCTCCACATTCCTGCCTGATCCTTTTCATTCGGGTGATTACGGCTCTCCATCGAGCAGTGATCACACTGCACCTCTCCTGCAGCACGGAGATTTGGCCTTCAGCTATGAGAGTGCTGTCTAATCCCTGCGGAAACAAACACTCTCACCACCAGCTCACGTGCTCCTCTCTGAGAAGCTGAGCTCTATAAATAAGCCGCCGGAGCAGGAAGTGATGGATGGTGGCCAGGAGCAGCCGGCTCTCAGGTCTGCTCCCTGGTGAGCCATCATATGCCCCACCTCACCAAGCCGCCGCCTCCCCCAGCTGTCCTGCTATCTAAATGTTTACGCAGCTCTCGAGCATCTCCTCTCATCACTCAGCTGTTTGCAGCTGATCGTCTTGTTCTTTGCTGCATGTGGCTGGAATGAAGCATCCAGAAGCTGCAGCTGGCATGCGAAATAATTCATCAGATCCAGTGACTTTGTTTCAGCTGCAGGGACGAGCAGAGGACTTTGGGCTGCGTTTATTATTTTTAGGTGGACCAAGATGAAAGATTCATGCTGACAGCAAAAAGGTGGAGCAAAGAAATAAAGCAGAAAACTGAGGCTGGAACAGCTTTCTGCTAAGCAACAGGGCTGAACTTTAGACAGGAAACATGCAAACACATCAGCCTGGAAAATATTAATAAACTACTTAATTCATTAATGAAGGATTCAAATGCTGAAACAGAAAATAAAGTTTGAATTGCACTTATATTTCCATGTTTTTTTCTATTGTCACTAATTGTCCAGACCTAAACAAAGAATCCTACATAATGCACATCTGAAAAAACAGAAAATTGCATCCTTTAAGTCAAATTTAAAAAAAGAAGTATTTTTTCTTTGATATGTTAGTATTTCCTTTTTAAGTTTAAGTTTTTTCTTTTAAATTTTTTTTAAATATTTTCTTTAAAAAAATAATTGAAAAAATATCCTCTTTCATTTAAATTAATAAAGGACACTGAAAAAAATGCTTTTATTATAAAGAATTCAAAAATAATAATTTTATTAAAATCAAGAATATTTTTATAAAGAAATAAAATAAAATTCAAGAAAATACTATATGAAAATAAAGTGAAACTAAACAAAAAGAAAAGAATAACCTGTGCTTTTTAAAGCAATAAAATAGAAAAAAAAAAAGCATACTTTTTGAAGAGGTGTCGGTCCAGTGCTCCATCTGAGGTGGTCTTCAAGGTGATCTTCAGCATCTCCATGCATTCTTTGAGCCGAGGGTCTCCTGTACGAAGCCCCGTGGATTTAAGAGCCTGAACGCAGACGAGACATGAAATCAATACAGCAATGAGGCGCAAACCGAGGCTCTGCTCAGGGCTGAGTGATCTCCAGCTCTCTCTAACGTCTCCATCTGCAGACGCGGTCTCTGGAGGAGACCCACCGTGGTGAACTTGTGAGCAGGGATCTTCTCCTGTCCCTCTGCGATGGTGTAGAAGAGCAGGTCCTCCAGGCTGGGCAGGATGCCTGCCTTCCTTCTCCTGCAGCAAACACACACAGAGGCAGGAACATGAGGGCTGCAAACAGAAGCTCTGAGTGATAATTAACTAACTAACGGAGGCCTTCCAGCAGCAGAAACACCCGAGGGAGGAGACCTGCTGCCACAAGGCCGTGGAGGGGAGCTGGTGTCTGGGTGCTTCAAGACAGCCAGGACGCTGCAGTGATGAAGGCCCAGAGGCCGGGGCTGGGCGATACGGCTTAGAAATAAAAGCTCCCGTTTTTTCCATACCAGAGAGAGCCTTTTTTAAAATCGATTTTTTTCTAAAAAAAAAAAAAATTATGAGTGACAGAAAAGATTTTCAAAAAGTGGCTTTTATTTCAGTCATCCCTTCTCTGAGCTGCACGACAGAGTATGAGGGCCAGGTTACGAGAATTTCTGCTTAATTACAAGAACTGAGTCATAATATTAGCAGAATAAAGACACAATTTTACCAGAAAGTCTTAAAATTACGAGAAAAAAGTTGTTTTGATGAGAAAAATGCTTGGATAATGTTATTTTTGTGTGTTGGGAGTTCTTATAATATTACAACTTAATTCTTCTAATATTACGACTTTATTCTCATATTATTTCGACTTTACTGTCATATGACTTTTGTTTTATTTTATTTTCGTAAAATAAATAAAACAAAAAAACCGTAGCCTGACCCTTATATTTTCGTGTAAAGTTGACCTAAATTCAAAATCCAAATAAACAGAAGCTGTAAAAAACGCTGGTCAAACAAGATGGCTGCCCTGGACGCGCTGAGCTATGGAAACACAAGGAGAGAACTGGTGAAAGAATTTTCCAAAAATGTCAAAACCAAAAATTCGATGAATGGATGAATCGCCCAGCCGCAGCAGAGGCATCTTCACCAGACTGGACTGGGGGAGGTTTCACTGGACAGGCGCTGCTGCAGCTCAGTGGTGGAGCTCTGCCAACGCCTGGGGTCAGCTGCTGTTCGATGGCTGAAACAGAAAACGACCCGCTGCAGAGCCGGCCGCTAGCAGAAACCAGTCCAGCGACCTCCTCCAGTAAATTTCCAGTCTTCAGCTCCTGGCTGGTCTTCCCACCCCCACACCGAGCCTCCCAGGGAGGAACGTTAGTATGGCGTCAGCAGGCGCAGCAGGATCTCTGCTATGATTCATTTCAAAGAGGATTTACTCAAAGCTCGATGTGCCTGACCTCACCATGTCCTGCAGTGCATCATGGGAGCTCTGACCTGCATGTTAGCGGAAGCAGACAGCGAGAGCTTCAGCATCATTTCCTCTCATTGTCCTCACCTTACTCTGTTGCTATGGTGATTGGGGCCCAAGTTTACACAACGAGAACCCAGAATTAGACCTGAACTTTTAAAGTTTAGCTCTGATCCAAGATGGTTTTCACACAATCAGTCTGAGGCGGGTCTAAGAAGGTTCCCGAGCCTCACAGCAGCAGGAAGCAGAACCAAGACGATCCTCATGTTTCTATAGTTCGTCACGGTGCACAAAGAGGATTTTAGGGGACAGACCCTCACAGACCAGAGCAGAGTTACTGGAAGGAAAATGATGCAAGGTTTCTGATTACAGATAAAAATCTGAAGAGTTTGCAGCCATTTTGTTTTCACCCCTGACCTCCACCTGTCGTTATGGTTACAGCTTCAACGCAGTTTGGGATACACCTCCAACACTTTATCATAGATCACCACTATCTGTAGGCAGGAAGGCTACGTTCACACAGCAGCCGAATGCGACTTTTTCCCGGCAGTCTGAACGAACCAATTCCGATCTTTTCACGCCCCATAGAAATCCAATCTGTGCCACTTCCATATATGGAACTAAATCGGATCAGTTTGCGATTGTTTTCAAAGCGCCTGCAGTCTGAACGGTCATTTCGCATTTTATCCGACTTTTACATCATCGATGAGAGACATACATCATAATTCTGCAGCAGAGGAAGCCAGAAGCGGAAAATCAGAATGTAAACAATGGCTGAAAATGATAATTATAGGATTATAAAATAATGTGTCAGGTGAAGCGCATCACATCCCAATCCCAGCACCCCTGGTTCTGACTCCACATCCAGACAGACTTCTCTCCAGGTGCTCCACTCAAAGCTCCACAAAAGGCCGTTGCTGTTAGTTGTGCTTCCTTTTTCTTATCTTGTTATGATCTCCTCACGATGCCGTCGGCTCCCGTTGCTGAATAACTTTAAACTCAGTCCATAGACGGTGGCATCCATTATCATTTCCCTAAACAGAGCGCTACTGGGTGACGTCAACGTTCTTCTTCTGCGCATGCGGGTCGCTTCGGGGTCGTAAACCGTTCACACAGACGTCTGATTGCGGTCAAATTTAATTAGTACCATGCAAAAAATTATTTAAAAAAATTATCTCAGCAAAGGAAAAAAATTGGAATTAAGCATCACGACCTGCTGCATGAACGTAGCAGTCAGTCTTACAACGAATCTGAAGAGGCTTCTGACTGAAGACTGTTGCTGTCAGTTGTTGAGAAGCTCTGCTGATCCACCTCCTTCACTTTTACTTCCTTCTCTCTCTGCATCCATGAAGCCTACTTTTCAACTCCTCTGCGATTTGGGGGTCATAGAGCTGTGACCTTGTTGCTACGGTTACGCATCATAACAACCACTCGAAAGTGAAAAAGCGAGAGCAAAAATATTTCTGGCAGCACAGCATCCAAAGGGAATATCGGTTCTTTCTACAAGGGAACAAATCAGAGCTAACAGCTACTCCAAACAGAGCTGTTCTAGAACAATGCACATTCATGTTAGAATGGCCTAGTCAAAGCCCAGAGCCAAATCCAATTGAGAATTGGTGGCAGACTTGATGTTCTGAGTGAGTTTGAGCCAAAGAGACCTGCAGCACAAGGTGGTTCTGCACAGTATCGAGTCAGAGAGGCTGAACATAAATGCATGCCACACTTTTCAGATTTCTTAAACCAGGTGTCATTTTCCCTCCATATACTACTTTTTGTTGCGCCATCACACACAACACTCTGCAGCTTGTGGATGCAAAATGACAAAATGTGCAATTTTATGCGAGGCGCCGTATGATGCGGTAAAATTAATTTAAAAAGTAGCAAAATAAGGACAATTTCTCAAGAAAAAGTCTCAATAAAACCAGAAGATCCTGACAGTCTTCTGGTGTCCTCCACCTCTGACCTCGTTAGCGAAGCCAGCGCCTGCAGGTCAGAGTGGGTGAGTGGGAGCGGGGAGGGGAGGGGGTTGAAGCACAGCCACTGGGAGGAGGAGGTGAGCTTGTTTCAAGGTAAAACCAGCTTTCAGGAGCAGAACTTCTACCTCTACTGGAGAACAGAGACTCAGGCTTAGAAATGAAATAAAAGAGAAACATACTTACAAATGCAAAGCAAGCAGATCAACAACATGGAGAGAGAGATGTGCAGAGGGAAGAATAGTGAATTAGTACGAGACATGAACACATCATCCATCAGCAGAAACACATCAGGTACCTCCCAGCAGAGTCAGTGAGGGATGAACCTGTTCTCTTCCCTTTCCCATTTTGAAGAGTGGAGACACCGCCTCACATTTACGCCCCAGAGAAACAGGAAGTCATTGGTTACTGAATAAAGTTCAAAGAAACTCTGATTGTTTCAAAAAAAGTGAAGAATAAATTAAAAATGCTTCAGGTACGTTTATTTCATTGTAATTTTAGGGAGCAGCAGTCATTCTTTGTTATTTTTAAAAATATTCTTCTAACAGATAATTGCCACAGAATAAATGCACTTAAATTAAATGCCGGATTTTTCTGATGTTTTTCAGTGTAGAAATATTCTGCTGAATTAAAAGATAACAGAGGAGGTATTAAATCTGCCCTGTGGCACTCCATAGGGAAAAAAGTCAGAAATTATACTAATATTTATGGATGTATTTTTAAAAGGTTGTAAAATATAAAGAGCAGTTTCACTCAAAATTAAATAAGTAAGTAATAAATACCATTGTTAATAAATAATAAATATAATTTTTCAATGAATGAAATAAATAAATGTTTCCATGAAATAAAAACAAAGGGTCACAAAATAAAACACCATCATGAAATAAATAAATGAATTAAATAAAACTGACAAAATAAGCTCCTCATTAAAATATATATTATTTATCTTTGTTTCTATTTCTTGGGGACACTGATGGAGTATTTAATAATTATTAATTAATTAATAATTATTAGTAAACTGAATATATTTGAATTTTGCATTCCCTCAAAGTAAATTCGTCCCATCCCCAGGGTGTACTTACTAAAGCAGAAATGTTCAGTGGAGCCTAAATGGGCCTTCTGAAGCCACTCAATAAAGATTATTATAGTTATAGCTAAGCAGCTGGAGGTGATGGAAACAGTTTCTGAGCCTTTAAAGACCAAACTACCTTAGAGTCAAAGCAGCAGACCTCAGGCAGACCTGAGTGTTTCCGACAGACTAACACTCCTGATTTGAAGATGAGCAGATTTCTGAGCTCCTTACGGATCGTTTCCTGTCAGCGAGCATCTCTGAGTCCGACAGAGCTGCAACTCTGAATATGGCGAATGGCTCTGGTTTCATGTCGTGACTAATGGGCGCGTGGTGTTAACAGGCGCCGCCGTGTGAATCAATCAGTGCGACGGGTCGGCCTGCGATCACCTGGAGGCTCTGACAGCTGCTGGGCAGAAGGCCAGCTCGCAGGATTTACAGCACCTGCTGCGGGGGCGATGAAGGCGGAGACGCTCCCGCTCACTAGAAACACTGAGAGCTGCCTGGAGCTGCAGGCATCCATGTTAAACCAAACACATCCGCTTCAGTGGGTTCTGATGCGGATTCACAGTCGGGACTCCTTCAAAAGCCCGACGAGGATGAAGGGTGCCCCCAGCAGTCGGAGTCATCCTCACAGAGACAACAACCTTCATCCATCCTGAGGTTTAATCTCTTATCTGGATGTTTCGCACAAACTGCTGGAGAAGCTGGCTGTATTCAATCATGTTAATGGAAAACTGTGTGGAAGAAAAAAGTGCACAAGTAACAGTGATAACCGCAGACTTGAGAGGATGTACAACAGCTGCAGTCAGACATTTTAGAGCATCTAATGCAGTGGTGTCCAAATTTTTTTCCATAGGAGCCAAAATCGTTAGGTCGAAAGCACAAAGATTGTTATATATTTTTTTATTAAATTTCTAAAACAAATTTTCTATCTTTTTTTATTTTAGCTGCTCAATAATAAACTGCAAAATGACAATCTTATTGAAATCAACAAAATAGTAATGTAGAAAGCGGATCAGTAAATCCCTTCTCTGAGTTGTACATACAAAACATAAAACAGGTCTTGGAAGATTGCATTAGTTCAGACAGGCCCACAGTTTCTATATTTTTAGGCCGATCGTTTTCTTATTTGGCTGCAAGATTTGCTTTTTATGTTCTAGATGCTCCAAAATTAATATTAATGGAAAAAAAAGGTTAATAAATGGGAATATATTTTTTGCAACTGATATATTTTTTTTTTTAGAGAAAATGTTATTTAACTGTAAAAAAAAAAAAAAAAAGAAAAAAAGATGAAAAAGTGTCCATCTGCATCAACAAATTATGCCAGATTCGCTCAGTCCCAGAGTTTGAGTTCGGGGGACTTGGTACCGACCCACACTGCTAAAAAGGTACCAATACCTGCTTTAATGATCCTGGCTTGATTGGCCAGCAGAACCCCACAGAGAATCTATGGAGTATTGCCAGAACCAACAGTGGAGATGACTCAACCCCCCCCACCCCCCAATCAAAGCAAACTGAGCAAAAGGAGCCCCAACTAAGCTGATATAAATATAACAACCAGTGTGTAATGAATCCACATTGTTTATAAGTCTCTTTTTTTGTTGTATTATTGAAATGAATGAAGTTCCTGATGATCTAATAAGAGCAGACGCAGCTGCAGCGACAGGGCTGCGGGTTGGACCCAGACGCAGTCATGCCTGACCTTCATCGGTCACTGACTTGAGACTCGGTTCGGGTCCTTACTGGTTGACCAGCAGCTCCCAGGTTGATGTCTATCCTATCCTATGGGATGAAGCTAAACATGATGATGGCGATGATGATGCAGAAGCTGCTGGTCACGATTCATGGCTCGATGAATCTCACGTTTCCATTTTCGGACAACCCTGTAATTTTTTGTTCCCCCTTTAGGTTGTATTTTATTGCCTGATCAGAATGTTGTGTCACCTTTATCGATACATTAAAATATATTTGAAAATTAATTTAACTGAAAGGTATACGAGGTTCAGAAGATAACCCGGGTTACTCACTTATCTGCGGAGGTGTCGCTGGTACCTTCGCTGTGGCCCTTTGCCGGGGTGCAGAAGCCCCTGAAGCCGACCTTCCTGCCGGGCTGCGGGGCTCTCCAGCCGCTGAGCGGACAGGCGAAGCTGAGGGCAGCCGCGGCCGCTGGCGGAGCTCTGACAGCGGTTCTGAGCGGCCACTTCAGCTGGCTCTGGAGCAACTCCTTCAGAGCTGCCGTCGAGCGAAAAGGCAACATTCTATGTTCGCCTTTAAACTCTGACCGTGTCTTCCTGACTTTATGGAGTCCAGAAAGGTGAAATAAACCTGAAAAAGTGAGTTTATCCTCCTGGAAATCGCCTCCTAACGGTTCTCCCTGCGACTCTACGGCTTCGAATATCACAACCTACCTTCCTCCCGGTTCGGCTTTTCATTGGACATTTACATCTCCTGTTGGCCTCTGATTGGCTGAAACGGCTGTCAATCACCAAGAAAGTCCCACCTACTGTTCGACCCGATGTTTTCATCCACAAATCTGCCCATATATTATTTATTACACCTTTTTCTGACGTTTTACAAGACATAGTTATATATAAATCTTTACAAAAAGTTAAACGAAAAATAGATAAAAAAAATAACATAAAAAGATTATTAATAATGCAATTATGAATGTTTTTATGATCGGATGTTCTAATCTGAAACAAGTGATAAAAACTAAAATAATAAAAACACTTAAACAAATGGTTGCTTTGTTTTCGTTTCAAACATTTTTTTCTGTCTTTCTTTAATTTGTGGTCAAGAATGCATAAGCAGAAATTAAAATTGGATTTTCTATTCATGATTAAAACAATAAATATAAGATTAGCACCCAAGAGAAGAAAAAACAGTGAACTCTACAAAACTGCTGTGAAATCATGTGTTATACTTCCATTATCTGAATTAGACTTTTATCCTTAATTTTCTAATTGCTGAAGGAGGTCATTTTATCCTGCTCCGCCTCCTTGTGGACATGTTTGATACTGCATCCAACCAACTAAATGCGACCCTTTCTGGCTTTAAAAATAGCTTTAGCGCCATCTCCTGGAGGGAGCAGAGAAATAATCACCTGATATTCATCTTCACTGTCTTCCACAGCAAAAAAAAAAAAAAAAAAAAAAATGGAGTTAAATGTTTATTCTGACCTTTAATAACCTGTGTGGGTGATATTTGACACCCAGCATAAACTAATGGCCTACTGAAGCGATTACTCATTGGAAATTATTTGCTGATTCTACTTTCTTCTCTCTCTTGGCTTTTATCAGACTTTATCTAAATCTCTACATACAAACTCCACCCACCTGGACCTCAAAAGAGGATAAAACAAACAGATCAGAGCTGACTCCTTTGAACTTGGACATAAAATATTCATGAGTTTGACCTGAAAACAAAGAGAGAGAGAAAAAAAAAAAATCCAGAAATAAAGGGGACTTCCAGTGAAAATTACAGGAATCTACATTTTTGATCAACACATAAAAAGATCTCTTTTTTTTTTTTTTTTTTTAAACAGATGCAGAGGAAGATGTGACCTAGCTTCGGTTTTTATGCATGCAGAGACTTTTTTCTGTAACCTAAACAGGAGAGGTTCTAATTCAGCTGCTTTTATTTATGCGTCGAGCATCTTTCAGATCAGCAGCAGGCCTGTGCAATATCGCTTAAAAATAAAATCTCCTGATTTTTTTTTCACTCCAGATCTGGTTTTAATCTTTTTTTTTTTTTTAAATCTTGCTTTCTTTTCTAAAAAAGAAATTGCAAATGACAGAAAACATTTTCAAAAAGTGGCTTTCATTTCAATCATCCCTCCTCTGACGGAGTATCAAGGCCAGCCTATGAGAATTTTTGTTTAATTACGGGAATAAAGTCATAATATTAGCAGAATAAAGACATTTTCCAAGAAGAATGTCTTAAAATTGTGAGAAAAAGAGGTTTTAATCAAAAAAGCTTCAAGAATTATCGAGATCTAACATGAGAAGCTCAGTCCCTGCGATTCCTTCTTCGAAATAGACTGTCGTTTGCATCCAGACAAGTGAAAGCTGTAAAACCAGATGGCTTCCCGGGGAGCACTGACATCACTGTGAACTTTGAAAGCCCATGAAGTGCATTGGTGAAAAAAAAAAAAAAAAAAAAAAAAAAAAAAATCCAGATTTTCCAAAAATTAAATCTTCACAAATCAAAAATTCGATTAATCGATTGAATCGATTTATTGCCCACCTTTGATCAGCCGTTTTTAATGCAAAAGTTTTAATCTAATTCTAATTCTTCCACCTTCTGTCACATCACAGCCACAAGCCTGAATATGTTGAAGTTTCTGTGCAGACTCGCCTTTCAGTTCTGGGGAAGGTTTAAGGGAGGGAAAACATCCTAAAGGATGACCTAACTTTGTTGTTTGTGGTTTACAATATAAAATGGAAAACTGGTGGCACTTATTTAATCTAAAAGCAGCTTTTCAAGTTGGATTTTGTGCTATTTTTTCTAAACTGCTGGCAGCTTTAAAGCAGTAAACAAAGGAAGGAAGGAGAGGAGAGAGGGAGGGAGACAAACAAGGCGCTCCCTGACGGAGCTGCAGGGAGGAGAGGCGATAATTCACCCACGCCCACACCTCCTCTAAAGCAGCCAGCTTCCTGCTCCCTCTAAACCAGGGTGATGGCTGCACATCCCTCCCACGCTGCTCGTGGAGCCGCCGCCCACCTCCAGCCGTTGCCATGGATACACATCACCATCATCATCTGTGACTTGTGCTGGAAGAGGAGGGAGGAAGGAGGAGGAGGAGGAGGAGGGGCGGCCATTTGAGTCGGGCTGCCACTGTGAGCAGCGCTCAGCGTGGGCGTTCATGAGCCGAGCTACTCTCCAGAGAAAATCTGTCTACGTATGAGTGTGTGTGTGTGTGTGTGAGGACGATGGGAGGTATGTGAGAAGGAGACCTGCGTCAGAGTGAGTCACGAGCCACTTTCACAATGTGTTGATGTGACGCTGATGCAAATAGCCTGGACAGGGACTCATCTCCAAGTATAAAAAACAAACCTGCTGCTCATCCTCTCATCAAACATACCTGCCTCTGATGACCGGCGCTTCTCCCCCTCACCCCTCACCCCTCTCCCCTCTCCGCCTCCAAGCAGGTTGGATGGAAAACTTTGGTCCACAATGGATTCAGTCCATGGGGGTTCCTCAAGCCGCTGTTAACCTGAGTCCTCCCCATCGCTCCGGTGGTGGTGATGGTTACTATCTGAGCTCGGCTGTCCAAAAATGGGAGCATTTTTAATGCAGTCATATAGAAATGAACTGCTCCACATCACTTCTTTTGTTTTTTTTATGATCATTATTAACTTCAATCCTCACTAAACCATCTAGCTCAAATGTTCATGAGTTTTATGAAGTTTTAACCCATTTCGAAAGTCTCTGTTGATCTATTTTTCCTCGAAAAACAAAAAATTGTTTTATTTAGGATTTTAAAAAAAGCTGTCCAGACCGGGAGACATTTGTTCTTATAAATTTTTACTTTTGTGTGTAAAGCCATTAAAACTAGTTTTTTTCCTTTCCGTGAATGAAATTAGTAGATCTATGTGGAAAAAATAAGCTTTTTGTAAACAAATTACTCCATTTGTCTTCCTCATAATGCAGAAAAATGCTGTTTTGAGTATGGAAATATTATCAAGATATTATTTTCGGAAGATTTTTACCCCTTAAATGCCCAGTTTTGCAAAGTCTATGCTTTCTTTTTAAAATTAACTTCCCTTTATAAACCCTGGGATGTATTACTGTCAAAATTTAAAAAACTCAATTTTTATCAGATATTGTTCATTTATTGAAGCGTCATTTGAAAATAATTTCCTGTATTTTGGTCCCTTGAACACAAGATGCGCTACCATGAATCCTTTTTTGTCATTTTTAAAAAATGAGTTTTATTATTAACTTGTTTTCACAATACACAGCAAATATTCAGGGATCTTCTGAAAATAAATGCATTCTGAGATTAAATTCTCTTAAAGGGTTACACAGATTAATCATATGGAAATATGGAGGATTATCCAGTCGAAGAGTGAGTCTCTTTTGGGGGTTTTTGGGTGAAAAGTTGTTTAAAAAGTCATCCAAAAGTTGATTTTTTTCACCTCTTCCATTGATGTATGTTGGTAGATTTACAGTATTTATTTTCCACTACAGAAAGCAATAAAATCTGAAATTTAGACAGAATTGAAACATCAGGAAATGAAAAGAAAAAGAAGTCGAATGTGACGGATAGTGTTTTCAAAACATTTAGAATGAGGTCAATGGAATGAAAAAAGCAAGGATTACAGGCTTGAGGAAAGAGAAATATATTGAAAAATTTAAATTTACCCAAAAATGCACAATCTGGGCCATTTTTTTATGCCTTTTGCATCCACAAAGCCAAAGTTATGGAATAATAACATAAAAAAATAAGATCCGGGTGGGTTAGAAGAAAATCAGAACAAGAAGACACACCAAACCATAGAGTTCAAAAAATAAAGTTTAATGTTTATGTGCTGTATAACAAATAAAATATATTAGTGTTTAAAAAACAGGTGCATAACTGGGTGAAAGCCTAATCTATCCCTTTAAAAGAAACAGTGATCAGTGAGACGACATGCGAGCGTTCTGTCTAAAACCCAACGATGCTAACCTGCAGAGCTCCTTATAAACAGACAGAGTGCTGAGCGCACCAAAAGACGCCACAAAGGTCTCCCAGAAGGTCCCCACCCTGGTGACAGACACACAGTTACTGAGCACATGACAAAAACGATGCATTTACGATGCAAATAGACTTATTACTTACATAAATATTGCATTGATCTCTCTGAGTGAGACTAAACTATGTGCAGGGGGTCAAACAGATGTATTTACACACAGAAAGAACACTGAGCTGTCATGTTTCTACGTCTACACATCAAGAACACGCTGGAAATCTGCACAGATGGCCAGAAAACACTGTTAGAGCTAAGGCTAAAAGCAGGTTCTTATATACCAGACACGTTTTTTTCCTTAGTGACGATTAAGATTTCTTTTTTCTGTTGTAGCTCTACATACATGAACACTGTATTGACACCAAAAATCTACAGCAAAGTTACACTGGACACAGAAAACCCTGGCTGACAGATTAGGCTAGTTGTTATATTTACAGGCTGCTGCTTCAACAGCAGCAATAAACTTTTTTACTTCTTTTTATTTTGTTTTTCTTTTTAAATCCTGCAGCCGCTGCCACAAAACCCCCACACCTGCGAGCTTTGTTTCTTTTACTGCATCGCCAGAAACATCTTCCCTCAAAAACACGCAGGCGTCTTTATTCCTGAAGTGCTCCCCCCGTGCGCAGAGGCGCGGTTTCTCCTCCAACAGCAGTGTTTTGCTAAATTACAACGTGAAACGGAGCAGCAGAGGTTCCCCCGTTTGCAACAGCTCCTGTACATCCTCTTCATAAATATACACGAGACAGGAGCGAGGACGCAGCGGTCAGTCCCGCCTCATTTGTGCGACCGGGTGAAGGAAACGACGTGAAAGTTCAAAAATGCCAACCTGCTGCAGGGCTGCACCTTAACTCGGCCTCCTTACAGTACTTCCGCCTCTGTTCCCACCACCCTCTGCTTACATTTACCAGCAAACACCTGCATGTGAACTGAAAGTCATTAAAAATCCATTACGGATGTGTTGACGATTCACTCCCAAGACTGATTTTGTGACCTTTGCACCCCAATGAGCACGACAACAGTGGGAATTTTAACAAGCAGATCATGTTTGCAGCACAATTTTTGAAATAGAAATTGCTAAATGCATTACAAAAACACAAAATCTTACCAAGTGTTTTTGTTTCTAGTGCAAATTTCTTGAATACAATTGAAATACAAACAAAACTAACTTACAAGTAACTTCAGCAGATATAGCAGCTTGTTTTAAGTCAATAATTCTTTATTATTGATGGAAAAAGTTCTAGTTATAAGTAAAATAATGTGCCAGTGGGACAAGAGATTTTTCCCAATTTAAAAATGTCTTATTTCACTGGCACATTATTTCACTTACAACTAGAACTTTTTCCATCAATAATAAAGAATTATTGACTTAAAACAAGCTGCTATATCTGCTGAAGAGTTACTTGTTAGTTTTGTCTTATTTGAAGCGTACTATGCTGTTTGCAGTAGAAACGAGCCTAAAAATACTTGGTAAGATGTTGGGTTTTTGCAGTGTGCATCAACAGCAACCAGTGCTTCAGCCTCCACAGTAAGACTGGAGTTAAGATTCAGGCCCTGGCAGCACAGCCTGTCCACAGAAAGCAAGTCCCAGGCAGAGGTACCAAGTTTCAATCACATGTACATCGAATGAAAACACAAAGACCTGCAGAGCACCGAGGGGCTTCCTGATGTGCTCTCTAGGTGCTTTGGCAAATACTTTTAAAAACAAAGAGACAAATTAAAATAAATGCTATTCATGAGGCAACGTTGGTTGTTAAGGCTCTACTGTGGCTGTGCTTGCTTAGTATCTATAGATGGGTGATAACTGCATACTGTCAAGTGTGAGTAGAATGAAGAGGGTGGGTTGATGGAGAGGCGGGAGGCACTATGTGGAGTCTTCTGGCTCTGATTTGATGATCTTCTTCTCGGCGTTGCTGGGCGCCCGCTGTGACGTCCCGTTTTCTGGACACACAAATAAAACACGGTGTCATCGGCGTAGAGGTTTATAGCTAGGACTTTTCAGAAGAGGTTCTGCAGGGTTCCAGTGTAGTTGCTGGTCAAAAATTCACCACACACTGACTTTCTTCTGTTAGGCTTGTTAAAAACATGGATCTTACAACAATCAGGCAAAACATTACGACCTGAAAAATAGTTAAAACTAGTTAAAAAGAATGTGGTTCAACAACATTAAAATTCACCATGAATTCCAGCTGCTGTTTACAGAAATACATCAAATGGGCATAAAATTACCATCACTGACAGGTGAAGGGAAATCATATTGATTACCTCTTCATCATAGTACCCTATAGAAATGCAACTAATGATTATTTAGTTATCGATTAATCTATCGATTATTCTGTCAATCGGTTCAAAAAATTGGCACAGTCTGCAAATTTCTTATACAATATTAGAAATACATTAAAAAGCTGCAAATAAACAATTCAAATATTCAGTTCAAGAAAATAAACATCTTATTGCCCAAAATGCAATAGCAGCATTACTTTAGTGCACGCTTGATCATTTGTTGCAAAGGATGCAGCTGCAGCTAAAAAAAGTGATTCTAACATCAGCATGTGAAAAGCTCGGCCCTTTCTGCTCGACTTTCCATCAGTACAGTGGAGGACTGATCTGGTGCTTAATCGGAGATTTTTTCCTTTTTTAAAGAATTTCAACCAGGTGAAGCTAAAACTAGTCTAATTTGAGGAGTTCTGGGTTGAACGATTTTACTACAGACAAAGCTTTTTTTCATCTTAAATGCAAAATGTATATATTTTTATTTTTTATACAGTTTTGGCTTAATCATCGCTCTGTTCTTCTTTCTGCAAATAGCCTTTTTTGAGTCTGTACTCCAGTAAACGATTAACCGACAGCTAAATTAGTTGACGATTATTTCAATAATCGATTAATCTTGATTAATATGATCAATCGTTTCATTCCTAATAGAATATATGAGGCTGAAAAGTTAAAATTCTTTCCTTAAAGTTGATCTGTTTGAAGCGTAAGTGTAGGAATTTGAGCAAACTTGATAGGGGAAATTGTGATACTATGATGGACTAATATTAGAGAAAAATTACTTGAGTAATATGAGAATTGGAGGTTCAGAAAAATGCTTAGTCACTAGTTGCTATGGTGATTCCCACCTTTTCTGGGCACCACTGGTTCCAGTAAATTGAGACAAGAATTTAAGACTCAAACGAAAGGGCAGGGTGTGGAAACAAGAGAAAAGTCTTGAACCTTGGGCGGCAGAATCCGCTGATGGCCAAACATGTCAACTTTTACACGTCTGCAGTGGTTTGTGTCGGACGTCTGACAGGTTAAACAGACTCTTGGAGTCCAGTTTTGAAGATTTGAGAGAAAATGGGAGCGAGTTAGCGTTTGGGTGTGGACACTCTGCATTCTGGAGGGATTTGACTGAAAACCAGAAGTCCCTCAGCAGCGGGAGACACACTGGGTGCCTGAAATCTGACATACAAATTGTACAGTGGAGCCCCAATATAGGCAATGATTAGGAACCACAACCGTCCACAAAGACCTAAAATCTACGAATACCCCCTGCTTATATGCTTATAACTGCATATTTTAATGGTTCAAACACCAATATGCACTAATACACACAGTGGAAAGCGTCTTAGCATAGATGCTAACATCTACAGTCTTCCACTCTTGGGGGTTCAGCCAATCAGCAGCAAGTAAAATGAAAGGTGCTCCTGGATTGGCTGGTTTTCAAACACCTGCCAATAGCGTGTCAAGTAGCATTGCTCCAAGGTATTTCAGCTTCCCAAGCTGCATTTTCTTTTTAAGTATTCTAGATATGCTTTACGGAAAAACTCACAAATAGGTTAATTTTACGTGAATAATTTGGAGTTACGATCGACCGCAAAATCTGCGACTAGGCGGGTAAAGCTGAATCTGTGGGAACGAAAGTGAGTATTTCTTAGGCTAAACATCTAGAGTGTGTGACATCATCCCACTAAACTGCACAATCCCTGGCAAAATCTGGAAATATTTTAAAACTTAAATTGTGATTCAGGTAAATCGGGTAAAGTCCAACTTTCTGTAAGCCGTTTAAACTCTGAAGGGTGTGTCTATCTGAAGGCATGACTGAGACGTGAAGCTAAATCCTGCAAAAGATGCAGTTTGAGCAGCAGCCCTTTTTCAACCAAGTTGCATAAATTGGACAGTAATAACCCGGCTTTAATGGTTTTACTCTGAAACCATCAATAAAGAGGAAGAGCTCTCAGGTCCAGGCAGGCGTCACCAACCTGTTGCTGGTGTTTTGGCCTCATCTGTGCTGCTGCTGCTGTTGTGGTGGTTGTTGTTGTTGTGGTTGTGATTATGATGGCGCTTCAGCTCGTTGGCTAGCTGCTTGCCCAATGGGAGGTCGCCTTCCTGCATGCTCTGACTGACCACTCGCAAGTTGATTGGTCGATCATCTAGAAAAAAGAACCAAGAAAAAGCACAAAGTTAGACAGATAAAAGCACTGTCTCTCCATCCATCTATCCATGGACAGAGTCACAAAAAGTTCAAACGAAATCAAAACGGGAAGAAAAGCAGAGCAAAACCGGAGGAGGAGTGAGAGAGAGGAAAACAGAGAGAAGGAGAAAGAGAGAGACGCCCCCCTCCAGGCTTCTGGCTAGAGGTAAACAGGCGTGGGCGCCATAATTACAGGTGCATTGTGGGATTTGTGGGAACAGCGTTATAATGAGCTGTCGGGAGTGGGTGAGGGAGGAAAAAGGATGAAAATGAGATGAGGCCTGGAGGAGAAGAAAGATCCTGAATAATGATGTGCCTTCTCTCCTCTTGTCTTCTGCCCCCCTCCTCTGTGTTTGGGAGGGAGAAAGAAGGGTGACAGCTGCCACGGCTGAGTGTGGAAAATCGGCACCTTTTAGGCGTTTAGTTTCCATCAACTCAGTCGCATCCTGTGGCATGGAACAAGTCCGACTGCAGGAAGCGTCACATCGAGGTGAATTACACTCAGGTTCACGCCGTTAGATTTCATTTAAGCTCAAAGAGCTGCAGTGAGAGAAAACAATGTGCAGTTGCTTCTTTTATCTGAACACAGGGGGCAGTAGTGAGCTAGAAAAAGGTGCTGAAATGTCCATTTTCACTTGATCTCTTCCTCTTCTGCATCGAATAAGATCTGCAGGGGCTTGCGTCCTACCTTGGCTGTCCCGGCTTAGATCGGCGGCGCCGGCGGCTCCGTTGGTGTTTTGGGCGTCGTTGAGGTACTTCAACGCAGCAGGCGGGATCCTCCAGTCCAGAGCCTGGAGCCGCTCCTGCACGGCGGCGTCCTGCAGGATCTCCATCTGCCTCGCCAGCAGACGCTCCAGCTGCATCTGACAGACAGAAAAGCGAGGATTAAACTGGGAATGCAGAAAGTTCTGCAAATACTGGACTCCCTGCGACGCCTCGTTTCACCTGGTGACATCACTATGAAGATCATCATACAAACAGAAGGGACAGCTGTTCTGAGGCCCATTTCCGGCCTCTAGCTGGTCAATCAGAACAAGCCAGGTCTCCTAGAGGGGTTCTCTTAAAGAGACAGGCACCAGAATGAATCTGCAAACAGCATCCGCTTATTGTCAGTCACTGTCACTTTAAATCACTGCAGGACGTGTTTTACATCCTCACGCAGGCGATCTGACCGCCCGCGGCGCCAACACAGCCATGAAATCTCTTCTTCTGAATGAGATTTATGAAAAATCATAGCGTGACAAGTGAGGAAACTGCGGCCACATGAGCGCTGAGGGAGAAGAGGAGACGCACAGATGCATACGAAGAGGTGGAGGTGCTTTCTGGACGAGCTCTCATGGAATTAATTCATCTCAAAACTAAGAAGAAATTAAAACTACTTGAACTTTTCTGCATTTTTCTCACATATTCTGTGTAAAAACAAATGCCTTCAAAAGCCTGAACGCAACAGGGTGGTGGCAGCATAATGCTGTAGGGATGCTTCCTGCGGCAGAGACATATTGGAAAGATTTTATGATCTACCGACACAAAATAGTGCAGAACTGGGAAGTTGGAAGGAAAATGATTAATGGATTTCAAATCTTCTTGTAAGTAAAAATCTAAAAAGTGCGGCATGCATTTGTATTCTGCTCCTCGAGTCGTTAGAACCGCCTTTCCCCGCAGGTCTGCACATCGACACACGGAAAGTTCGCCCTATTCTTTGCAAGACATCTAAAGCTCAGTCAGACTGGACTGAGATCATCTGAACACATAGTCTCACTAGGATTTAGGTGTGTACTTTGACTAGGCCATTCTAAGACATGATCTAATCCATCCCATAATATCTCTGGGTGGATGTTTAGGATCCTTGTCCTGCTGGAAGGTGAACCTCCACCCCAGTCTCAAGTCTACTGGATTAGCTCCATCCATCTTTCCATCAACTCTGTGCCACAGCATAATGCTGCCACCACCAAATGTCAGAAAGTTCAGTGATGTTCTTATCGAAGCAGGGCCTCCACTTGGCTCGTGATTTTTGTTTTGGGTTTTATTTGGAGAAGATTTGTGAAAACTGTTTCTCCCTTTCTTTCCATTTCAAAAGTATGAACTACTTTGTGTCGTCTGTAATATTAAAGTCAGTGAAATGCACCCCAGTTTTTGGCTGTAATGTGATGAAATGGGGAAAATTTAAAGGTGTGAGGACTTTTACAAGGCTTTTCAGCTGGAAACAGAGAAGGAAAGCAACTTAAATCATCTCTCTGTGAGCATCGCTTTCATACTGTTGGAAGTTTGACTCCACATTCATGCATGTTTGACTTTCTTCAGGCTCCTCCCCTACCTGCAGGTTGCGTCCGACCGTCTCCTCTCCTTTGGACTTGGCGCAGGCCAGCTGCTCCCTCAGCATTTCCTGCCTCATGTGGATGGCCTGCAGAGCTTCCTGGATGTCGAAGAAGTTCTCCTGAAGCACAGTCACATTCTCTTAGTCAGTGAAACAATGTTTGGTTTCCTTTTTCTTGGCTTTCTTTATTTTAACTCCTTTGTCTGTTCGTTTTCCGCAGAAATGACAGCCTGTCACTTTAAAAGTAACTCATTCCTGTAGGTTTATTTAAAACCGACAGTGAATTAAAGCAGGAATTCCCCCGTTTTCTCCGAGCAGGTGTCGGCTCATCTGCGCCTCTCGATCCCTCCAGAGCCGCCACATGTTTTCCATCATGGGCTCGCACTCTGAGAGGAGCCATTCAGAACCGGCTCCGAGCCGAGCGGCGTCGGGAGACGAGCGCTGAGACTCGGCTTTGTACTCGGATCCAGGCTGATGCTGCTCTGAGCTCCCAGAGGAGCTCCATCTGCCAGACCGAGTCCTCCTAAACTTCACTAATGTGGAGCTTCAACTTCCTTACGAGTGTCAGACTTTGATGTTTAACTTTAACTCCACCATGATTTCAGATAAGCTGGAGGCGTTCATGGATGTGCGTTAAAAGTTTTAAACAGTCGGCGTGTGAAGAGAAAGATTTCCAGCACAAATGAGAAAAATGAGCAGAAATCGTTTCATTCTGGAGCGGCTGCCTGATTTTGTCGACTGCAGACTAGGGCTGAAACGATTAATTGGATTAATGAATCAATTGTTGAAATAGTCGGGAACTAATTTAGTCATTGATTCATCGTTAAATGGAGAATATAGACTGAAAGAAAGGCAGATTTCTGAAAAAAACAACACATTTCAAGCAGTAATTAGGCCAAAACACTTTGCATTTAAGATAAATGTTTCCCAAAATTCCTGGAGTTGCATAGTTTTAGCTTCACCTGCTTCACTAAAGTTGTTAGTGCTTTTTAGGCAATAAAATGTTTATTTTGTTATTTAAGAAATAGTTTATCCGGATCTTTTCTAATATTGTATAAAAAAAAAAGTTTAAAGTGGTTAAATGAAAAAAATCAGCAGAAGGTGCCAATTTTTAAAAATCGGATTAATCGATTAATCGTCAGAATAAACGATGACTAAAATAATCATAATCATTAGTTGCAGCCCTGCTGCAGACGGAAGGAGACAAGTTTCAGCTACAATGCAAGCTCATCGCATTGACGGAGGCGTTGAACTCACCTCAGTTTTGATCCTTTTCGGTGACGGTTCGTCTCGGTCTCCGCACCGAGACCTGAAACATCACAGAAGATGAAAATGTCACCATTACCGTTCTGTTTTGAGCTCTTGTTTCTAAGCGGTGAGAAGAAGAGCGACTGGTGCAGGCCGGCCTTACTTGCTGGTGCGGTAGGTGTATTTGTAGGTGACCTCTCTGGAAATCTGCCGGGCCAGTCCGAACAGCTCGTCCCGGCGCGTCAGCAGAGCCATGTCCCTCATGCAGAGCTGAGCCGCGGCCTCGTTCACCGTCAGCTGCACATCAAACACAAACCAGTCAGGTTACACAGAAAAACCACCTTCGGAGGGTTCCGGGGACGGTGTCGGGCTGGATGGACCACCTCGTGCAGTGTCAGGTGTTTGCCGTCCCTCCTCTTGGAGTCGAAGCGTCCGTAGATGGCGCTGTACTTCCGGATCTCCTCCTCCCTCCGCGGGTCGTCGTCGCTCATCTCAAAGATGTGTCCGATCATCTTTGCCAGTTTCTTGTTGTTCTTCAGCTGCTCTTTCACGTCAGCCAGGTCCGTCTTAGGAAGTCCAGGCGCCATCCTGTCCACACACTCCAGGACCGACTGCACCGCCGCAGCGTCCAAGGCCTCCATCGCGTCTCTGGGGGAAGAGGGCGAGCCGAGATCTGATGGAGACAGGCTGTGCTCGCTGTCGTTGCTGTGGCCTGACCAGAACCGAGCCTCGCTGCTTCCCTGCAGGGGCGATCCGGTCGAAACTTTGTCTCTCGCCACATCCAGCTTCCCCGGGTCGGAGCAGGCCGCAGCGATGGCTTTGGGAATCTTAACACTGGCGGTGTTGGAGCGGTCCTGAGCGCTGAGCAGCGTGGGGGAACCCTCGGGCAGTTTGTAGACAGGGATGCTGCAGACGGGCAGCGAGGTGAGCGGCTGGTTGAAGATGGCCGGGTTGGTGACCCAGTCCCGCAAGGCCTTCTGCAGGCGCCGCACATGCAGCGGCTTGCTGGCCATACCAACGAGGGCCATGATCTCTAGGAACTCCTCCTCTCCAGCCTCGCACAGCTGTTGCACATCATCGCCGCCCTGCTGGATGAAAGCCTCGTAGTAATAAAGGAGGTTAGCTCGCTGCAGGATCCTGTAGAGCTGCAGCTCACCCAGGGTCCTCGGCAACACGGCCGCCATACCTGAAACAGGAAGGAGGGGAGCGTGAGGAAGTTAGCTGATTTACGATCTTCGCAGTTAGCTGGTGCCCTGCTCAGGGTGACGCGCACCACTGCCTATCCTGACCTGGGCAGACAGGATGGGCACCAGACCTACTTTAGGTGAAAAGTCTCTTTACAGAAAAAGAGAAACAAAAAAAAGTTTGAGAAAAGCAGAAACATTTACCTTTCAACTTGGAAAATAAATCAACCCCAACTTCATTTGGCTAGCGGGCTGGCTACTTTTACCGGTATAAGCTAACAGTGATGTATTCTTGCACGTTCAAAACAAACTTCTTGACAACAAAGCGCTACCAGACGGAGAGGGAGAGGCTTTTGGAGGCAGAGCTGCAACACAGCAGAGAGGGAGGGGGGCGGAGCTTCAAGTCAGAATATCCAGATTCTTTCTCTACAAACTTCTGGTTCAGGTTTAAAAACTGAAAACAAGTAAAGTCTGGAGGGATTGAAATCCAGCTGCTGAGCACCAAATAGTGAGGAAAAAAAAAACAAGCTGCGCTTTATAGAGAAAAGCAAGAACCAACCAACTCTCATATCTTTATGTCTGACATCCTGAGCTGATTAAAAGGCTTTTTTCAGGTCATCTGAAGAGCAGATAATTTTTCTTTCTTTCTGCTTTGATGTTCAGTAAGCGGTCAGAAGTCACTGAAGGAGAGAAAATTTTCAGTAGTGGTTTAAAATATGCTGATTTCTAAAGTTTTCATATAAACCCACAAGGGGACACATCTGATTGAGACATATATATTAACTGAATTCATCAAAAGTCTGGAAGGGTGAGTGAAATTAGAGCAACTGTGCATCATTTTAACAAGTTTTACCCAAATAAAAGATTTGGCGATGAGGTTTATATGCAAGTAATTTGGGCTTAGATTTCAGAAATGCTTGTTTATTCTATTTTTAAGCACTTGATACTCTATTTTGTGTAGCGCTAACCCTTTAACTAAACTGAGAAAACACAGATGTAGTGTTCCTTTAAGATAATCTTTGACAAAAAAAAAAAAAATAAATAAAAATAAATAAATAAATAAATAAATCAGAAATATCCACTATTTTCCCCTCTGAAGGTGTCAGGCTGGTATTTATCCTCGAAAGCATCGCGGTCAATCTCGACCTTTCACAGAAACAATGAAGTCCAGGCCAGGCTCCTGCCACTTTAAACCGATGCAGGGAGAACAGGCTTGGCTTTTACTCTTCCTGGGTGCATGTGAGGCCCCGCGGAGGCTGGGCTGACTGAGGAGTGGCAGCCAGCCGGCCCGGCTTGCTGGGAGGACCACATGCCTCTCTCCACCCCTGCAGGATGTGTAGGTGGTGGGCCTGCCTCGCCCAGAATAGGCCCGGGGAGCCAGGCAGGCGTCGACTGAGCTCAGAAAATGACACAGACAGAAGCTGCCTGAGACCAAACCAAACATAAATAAATCTCTGTTAAACTGTTTCCTCCATAACATTTTTGTAAAACTTCTTGTTTTTAGCACAGAAGTTCCTCTAATTAGCCAGATTCACAATGGACATCAAAATAGGGAGATTAAGACCCATTGCAACATGTAGGATGCATCAGGTGTAAAAACTAATCTCTTCATTTGTTAGTTTGCAGTGACTCAGCATTGGATTTCCCTCTAAATCACTGCAGCTGCTCATGTGGACCTGTACGGACGTCTACCAGCAGATCAGAGCAGCAACACAATGATGGGAGGAAGAAAAGTCTCTGGGAGGGTGAAGTCATACCACGGAGCAAGTTCCTTATCTGCAGCATGAACATAAGAAGCTTCTGGAAAACCAAAAGCAAACAAACATGTGCAAACTTATGTAACGGAGGATCTGAGACCCGTTCAGACGCTTTTGTTCGGAGTCAGAAAAGGTTCCTAGAGCCGTACCCTCACCCCGAAATAACAAATACTAGCTGGTGGCCAGATGGGCAGAACCGTCTTGGTTTCACACCAGAACCAAAGGTCTCATCCGGACAGCAGGAGTTTTACTGTGCTGTCGCCATTCTGTCATGATGAAAACAAAGTACACCCCGTCAGTTCTAGGTCTAAATGATCTGCTCTTTATCAGCTTCGAAAATTAGTTAAATCTAACTATAAATGTACAAAATCACACATTACAGATTTAATATCGTCAACATAGATATTTAGCCAATAAATAGAGCATTTATTTATTTATAATTTTAAAAAAAAAAAATATATATATATGATTAGACCAATCAATAAAAGTTTGGGAACAGTCAAAACCCTAGATTTGTAAAAATAGAATTATATTTATTTATTTATTTAAAACATGCATTTAATCAGTCATTTTTAAAAAATAAAATAGGGTAAGGCCAAATGATAGAATTTCATAAAAAATTAAGTACACCCCCTCGCCAAATAAAAAACAAACAAACAAACCTAGATTTGTAACAACAGTACAAACTGTATTTATCTTCCTCTAATATTCATTTAATCAGAGCCATGAGATTATGTATATATACACAAAATTTGACTTTATATATATATATATATATATATATATATATATATATATATATATATATATATATATATATATATAAATAAAGGGTTAGGCAAAAATTATTACTTTATGTAAAATGATTAGTTTATGTAAAATCAGGTACTCCCCCCCACACACAAAACAAAGAAAAAAAGTAGATTTTTACAAAACAGTATTTCAGTCATTGTTTTTAAAAAAAAATTAAGGTAAGGCCAAATTACAAAAGTTGATTAAAAAAAAAATTTAAATTAAGTCCGCCCCCCTGAAAACCCTAGATTTATAAAATAACCAAATAATATTTGTTTATTCATTCATTGCATTTGTCAAATATCATGTTCACTAAAAGAAAAGTTTTTGTTCAATAACAACAATTTCTTGTCTGCTCTTAAATATATATTTTTAAAAAAGTAAAAATCATACTGTTGAGGAACAAAATAATTTTCAGAGGTGAACATGGCCCCCCTTTAGCCCCCTCTCTGTGACACCCCTGGCCGAACCCCAGATTTAAGCAGCTGGTTTCTGATTTTCCCTCTTCGTGATGCTGCAAACAGTTTGACACGGCAGCAGATCTACAGGAAGGTCAGCTGAGCTCACATATGTTCTAACATCAGCTTCTGCACCAGAGCTACAGTTGAGGTTTCCAAGGCCATTCTGAGCTGAAACTTCTAGACTATTCAAACTTTCCAAGAGGATCTTTTACATTTAGAAGAGCTGACTTTTTAAACTAATCAATAATTTTCAGTTTACTCCCGTTAAGCGAGTCTAAACCTCTCTGTTGACACCCTCATTAGTCACCGGTTATTCCACTGGTAGCAAAAAACTTCCACAACCATATTATTGTGCGTTTCGCTAAAACAAACATTTGTTATGAGATCTAAAAAGCACCGAGAAGTAAAATACGGCAGATATTAGTTTTTTCCCCTTAAGATCAAATGTAAAAAACAACAGCTGAAGCTTTGAGTTTGGAAAACAAAACGAAGACAAGCGGGACGTGACCAGATTTGATAAAGAAGAGGTGGAAAATAAACGGAACGTGAAATGTCACTTAAAGAACATTAGCATTGATGATAAAAACATGTGGGCTTGTGGAGCTTCTTAAGGCGCTCTCGTCCTCCTCCACCGGTTTAGGAGTCACTCACTGCAGATAAACATTTTGGACTCTAAAGCTTAAGGCGATTTATTTCACAGATGTTAGCAGCATCACGGTTGTTTTGCATGTTTTAGTTTTGCTGGATTGCTCATTGTGGACTCCTCATAGTGAGGAAGGGGCTATTATCTAATGATTAATGGTGAATTTTGTCCAAAAATGCCTAATTTTATTTGCTTCTTCTGTCTAATGTGTGTTATTTTCAATGAGCTGGTATAAAACATGTCATCTGAATATGTAAAATTTAATTCAGGAAACTGTTTTTCCTACAATTGTTCCTGTGAGGCTCAGTAATATTCCAAGGATTGCGTGTTGCACGGGGTGTTGTGATGATTCCGAGTGCTTTCCATCCATTTCCGACCAGAACTCTGGAGCTAAATATAGCTGCAGAGTGGAGGCTGACCTCTGGGTGTGCAGCAGGTGAGTGGACCACCTTCTGCTAAAATCAAAGCAACTCTGGCAGACAGAGGAACAACAACTGAGTAGGGAGAACTTGAACAGAGAAAGAAGGTGAGCTCTGACACACAGGGGTGGGGCTCCCTTACTGTGAAGAGGAATCCTCTGACTTCACTCTGATTTCAGAAAAACTCCCAACATTTCTTAATGAGAGGGATTTCTTGGAATCTCATCACGGGACCTTCATAAAACCTTTTTGGCAATGGACTCTGGCGAATGTGTACTGCTTGTGCTGTAGGATTTAGACACTGTTTTTCATGGGGTGTACCTCAAGGCTACATTCTCACCCCCCTGTTTTACTCGACCTGCTGCCACTTGGCGCCTTTTCAGTAAACATCAAATTTCCTATTATTTTTGTGCAGATGACTGCCAGGTTTATCCTCCGCAGGAACACATGGGTGGGATCCTGGGTTGCCCTACTGGCATCAGGATATGGGTGGCGTGAAATTAACTCAGGACTGAAGTCATGTTTAGCCCAGTTGGCAATAGCAGGAAACTGTGTTTTGATCTTCCCACCCTGAATTTGGGCATTAAAACTGACCAATCAGGTAAAAGCAATGGTAAAACCCTGTGACAATTGCCAAAAATAAAGCCAATTCTTTCTAAATGCAATACTTGTACTTGGTTGTGTCTTCATCACTATAAAGTCATTCTTTTTGGAAGTAACTCACTCACAACCGATGCCAGATGTCAGTTTGATTTTTAACTAAAACAACTAAACAAGAGCAAATTTCACCAATACCAGCATCTCTTCATCAGTTGCCAGTTCTTCCTGAACTTCCATGGGGTGTACCACAAGGCACCATTCTAGGCCCCCCTTCCTTTTCACACTGTACCTGCTGCAACTTGCTGCCATTTTCTGGAAACGTAACATTTCATTTGTATGCAGATGACTACCAGGTTTATCTTACATTTGTAAGATAGCTCATATTTACACTCCCATATTGATTTTGAAATTCTTTACTAGTTTACAAGTCTTTTTATAGTCTTGCCACACTTTATCTGCCTGAACTAATGCAATCAATCTTCTTCCCTCGGATGCTTTTAATGGTTCCTGGGGTGAAGGAACCACTGGAACCCCTAGCCTTTGCGCACCAGGCAAAGTAACTGGTTGAATTTTAAATCTTGGTTACAAAACACATTTTACTCTTACCTTTAACTCATTATGCATAGTTTATTCAAATTCTTGTTAACTTTTGCACGTCTCTGTTTGTGCACCATTTTTTTCTGGTCTGGGTTGTTTATGTTCGTTTTTATTGTTGGGGAGCCTTGATGTTTTAAAGTGCTTTATAAATACATCAGTATGGTGTGTTGAGCATGTGCTTCTATGTGAGAGTGTGTGGTGTGATGTGCTCCTTAACAAATGCTCACTTGCTGTTAGTGTCTATATAGCAGCTAAAAATAGCCCAACAGCTGATAACACAGAAAACATCAAATACTTCAATCATTCCAATAAAATGAAATACTAAATGAATTTAGAGTCCAGTTATGTGCAGATAATGAATATTTAGTCTGCAGAGGAGGCAGAACGTGGACCTCCTGCTGCTTTAGGTATTTTACTTAGACTGCTTGGTGCCCAGTAAGTAGAATACAACGAGTGATGCTCGAACCAATGTTTATCTCTGCTTTATTTCTCTGTTTGATTCGAATTGACTTATACTCGGATTAAACAGCAGATTCTTTGATTAACTCTATTCTAGTGCAGAGATGTTCCCGTTTAACTGCTACTCCTTTATATGGATGCACCTCTCCAAAGCATTTTTATCTTTGCAGCAAAACTTGATCATAAATTCATCATCATCTGCAGCATTAGCAGCGGCAGACCGAGGAGGAAACATGCATAGTTTGACCCAGCTCCGTCTTCCTACCTGGTGAGTGTTTGGCCCCCTTTGGCGCGCCCTGGTCCGGATCCTCTTCCTTTCCTGTATTCTTCTTCTTCCTCCTCTTCAGTTTTTTTTACCAACACACCAACAGCCCGTTATTTGGAGCACAACAAGAAGAGAAGGAATCCCACAGAATGAGATCCCGCAGGAGGAGCGGAGCGCGCAGACCGGGGAAACCTTCAACTTCCAGGACGCAAGCAGAAGCAGCACCGAAGCAGCGGCTGTGCGTGTTTTTCTGGCCCCAGTCCTCTCCTCTCTGCGTGAAAACTTTTTCCTTCCTCTGCTGTGCTGTGAGAGAATTGAAAAGAGCGCAGAATATCAGAGCGGAGCTGCGGAGCTTTGTGCGTCTCTTCCCTCAGAGTGTGTGTTGTGTGTGTGCGTGGGGAGTGTGTGATGAGTGTGTGAGAGTCCTCTCCCAGTCTCTCCACTCCCCTGCACTCTTCTCAAAGGTCAAACCACACGCAGAGGCGCGCGCAAACACTTCCACCTGAGCCGACAAAATAAGAGCGCCACAGGCTGGAAAAATAACCATTATCTAGATTTTTAGGTCAAAGATAGTAGTTTGCTTCACTGATGCTACCTTTTTAAATAATAATAATAATAATAATAATAAAAAAAAATCAATTTATTAGTGTTTAATGTTTGCAAACACTAAATGTTTATAATCCTACGTTGGTCAGTCTGAGTTACTGATTTAAATCAGATGCAAATGTCTAGAAGAGCAAATAAACGTCCTATTGCTGCATGTTTACTAGTTGTTTTAATGGACGGCAGCCATGTTGGATTTAGAGACTGGTGAGAAACCGCACAACCTCCCAAAATTCAGCCGGTGTCCCATTGAAAGTTGACTTGGAATCTGTTAAAGTACAAGCAGATTGGACCAGAACAATTCAAGTGGCTGTGACACCATACTGAGATCTTTTCTTTTCAGTTTTACATTTTAAACAATATTTAAACACAAAATAAAAGCCAAATGGCAAGCACTGCTCATCCACCTCATCTGCTTTTGCTGCTTCTCTGGAAATCTCTTTCTGGTCGTACGGTTGGAAGCCCAGGCAGAGAGATGTTGGAGTCTGGATATGAAAAGATGGTTTAAATGTGGTTTATAATAAAACAAACAAAAAAGAAAACACCCCCACATCGTTGCCATGGTTACAGATCATAACAAAAATCCTTACAGTTACACAGGATCCACAACCAGAGGGAATACTTTCCAAAAACATGTAACACCTCAAAAAATAAAAATAAATAAAACTGAATAAATAAATGAGCAAAAGTCTAGAAAAGAACAAATCAGACCTAACATGACAGAGCTGCTCCAACATGCTGCCACCATGAGCGGTGCGGTTCTAGAGAAAAAGGGAGCATTGGAGAACCGAAACATAAAATAGTATGCCACAGGTTTTTTTTTTTTTTTTAAAACCCAACTTTTCGCATGCTTTGCTTCCCAGCCTCGATAAAAAGCAGCAAAGCTGAGGGAAAAAAAAAAAAAGTTTCCTAATTTTTGGGGTTGTCCACATGAACTGGAACAGGATAAGGGATCACTTATGAAGATGAATTTTGCTAACTTTAATGAATAGATGCGCCTGTGTTCAATGTTTCCAATAATTTTAAGTTAAAAGCAAAATAAGGAAAACGGCATGGAGAATAACAGAAAAAAAAAACATTTTCCATTTCAAGAAACTCTAAAACTTTCAATGCCAGTCTCCCATCTTAAAAATGACTAACTGTGCCTGTCTGCATCAAGAATTCAACCATTCTTGGACTGAGGTCCAAAATCGTCATTTTATTCCCCACATGGATGAGTTTACTGCCCTTCATTTCTCTCTATATTCCCTTCCAAACAGCGCGGGGCTTTTATTTTGTCGCGACTTCCGGCGCGCCGCTTCCTAACCGCGTGCAGCTTCACGCGGCAGCTGAACAAAGTGGGATATTCCGCGCGGTCGCCACAGAGCCCGCTTCTCCTCTCTCTCTTTCTCGCCCACGCTGCTCCCTGCGTGACGCAAATCCGCGCGTGGGTGGACACACGGGGCGTGGGAGGCTTTCTGCACGGAATACCAAACACAGGCAGGTTCGACACCCACAGAGACACGCAGAGACGCTCCCTGACGAAGAGCTGAGAGGAGATGTTTCATCAGCAGTAAATATTGTCTGAGCTGATCATTAGAGGAGGTTTCATCAGCTGCTGCTCATCTCGAGGTTTTACCCTCAATCTGGGGCTTCTCTTAATATGAACGGTGTTATATTCCTGCATAAATTATATTTCTTGTAAACTGGACGTGTTTATGTTTTAAATCTTTAATAAAAACCACTAGCTCTGCATGCCCGCAACTAGAGTTTGAATAATTATGTGATGGATCAACATGAAGCAGTGCTTAATTTTGAATGCATGACTTTCAGCATTTGTTGTATGAATCAAAATCTGAAAAGTGTGGCGTGCATTTATATTCAGCCCCCCTGAGTCAATGCCTTGCAGCATTACTCTGCAGTTACAGCCTTTTGCGTTTGTCTTTAGCAGCTTTGGACATCCAGAGACCTCCAGATACTCTGAATTAGGTCTGGACTTTGACTAGGCCATTCTAACATGCTGTATGTTTGAGGTGGATGCCCTGCTGGAAGGTGAACCTCCACCCCATGATTCAGTTGTTCCATCAGCTCTGACCAGCTTCCCTGTCCCCTCTGAAGAAAAGCCTCTCCACAGCATGATACTCCCACCACCATGTTTCATCATGTTTTCAGGGTGATGTGCAGCACTGGTTATCCCAACACCTTTAGTGTTTTGCTTGCAGACCAGAAAGTTAAATTTTGACATTTGAAGGGAACACTGGATTTTATTTAGTGGTATCAGAGTGAAGGGGGCTGAACGACCTGTTGATCCATCACATGACATTTCCATCTGTGCTTTAAAGTTTTTAACCAAGGATTTGATAAATATCTATGCAGCCAAACACTAAAGGCAGATTTCCACCAGCAGATGACGTAAAGATGCGTTTGTGTTCATTTTATTAGCATGGAAGCCATATTGGATGTTGAGCTCAGCGGAATACAAGATTTTTCTTCCATCATAAATCATCCAAAGCTCCATGAACATCATTTTGACCCTCTGAAGAGTACTCCAGCTCCAGACTTTAAACTCTGGGGTTTCCTGACATTTACAGGTACGTGTTTCTACACCTGGAAGATTCCCAAACAAAGCCTGGATTGGTTGGAAGTGAGCCAGTTGATCAGCTGGAGTGCAGCCGGTGGCCATGGTTCTGTAGACAGGATGGCAGATTTAGCTATTAAAAAGCAAATATTAACGTCCTGTTTAGAGTTTAACCTCATAACATACATGATAATTTGTTTTTTGAAGCCGAACTCTTACCGTTACAGCTTAGAGCAGTTTTAATCCCAAAAACTGACTGAACACACAAAACATTCACTCTAATTCACATTTATGATCTTGGATTTTATTTCCATCAATCCGTTTGGTTAATTTCTATTTTTTCCCCCTCAGCATTTATCAAAACAATTGCTGTGAACTTTAAATCTGTTGCACAGCAGCTCTGCTGGATCGTTTCAGTGTTTATTTCAGTCAAGGATTTTTCTCCCATTCCGTGACGGCAACACTATTGTGAGTCTGAAGTGATGCCATCACATGCAGGACTTCTTTCAAGCAAGTGCAAATGATCTATTAAATACATTTTTATATTTGAGGCTGAGGTTTGTCAGCTGTTATCGAGGCATTGATTGGTCAAAATGAGCTCTTTTAGGACCAATACTAGAGAACAGAAGATATGAACTTCTGCATTAATAAAATTTTTTTAGCTTTAATAAGAAATGGAAAATGAAATGAAACATCTCCCCAGTGAAAAGTGCTGCTTTGTGCTACAGTGTAAGCACATAATATATGGAGTACTTTTAGCACCTTTAATATTGAGACACTGTTAAAAAAAAAAAAAAAAAAAAAAAATATATATATATATATATATATATATATATATATATATATATATATATATATATATATATATATATATATATATATATAAGTTTTTATTAGCCACCACCTGGTGTCACATGAAATACTGAGTTTTTAAACATTTTATTTACGTTGCATTTTCCCCGGGCTGCACGGTGGAGCAGTTGGTGCTCTGCAGCAAGACGGTCCCTGTGCATACACGGGTTCTCTCTGGGTACTCCAGCTTCCTCCCACAGTACCCTGCTTCCTGCCCAAAGACCACTGGAGATAGAAACCGGCCCCCCGCTGACCCTTTAAGGACAAGTGGGTATAGAATGCATGGATGCATTTTCTCTTTCAGTTTTTTTTGTGTAAAATAAGTTAAATGAAACCTAGAATTTTAAATTTGTTTCATTCTTTCATTTTTTTGCAAACAATAAAAACAGAAATGTCATTTGCTTGTTTGACTCATTTAATAGTCACCGTTGTTTGGTAAATAATGAAAGTGGGGAATCTGTTGTGCTTATGCACATTTATGCTAAAGTAATTTCAGGAGAAAGCGTGGACAGAGGGTGTGTTTACTTTTCATCATGACTGTATCTGTTAGTGTTCTGCGTCAAAGTGTGCAGACTAGAAATTCATTTACCTGAGGAGTTTTGAGGGACATTCCAGACTTAGAAGAGATGATCAGAGTCATCTAGAGAAGATTTGGTGACATTTGGAGGAAAACACACTGAGGCCGCTTTCTGGCACCAACAAGCAGGACTTTTGAAATGTGTGAGGTGGAAATTTTCCTCCTCTTTGTGATGCTCCTGGAAACACTCCAGCTGTTTTTCAGACCATCTTAAAGTCAGAACATTCCCATCGCCTGATAAAAGTCAGAAGAAGAACCTTTTTTAATATTTATATTTTGATTAAATGCCGACTGAAATCTGAATGAGCCCCATTCGGTCACATTCAGAGGCAAGCCCCACACATGTGCGTCAGTGAAACACGCCTGTATGCAAATGCTCGAGTCTGATTTCACAATTTTACATTGAGCGGCGAAGTGACAGGACATGCAAATGGTTTCCAACACAGGGAAGTGGGTAGCAGGAAGCTCTAAGAGCGCAGCGTGAGCGTCTGAGCTCTGCTGATCTGATCGAGAGTTTCCCCAAAGTGGCTGATGACAGAGCTGCTCTTTACGAATGAAAATAATCCGGTTAACGCCGTTGTTGGGAAAGCTGAGCCCAGATGATGTGGTGGAGATGCAAACATGTTTGCTGTGCACAAAACCCACGATGAAAAATCAGAATTATGCCATTGTAAACACATCCAGGTACAGCTGCAGGCAGGTGATGCAGCAGAAACTCAGGCAATGGTTACAATTAAAGGAGATTACTCACCACTGTTGTTGCTGCAGCACTATGCACCACTATTATTGTTGAAACAGGGAGTGTTCACACTTTTTCTCCTCTCTTCTCACGAACAGGTTAATAGATTAAATTTTTTATGCCCAGTTGAAACTGAATGTTGAAAAATGCTGATGGAAAAGTCAAAACTTCTCGTTTGTCTTTTCCGTTTTTATGATGCAGATAAGAAGGATGGAAAAACTTTAAGAACGACACTTTTACAACAGAAAATGAGAAACATTTGGATTTTTGCACAAAAATAAAATAAAATAAAATCAATGAATTATTTTGTCCATTTCATTTCAAACAGAATATTGTTGTAACCTGATATTTACATACGCAGAATAAAAAGCATTTTTTTCTTCCTGACTGACATTAAAGCAGACTGAACTTTCCTGTTTGGGACTGTTTTAATTACTAGTTTCTGAATCACTGAATTATGACAGAGAATATTTTTAAAACTTCAAATTCAGAAATTTACACAGTTTTCCTTTAAACCAGGGGTGTCCAAAATGTTGCCCCTGGACACCAGTTGAAGAATGATGCAAAGTTCCCCCCAGCCCAGTTGGAGACTTTTTATTTTTAATTAGTGCAAAATTATTTCAGACAAGTTAAAAACTGTCTTACAGTGGAAAATGTTAGGCACAACAAAGTATTTGTCTTATAACAAACATGCTTTAACATTCATTTTAGTTTATAGTAAAATAGGATCAAACACAGTTATTTATTTATTAAACTTACCTATAAATGCGTCACATTTTCAAATAAAGTGACCCAAATCCTGTCGTTATTGCTGAGAATAAACTTTTATTTTTCTAAACTGAGCTCAAAAAGATTTGCAAACTGGAAACTTTTCTTTTAAAAAGGTTAAAACGTGCAAAAACGTTTTTAAATTTTGGATTGAATTCGATTTACACAACCCTTTTTGAAAAAAAAAAAAAAAAAAAAAAAAAAAAAAAAAAAAAGGTTTTATTTCATCAGAAACACTGCATGCTTAGTTTATTGAACGTGTAAATGTAAAATTGACAGTATAATGTTTTGTGATTCAACACCGCTGCTTTAAACTGGGTCAGATGTTCCGGATTTTCTTTCCACGAGCTTCTCACGACAGTTTGCGGGAATTTTGGCCCATTCCTCCTGACAGAACGGCTTGGAAACCTTGAGTGGGACTGGCTTCAGAGCTTTGTGATGACCTCTTCAAAACATTAACTTTGTTGTCACGAAGCATCTTTGTAATTTCTATGCTTGCATAGTTAAGATCAATGAATTAAAGACATTTGTGGTCAGGCTTCAACTTCCTGGCTGATGTCTTGAGATGTTTTTTCAATATTTCCACATAATCTTCTGATGTAATCAGTTTTGTCAGGTGCTCCAGCCTGTCGTGCATTTAAAACAGCCACACATCATGGTGCTGCCACTCCCATATTATGTTTCTAGGCTTGCAAAGTTTCCATGCAACGATGCTCATTATGGCAAAAAACTTCTGTTTTAATTTTAGCCCAAAGGACACATTTCTAAAAACTAAGCTCTGAGTTCATTTAAACTGTAATGTGGCTTTTTATAATCGCTTTTAGAGTAATGGCTTCTTCGTATCTGAGCGGCGTTTCAACCCAAGTTGGTTCAGGACTTGTTTCGCAGTGGATGATCCCTTGCTATCCCATCTGGCATCTTCACAAGGTTGTCCAGAAATGGCTCCAAGACTTTCCAAAGTCGTGTAAAGCTACAGTTTTCCTCGATCTCTGCTGAGTTGCTTGGCCAAGACTCAGAACAGGAACTGTTCTGTGGTTTGTGGAAACCGTGCAACAGATTTGCAACAGACTTGTGCTAATCTGTACTGGTGGATGTTGTGTAATCCTTCCACCCGGGAAAAGCCCAGCGTTAATCTGGGAATAATGCTCATGAGGCAGGGGTCTGCAACCTTTACAATCCAAAGAGCCATTTTTACCCTCAGTTCTTCTAAATTAGAGCCGCAGATCTGACCTTTTGAAAAAAAAAAACTTATAATTTGACAAGTATCTAATATAGGAAATTGGTTGTCATTTTTTCAAAAGCCATCATTTTATTTCTATTTCAAATTTTTGAAATAAAGTAAAAACATTTTTTCCAAATAGAGAATGGATACATTTCCTTCTGGAAGTTGGAATTTGTGGAAAATTATGAAAATACTCAGTTTCCAATCTAATGACAAGAAAAATGGATCTAAAAATGTGTTGCTGGTACTTTTAAGGTCGGTTGGTTGTGGAAACTTAAATCAATTATCCCCATGAAAGAAAAGGCAAAACACTTGCTATTAAATCTATATTCAAAATGATTAGTTTTCATTTTATTTATTTTTTCACTAAAGTTATTAGGAGCCATAATGGAGGGTCCAAGGAGCCACTTGCAGCTCCGGAGCCGCAGGTTGCAAACCCCTGAAAACAGTTTTCCACCTCAATCTGTTCTCACTTCCCATCAGGCTTTGCTTCACGTTTCACTTCCTGGACCATCAGCGTTAAGGTAAAGAAGCAGGTCAAAAGGTCATTAAATGTTAAAACACGTCTAACAAGACGATACTTCTGGAGACGAGCCTCAGAATCTGCAGAGCAAACTCCCTTTGAGCGAGAGAAACTTGTTGCGCCAGCAGAGTCGGATGCATCCCCACTCCCTTCCACTCTGCCTGATTCCCCATCAGCGAGTTATTTTGGGGAATTAGGCCAGCCGCCACCAGCGTGAACCCCTTGGGGACCAACCCAGAACAGCTTCTGTCAACCTCCCACCCCTCAAAGCCCCCTTCCTCCCTGCTCACCCACCTCCAGTGCCATTACCCCCTGAATGCAGAAGAAAACACCACACACTGTTCAGCTCCTTTTATGTGCTTTCAAAACGCCCAGGAGAGAAGAAAACCAGTATTTGGGAAGTGTGTGTGTGTGTGTGTGTGTGTGTGTGTGTGTTTCTCTGTGTGGGGGCGGTTGGGGTGGGACAGCGTACGTTTTACATCCTCTAATTAATTTCAGAAGGAAACTAAAACAAATATCAAAGCAAAACTGCAGAAAATGCCAGATCCTGAAAATATTCGTGGCGCATTTTAACTGCCTCCAATCATTGCGGCTCTATTGAGGGAAAAGGCAGAAGATAAAATTTTTTTTTAAAAATCACAGCGTTGCCAGAAAAGTCACATGATGAAACCTCTTTTTGACAACGTTAGGAAGATTACTGATAGGAAACAGTTTTGACCATCCGACCCATCGGAAAATGCTCCAAAATCAGGTGATGGAGGGAAAACCCAGCACCCCTCTTCAGCAGTCCAACTTGACAAGGTTTCCATTCCAGACGGGCCTTACAGTACCTCCAGATCTGGGTCCAATGAGAACATCGAGACTCCTTTTACCGGGTAACCAGTGACTCCAGCAGCTGCACAAGATATGGATCTTAAAATATGAATCCTTTTCTGTTTTTATGTCACCATTGGGGGCTGCCCTGTTGCTTTGCAGCAAGAAGATTCTGGAGTCTTTCTACATGGAGCTTGCATGTTCTCTCCAGGTACTCCTGCTTCCTCCCACAGTCTAAAGACATGACTATTAACCATCGGCATTGTGGCAAATAAATATGCTATGTTAAGCTATATTAATGTTTATAAATGATAATTCATGTAAACAAATCCATTCAAGGGTGGATCTTTCCTCACCTCTAACTGAAAGTAACTGATCCGTGTATTTCAGATTTAAACAAGGATTTCTGAATATTTATCAAAATTAAGATTTATTTTATCTGTCAAGTTACTGACAAATAATAAAAGATTGCATGTATCAGTAAAGTGAAACGAAATACTAACTCTATAAACTACAATGTGAAAAATAAAAGAAAGGCATCACTGCAGCCACATCAGGAAGCAGCAGCTTTAGGGGAAGGAGTCATCACGAGGGCCTGATCAGCCAATCAGACGCGTCGTTCTGCCGCATCCTTTAAACGCAGAGAGATGAGCAGAGAAAATATAACCTACGCCTAGCTGGAGCTGCTTTCACAATCAGCATTTCCACTATTTCATCATTCAGTCATTATTCATGGCTAAACATGCAGCTATTTAGAGATATTAGCAGACATTCATACCACACTGAGCAAAACACTTTATAGGCAGCATAATATTCATGGGTTTTTAAAGCTGTTTTCCCACCTGATAGTCCGGTAGATTCGGTTTGATTGGGGCACAAAAATCGTAACATTTGTTCCATTTTCAGCTGCTGTGGTTCTTTCTCTCTGCTCTGTCTCAAACGAACCAAACCCTGTGAGCAACCTGTCGCCCCCTCACCTGTGGGGGCGCTGCACCAAGAACCGCTGAAGGAAACGACATGAAAACCTCTGAAGACGCTGAGCGCAACTTCCTTCTTCACGAAACGTAAACAAAAAAAAAAAAAAAGGAGGATTTCTCATTTCTCCCGCTAGCTCTAGACTTGCGCGTTTGTTTTGGTTGTATTTACCCAGAATGCCCTGCGCTGTAGTCCACTTCCTGCTTTTGGAGCGGTCTCTGGTTCGCTTGGCGTTCACATCCACATTCGAACCGCCCCAGAGTTCACGTCAACCGAACCCAGACCAGAGTTCGATGACACATTCAACCCCCACCCCCCAATGAACCGGACTTTCTAGGCAACTGGACTGGAGCTGGATTAAAGCGGACGAAGCAGGGCTGGCGTGAATGCGTGCTAAGATTCTGGTAGACCATCAGTACTTTGAAGGAGCCTCTAAGGAAACTGCTAAATGTGTGCTAGAGGTCAGATCTGGTGTGTTTGTGGTCACTACAGGGTGAGTCATGCATTTCCTTTGGTTGTAATTATTATTTTGCCTTTATTTATAGTAATTTCCAGGAAACAAAGCTGAGAGTTGATGAAACTGAAAGTTCGGGGTAAAGCTAATAAAGGAAGTCCGAGCTGAACTTCTGGCTCGACACTCATGATGCGTTTTCCAAACGCACACATGGAACAGGTAGGCAGGTAGGATTCCAGTCCGCCCACCTTCAGCCTCTAAATCCACGTCTGGATACTCAAGAGTGTGTGTGTGTGTGTGTGTGTGTGTGTGTGTGTGTCATGCAGATATGACCTTCTAAAGGCATCTGAGGATAGAGCTTCAAAGAGCACGAACAGAAAATCAGCTTCGTCTCTTTTCTTTGCCCTCTCTCCTCCTCCCCTCCTTTCACCTACACAAACTGAACTCAATATTCGACAACAAGACACAAATAAGGCAGATAAAAACACTGACAGGAAATGGGATGTCCGCCCACGCTGGGAGGTAGGTTGACACCCAGGCTGCCTGTTCCCACAAGTCCCAGTTTACCCTAATTGTACTCAGCCAACCTCCTCCCCTCTTCAGTGACACGTTTAGTAGATGAAAATCAGGGCGACTCAGCTTACCAAATTTGCATTCATCACCCTGAAAGTTGGTTTATTTTGCCCTTGAATGTTCACTTTATTCCTTAAAGATCAGCCTGACATTTTGGCAAGAGCATTTGGTGTCTTTATGACTCAGTTGGATGAGAAGATCAATATCGCTCTGATTTCTGCCCTGCTTATGTGGACTGGCTCTGTCTGACGATAATTGGGAAAGAAACGGCTCAGATCATAATCCCACTAAGCCTTCATTCTGTCTGTACAACTGATTTAGAGTTGATGAAACATGATTTTCCTTCATTTATATTACATTTAGGTATTCATGCCTGTAGGTTACTTTAAAAGTGCAGGGGAAAGTCTGATATTGCTGAAATGAAAAACCAGGGAAAGATTGCATCAAATTAATAAAAAGCTTTGTCGATAATTCCCTTATACAAGTAATTTTTTTACTAATAAATGTACCAAATAATGAGAAATATCTATACCCAACAGTCCAAAACGCAGCATGCAATGGTTGCAAACCTGTTCTATTCAGAAGCGTTAATGTACCGTTCAGTTTTAGCATGCTTTAAAAACCCCGCCACATCCAGCGTTCTTTGACGGGGCTACCTGACGATGCGCATTCCCCTCTAGGCTAACGTGGCTGATGGAGCGTCCAGTCTTGTTACAAATAAACCATTAAAAAAAAAGTTCCATTTGTTTGTTTAATACAATCTTTTATAAAACAACTGAAATTTAACGCTAATCAACCTATTTGTGGTTCAGTATTCACGGATTCACCTATTTGAGGATTTTTCTGTGCAACGCAACTCCAAATTTGCATAAGAACAATTTTAAAAATTGTAGCTCAGGAAGCTGAAACACCTAGGAGCAATGCTGCTAGACATGATGTTGACTGTTTGCAAACCAGCCAATCCAGGAGCGCCTTTCATCTTCCTTGGCGCTGATTGGACGAAACCCCAAGAGCAGAAACAAGACTGCGGATGTTAGCTTCTGCGGTAATGCTAAGACTGTTTCCATTGTGTGTATTAATGCAACTGAAGGTATATTTGGTGTTTAAAAACTTCTACAAATACATATTTTATTAGTTCAGAGGGGTCTCAGGTATTCAAGTATGTTTTAGCTGTTCGTGGGGTGACTGTTCCCCCCTGTGAATCCCGTGGGTCCTCTGTGGTTGGGCTTGAAAGTTAAAAATTATGAGGTCTAAATTGAAAGAACAAAAACAAGAATTGCTCCTGAAACTGAAGCCTGAGGTGTCTTACCAATCACAAAATGCAGCATGGCTGCAGAATATCGCGGCTGGTTAACCGTTAGCGCAGGGGTGCTCACACTTTTTCAGCATGCGAGCTACTTATAAAACAACCAAATCAAAATGATCTACCTACCCACTACAAAAATGCAAAACATTTAACTGTTTTCAAATTTATTAAATATTATTTGTATGTAATAATATCTCTGCCTTATTTTTAAAGTCTCGGAACAATGAGTCAGCTGCTTCAACGAACGCTTCTTTTACCATCTCTCCGTCTTGGAAGGACTTATTGTTTTTAACGAGGACGTGACTCACCCGGAACGACGCTTCGGTGAAGTTTGGTGTTGAAGTTTGTTGAGTGAAAAATGACTGCTGTCCGGACAACTGGGATTTTAGTTCCTCCACCTTTCTCCTTCTCAGCTGGCTTTTCGGTGGGAAGTCGACGTCGTATTTTCCATGAACAGTCCGAAAATGCCGCTCCAAATTTCCCTTCTTTGTTATTGCGACGGCAGACTGGCAGATGAGACAAACGCACTTCGAAAATGACATCGTGAAAAAAAAAAAGAAAGTGATATGTTTTTGCCTTCTTACTTGGTCCAGCTTTCTCACTCATTTTGATCACCATATGTTTTAGCAAGGGCTTAAAATCTGAGGTAATTCGCTAGCTAGCTTGTAAGTTTTGCTGCGCTAGCGCGGTCGTTTGCGCATGAGCGGTGACCTAAAGGTCAAAATTCAGTTGTCATCTGATTGGTTGCCCTGTATGTCAATTAAGTAACGGGATGTTTGATAGGCTGACAATTTTTTTTTTTTAACGTCACGCTGCGATCGACGTAATGAGCACCCCTGGGTTAGCGTCTCAGTTTAACGTGTCTGGACAGCGTTAAGTTATCTTCTTTAAAATCAAAGAGTGGTCCAGACCTTCTAAATCGGATCAAATATTAATTAAAGCACAGTTTGACATTCATAAAGCTTTTATATTTTTAAAACTAAAAAAAAAAAAAAAAAGAAAGAAAAAAAAAAATTGGCATCAGGACAACCTTCAAACTAGTCAACCATTCGTTCATATATGAACTGGAAGAAAATGCACAGAATATTATAAATGGATGCTTTTCAGTCCGATTTCCGAGCCAACATCAACAAAAGCTTCTAAAGAGAGGTGTCTTCATAGAAATTAGCTATATTAAAAGACGCCATACATCAACACAAGGGAGAAAGACTCCACATGATTGCATAGTTCATATAAATTATTGATATCTTTACTTAGAGGTTATACATGGTAAACCTTCTAGCAAGACAAATTCTGTCTTGTTGTTTAGTTTACTTCATGAAAAAAATGAAAAATTAATGATGTAGTTTATTAACTTCTAATTGTTTGCAGCAGTGGTGTCCACAGTGCGGAGTGGGGGCCATTTGAGGTCCTTGGAATGATTTTCTACAGTCTGCAATTCAAGATAGGAACAAAGATGCTTTTTTTAAAAATTTCAAGGCAATATTCTTGTCACTTTTATAAAGTATTCATCTTTTACTAACCACGTTTTTGCTTTCATTTCATTTTAGCAAATATCAACACAAATCTGGTGACTTTTACTCAAAATCAAACATATAAACAACCTTTTATTACACTCGGGTAAACAGAGCAAGGGTTTCAGAAGAAAAAAATGACCCAGATGCCATTTTAGTTGCTTCCAGGTCAACTAGATAAAAAGGAAACTCTCCCAATATGTTTGTAAACTGGTGGACGTGCATCTAAAAGCACAGAAAATTATGTTTTACATGTACAGTCAGCGAGAGTATCGTTTTCTACAATAAAAAAAAGGATTACTTTGTTCATTTTATTAAAATATTGCATGTCTATTGTAAAAAGAGTCACATTAAGAGTTTTTAATTTCAAAGGAAAAAGTGAGCATTTTAACAGCGATTGTGGCCTCTGTGTTAAAGCATTGAAAACTGCATCTACAGGTCTTGACATTTTATTTCGCATTATTAAAGCAAACCTCTCCACTGCTGACACAGGACTTTTAGCAATAAAAAAAGAAAAAGCTGCGTCTGACCCTGGTTAACTGTCTGAACATCTGTTCCACTTGTAATCCATCAAATTAAAGCACAGAAACATGGAATCGTCATTAGTCTGACAGAGCTGCACATGTCAGCTGTGAATGTGAGCTTCTTCTCAGCCAGGAAGCTGTTTTAATTGAGGAGGTTTTTTCCCCACTCAGAAATTAGCTCCTGTCGGCTCATCTGATCGGCTTTTAAACCGTTTCCATCCTCCAGTTTTAGTCGAAAACCGTTAAAAATCTGAGAGCAGGAGCTGCAGTTTCCACATGACAGCAGCAATCTGCTTTCATGTCGTCCTGTCAATCTTCCTCTGAGAGTAGGCGGCACTTTTTTTTTTTTTTTTTTTTTTTTTTGGTCCACCCCTCCCCTCCCCAAACCCTTGAACAGTGGATGTATCTCATTTGGCAGGGAGCCTCTTCATATTTCACTTTTCACAAGATGCCTGTTCGTTTAATTTCTGCAGCCCCCCCTCCTTTCCTTCTTCTTCCCTGCAACTTTCTTCCCTTTCCCTTCCTCCGCCGTCTTATTCTCCCCCCCGGAGTAGAAACACATTTCAATGACACGCCCACGCCTGGGCCTGTCAGCCCCTCACCCTGTCAGAGCGCCCACGCCGCTCTGCTCCCCTCGGTCTCCTCCCCTCTCCACCAACCCACATCCTCAACACTTTGCGCTCAGAAAAAGCAGCTCCTTTCATCCAAGTTCCTCTTTTTTGGAGGACAGATTTGAAAAAGAAAGAAAGAAAACAGAGGAGGAACAACAGAGGGATGTGATTCAGTCTCCAGGCGCTGTTGTGCCTGTCATGAAGTGTCCCCTTTCATTTGAAAGGAATACGAGTGTGATGGAAAAAGCAGCGGAATAATTAAAAAAAAGAAAGGAAGGAAAACAAACGCCTCTCGTCTGGAGCTTGTTGCCTCCTATTGTGGTCTCCACCCAGTGTTGTGTTGCTGTTTTGGGTGGCAGACGGGCGTGGATGTGACCTCACCAGGAAGAAAGAGAGAGAAAGAAAAAAAAAAAAAAAAAAAAAAAGGGACATTGTGAAATCAGAAAGGTTGGAGCAGCGGAGCAGGTTCCCTCTCTAATAATCAGAGCATATTCTCAGTGTGTGTGTCTCTCTCTGTGTGTGTGTGTGTGTGTGTGTGACGTGCAGGGCTGGAGCCGGTGTGTTTGCTCACAGTCTTACTTTGTGTCTGTTGAGAAAGTGTGGGATGGTATGAGCGGCTTATGTCTGACTGAACACGTGTGTGCCTGCGTGGGCAGGGAGTGTGTATAGGGGTGATGTGTGTGTGTGTGTGTGTGTGTGTTTCTGCACACATTACACTGGTGTGGGTGTTTTGGGCAAGGATGTGTGTGGGTGTAGTGAGCGTAGGCGGGGGTTATGTGACATACAGATAGAGACTGCAGTGTTCCTGCAGTGTGTTTGTGTGTGAAACTTTACTGCAGAGTGTGAAGTGCAGAAACAGCTATAAGGGCCTCCTGCCTACAAATGTGCCAGCGTGGAAATCTGCTGCCTTCGCCTGCATCTCTGACTACTTTAGGTTTGCAATCACCTCCGAGAAGAAACACTCTGAAAACGTGTCACGCCAAAGTACTGAAAAGGACACAACTGCTTGTTTTACATCTTCTCTCAGCAAACTTTACTCTTCTGCTTCAGAAAGAACAAAATCTTTCTGAGCTCTGTGGCTGCAGATTACAAATGCATCATAAATCTATGACCGGTCTCTTTACAAATAAGGGAACTTCAAAAAAAAAAATTGAAAGGTAATGATAAAACCGAAAGATATAATGTAAAGAAACATGGCCCAAGCAGTGAGCCCTGTGGTACTCCGTGGCTCAGGGGTCGAGTCAGCAAGTCATCGGGTTCTACCTGGCATTTCTGTCGTGTTTAAGCAATGGCATCATCCAGTTTGCAGGACAGCAGTTCTTGGCTGGAGTTGGAGACACCTGGGTGTCCAAAGTCAGGCCTCAAAGGCCCGAGTCAGCCATGCTTTAGGTGTTGCTCTGATTCAACACACATCTATCAAAAGAATGGTTGATCAGCATGTTACAGCAAGCTGAAAATCTTCAGATTAATACGATTTAAACCAGCCTGCCGTTGTTCCTTTCTCTAGATCCTTATATAGGCAGTGTTTTGGGTTGCCAAGGCTCTGTAGCTGTGTTTTAAATTGACTGTAAAATTGTGCAAATAGGAAATACGAAAACAAATTAGCTTAATGGAAACACGCCAATTTGGGGGAAACAAAACAAAACAAAAAAACCCTTTTTTTGATAAAAAAAAAAAGTTTTTGCGCTAGGATGTGTCAAAATTAGCGTATTTTGCAAACCTGCAATGGAAACACTTTTTTCGCATCACGCCAGTTTGTATACAGCAACAGCGTCACGCTAACTGGTAGGCACTGGCCTCCTTGGACGATAAGGTCTCACAACGTCGCACAGATCATCAAGAGTTGAGTTTGTCACTCCAAAGTGTTGAAGCCTTTGCTCTTCTTTAAAAACAGACTACAATTTCCCAAAACGCTGCATTCGTAGCCACTCCCAAGTATAAGGAGCTTGTCGGTCCAACGCCTCAATGAGACGCCGCCGTCTCCTTTGATGTCTGATGAGCCGTGGCTGAAACATGAAGAAAACTCTTGTTTACATCCGTCGCCTCCATGATTTTTAATGACTCATCACGTGAACGAACTTAATCACGTGTTTTTTGAACATAAGCAGAACAAAAGTTTTGCACACATTTGTTATGGAAATGCAGCGACTGATGCCTGCGGTAATTGAAGTTGGTCTGTTCCCACAGAAGAACTACTGGAGCTTAAAGTTTCTGTACATGTTTGAACTGGTGCAAGCAGTGAACCCTGTGGTACTCCATAATTTATTCCTCATGTAAACCAACTGAAATCTGTCAGATCAATGTGTTTAAGCTCCGGTAAAATTAAACTGACAGATGCAGTGTTGTAGTTTGAACAGGGACAGTTGTTCCAATCAAAAACAGCACAAAAGTCACAAAATTACTATAACTATGGTGAAAATTATTGATATTCTTATTAGATAACAGAAATGAGAAAAAATTTGAGGGAATTCAGTGAAATCTACCTGTGAATGTGTGGAAATTCAAATATTGAATGGAGAAATGCACAATCCACATTAGGAATTTCATCTAACTGAAAGTAAATCTGTAAAACTCAGATCAATCCTCAGACAAATAGTTCAGTTGAAGACATAATCGGCTCTGAAGAAAACACCCACACACTCCAACCATGAGGACAATTTAGACAAACCAGTCATGTTTATGGCCTGTGGGAGGAATTTAGAGTACCCAGAGAGAACATGTAAGCTCCACGCAGAAAGACCCCACGGAGCAGTGCTACACCATTGTGGAGTCAGCAAAACCACTGCTCAACAAGGCAATTCATAGTTTCAAGCATCTTGCAACTCTGCAACTCAAAATTAGTTAAAGTTTTTTATATTTATTGACGAGAGGGACAAGGTTTTCCCAGATATAGATGTAGCCGCTCAAAAGTTTGAGTCATCAGATAATGACGATGAAACATTAGCCATGTTTCCATCCAGCTGTCATGAACTTTGAGTGAATTTATAAAATATGAAAATGAAAAAGCGAATAAGGCGTGTTTCCATCTGCTGGTTTGGAGCGAAGCAACCAGGTTACGCAGAGCGTGATTTCCTCAGACGTCGTCGCTACGCATGGCTGGCATAAAGAGTCTCGTGCCTGTGGTACGGCACAGACCCGCCAGTGGATGGGAGCGTTGGCTACGTCAGACGTGTTTCCATCTCTCCTTTAGCACGTCAAACCCACCTGAAGTGAGCGTAAAACAGTTTGTGAAATTGAGGAAGTCATTTTGACTTTTGTCGTTTCCAATCAACCTTTTCTAATAAGATATACCAAAATGCGCATGAAAAAAACCCAACGCTGACGGAAACAGCTATAGATGCAACCTGATGAATCCCAGTAAAGCCTTCCTGTTTGAAACCTAGTGAATAAACGCTCACTTTGACTTTAAACAGGAATTTCTCTTTAAAAGCCAACTTTAGCATAAAGTTTTTTTGGCTTATCAAACTCTGACACTTCATAAATGACTCATCCTCCTCTAAAGTGGGCTCAGTTGGTGGCAGAACGTGTTTGTGGGTAAAAAGATCACACTGCAGCTCAAAGGTTAAATTGCTTCAGAACGTTAGTGCCTTCTGATGATGCGGCTCAAAGTAAATACCAGACATTGAAATATTAAAAGCCTCGACAGCAGCATGTTGGGTTCATTTAACCGAGCCGCATTGTTCTGTGGGTTTGTTCTACCTGCTTGGGGCTGAAAACATCCTGAGTCGACATCCTGGAATCCATTTTTACAGTTGAGGCAGTGAAATAAGATGAATCTATGAGTTTTATGTCTGATTTGTGTCCCTTTCCAGGGACGTTAAATGTTTGTCACTCACAGTACCTTGCAAAAGTATTCACACCCCTTGAACTGACCACAGACTCATGAATTTTTGCTCATTCTTCAAAAATCCAGCCCAGTCGCAGTGGATGGAGAGCGTCTGAACATCAGTTTCCAAGTCTTCCTGCATTTCGCTTCATTTAGTTTTCCCTGCTGAAGAATTCCCACAGCATGATGCTCCCACCACCATGCCTCTTCATTGGGATGGAAGACAAATGGATGGCTTTCTTCCATAAAAAAAAAAACAACTTCACATTTTTGAAGTAAACAAGTAAAAGTATGTCTCCTACTCCTTTTTGAACTCCTGGCTGCTTCTCCGGTTAATCCTCAGTTCAGGTGGACGTCCATGCCTCGGTGGGCCTGCAGCCGCTTCGTCCTCTCTCCATGGTCAGATGGACTGAACAGACTCCTGTAGATGTTCAAATCTTGGGATTTTTGAACCCAACTCTGCTTTAAAACTTCTCCAGAACCTTCTCACTGACCAGCCTGGGAGTTCCTTGGTCTTCATGAAGCTGGTTGTTCTCCAAAGAACCCCTCAGGTCAGAAACAGAACATCTGCATTTAGACCAAGATTAAATTTAAGGCCAGGACTTTAATGACATTTTCCTGCTGGAACCTTTGTGTTCGTGCGATGGAAGCCGCTTCTCTGGGCCCACTGGGTTAACTAAATTACACAGATTGACTCGATTAGGTGATTTCTGAACACAAATTCCTTGCGATGGGTTTCCCCCCGGGGTAATGGGTAAAAAAGGCAAGAGTGAAAGTCAATGCCACACTTTTCAGATGCATAATTTCACTTCTTGACAATGTGCATAACTCCATAATGTGCATGTAAGGTGGTAAACATGGAAAAGGTCAAGGTTCTGCAACAGTGGTGGAAATAAAGTTTAAAACAAGCATTTATGAAGTTTGTTGAACTTCACTGACCAAATATTTAGGAGCTCAAATGTTGATTAAATCAAATTGGATCTGAAACTGTAGGTGTAAAACCAAGAGTCATTTCCAGCAGAGCTTGGCGTGCACCGAGCTCAGACACAAACTGGAGTTTCTGATCTTTTTAAAACTGCTGCATCTGAGAAGCTGCAGCGGGAAACCCTGCAGCCGACACGCTGACGTTGGAGTGGGGGTTTGCCACTTCTGGCCACGCAGCGGCCTCAGCGACCCTCGCCGCCCTCGACCCCGACAGCCTCTGACGTCTGCCACCGGAGGCGGAGGCTGCCTTCGCCTCGACCACACACTGCAGTCAGAGAGAAACCGACAGGCCCTCACCACGGCTCATCTGATCTCAAGGTGTGATTAAGCCGCCGCTTGGATTAATCTGAGCGGCTGCAGAAAGGTTAGGGCTGCGTATCAGATCCTCTTCAAAGAGATGTGACAAAAGCTGAGGAGTAAAAGGAGGGAGAAGAAGGAGAAACTGCTAGAAATGATGAAACAATGCACGCTGCAAGGGTGTGAGCAAAGTTGAGGCAGGCTTTGAAGTGAAGCCACACATTTTGCATGATTATTGCTGGTAAAGTTTTTGATCTGGAGCCAGCAGGCACGAAAAACAACAGCAGCTTGGGATTAGTCTTCCTCCCCCCCACTCACACGCCTACCTTTGCCAGCATAAGTCCCTGACTCAATTAGAAAAAAAACCTCTGCAACTTTAGGGCTCCTCACACACAAGTACCCACATCACCCTGCCCACGTCCCTGCAGCACATCACAACCGGCATCGCTTTAATCGGCCGGCACAAAGAGCGCTTGGGGATTTGTCTTGGTGGCATTAACGCAGAGACGAGCTGACAACGGCGAGACAACAGGGTCCAACGCTGCGAGGAGATGGAGACTTATCCGCCTTTAATTAAACATCATAGCTTGTTTTACACCATCACCACTGTTTAACCACATTTCGTGTTGATAAATTCAGCAAAATCACTGATTATAGTCAGTGGTGTGGGGAAAAAAAAAAAAAAAAAATCTCCCATTCATGGAAGGAATGTGTTAAATAAAGACATATCAGAGTTGGAGTCCAAATATAGGTTCCTGGATGAAGCGGATGCATTGCGTTCGAGTCTGAAGATCAGAAGCTGCAGGAGGTCATGAAGAGCTCATTAAGACGACAGCGGTGTGATTAAATCTGATCTCCAGCAGAGTTTAATCATCTCGCTCCTGATAATTACCGAACAAAACCTACAAGACGCGTCATAAACGCTGACAAGTGTGTTTACAGGCTGAGAACCCATGAGGATCCTTTCAGAAACAAGACTTTTTCCACCTTTAACCTGAAATACAGCCGTCTCAATCAGTTAGATTGGGTTGCTGTGGCAACAGGTCGGAGGGGTGGGGGGGGGGCTTCTCAGCTGATTCTGCTGGATCCAGAAGGTCTCCCCAGCGAGGAACGCAGGAGTAGTCCTGATCCTGTGCATCCTGATGGCTAAGGCCCATCCAAGTGGAAAAAGAAGAGATCCAGAGCGTGGCAAATCAGCATCTTCAGGCCTTAACGTTCTCAGTCATTCTGGTTCATGATTATTTTTTTTTTGCCTTTGTTCCTTGAAGTGTCATCCCAACCATGAAGAAAATGTATTCCAAACCTGGAAACTGGTCAGGGAGGCTGACCTAGCAGCAGGAGTTTCCAACAAGTACTGGTTGTTTCCAAAGCAAGTCGGATGAAGTACGCAGCAACCAGAACACGTTAAAGTCAACGAGGCCTTGCGGGCTGCTAGCAATTCTCTGTCCAAGATAGATCAGAGGTCTGTTTTGGTCGAGACCGGGCAGCAATTTGGCAAAAATATGAGTGAGACGGGAAGTGAAACACATCCGCTTTGGGGAAAAATATAAACTACAATCTTTTACTCAAAAAATAAAGTAGCGTACTTACCCATGGTAGGGGCTCTGAAGTACAGAAATAAATGAAGGCGTGAAATGGCGATGTTGCTCAAGCAGCAACTGCAGCTTGGCGTTGCATTTGTGGTCCATAGAGGGAACCTCGAGTCGGAGCACGTGTCAGGAATTAGACGTGTGCGATATTGCGTATTTATAAGTATTACTGATACTAATTATTTAAGTTTGATTAATCAAGCTTCTGACTTTTAGGGGTCTTTTGTGGCAGGATAATATCTGGACCAAGTTTATAGATGTACACAAAATAGTTTAATAACATTAATATGATTTGTGTGCATTTTTCCTAAATAAATTGCAAAAAATTAGCATTGAGAGGAAAAATGAAACGAAATCCTTTTTGGAGGTAGAGTTGAGACGCTACAATACAAAAATAAAACAAAATTTTAAGAGGAAATCTGAAACTAAAGCATCGATCTCACCACGCTAGTGTCGCTCAGATATGGATACTGACTTGGTATCGATATTTTGGATCGAGCCGCCCAGCTCTATCAGGAATAACGGTCTGATTGGAGCACGAAGAGTCGGACTGAGGCGGTGGACGCTCTCACCGGGCCACGGGTCCAAAAGATCAGTTTGTCACAAAAACAAAGCATCACCCCTGGGTTGAAACATGGTGGTGGCAGCAGGATGATGTGGGGTTACTGTTCCACAAATAGACCCGGATGAACTTATGAACGGTTCTGTAAGTTCAGCTGAAGGTTCTCGTGTTTCGGCATTTGGAGAACTTTCCAAGGTAGAGTTGGGAAGTTCTGCAAATGAAGACGTGCAGGTTGGTCAGTGAATGACGCCCACAGGTCTCTGCTGCTTTTACTCATTCATGGATAACTTTACAATCGTCACGCTTTGATAAAACACACAATGACTAACTTAATTTTTTTTATGTTTGCATTTTGTCCTGTTTTCTGATGAACCAGGATGAGGAACTGTGAGGATAAAAAACTTCCTCTTCCTGCCGGCCTGCCTCTCAGGTCTGTGGTTTCATTTATTCATGTTTCTCTGAAGCTAAATAATGTCATAATTCGCCTACACAGGAATTGTGGACGTTTCCCAGTTTCCCCAGTCAGGGTTGTGACTTTTACTGCTTCCTGGTTGAGTGTGTGATCTAGGAAGTGAAGCCAAGTTATTTACTGGAAGGAAATATTATAAATTAGCTCGAGCTTGGAGAGAGGAGATGCAAATGGAGATGTGGACATCCTGACGAGTAAATCTACACTGCTCTGCAGCGCTGCAGGAGGAAGCTCACTGAAACCTCTTCACATCAGAAGGAACAAAGAAATAAAAACACATTTGTACATTTAAAGACCTTGTTATATTGTCTGTAACACAGAACCTAAAAATGCTTTTCATAATGCCCCACACATGCTGGTACGTATGACTTATAAATGCCTTTTTAATACATTTAATGCTAGAAAACAGGTTTTTTTTAAAAAAAAAACAAACAAACCCAATTTAAATATTTAAATGACTCTTATAAAAGGTTTACACACTGCAGGCAGCCAGAAATTATCATTTCATTAAGCTGAATGTTTGATTTTTTTAACCTTCTCTGCTCTGTAGCTTGAGTTCAGTGGTGACCGATACGCAACAGCTCCCCGGATTAGAAATTAAAGACACGTCCCAAACCCAGAACCAAGGATTTACAGAGCATCAATGGGTTTTTGGAAACACTGGTGCACGTTGAAAGGCTGACTGGTAGGGCTGCACCAATTAGTCAAATTAATTGTGACGGATTATTGAAACAATCATCAACTCATTTGGTAATCGATTAATTGTTAACTGGAGGATACAGACTCTAAAAATGGCCAAATGTTGGGGGAAAAAAACCCCCAAAACACCACACACACACAAACAGAGCAGTAATTAAGCCAAAACTGTACATAACAAACATTTTATATTTAAGAAAAACAAACAAACGAACAAAAAAAAAACCCACACAACAACTCTTTGTAAATCTGTTCGACCCAAAACTCCTCAAGTGGCAGTTTCAGCTTCACCTGGTTCAGATTCACTAAAGGAAGCTATATTATTGCATTTTAGGCAATAAAATGTTTATTTTCCAATATAAAAAAGGAATTTAACTGTTTGCCTCTTTTAATGCATTTCTAATATTGTATAAAAAAGCCTAAGAGGTTAAATTAAAAATCTGCAGCATGTTCCAAATTTTTTTTTTTTTTTTTTTAAATCCAATTAATCATCAGTTATTAAAATAATCGTTGGCAGCAGCCCTAGTGACTGGATGGATGACGGAAGAACCACTATGCGGTCCTGGTGGGATGTGACGGCATCATCTGTAAAAACTCTCTGTTCCCAACATTTTGGGTAGAAACATCAACTGTTGCATTGGACTTTTAAACCGTCCAATCAAAATAGTTCTCCTCCTCGGACTGATCTCCCATTGGTTGTAAAAACGTGCTTCCTTCAGCAGGAAGTATCTTTCCCTTTCTCCCTGTAACTGACTTTCCAGTGAACCAGAAAGCGTTCAGAGTGCAGCACCCCTGCCGTGAAGGCTGCGGGGGCCGGAGGAGGTCCCAGGCGGGGCTGGACCGACCGGCCCGGCCCGCTGGGCCACCAGCCGCCTACAGAGAGGCGTGGCTTGGTGGGCGTCATCTATGGAGTGATTGATCCTGGTCAGGACAAAAAGGTCCACTGTACTCCTGCTCCAGCAGCAGCAGAGGGTCGCTGTTCTATTTCTCCTACTTTAAAAACTACCTTCAAACCCATTTTTAATAGGTTTTCATGCTGCACTTTGGGCTTTTATCTTGTTTTTAACAACAAAACTTCAGTTGGAGATTTAAAAGTTGGAAAAAAAAAAACCCCAAAGCTGCACAAGTTTGAACTTTTTGCAGGTTTTCTGTTATTCATACAGGGTCAAAAATTAGAACCAGTTTTAATTAAATGCTCCTTTTGAAGCTGAACCTCACCTGAGAGGATCTGAGGGAGATCTATCGGGTCAGTTTGGGTTGAAACTTGGACAAAACAGCGTTCAGAAAAAACCCTAAACTTGTGTTCGTATCGGTGCTAAAGGTTCTAGTTATCCCGATTAAGGTTAAAATTAGCCCACCACCAGATCACATGAAAAGAGCGCAGCAGCATGGATGTTTGCATCCACAGCAGATGGAACAATAATATATTTATCTTCTAACATGAGAACTTTCCATTAATTAATGCCGCTGTGAGCAAGGAGTGTGGAAAGTGTGAAAAGAGGAGCTAAACTTTGTGCCACTGCACGAGTCTGGTGTCTCACCAGCGTCTCCTTTCAAGTCCAGGCGGTGGTGCTGGGGTGGCAGCGGCTGCTCTGGGTTCAGTGTGGAGGTGTGTGCTTGGAGACGGGGAAAGGTCACGGCTGCAGAGCACGCATCCTTCACTCTTCTTCAACACATCAGAGCCGTTTATCAGCTGCTGGGGAGGTGTGGGCGTGACGATGTCTTTAACACAGTCAACAAGCTTTGGAAACTTTAAGGGTGGAAACTTCTACTTACTGCCAACAACCACTAACATGGCTTAATTGTTAATAGTAACAACTCCAGGGTCCAGTTTCTTTAAACCTTTAAATCCAGACCAAATAGTCTTTGTTATATAAAATATAAACTATGTTTTTCATGACTCAAATCATAGCTGCAGACGATTATCAGCAAAATAAGATGCAGTTTTGACAACGGTAACGTATTTCGTGCTGTCAGAGTGACATGCAAAACCAAGATGATTTTGTCTGAATGACTAAGTTTAACTGTACAGTGCTGTGAAAATGTATTTGCACCCCTCCCCACATTACTTCTGCTTTTTATTTTGTCATACAATGTACACTGAATGCGTAGAGCTTGCTGTTCCTGCTGAACGCCATAGCTAAACTTAAATTATTCACCCACTAGAGTTACTGCCTGGTTCACATGGCAGGATTTTAAAATTGTCAGCCAAAAGTCAAAACCTGCGAGACCCCACACATGGCGACAGAAACAAAAACAACTTAAGTAGAGCAGGTTTGGTGTTATAGTGCGTGATGTTGTGTCACGCAGCAGGAGCAACACACCACACACAAACCAGTTTCACTCATCATCAAGCAGATTTCAGACGGGAAATCTCACAAAACCTCTCGAGATCACATGGGAGTTCAGAGTAAACAAACATGGCTGACTAGGAAGAAGCAATAGCGATGGTTTGGGTTGAGTACATTTGGTAGAAAAACAGAAAAACAAAAAGACATCTCCAACGTCCACCGGACTTTCTTGTTCGGCATGACAGTCGTTTTGTCTTCTGTGTATTTTAGTTTCCCCTCAGTGTTTCCATCTCCATGCTTTCCACTGCAAAAACACGTATTTTTGGTCTAGTTTCTAGTGTAAATATATTGAATCCTGTTTAAATAAGACAAAAACTTACAAGTAACTTTTCAGCAGATATAGGAGCTTATTTTAGTCAATTCCTTAATATTGATGAAAAAGTTCTAGTTATAAGTGAAATAATCTGCCAGTGGAACAAGATGTTTTTCCCATATTATAACTGGTAGGGGTGTCCCGATACAACTTTACTTCAGATACGATACAGATATTGCAGCTTTGAGTATTGGCCGATACTGACCTGATAAAGTATCAGCATGAATCACATTTTTATTACTTATTTTGTAGTGTGGAATGTTAGAAAAGGCTTGATCAGGTGATTTTACTCAATAGTCACCAACAATAGGTATGAGACCAAGCGATCCATTTATTATTAACCGACTGGAGCGGCAGGATAGAAATACCGGGGCGGACTAAATCCTGGAGCAGAGTGCTTGTATTGGGAAGTTTAGATGCAGACCGATATAATCCGATACTTGTTTTTTGTGATCTCGAACCGATTTCCAATATCAATATTGGGACAACACTACTAACCAGTACTTTTCATTAATATTAAGGACTTATTGACCTATAACGTTCTGAAAAGTTACCTGTAGGTTAGTTTTGTCCTATTTCAGGTGTATTAAGATATTTGCAGGAGAAGCTAGACCAAAAATACTTAGTAAGATTTAACGTTTTTTGCAGTGTCTGATTGGCCACATGTCACATTCAACAGGCTACGTTCTCGTTTGTCCCCGGGGAATACCACAAGACAATCCAAAATGTTGAAAGCCTCTGATTTTAGATCAGAGCAGCCCAGATCGCTCTGAACACGCCAACGTGGCAGGAATATCTCCGAAGGTTGTCTTTAGAGCCATCCTGATAATCGGGGCCTTCAGCATTTAGTTATTCATAGCCAAACCAGACCTGTTGTTGCACAGCACTCTGCTCCACTGAGAGTGTGCCGACTTCCTCAACCTCTGTATGGTCTGCAAGCTGCACAGGAAGGCACTATGGAGGGTCATCAACCAGCCTCCTCCCTCACTGAAGGACCTCTTCAGGACTCATTAACAGACGCCAGGACAGTTCTGACAACAGCACAATAACTGATCAGTGCCTCGCTTCCTTGAAGGTTATTCTCGCCACACGAATAATGAGATCAGTGGATAGTTGCAGTGAAAGTGGCAGGAAAGTGGGATGTTGATGCCTCAACTGAGACCTTTGATGAACTTTTAAAGCAAAACTCCACATCTGCTACTCCATCTAGTCCGTCTGCATTCCTCTTATTCAGTTAAGAATAGAAATATCCTTTATTTTCCCACGATGGGGAAAATTCTGTGCAAAGCAACAAAGTGGCAGTGACAGGCAAGAGCAGCAGATTCACAAAGAATATAAAAATATATATAAAAACAGAATAATAATAAAAATAAATAAATAAATAATAATAATACCTGTACAGTAAGGCAAAATTTCGACATGAATACTACGTAGTTGTAAAAAAAAAAAAAAATAAAAAAATAAAAAATAAAAAAATAAATTAATAATAATAATAATAATAATAATAATAATAATACTCCAGTCTAGAGGAACATGCAACTGGGTTGGTCAATTAAAAATGTACAGATGTGCAAAATGTCTCTGAGCATTAAGAATACAAACTACTCACAGTTAGTGACAATAGAGAAACGGTAGAGCTGTACAGATACTAGCATGGATGTAAGCAACATGATGAACTCTAATCGAGACCTTTTGCAGCATTTTCAACTAACATGGTGTCTTATCTGCGCATGATGAATCCTCCTTATTTATCTAATATATGAACACTCAGACACAGCAAAAAACAAATCTTACCAAGTATTTTTGGTCTGGTTTCTAGTGCAAATATCTTGAAGACAAAACTAACTTACAGGTAACTTTCAAAGTTCTAGTTATAAGTGAAATAATCTGCCAGTGGAACAAGATGTTTTTCCCATATTATAGGTTAAAATGTCTTGTTCCACTGGCAGATTATTGCACTTATAACTAGAACTTTTTCATCAATATTCAGGAATTATTGACTTAAAACAAGCTCCTCTATCTGCTGAAAAGTTACCTGTAAGTTAATTTTGTCTTATTTTAAGTGTTTTCACAGGTTAGGTTTCACAGAAACTAACCAAGTTTTATCTACAGAAGGAATAAGAGCTCTCATTGGACACAACTTCACCTTTATGGAAACGTGCTTTCTGTAGCTTCTGCTCCAGATGTTGAATCACCTGGAATATACAAGAGGTTTTTATGTTAATTAGCCCAGTTAGTGATACCTCGCTCTGCAGCTCATCTTCCAAATCCGTCATTAACCGCTGTATAGAGCTGCACTACAGCACCACTGCGAGGCAGCTCGTTATTGATTTGTTGTGATTAAAAATTCATGTTCCCAATAAGCCCTGTCTGCCCTCTAATCCAAAACAACAAGCTTCAAATTGTAACACACATTTCAGCCGTTTTCAGCTGGAGATGAACGTCAAAAATCCTGAAAAAGCATCAGCCATTGTGACCAGTGGATGAAAATGTTAATTTGCTCCTCTCGATAATGCTGCATGTCATAGCCAAATGTGATTAAACAAACAGAATGGGGTGCTTGTAATGTGCTTAAGATATATATTTTTTAAATACATGCCAAAGCCTGCACAGTAGGACACAGCAAAACAAGCTCCAGAGGGAAACCTGAAAGACTAAAACCGTAGAGGGACCGGGAGCGACTCCCTGAGGAACTCCAGATTAAAGATCCTTGATTCACATTAAAGGGGATTATTAAAAGAGCATCTTGTGATTTTAAAAGGAGCCAAAAATAATGGGAAATAATTTATCAGGACAGTTTTAATGCAGTACAGCAGCTATAAGTCAAGAATTAGATTCTGCAATTACAGAAAATCCCAGTAAAAATGTGACCGATGACTTCCGAGGACAGGTAAGGCTGCAGCGTCCTCTCTGTCCTCCATGAACATGGCTAAGGTTGTGCGAACAGAGCCAGCAGGGTGATGGCAGAGCGACCATGACAGCTGTCTGCTCTCATACATGTTAGTTTTCTGCAGGCAGCAGAAAGTCTGCAGTCTGATGCACACAAACACACACATTACTGTAAAGCCCTGAGGACGCAGGCAAATGGCGGAAGCTGAAGCATAGAAATGGTTTATTGTGGAAAATAGATCTTATATCAACACGAAAAGAAACTTAAATATAACACTAGACTTGTCGACCTGGAGTTGAATTTTTTTTTTAAACTGGTGATAATTGAATTGAATCTGTGAATAGTTGCTGAAACAGAACAGGGATTGTGTTGTTCTGATTAAAAGCTGTGATATAAACAGTGCAGAACCACGGCACCACTTGGGAAATTCATGGAAACTAAAAGGAGAGCGTCTGTTCTAAAAAAAGGCTCAAATTTCTCTATCCAAGACGAGAACAAGAGGCGTGCAGCCATGTGATGTTCAGTCTGCAGCTTCCTGCCAATAACATGACTCGCTGTGGTCTTCAGTCTGACTCAAGCATGATTCTGCTGGGGGGGGGGGTCCAAAGGAGGTTGTCTGAGGGAGGGGGCCCCCACTTGACTGTCTGCTCTCTTACCCTCCTTGGTTTAGTCATTTATCTCGGTGGTCTGCAGCATTCTGCAAGTTTCTGTTACCAGCAAATGCCTCATGCAAAACAACGAAGCCCCCCAGAGTCAAAACAATACACGATGGTGGTCTGTGGCTTCAGACCAGCGTCACAAACAATGTGAATTTTTTTTCTTAGCATCACAGCAGTGCATCACTGCAATAAGTCAGTAGAATTACTGATCCTCATGCTGGGGTCAAGAAACCAATCAGCGTCCTCCCTCGGCAGTCCAGGCATGCCGTATGAACAAGCTGGATGCTTGCATGTACCAGAGCCTTTTTAGTGCTACAACAAGGATTTCTGGGGATTGCATCCTGCATGAGGGACTTTTTAAAATCAGAGCTGTCCCCTGACGTTAACGTAAACCGGTTGCATCATGAAATATGAACTGATATGACGTTAGGCTCTTGGGATGATGTGTGTGCTCATTTGTAACCTGGAATTGAGAAGAAGTTATATTGTTGAGAAGCACTCAGCACCCAAGAACAGCAGGGGGCAGGTAGCCTTGGGTCAGCTCCCAGCAGGCACCCAGCTCCCTGACTCGGAGGTAGGCCAACAGTGAAGCACAGGAAAGATGCAGAGCGCATAGACACTCCACCCCACCGGCACACGTCGAGCCAAAGGAGCGAGGCCCATGTTAGAATCTGGATCAGTTCCCGCTGCCCATAGCCGATCCAGAATGTCCCCAAGAGACCATTGGCCACCATCCAGGAGCAAGTGCTCCAGTTTCCTGGTTTTAGTAAATTTAGTTTTACCAGCAGCATTCTGAATCAGCTGCCTGATTATTTTTTTAGGCAGACCAGTTAACACACTATTGCAGTAATCAATGCCACTAAAGATAAACACCTGGATGAGTTTCTCTAGATCTCATTGGGACATTAGTCCTTTAATCCTGGAAATGTTCTTCAGGTGATAGAAGGCTGACTTTGTCTTTATGTGTCTCCGAAGGTTCAGGTCCGAGTCCATCACTACACCCAGATTTCGGGGCTGATCACTAGTTTCTAGCTGGAATAACTGAAGCAGCACGCTGACTCTAGATCGTTCCTTTTTAGGTCTAAAGATAACTTCAGTTTTGTTTCTGTTCAGCTGGAGAAAGTTATGGTGCCTCCATGCATTGATTTGTTCTAAGCATCTGTTCAGTGCTTAGATGGGTTCAGCGTCACCTGGTGACATCGTAATGTAGAGCTGTATATGGTAGCTAGTCTTATTACTTGTTATAATCTGAGCTGGTGGGAGCATATAGACATTAAATCGGAGGGGTCCCAGGATTGAACCTTGAGGTACTCCAATGAGAAGTTGCCTATTGACACAAAGAGATCCCTGTTCTTTAGGTAGGATTTGAACCAATTGAGTACTGTACCAGAAAGTCCAACCCAGCTCTCCAGTCGCTTCAATCATATATCATGGTCAACAGTGTCAAATGCTACGCTGAGGTCCAACAGAACCAACATTACAATGATCCCAAAGACAGCTGGAGATCTACAGAAGAACAAAAAATAAAAGATGTTCTAGTCAAAGTCCTCAATGTTGTAGAAATGGTGTGGTGGAACATTTAGAAGTTAACTGGAAACAAGTGTCTGCAAACCTCAATGAAGTGAAAAAAATCAGAAAGGTTTTATAGGGAGGTTTTGGCACTAAAAGGTGGTTCTGCTACATGTTACAAGACAGTTTCAGTACAGAGGAGGTTAGATTCAAATACATTTAGAAGCTGCTCTTTCTGCGATGCCTTGACATGTCTAACCCAAGAATTAAGAGAGGGTGTACTTTCTTTTTACCAGGACCATGAAGTGACGCTTGTCTTGACTTCTAAAAGCCCCTGAAAACCTTAAATTTACAGCAAACTTTAGGAAAATTATGGGTTACAGGAAAATTTTGCTTTCAGCAGCCAAACAGAGGGAAGCACTGGCAGCAGGGGGGAGAAATTAAACCCCGATATTCAGGAAACATGAAGCGTTTTCAGGTCTTGAGTGTTTGGGTGATGACAGGGAGTCCTTGAACACCTCTGCAAGCTCTGGTGAAACTTTAAAACTCAAGACCTTGATGCGTTCAGCCACAAAAAGCCTCTCGTGATGGGAAAAAAAAAAAAAAAAAGAGGGTCTTTGTCACATCTACAGAGGGTTTGGGGGGGGACAGCAGGAGCTGCCGCCACCTCTGCTGAACACCCCCACCCCTCCATGATGGAGTACCACTATAAATAGCCCCAGGTTGTATCTGGGCAGGAATAATCTCCCTGCTCTTTAATAAGGGAAGTAGATGGGCGCAGGTAGGGGAAGTGGTCCTCAACAATGAGGCTGTGTCGGGGAAAATTGCATTTAATGGTGGAAAATGGCCTCTCCTTTTAGACATCTGGACAGAAAGGTAAAAGTAGCAGCTTGGTTGGGGGTTTAAGGTTAAGACCCACCAGCAAAGCAGCTCCAGCCAGTAACAAACTGGAAGCACGTCGAGGTACTTCCCTCACACACGTCAGAGAATACGAGGCTCGGCCTTCTGGGCCGCTTGAATTAAAACGTGAGGCATTGTTCTGAGGAAGACTACGGCCTCGACACCGCAGACGGAAACCCCAACACCATTATTCTGTTCATTAGCGAGGAGCGAAGCAGGAGCAGAGGGGCTGAAGGCATCCCTCCATGGATATCAGACAGCCTGAACGTGCCAAGAAGGTTTGATTTTTGTATTTTTTTTTATGACAGCACATAGTCTAGTTTTTGAGGAAGCCTATTACTGTCCTCCCACACACACCCATCAGCAGCAGCCACACCACGACCTCAATAACCCTCCACACACACACACACACAAGGAGGCTGACTGGGTCCATTCAGGGCTGCAGTGACGCTACCAGAGCACTACTGCCATCAAGTGGCGGCACACGGAAACTGCATCCGCCACAAATATGGAAGTACATGGGGTTAAATTTTGCTCCAACACACCTGTTCCTCTGATCTTTGAGTCACTTTTTCCATCTCCTGATAAATAATCTCCCAGATACTCCAAACAATCACAGAAAATAACTTTACTTCTCTTTAAAGTTGTACCTGTAGATTCCAGGTCTTCCTGTAGTTCTCCATGATTCCTCCTTTTCTGGCTCTGCTTTCACTCCTCTGTCAGAAATCCTGCGAGGAGCATCTGATCTGGCTGATTTAAGGTTAATTCATTGTTTTGTTTTTTTTTGTTTTGTTTTGTTTTGTTTTTTTCAACCTCCGGTTTAAGCTTGATAGTTTCTGGAAGAGGCCATCTTCTCTGCTTCCGTCAATTAGGACCGAACCAGCTAGTTTCAATTAGCTCTGATAGATGGCAGGTTTCAGCTGGTTTTAAGCCTTTTTTGCAGGATATTTATGGACTTACTCAGTTGGACTTCTTTATATGTGTGGAAAATATTAGGAAATTCATTAGATATGTTTCCTGACAACAGGGATGTGTTTAACACCGGTTTTCCCTGCTCTATGTTGTCAACACAGAAGCCATGAAGGCAGAAAAACCAAACTTTATTCTCAGTTTTCTGGTTGAATCTGTGAGCGATCCCAAAGAAAACAGGAAGAGCTGTTCCAGCTCCAATCAGGTGAATCCTAGCGCGCTGTCAGGAGACCGATCTCTGTGTTTTGGTTCCACTTCATTCACTAAACATAGGCCTGATTATTGCCACATTCCTGGCACTTAAACCTTTCAATTTCCTGCAATTTTTACCCAAAATGTTTTGAAGAAGGTACATTTATCATCAGCAGACTATGTTGGATTGCATACATAAAACTTGTTCTGGACTATTTTATTGGAATATATTAATTGGACCCTTGTGGATGTAAAAAGACAGTTTTTGTTTGAGATGACTGTCCTGTCAGTGATATGAGGATTTGAACGGAGAGTTGGACATTATGCATTTCCAAGTGGTTTGACAAAAGCATTGAAATCTCAAGAATCTTACATGGAAAGGCGTACATAGAGAGGGTTTAGCAAAAAAAAAATGGACATAACACAGTACCTGTCTGACAACATGAAGCAGGGTGAAGGATCTCAAAAAGCAACACATTGTGTCCCAATTTACATAAATCCAAGAACAGATGAGAGAGTCAGTAGATGTGTTTCGATTGACCGTAAAATTGTGCAAACTGGAATTAGAATAAATTCACTTAATGGAAACACGGGAATTTCGAAAAAAATGCAGGTTTTTCGATAAAAGTTTTTTTTGTTTGTCAGTCATATCGAAATTTGTGTGTTTCACAAAACTGCAATGGAAACACTGTTTTTGCATCACGCCAGTTTGTATCCAGCAGCTTATTTGTAGCCTCTGGCCTCCTTGGACGATGCCCAGCTGGCTCCACCGGAGGTCTCATAGCTTCTCACAGGCCATCAAAAGTTGAGTTTATCATTTCAAACTGTTGAATCCATCTCTCTTTTGTAAAAACGTTGACAACAGTTTCCCCAAAACGCTACTCGCAACTTCACTGAAACGCCTCAATAAGACGCTGACGTCTCCTGTGATGGGTGGTGATGAGCGCTGCTGTGGCTGAAATATGAATATATCTCATGTTTACATCCATCGCTGCCATGTTTTTAACAACTTATCATGTGAACAAGCTTATTTATGTGGGATTTTAATTGCATTTCTTATTTAACGGAGACACAGCAATTGCGAAACTGTGTTTATTCGACATTAGCAGAACATCGAAAAAGTTTTGTACACATTTGTAATGGATACGCTACGACTGACATCTATCAGTCTGGAAAGGAACCACATGGGAACCATTTTCCAGTCATGGAGAAAACATGGAACATTGGAGAACCGTCCGAGGAATAGCCAGCCTACCAGAAGTACTCCAAGAGAGCATCGACGACTCATCCAGGAGGTCCCAGAGGGAATTATTGTGCTTTTTTATTGGGAGATGATGATGATGATAATGTTTGCAAACTCCTAGAAAACTAACAATATTGTTGCTTTTACTATTGTTTTCCTCTATATTTGATTACATGTCACCACTGGGAGCTGTTCAGATTTACAGCTGTCCCACTGGTGTCATCGTGATATGTGTTTATGGTTGAGGAGTTTTCTCTTGGTGTTTACGCTCCGTATTTGTGTTTTTTGGGGCATGAATTTATATTTACCTTTTAGCATCATTTTTGTTACAGTAAATTACACACAAAAAACACAATTTCCCATGATGATCCTACAGACTTCTGGGGAAGCACTCTGTTATCGAAGGTTACGTCTGCAATAAAAACTAACAGTTCAGAAAAATAATCATGCATGCAGGTAAACACGGTGGAGGTAGTGTGATGGTCTGGGTCTGATTTGTGGCCTGCTGAAACTGACTGAACCATAAATTCTGCTCTCGCTCAGAAAACCCTGCTTCAGTTCAACCTCATCTGGGTTTTCCAGCAGCGCAAGAATCTGAAGCACAACAGGAAGCCCACGTGAGTTTTCTAAGTGGCCTAGTCAAAGTCCAAACCTCAATCTGATTTGGCTACTTGAAAATCCTTCGATGTTGCTGGATTAAAACAATTCTGCAAAGAAGAGTGTCCAAATCCTCCACATCGATGGAAAAGACCTAGTTACATTTCTTATATTTGCTCAGGTTATTTTGGCTGATAGTAAAATTAAGGGTGACGGGAATACTGCAAAGGGGGAAATACTTTTCCACATCGCAAAGCAGCTGAGGGGTTTTTTTTTTGTGCCTAATTTAAAGATTCCTTCAATTATTTAAAAATGTATCTACTGGATGCATAAAAAGAGACAAAACCAGAGTTTTAAAATGTCTTTTATTCATCTGTACACCAAGAAAGTAAACAGTCTGCTCATCTTAAGGCTCTCCTCCACAGAAACACTGAATACTGGGAATTATTTGGCATGAAATCAAAGAGCGGAAGCTGCGTTTGTCTGCAGGATGAGAATATTGGAAGGAGGCAGATCTCTCAGTGGGAGTGCAGCACAGTAAAGGGGTCTCTGCGTCTCCTGACTTACAGTAAGAAGCTTTAAATAAAAAAGAGGCACTTCGTCATCTTCACAGCTCCTCCGGTGTGCTTTTATATACAAACATGCAGAAAATACACATCAGTCTTAATCTACGAAGGTAAAAAAAACAAAAAAACCCAACAGTTTTTGTTTTAAAAGAAGTGATGAACTCTGAAAAACTCAGGATGTTTTCATGGTTTGATAAGTTGGGAAATATTTGATTTATTGCAGCTCTGGGTGCTGAAATCTGATTTTAGGGGCATTTCTGCTCATATTTTTCTAATTTTCTGTCTCATCTACTCGACATAAGGCCCAAACAGCGCTAACTCAGCGAAGGCACTTCCCAAAAACTCGTCTAATTGTCTGGAACCAGAACTTCCCAACCCGTTCTGAATGGTGTTGGTGCTGTTAAACATCCCCAGGGTTGGGGGGGCTTCCCGTCGCCTCGCCACCTCTCTCCGTCGTGGTGGTGGTGGTGGGGGGACTGAAAAACGAGGACCAGAGAGGCGACATGAAACCGAAACAAAACATCTGGTTTTCTTTGTGTTCATGCAAATAAAAACATCTGAGACGAATAAAACCTCAAACATATTAGCGTTAAAACGAGGTTTATCAGAACGAAACCCTAAAACAAACAAAATCTTTTTCTGTTTTTATCCACAATTCACTTAATTTATAACGAGAAAATACCTCTGAGCATGGCGTCAGCGCAGATTAGGGTCCAAACATGTAGAGGTCTGAGCAGATTTAAAGAGGCTAAAAGCTGCTCGACTGGATCTGGAGGAGAAGTCTTTACTCTAACGAACCGATAAAACGTCCGTCTGCAAACGGTCAACCTCAGAGCAGACTGTTCAACACACACTCATAAACGTGTCTGCTGCAGGTAAGATGGTGACTACTGACAACTACATGACAGAACCCCACTTTAAAAAATAAAAAATCACAACTGTCCCTTTAAAAGAAGCAGAAGATGCTCCATGTGTCATACCCAGGGGTCCCTTCACATTTCTCAGGTCTTTACCTTCGTTTTAGAAAAATTCAAACTAAAGTTCAACATAAATGAACGGTTGATTCATTCTCCAAATGTTAGGAAGGAAGGAAAGGAATGACGGGGAAGGAAAGGAAGGAAGAAACAATGGAAGAAAGGATTAAAGAAAGGAAGTAAAGAAGGAAAGGAATGACAAGGAGGGAAGGAGGAATGATGAGGAAGAGAGGGAAGGAAGGAAGGATGGACAGATGGAAGAAAGGGTTAAAGGAAGGAAAGAAGGAAAGGAATGATGAGGAAGGAAGAAGGAAAGAGGAAGAGGAAAGGAAGAATCGATGGAATAAAGGAAGGAGCCCACATTTTCACAACAGGACGGGGAATAAAGTCTGAAAACTGTTTCGGATCCTGTTTTTCTTCCATCCAGATGAAACAACTGGAACTCTTCTACATGTAACACCAGTTTTAATGATTTTCATGGTTGCAGTCAAACTCACTCAGTTCGTGTGTTAAACTGAAGCTTCATCACAGTGATTAGTGGTCCACCTTCCACTCCTTGTGTTTTTACCAACTGAAGTTAACAGTTTAGAGTCACCAGTATATTATTTTTAAACTAACATCCATGATCCTGACTTGATGCATAACAGATTTATAGATACTAAAGAAATATTCTGCTGCGGCTGAAAACAGAAACTAACCTGCGGTGTTTTTAAGCAGCCGTTCTGCAGAGAACCAAAGAAATTTAAACCCTAAATGTGTTTTTCATCACTTCTTTTAAGCATCCAGATCCTGTCAGATTTCAGCACTTCTCAGCTACATTTCCTGAAACGCTTAGGAAGAAGCACATTTACATCTGAATGAACGTCCTTCACAGTCCAGTGGCAGTAAATACAGTGCAGAGAGGAGGAGGTGTGTTGGATTTATCCACCTGGAGGAGTTTAAACCACAACAAGCACCTCCGCTTCAAGTTACTGCTGGAAAAACTGAAGCAAGTCTTCAAATGAAGAGAAAAACCTTCAATAACTTAAGTTTCCAGATATTCTCTGGAGCTCGAGTTTTTACATAAATATATAAATACAGTGTTTATAGACTGGTGATGAGATTTCACCACAAGCGCAGGGTTTAACACTTCATTCAGGACTCTGAGCTGGATAACTCTGACGGAGGAGAGGCAGGAGGAGCTGGCTGCGGCCGGGTCTCGTCGCTCGGGTCTCCGTGGGACGCCGCCACCGCCACCGCCTCGTACTCGGCCGGCGCCTGGCCGTTAGGAGCCTGGCAACGAGAGGAAAACAGAATGACGGCGGCTGGCAGGTGGAACAGACCCTTCGACCTGGAGGAACACAGCTCCATCCAGCGCAGAGCAGTTAAATCCCGCTACAAGGCCGCGCAACAGCAAACCGCTCAGAAGTCTTCCCCAGCCAATCAGCCCCAACGAGCCTTCGTCACATGATGAGGAGGGTCGGTCCTGCTCCGCAGAACCTGCTTCCTTCAGCTCGGTTCAGTCGCACTCATTCAAACCCACATATTTCGCAGATTCACTGTCATTATTGCATGATCATTATTGGATTATTATTATTATTATTGGATGATCATAAGCTATCAAGATATAATCAGAATTACCGATTATAATTACCGGAGCGGCTCTTTGAACCTTCCACAGTGGCTCTTAATAACTTCAGCTAAAAATTAAAAAGGACCAGCTATTGTTTCTAAATGTAGCTACAATAAACTCTTACTAAATCCGGGACAATCCTGGTTTTTCAGTTTACTCCAGGGCTCTGCAAGCGTTATAATCCAAAGAGCCATTTTTGCCCTAAAACTGTCTGATAGCCATGAATGTTACCCGAATTAAAAAAACAAAAACAAACAAACAAAAAAAAAAAAACTAATATAGGAAATTAGCTGTCATTTTTTACAACAAATACCATTTCATTTTTATGTTTTCAAATAAACAAAAACATAAAACTTTTGCTAAAAAGAGAATGGATGCATTTTCTGCTGAGGGATTTGTGGAAAACTATAGAAAAAAAAACAGTTTCCAACATCACAACAAGAAAAATAGATCTAAAAACATGTTGCTGGCAGAGCTGCACCGATTCATCAAATTAATCGGGATTAATCAGACGTCAACTAATTTAGTAACTGATCATTAACTGGAGTATACAGACTCTAAGAGAGGCCACTTGCTGAAAAAAACAACACACCCAAAGCAGTAATTAAGCCAAAATTGTATAAAATATATAAACATTTTGGATTTAAGATAAAAAAAAAAAAACAACCTTTGTCTATAAATCTGTTCAACCTGAAACTCCTCAGGTGGCAGTTTTAGCTTCACCTGGTTTAAATTCACTAAAGGAAAGCTGTGTTATTGCATTTTAGGCAATAAAATGTTCATTTTCCTATTTAAAAAAATATTTTGTTTATCTGCCTCTTTTAATGTATTTCTAATATTGTATAAAAAGCTCAAGAGGTTAAATTAAAAATTTGCAGATTGTTCCACTTTTTTTATCCAATTAACTGATTAATCGTCAGAATAATCAATTACTAAAATAGTCATTAATAGCAGCCCTAATTGCTGGTACTTTTAATGTTGGTCTGTTGTGGAAATTTAACTCAATTATTCCATGAAAAAAACAGGAAAACACTTATAGCTGTATTTAAAAATTAGTTCTTTTTTTAGCCGCAGGTTGCAGACCCCTGGTTTATTCCTACAATATTTGCATTAAATTATCCACAAAGAATAATACTAAAAGTACCAGAAATTTGCATCTAGATCTGTTTTTGTTGTCACTAGGTTGGAATCTATGTGCTTTTTAAATATTTTTTTATTTTCCGTCCCACAGAACAAAAAAGAAAATTTACCTTTTTGCTAAATTTTACGTTTATTTTAAATTGTAAAAATAGAAAAAAAGTTTGTTTTTTTTTTTTTTTTTTAAATGACAACAGATTTCCTATAGTAGATATTTATCTAAAATTATTGTCATTTTTTCAGGACGTCGTGTGACATTTTCGGCTCTGAACGAGTTATTTGGCGGGCCTGAGAGTAAAAATGGTTGCAGACCCCTGATCTAAATCAGCAGAAATAAATCCTAATATCAGTGTCTGTGCAACAAATCTTTTTTTGAACTGAATTATTGAAATAAATACATTTTTCTATGATATTCTGAACCCACTCTGGTGCTTTTCCTGCATGGAGTTCTCCCTGTGCATGCCTGGGTTCTCTCCAGGCACTCCTTAACCCTTCAAGGTAAAAACGATCGATGGATGGATGCACGTTTAATACATCCAACAAGGTGTCTTTGTTCACTTAAAAAAAATAAAGACATTTCTTCCTGATCTCACTTAGAGAACGCACATTTGTTGCTTGCTCAGCAGGTGGCGCCGTAAGCTACATCACACATGGCTGTGCTCATGGGAGAAACATTTATTTACTCGAAGCAGAAAAAAATGTGTTAGGTGATCGATCATGAAAGAAATTCTTGAAGTTTCTTCCATCACACTAACAGGTTTTTGTTTTGTTTTTTTTAAGCCCTAATGATCATTAACAGCTTTAGTTCAATTTTCTCCTCAGAGGAAGAGGAAGAAAACCACGGCCGTCTCAGAGAGAGTCCAGAAGAATCAACATTTTATGTTTCTGGTTTAAAAGTGACATTTTTAACTGTTTTAATGCAACAAAACTAAGTTCAGCAACACCAAGGAGGTTTAACTGCTTTATTTACAAGTTTTCTCAGAATCAAACGCAGCATGTTATGGTAAAAGTTTCATTGCTAAATATTTCTCAGGTTTCTTGGGTGTACTTAGTTTTTTTTTCTCCTCTCGGCTTGCTCTTTGTGAAATAAATAGACCATACAGAACCTGTCGTGTTTAGCTTGGGATGAACCTGGTGAAAATCACACCGATTATGAAGTTAAAAATATAGTTTTTCCTCTTTTTTTTTTCTTTAAAATCATTGTTGTGTTTATCTAACATCTACTGTCGTCTGTCCGAGCTCTGGTCCCAAAGCTGAATCTTTATTCCTGCCATCATCATGTGGATAAATTTAATTAAAACGTGCAAAATAAGTCCCGGGCCGGGGAAACCCTGGTTAAACTTTACCGTCACGATTCCAATAAATCCGCTGGGTGCGAACCACTGTAGCGCCCAGAAAGAGCAGCAGTGAGGCACGGTGGTGGCAGCATCATGGAATCATGAGCCGCACTCCTTTGAATTGTTTTCTAGTGTTATGTAACTTGCTTTGCTTTATTTTTGAAATGTTTAATGGCAAAAAACCCTCCAGTATTTTGATAGCAATCTGAATTTAAATTGATCTGAAATTACTCACAATCAGCTTTCTTCACCAAGTTTCTGCTAAAACAAGGACTTTGACTTCAGTTCCTCTTTCTCTCAATAAACACATTTAATATAAAAAAACGCAACAGATTTTTTTCTGTCTTGTAAATATGGATATATACAACATTTATTTTTTTATTTATTTATTTATTTTTTTTAACAGAAGAGTGCTCTGTGGCGCCACCTGAAGGCCATCCCCCCCCCCCCCCCCCCCCCCCGTTTGCCGGGTTAAATCCTCAGCCGGACATGACGCTCCCCGGCAGACGCACTCGTTTGAACTGTTTTCTAGTGTTATGTAACTTGCTTTGCTTTATTTTTGAAATGTTTGTTCCCCTTTTAGCTCTTCGTCAGGTTTTGTCTCTGTATCCTTTTCATGATCTCACCCATAGCTCCTGTTCTTGTTTGCCTGGTTTTGCTGCGTTTGGACTTTACTGATCCTGACTCAGCGTTTCTGGTATTTAAAAGATGTTTCACAGGACAGAACAAGAGCCCAACAGGTTGTTCCTGTAACCAGCCAACAAGGAAAACATCTAAAGTCAAAATCTGATCCGAATTTTTTCCACAAACACCAACCAAACCTGACTATCAGGGGGCGGGATGACATCAGCAGGGACTAAGATATGACGGCATACCCCAGACATGACACCATCTATCAGATGTGGGAGACGCTTGCATGCAGAGACACCCAAACACACACACACACACACACACACACACACACACACACACAGGTGGAGATTAGTCGGCACCATCACACCTACATGATCACACGTCAGCCCGCCACCACCCTGCACACGGTAGTTTTCCATTAACCGCCACACGCCTCACCTTTCTTCACTTTGAGCAGGCGGTCGATGAGAGGAGGAAGAGTCTGGTTAGTGAAGGTTAAACCATGAAGAAGACAAACGTCAACATGGAAACAGTGACACAGTAACGACGGCGGGTATGACAGCTCTGCTGCTACAGAAGCATCTGGACATCTGAGGCATGAATCATCTTCTCTTCACAGTTACACAAGTTATCAGAACGCCTCAAATTCAGTGTTTTATTGGGTTTGCTGCGAAAATGTGTGTCATACATTTATATTCAACCCCTTCTGAGTCGATGCTTTCAGGAACTTTGAAGTTTTAGGGCTCGTTTCTACCAGGTTTGAGCATCTACAGACTAAACATTTGGTCTTTTTCACAAAACTGCTCAAGATCACTCGGGATGGAAAGTGCCTGTAAACATCAGTTTTCAGGTTTTGACACAGATTCGGGTCTGGACTTCGATCTAAACCATCCCATAATATCTCTGGCTGGATCTTCAGGGTGGCTACCTGCTGGAAGGTGAATCTCCACCACAGCCTCAGCTCTTCTGCTGCCTCTAACAGGTTTTCTTCCAGGATTTAGCTCCATCCATCTTCCCATCAACTCGGGCCAGCTTTATTTTTTTTATTTAAAAAAAAAAAAAAAAAAAAAAAAAAAAAAAAACTGACTCCCACAGCATGATGCTGCCACCACTATGTTTAATTTTCCACTTCATGTTTGCACAAGGGATATATACCCTTGCTAGCTAGCTAGCTAGCTGTAATGGTTGTCACTGCATGATCTGTTCTGGAAGAACGATCCATAACGCTAGCTTATTGGCGCATGCGCTGAAGAAATACTTCTGGATTATTCTGAAAATGTACAACAACAAAGTGTAACTTATTTATTGATATTAATTAAAATACTTGTAAAAAGAGGACCTATTTTCTGAGGCTGTTATTCTTTTAATGAATAATAATCATCATATTTAGTTCAAAGATTATAATTCAGTAGAAAATTGCATATTGGAATGGACTATAAGGTGTTACTCCGTCAATGCGTCCTCTGGTGGACTCATCACGGCCAAAAAAAAAAAAAAAAAAAAAAAAAGACCTTTATTTTTAAAATTACATCTTTTATGAGATTGACTAAAGGTGTTATTGGACTGTACAACACTATATCCCATGTGTTCATGGGAAACACCAGTTTATTACTCTACCTTCCCTCACATTTGGTTATTGTACATAGGCACATGCACTTCATTTAGCAAAATGTGGTTAAACAGTTTTTATCTCGATTTTTTATTATTTGCTGTAAATCATATACTATTTTTACGATTACAATGACATGCAAAAAGAAAAAAAAAATAGCCTCCTTGGAAGCATTTCTTTTAGCACATGCACAAATTAGCTGATGGTACAGATCATGCTTCCAGAACGGATCATTCAGTGACAGTGGTAGCTAACAATAACTAGCTGCTAATACCCTTGCTAGCTAACAGTAACGATAGCTAACGGTAACTAGCTGCTTATATACTCCAATATACCCTTGCTAGTTAGTTAACAGTAATGATAGCTAATGGTAACTAGCTGCTAATATACTATTAGCAGTAGTATGAGTCAGTAGCCTGAATCACCTTGAATCACAGAATGCAATAAAAAATGTCTGCCCACAATTTATAGTCCCACCAGAAATAAAACTGCATAGAATATACGAGATTAAGTCCTGCACCGACAAACTTTAAAATCTATGATTAACGTATTTAAGGCCAACTAACATTTTTTTAAATGAATTAAAGACATTTTAATGCCTTAATTTAAATACATAACTTTAATACTTTAAGGATGCGTGGATACTCTAAGTTCTATTTGGGTTTTTGGAGGGAGGAGCCAATTTAAAAGGGCAGAATACAAATGTATGCCACACTTTTCAGATTTTTGTTTTTAAACAATGTTGGAAACAATCTATCACTTCCTGTTGGTTCGTCACTTACTAAAGTTGGTGGTGATAATGTGACAAAAAAAAGGTGAAAAAGCTTCTGTAGCAACAGATACATTAGTAAATAACAGACATGTAGCTTTAGAGGAAGACAAAAAGTAAAAACAGGATAATTAATATAACAAGCAGGAAAGACTGAACTCAAATGTAAAATAAGGATTCAAGTTCTCAGGAGTTTCATAAATAATGTAGAAACTAATATAGAACAAAGTTTTAGCTTCTGTTTCTATCAGGTTGAATTGAGAGAAGAACTAAAACAAACCACAACTTTTAGTGCTGAAGTCTCAAATACAGACTTCCAGGTATGTTTCTAGTCTTTTTCTTAATTTTCTGTCACGAACTAATTCCTGCAAAGAGCTTGAGACATTATGCAGGGATCATTATGTTGTTCACTCAGTTTTTCTTCTCAAATGAATGAAATTAGCATCAGTGAATAAAACAAACATGCAGCTGAAAGGTACCAAAAGTGGGGTTTTAGGTCTTTAATTAAAAGCCCAAGAAAAGACTTTATTGTTCATCGTTTGGACAGACATGTACAAATCATCACCCAAACTACCACTGCATGTAATTTATTAAATATTATTGCTCTATATGAGGTTTAACTGGCATATTTCTCTTGGTTTCTGGCTCCAGTTTTATTGTAAATACGCTCTGGTGTCTGACTGATGTACTGAACACTGTGTTGGTGTTCACCTGCAGTGGCTGATTTTCTGCAGGGGGGGCGCTGCTCTTCTTCATATTCATCATCTCTCTGATCTGGACGAGTGCGAAGGCGATGGTTACCCAGGGGGAACTAGAGAGCACCCAGGCCGGCCTCGTCACGTCCTCCTGGTCTTCTTGGTGCTTGGTTTTCCTGACGGGCGCTGGTGTGGCCGGCCGAGGCGTGGCTGGGCTGCCGGGAGCACTCTGGCTCTGAACCAGGTCGATGGTGGCGATGGGGACCGGGCTGGACGGAACCGGGATGTTCTCGGCCAGAATTTTGTCCTCTGAAAAACAAAATAGGTTGTTTAAAATTAGCTCTAGTTAGGTTTTTTATGATCCATTTGCTTTAGTTTCTATTTTTGACCAGTATAAAAATAAATGGGGGCTTGTCCAGGATGCTTTATGCTTTGAAAAGGTCAAGCTTTAAGATCAGAAAACTAAGTCTGTGTGACCAGGATGTAGTAAAAAAGAGAAAATACATCCAGGTGAAACTAAATACTAAAAATATTAAGTTTAACAGATATATTTTCTTAATTACAATGGACCCCTGTCTTATCTACGGTGGTTTGATAAGCTTGTCAGGAAGGCCAGCTCTCTCCAGGGATGACTTTTGACCCAGTCCAGGTGGTGGGAGACAGAAGAACTCTGGCAAAAATAACCTCACTTTTGGACATGAAGATGTTACTGAACTGAAGAGCTCCTTCAGTGCATCCTAGGTGCACTAAGGAGCATTAGAGGAGATCCTTCCTCCCAGCAGCTGTTAGACTCTATAACCATCACTGCTCTCAACAAAAATCAATAGGTGTTTACATCCTGGATGTTATTTGCACAGTTTAGCTAATCTTTAATAACAGTTCTGCTGTTACTGGCTGGTGTTTGCAAAGCAGCCAATCCGGAGCGCCATTTATTTTCCTCGGTGCTGATTGGCTGAACTCCCAAGAGGGGAGATAAGGAAGACTTTACATATTAGCTTCTACAGTAGTACTAAGATGGCTTCAACTGTGAATATTAATGCATATTGGGGTATATTTGGTGTTTGAACTATTAAAATATGCAGTTATAAGCGTAGACACTGTTTAGGTCAGTCATTTTATCTTTAATCAAGTGACTCATCTTTTAATATAAACTTCTAACAAATGACTCAATGGCAGGTGCTGTGGCTACAAAAAAGCCCCCCCAAAAAAATCCATCCGCCACCACCCTGTTTGACATTTGGTATGAATATACTGTGTTTGGTTCTCTGCAAACATGCTTCTGTGCATCATGTTCAACCATCATTACTTTAGTCTACTGTTTTGAGATTCAGGCCGCTGCATACTTTCTAATGAAAGATACTTTCTTCTTCAACCCTTCCAAACATGCCTATTGTACTTTCCTTTAGGCTGTAGTCTTGCATACTGTTGCTCATCATGTTTTACAACAATAAACTAGTTTTTTGTTTTAATAGGTCATTTTTTCTTACCTTTTCCTTCAATCTCTCCAGTCAGACATTGGATGAAGGAGAAAATGAGGAGGATCACCAAGGAGGCCATGCCGATTCCTCTAAATGTCTCTGCAGCACCTGCAAAGCAGAAAAAGAAAGTTAATATTTAACAAAACAATCAATAAAATCTCGACTGATTGGTTATTTAAGGCCAGTCTCTTACCAAAATAACTGACAAACACTCCTCCCACCATGGCTCCACAGCCTCGGCCCAGTCCCAGGTGCAGACCCTGCAGGATCCCCTGCGCCGATGTCCTCAAAGCTGGAGGGACAGCGGCACTCAGGAAGGAGATGCAGGCTGCCCAAACTGAAGCGTGGGTCACCCCTGAACCATGCAACACAAAGCAGACGTGCAGGACATTTACAATAGCTGCTTACAGCTGCAGTATGTAACTTTTATGAAAAATATGCTTTTAACATATTTGTTAAAATTATCATTATGTCGTGACGGTATAAAACAGATAATCTGAGAAAAAAAAAAAAAATCCAGCTCCTCTGCCTTCTCCCAGTGCTCCCAGTGCTATCTGCAGAAATCCACCACTCAGTTAGAAACAACCAATCAGAGCCAGGAGGAGGGTCTTAGCGCTGTCAATCACCCTCATGTACGCGCTGCTCACCCACTGCTCTCTGCTACGCTACAGCTGGTTCACCACAACATAGCCTGATGCTAATGCTAAAGCTAGTTAGCATGGCCACCGATGACGGCGGATAAACAGTTTTCCTGGAAGTTGTTTCTCCACCATTAGCACATCCAGCAGCGCGTACACGAGGGTGACTGACAGCGCTAAGCCCCTCCTCCTGGCTCTGATTGGTTGTTTTAGGTCAGGAACGTTGCGTTTCTTTTGACGGCGATAGCAGCTCAGGGAGGAGGTGGAGGAGCTCGATGTTTTCACAGATTATCTGTCTCAGACCAAACTGTCACGACATGGAGACAGTTTTCACAAATATGGGAAAAACATATTTTTGTCAAAGTTACATCCTGCATATTTAACTTTGTAAGCTTGAAATGTAAACGTGTACATTGTCCTACAAATGTTTAAGAAAATCTTTTATTGTCTCAAACCAAACATTTCAGTTTTCTAGGTTTTTATATTCGGGATGGTTTAATAAGGAATAAATCCAGTTTGAACTCTTTACAGCCTGCAAGTCGGTGTATGCTGTTACTCCTGAGCTGTACTTCCTGTTTACAGTTAAAACATGCTGCTTCATGACACCATAAAGAGACGGTAGCACTTTAAGAGCTGGAGGCCACTACCTGCTCGCATGTACGGCACCTGGGTGCTTCCTGCGGTGTCCCACAATGAGCCATGAATGCCTCAACGGCAGCTTCTCACTCCCGTCTGATAAATCCATCAGTGTAAAACAATAAAAACTCGCCTCCTGTGCAAACTGAAACATGCATTTCAACCTAAAGCCGTCTGAATGATGTTGCCTCAGCGTCTGCACCCATGAGGCGTGCCTGCTTTCCACTTCCTGAGAAGATCCTGCTTCGCTGCTGTTGATTATTTTGCCGCCTGATAAGCGTCCTGTTGGACAAACACAGGCTGTTCCTGCTCCGTCCAGCCTCCTGGGTCCTACGCTCCCACCCCTCCCTGCCGGTGCTTACCCTGCAGGACCTCCATGGGCAGGACGATCCAGGCGTTCTCCAGGTACGAGATGTACAGGTAGCGAGCGGTGTTGCAGGCCAGGCCGATGTACAGAACCCTGAGGGACACAGACCCAGAAATATTTTTATACGCTTCAAACCAAGCAACTAAAAGCCTTCAGCATTAGACGCTCTGACTGATTCCAGTTCTTCTGCTTCTTTTCTATCTGAACCTGTTGCAGAACCACCCAGAACACACCCATCCTGCAGCATTTGCTCTGGGCCTGATGGGATTACTTCAGTGTTTGCTCATGGAGGCTTTGCTGAGAACACAGAGACAGCTGATGGAGCTCGACTCAAACAGGCGAGCATGAAGCATCACATGACACTTTCAATTTCAACCAAGGCCTTAACGAACAAAACCACAGATCATACAAACACTCCACTGTAAAACAAGGTGATGCAGAACAGAGTACAAACAAGCTGACCTGATTGAGTGTCAACAGCTGACAGACGACAGTCCTGACGATGATCCCTTCGTTTGTTTTAAGACAATCATGAGATTCATGCCAATAAACACTGATTCAGAGTCCCACCCAGGTAAAAGTGATCCTTTCACTGAGTACTTTTAATGGATATGTATAAATACTATCATTTCCAAGAGCATTTTCAATCCTACTGAAAGTATTCCTGAAACAGTGCGTCTGTTTAGCTGCATCTTTTCCCCAGATAAAGCAATTGCTTCCATTAACTATAGAAAGTACACTTTGCACAATGAGACAGAGTTACTAATGAAGTGACTGGTGCCATTAACTGGTTTTTCTTTTAATAGAAAGTGGCCCTGGCCTACATTTGTGCCTCCAACTGATTTTCTATTAACTTTTTGTATTCAAATCTTTTGCATAGAAAGTACACCAGGGTATGAGATATCTTTCCTGGACAGACACACTGACAATGCTAATTCTCCACTGGTCTCTGATTTTTCTCCTCTCATTGAAAGGACTCCCAAATCAGTTTTTGTGTTTAACTGCATCTCTTTCCAAGACAAAACAACTGCACCAATTAACCCCATGTACTCTGTTTTTATTGCTATAGAAAGTACTCTTGGCTCAATGAATATTCGGTAGTTACTAGTTGAGCGATTATTTCCATCTGGTTTTAGCCTTTCATAGAAAGTAGTCCTGTGGGCTGCTACTATTTTTGAGTACTCAAGTTTATTTTCCCATAGAAACTTCTCCTGGGTAAGTGACTTTTTTGGACAATTAACTCAGTTTTTCTCTCTCATTGAAAGGACTCCTGAATCAGTGTTTCTTTGTTAAGCTGCATCTCTTCCATAGTCAAAGCAATTGCTCCCATTAGCTATAGAAAGTATCCTTGGCTCAATGAGTCTGTGATAAAGTTACTGAGTGACTGTTCTTACTATAGAAAGTAGTCCTAGCACATAGCTGTACCTCTAACCGGGCTGCGATTGACTTTAAATGCTTGTTGCAACCAGAGTTGCTTCTATAGAAAACTTTTTACCAACTTCATGACAAACTGAATGTGATTTATTATAATTGGACGTATTTGGACTACACAGAGAACCGGATCAGAACCAGAATATCTTCACCAGCTGCTCTGAATTGAACTTATTTAACTCTACTGTCCGGGTCCATCATTCATGCACATGTTTCTGCTCACGGAGGCCAGAAGAGGTGTAGGAGGAGGAAACAGAGGTGCCGTTTCCGTTTCAGACTGCATCAGCGAATGCTCAACAGGTTTCTTTCATTTCACCAGCTCTGGCTGTACCTCATGCTGGTTTCAGATCCTCACTCAGAGGAGCTGGAAAATTAGAAACAAGCCTGTAAGTCCAAAACTAAAGCAACAAACTGATCATGGAGCTTTTTCTTTTTTATGAAAATGCAAATCAGGAAACGGGTTTTGGTGAATTCTCTGGTTGTGGTAACAGGACCAACACCGGCGGTTCTGAAGCGCTGCTGCTGGAGCTGCGCTCGGTCCCCTGATGAACTTTCACAATTACAAACTAAAAGCAAAACATGTTTTCAAGTCTTGCCCCAGATTCTCTGTTGCATTTAGGGCTGTACTTTGAGTAGGCCATTGTATCGCTGACTGTATGTTTACAGGACCCACCTTCTAATGCTGCCACCACCGTGCCTGATGATGGATTTGAGCAGTGCTAGGATATATTCACACCCGACACATTTGGTCCGCTTCAAATGGACCAGAGTTCGTTTCCCCCGTAGGTCTGGACCTTTTCTCCAGGTGTGAATACACTTAAACGAAACCTGGTGCGCACCAGACAACCGGACCCAGACTGAAATCTTTCCTGTTTTCCGCTCGGTGATGCTGCTGTCAGCACGTTGTGGGTCAGGACACACGCAGCATCTCGTCTCATTCAGTTAGCAGCACGCATTTTGTTCCAAAATTAGGAAGATCACATCATGAAACCTGCGTTGAATGAGCTGCTCTTGACATGCAAGCTAGGACTGCAGCTATAACAGCACAAACGCAGCAAGCAGGACTTCCTGTTTGTGATTGGTCTGTGCTTTGTCCCGCCCCCATCATTTCTGCCCAATGGGAGCAATGATCATCACCCGATTGGCCAAACCACACCAAACGGAACAAATAAAGTCCGTCTTTGGTCCAAACCAAACAACCGGACCAAAGAACTGTCCTGGTGCGAATACACCGGGTTAGGATGGTGGGTGCACTAGACTTGTTTTCGGGGAAGGACATCAGATTAAATGAGGGGGAGCGAATACAAATGGACTGCGCACACACACACACACACACACACACACACACACACACACACAAAAAAAAAAAACTTTAGTTAAGCACTACTATGTGTTGATGTATCAAAAGTCAAATATGTTGAGACTTGTGGCTGTAAAGTGAGAAAATGTTCAGAAATTTCAAGGGGTATGAATACTTTTTCAAAGCACTGTAAAGGTTGAGTCATATTTTAACTAGAATCATAATTTTTTAAAATCATATGAGGCAATAAATCCTGTCTGGATACTAAGTAAAATACATATACAGTGTGATATTAGGCTCGTTTGTCAGATTAAAAGCACCTTTAACCAGCTATTAAACATACTTTCCATTAAGCTCACATTTCTGTAGTAGAATAATAATAATAATAATAATAATAATAATAATAATGTTTTTTATTGGTCTGATATAATTCTATAATCTTAAATATTGTGTTTTAATCCACTGTAAGTAGAAAATCATAATTAATAGAAATAAAGGCTTGAAAACATGAACTGTTGCCATATTTCTGCATTCAAAGCCTCTAAGATCCACTGAATGCAACAACTTTACCACACACTGAACACGTTAAAAGCCATGGCTGAATGGGAAAAAAATTACATTAATTTCACAGAAATGGTGGAAATTTGAAGCTTAGAAACAAACGAACCAGAGAAACGATCATGTGAAGCTGTTGCTGTTTCCTTTCAGTTATTGATTAACTTGAGGCTCTTCAGCGTCGCTCAGCAGAGCTTCTGGGTTTTATTAGGTTACATCCTCATCATTTCCCGTCATATAGACCCGGTTCAGAGAGCACAGCAGAACCACAGCTTGGTTCTAAGAGCTGCAGCCTGAAATCCAACCCGTCGCTCTCAGATGTCCCTGCTGGACGTCCACAGAGACGGAAAGCTGGAGCATCAATGCCTGCTTTGTCTCTCTGCTCGGCCACAGAACAAAAACAGGCCCTAATGCTGCTGAATCGCCGCCGCCGCGCTTATTTAACGTAGTAAATGTCGCAGTTAGGGTAGGAGGCACATCGAACAGACATGTTAATTACCACCAAACCACAACAGAACATGTTCTTCCAGATGCAGCAGGTAAACTAACCGGTGTTGCCCGTTCTCATGGATTGCAACCTCAACACTGAAAATCTGAAAGCAAAGATCTAGAAATCCCATCAAGTCTCTGAAGGACGGTTAAAACCTCACAGACCTGCTCTCCAGCCAGCTGCATTGTGTTCCTCCAGATGTTCCAGTATAAATGACCTTTTCCTTCCCAAATATTTGAAAGATTTTGATGTTTTCGGATCAGTTTTGCACTTTCACGCTGTGCTCCACGCGAGCACATGGAGACACAAAACTCCCCTTTTAAAGAAATACCACAGAAATATTCTGAAGCAGTGCATTTTTTTAAATTTTCATAAATGCAAATATTAACTTCAGTCCTGCCACTAACATTATTTTGTTAATCTATAAATAAATATTCCAATTAAATCAATTATTCTTAACTATTTAAATTCCTCCACCCCAAAAAATATTTACTTTTCGTGTTTCTGACCCCACAAAATAAAACGTAAACAAAGTTTTGCACTACACCATTTAGAAAGTCTCAATTCCTGCAATACAAAAATAAATAAAGTTATTATCTATGTGTAAACTGATTAAAAAAAAAAAAAAAGCCAAATGTATTGATACTGAACTGGTATTAGACAAAAATGAGTGCCAGTTATACACACTCCTCTGTTAATGACTGAAAACCCACAGCTACAGTCACTGAAATAACTTGGAATGAACAAAATAAATAAAAGTTTCCTGAAAACGAACCAATGAAAATCCGACATTGCTTTTGAAATTTGAATCCTTAAAATCAGAACCATTAGAACCTAAAGAGTGAAAAGTATTCACCGTGCTGCTTGGTGACACGGTGCGTAGCACACTGAACATGGACCACATGTCCCTGCAGATTAGAAAGAAATGTATAGGCCAGCGTGTTAAAGGTAAGTACGGAGAGAAAATTGTTCCAATATTATTGTCAGCAAAGAATACATGTCAAAAATAGAAATTGGGGGAAAAAAAATGCATTTCAAAAATGAAACTTTAATATTTCTCAAAAAAAAAAAAAAAAAAAAAAAAAAAAAAAACACGTAAAGAGCAACCTAATGGCAAGCTTTTCAAATTGCAGATTATGTTCCACACAATAGAAACAGTCGCTCTTGCCCACGCTGACCAATAGAAATGCTGTTGCCGACGTCCACCCAGACAGACAGAAAGGCTCCTCGCCTCATCCTTCAGAGGAAGCCCCGCCCCCTGGAGTTAGGAACACAATTAATAAAATACGATTTGAAAAAATAAATCTGAAAAAAAAAAAAAAAAAAAAAAAAAATCTAATCTGAAGAGCAAAAATTTGAAAAAAAAAAAAAATTGTAATCCAAAAATTTAAAATTTGAAAAAAAAAAAAAAAAAATCTGAAAAGAAAAAATTTGAAAAATATTAATCTAAAAAGCAAAAATGTGAAAGAAGAAGCTCTATGTTCACAGACAAAATAAAGCAGACCAAGAAAAGAGCCTTGTCCCTGCTGTCAAACATGGAGGAGGCTCAGTCATGCTCGGGGCCTGCTTTGCTTCATTCTTCACAGGGTGTCTTGAATCTGCTCAGGTACGATGAAATCAAGTCTACCTAGGCATTGTGGAGAAAAATGTGCTGCCGAGTGTCAGAAAGCCTGGTCTCAGTTGCAGGTCAAAGGTCTTCCAACAGGATAATGACCCAAAACAGCTGAAAACAGCCAAGAACGACTAAGAGCAACACATCGGACAGTTCTGAGCTGGCCTGTGAGCCCTGATCCAAATCCTGTGGAAGGAGGAGCTGAAACATGCCGTCTGGAGAAGGCACCCTTCAACCCTGAAACAACTGGAGCAGTTTGCCTACGAGGAGTGGACCAGAACACCTGCGGACAGGTGCAGACGTCTCATTGGCTGTTACAGAAACCGTTTAGTTGCAGTAATCGCCTCAAAAGGTTGAGCAACAAACTACTGAGTTAAAAGCGCCATCATTTTTCTCCACACCTGTTTTATTAGCTTCTCTTTTAAATATTTTGCTGAACCACAGTTCAAAAGTCTCATTTTCATCGATTCATTTTCAGTCAATTTTTCATTCCTTTTGTCCGTTTCAAGTTATTTCAGTGACCATTGTTGGTTTTTGTTCAGTAACAGAGGGGTGCCAACAATTGTGATTCTCGACGGAAACGGTTGTGACTTCAGTTCAGATCAAAAAAACGATCTGTCGACTAAAAGTGTTGGGTTTTCAGACTCGGCCTCAATCGTCGAAGGAACCCAAGAGCCGTAGCACAAAAAACGTCAAAGGAACACAGACTGTGATTTTAATTAAAGAGGCAAATGAAAGACTTCTGAACATTTCTTACCTGACGTGACCAACGAGCTCAATGAACTTGTGGCTGGTGAAGTAAGCTCCGAGTTCTGAGACGTGGCTCAGGACGGAGCAGACCCCGAACAGCGTGGTGGTCCCCTTCAGGTCCTCCAGGTGCCAGTACAGGAAGCTGAAGACGAAGCCGTAGCCGAAGCCCATGAACCAGGCGACGAAGAGGACGGAGCTGTAGCGCACTGTGCACAGCAGCCTCAGCAGGTCGCCGTAGTGGAACTCCTGGGCGGTCTCGGAGACAACCGGAGTCTGGTCTGACGAGCCGGACTCTGGTGATGCCTGGCGGCTCGTCGAGTCCTCCACCACCTCTGGCAGCTCCTGGCGGTGCTCCTCGCCCTTTTCAAAGTAGAACTGAGTCGCCACAACGAAGGCCACGCCCATCAGCACACCGAAGATGATGAAGGCGAGCCGATAGTTGTGCAGGCGGTACTCCGGCAGGATGCAGCCGACGCCGTCGATCAGGACGGTGATGTGCGTGTGGTCGATCCAGATGCCCACCGCCAGCATGGCCAGACCCCAGCCCAGAGACCCCCACATCCTCTGCAGGCCGTATCGGTCGCGGGCCTTCCCCAGGTACTGCAGGGTGACGGTGTCCACGATGGTTACGGCGGGTGCGCTGAAGAACTCGCCTACAATAATGACGAGCAGGATCAGCAGGAAGATGTTCTCCACCTGGTCCTGGTTGTAGGTGATCTGGTACTCCTTGTTGGCGGTTGGAGAAGGGGAGATGGTGGTAGTGGTGGTAGTCTGCAGGGTGGAGTTTGGTACCAGCTCAGTGGTGTTGATGGACATTGAGTTGTTGTCGATGCTTCGTTGTTGCCTATAGGGAATATTAAAGGAACTGCGCAAGATTTCTGAAGCTTCGGGGAAGTCCAGGGCGCTCCGCCGGCTTCTGGTGTGGTTGGTGGAGTTGCTCGGAGAGGTGACGTTCCCAGGATCAAGAGTTGTGGTCAGTGGGGGAACTGTCGTCGTAGAAACACCTTTTTCTTCACACTTCATCTCCGCTGGTTGGACAAAGCCAATGCCACAGTTGAAAACCAACCAACACATGACGGAAAACAGCAGCACCACCTTCCCTTTCTTAAAACGGTCCGCCATTACGCCCCAGAAGGGGGCGCTACAGAACTCTATAAAGTACCGAATGCCAACAAGCAGGCCGCTCCGACTGGCTGACATGCCAAGCTGTTTATAGTAGACCGCCAGCAGGGGGTGCAGCGAGCCATAGGCGGCATAGAAGAAGAAATAGAAGACTTTAGATATGAGGAGGTGGCTGTTAACGCGGAGGCACATCCTCTCGCAGCAGTCCACAGGATCAGGCTGCGGCGCAGGCAGCTGTTCAGGCGGCGCTGGCGTGGACACACCTGCCTGCTCCACCATGGACAGGGTGTTAAACGGCTCCGCCAACACATACTTCCTCTTCTGATCCTCCTCATCATCCGTCAGGATGGCAACCTTGTCGTCAGCTGGCATATCTGGAAGATAAGAAAATGAGGGTGTGGGCGGCTGGCTGTTTGGTATTTAACAACCAAATGATACAGAGTTGGAGGTTCCTACAAAATCTCCAAAAGAGCAAAAGCTAAAAGCCTTCTGGAGATCATCTGTTGTCTTCAAGCTCACTGATAAATCATTCATCAACATCAATACTGACTGCAGACATAAAATAAGACTATAAATAGATCCGTCTCTTGAGGAACATCAGAGGAGTTTTAAATAGTCCACACATTCTTCATTCATGAAGCCTAACTGTGAAGATCTTCGCCTTACATCTCAGTCATTATGAGTCTAAGACTGCTTCCTGAGGTGGATCAGAGCAGAACAAGGACGGGTTGGTCGAAATTAGTCGAAATTAGAGCAAGAAGTGACGAAAAGGGGGCAGCATGGCAGCAGCAGGATCATGCTGTGGGGATATTTCTCTTCACAGACTGGGTGGCATGTTGAAGAAGGAAGACAAACAAAGTTTCTGGAACAGGCTCTGCAAATTAAACATTCATGGACTATGCTTCATTTGGGTTGTTGCTAGGTAATCAGACAATTTAAATAAACTAAACCAATCTTTCTGGGAACAATGACCCGTCAGAAATGTGTCAAAAACCTTGTTGAGGGCTACAAAAAGCAGATTTCTCAACTTTTACATTTAATCTGTAGCGTTTGCACCAAAGCGGCCCACAGCATGACGCTACCACCACCATGTGTAACAGTACAGTTTTAGTTGAATGCATTCAAAGTATTTCTAGTGAATTTACTGGATCCTCCTAAGGGGATTTGATTCAGATGCCTTGACCACAGTAATCTGGGTATGAAAGACTCAAAACAACGAGTCTCTGCTTTCACAGATGCACCTAACAATAAAATTAACCTGAAACCAACCCCATTTCAATTTTCTGATTCAGGATTAATATTTAACGACAGAACTTTTTAAATCTAGATTTGGGCCTACTAATTCAAATAGGTTGGAGGTTTTGAAGGCCCTCGGACCACATGTTGTGACCCATTGTGTGTTCTGCGGACTGCCTGTCTGTCACTGATGGTCATATGCGGAAGTATCTGAAATTTCATGTAAAACAACCTTATTTTCAACCTGCTGCAGTGAAACTCAGTGGGAAAAAACTACAAATTTACGGGCAAATGCTCAGAAAAATATCGTTCACTAATTTACAAAACGGTTAAACCGACAGGAAGTGACTCTTAATGCCAAGTTTTCTCCTCTTATAACCCTAGTTCAAACATTTAAATTCGCACTCAATAATAAATAAAACACAAACTCATGATTTCCTTACCTGCTCAGGTCACCGCTCCCATTAAATTGCGACTACGCAGTATTTTCTTGAATTTCTCGGTTCTCCCTGGGACATTGTTTTCACATAAAACCCGCTAAAATTACCACTAAAAATGAGCAGAAACAGTTTGAATCCAAGGTGAAGTGTCCATGCTTGCGTTCCGCAGTTAAATTAAAGCATTTGTCAGGTTCGGTTCCCTTTTGTTGTGAGAACAACAGCGGCTCGTCAAACCGGAGAGTCCACCTGTCCCGACACAGACGTCAGCGACAAAGCTAGCTGCTAGCACTTTGGGATTTCCGGTAGAACTCCTTCAAAATAAAACTCACGATTATTTAAATTAGAAATAACCAACATTTAAAGATGTATATTGTATGAATCATACGTTGATATAAGTTAAGACAATTATTATTCAACCTAAAGCTTATTAATGGGGAATAAAGTGGATAAATTACAAATTAGTGCATTTAGTTTTGTTACATCTGGTTGTTTCGATAGCTAATTTCTGTTGCTTTAAATTTCGGACTGACACGCCTAAAAAGCAGCTTCGCTGTGTCAATTAAAGGGAAACTTCCATTAACCTTTGTATTTACGTCTGAAAACATTCCTGTGGCTAACTTTAAAAACAGACTGCGTAAATATCGGAGCTTTTAAAGTCTCTGGGACTCAGTGGTAGGGAATATTTAATAATATTAAATATAAAATGCACACAGCACCACAGAGCCACAATATTGAGACAAAGCAGATTTTTACTTTCACTGCCGCCAAAAAATATAATTAATCACCATGAATCAGTTTTACTGAGAAAGAAAAACACAAAATTCTGTTTAATTTAATCTTAAACTATAGTTTTCTTTCAGAAATGTTACTTTGAAGACCTGTTGTCAGCCAAAATCTATTACACTTATTTTACTATGAGCGATTTATTTTTAAAATTTATTTTGGGAAGTTTTGCATACATTTCACAACTTCATTTATATGTAGTGCTTGAGACTCCAACCAAAGGTGTGGAAACAGGCCTGTGACCAGTCCTTATTTCTTGAAAAGGAAATGTTCCTGGAGGGCGAAATAAAGTAGCGCAGAAACAGCAAACCACACCCAGCTGCTTCTAGCAAACGACCTCATGACATCAGAGGATTTCTAGTTGCAGCAAGTCCTTTTCACCTGCAGGGGGAGCCAAAAACCACTCAAACAACTTGAAGTTTTTCATGCTAAAACCACAAACTTCAACATATTTTATTGGAATTTTGACACACTGGAAATCTGAAGTGTGGGGTACATAATTATTCACCACTTGTTGCTTTGATAAGCCTAAATATAATCCAATGCTATTATCTTCAAAAGTCCACAAATTAATAAACAGAGTCCAGCTGTAAGTAATTTAGTCTGAGTATTAATGTAGATGTTCTATGAAGGCCTCAGAGGTTCTTTAGAGAACATTGGAGAACAATCAGCATCATGAAGACCACAGCTCAGGTGGGAGAAACTGTCGACTTGGGAACTATCAGTCACTGCATTTCCATTACAAATGTGCACAAAATGTTCTGATACGCTGCAAATGTCGAAAAAACACTATCTCGCAATTGCAGTGTTTGTATTAAAAATGAAATGCAATTAAAATCACGCGTGAATAAGCTTGTTTGTGTGATAAGTCATGAACAATCATGTTGACAACAGATGTAAACACAGGACATATATTCATATTTCAGCCACAGCACTAGCGCTCATCATCAACCATCAGAGGAGATACCAGCGTCTTACTGAGGCATTTGAGCAAAGTTGGAAACAGCGTTTTGGGGAAATTGCTGTTGGCGATTTTATAGAAGAGCTGTGGATTCAACAGTTTGGAATGATAAACTCAACTTTTGATGAACTGTGCGATGGTGTGAGACCTCTGGTAGAACCAGCTGGGCATTACCCAAGGAGGCCAGTGCCTACAAATAAGCATGTTGTTGCTGTTTACGAACTGGCGTGATGCGAAAGAAGTGTTTTCATTGCAGTTTTGCAAAATACACAAATTTCGATACTGCTGAAAAACCACCTCATCCTACTGCAAAATGTTTTATAGAAAAACATGAGTTTTTTTTTAAAAAATTGCTGTTTCCATTAAGCAAATTTATTTTCATAAACCCAATTGACACAATTTTATGGTCAATGGAAATGCAGCTAGCAGTGCCGGTCCAAACATCTGCCATTTCTGGACTGGCACCAAGAAGAAAATCATTGTAGATATGCAATAAGGCATATAGGAGAAGCAGCCAATACGTGGAGGAAGGTGCCCTGGTCAAAACTTTCTATGTGTGGAGGAAAACTAACAACACACATCCCCCTGAAACATGTTGTTGGCAGCATCATGCTGTGAGACGCTTGTCAGGGTTAATGGGAAGATGGATGGAGCAAAATCTAGGAGAGTCCTTGAGGAAACCTGGTGAGAGGCTGCAGAAGACTTGAGACTGGGGTGGAGGTTCAGCAGGACAACCACCCCAAGCATACAGCCAGAGACATTATGGGATGGCTTAAATTCATGGGTTTGAATGGTCTAGTTAAAGTCCAGAACTAAATCCAATTGAGAATCTTTGGCAAAACGAAAAAAAAATTGATGTTCAGAGACTCTTCAACCAGTCTGACTGAGGTGGCTGACTGAGACTTTCTACAGGGAAGAATGGGAAACAGTTTTATTCCCTAGATGTGAGAATCTGGTCAAGTCGTACCCAAAAGGCTTAGAGCTGTAAGTGCAGACTCTACAAAAGTAGAGGAGTATAAATACAATTCATAATTTTCTAATATTTTATTTGTAAAAATAAATTAAAATTTTAAAGGGGCAGCATTATGTAAAATCAACTTTTTTTGAGCTTTACATCATGTTATAACATTATTCCCTCATCAAAAACATACCTGGAGTGTTGTCTTGACTCATTCATGCATGCTTGAGGAATCCTTGAATCTCCATGACATTCAGCTGTGCAGAACGCCTGGATGGATGCAGCTCCACCTTCAAGACGCAGCTCCTCCTTGAAGCTGGCTTTTCTAAGATGCCGACCTTCTGCTTCACAGATCACCCCTCCCCCGCGACTTCCTCACTCATCTCCTTCAGACTAGCCAGCAGCAATTAGCAAACACCTGGTGGAACTGCACATCTGCTGAGCTCATTATACGAGCTACTTCTCAGTGAAATGCTGGTAAAAACGTTGTTAAACAGTTAATAGAGGAGCGCTGTTGTGATGACTTCCTGAAGATGGAGTTTCAGAAAGAGCAGGAGCTTTTAAAGAGACAGAGGCCCAATTTCAAGGCATTAAATTACGAAGAAAAATTTCTTTTAAGTCATATTTTATATATACAACATTTTTATAACAACTGAAGGTAACATAGTTACTGGATTGTTGTATAAAATGATTCTATGTGCCTGGAAAATACATAATACTGCCCCTTTAAAAACCATGTATAATTTTGCTTCAGGTTGGTCTGTCACTGAGATAAAATACACTGGCCTTTGTGGTTGTGATGAGATGGAAGAGTTTAAGGTGTATGAATCTCACTGTATGTGTGAATGAACATGATTTGCCTGAACATCCAACAGTTTCCTAAAACAACTCCAGAACATCAGCAACAGAGCAGGAAAACAAACCACATTGTTTCAGAAATCGGAGTCATCTGAGAACTCCCCCTGCTGCGTCCAGTGAAGCCCCTTCCTCCTCTTCTTCTTCTTCCTCTCGCCCATAAGCATGGCAGCCAGCACGGTTATCACCACGGTGATGGTTATGATGAGCACGGTGACTGTCTCAGCAATGCACAGCTCGGTGTCCACCTCTATCAGCCGGTGGTTGTGAAGGACAGGCGGCTCCCAGCAGGTCAGGTTGTAGTAATCGTCCAGGAAGATTCTCTGGATGCTGCGCAGCTTCCGGAAAACTCTTTGCAGCTCGCAGTCGCAGTTCCAGGGGTTGCCCCGCAGCAGGATGTGGGTGCTATAGGTGTGGATGCTCAGGAAGGTCTTGAAGCAGACTGTGGAAAGTTGGTTGTCTGCCAGGTTCAGTAAGGTCATGCTGGTGAGCGGGTTGAACACAGCTAACTCCATTTCATGGATCTGGTTGCCGGCAAGGTTGAGGACCTCCAGGGAGCGCAGCATAGAAAAGGTGCCACTCCTCAGAGATGTCAGCTGGTTGTCCTGCAGGTGGAGCTGGCGCAGGCTGCTCATGGAGGCGAATGACCTCACCTGGATGGTCTGGATGCTGTTGTTGGTCAGGTTTAACCTCTGCAAGCCATCCAGGTGGAGGAAACTCCTACTGTCCAGGCTGGTCAGCTGGTTGTGGGACAACTGCAGCTCCCGCAGGAAGGCCAGGCCAATGGAGAATCCCTCAGTGAGGGCAGAGATCTGGTTCCAGCTCAGGTCCAGCTTCTGCAGGAACTCCAGCTGAGAGAACCCACTGTCTTCCACCATGCTGATGTTGTTGTTCTGTAGCAGCAGCACCCTCAGCTTGCGGTTGCTGCTGAAGACATGTTTGGGGACGACGGAAATGAGGTTGTCGGATAGGTCGAGGAGTTCGGTGGAGGACGGGGCTCTGGTAGGAAGCTGGGTGAGGTGAGCATGCGAGCAGATGGTGAACTTAAGGTCTCCATGGCAATCACAGCCTGGATCACATGTCTTGCTGGGAGACCTGCAGGATGACTTGGTGACTAGCAGGAGAACAAACAGGAACTCCCTCATGACTCCAAAGAGATCTCTGAAACAACAGAAATTCAACTTTAGGACAGAGAAGAGAGCCGAAATCAGCAACCTGAATCTCAGTTAGATATTTATTTCCATCTTTGTAATTTTGTAATTTTTACAGTCTGCATTTTAGGCCTTGTAGACAATTTAAAATGTTGGTTTTAGGTGTTTGAGTCATGTTTATCCCACTTTGTAAGGATCCAATTTCTTCCCCGAACATTCAAAGCTGTTCTGGCATTGAGGAAACCAAGTCCTGAAAATATCCAGTAGTTCATTGTTCCTGAAAACCTCTCTTCAGGTGACCCATGGTGCAGTTTCATTTTTGTAATCCCATTTATGGTTGTCAACATTCTCTACTTCTGATAGGTCAGTCCATTGCTGTTCCCCTCCTCTTCCTAAGTCATGCCCTTTAAGCCCATTCTCCATTGTCAAGTCTCACTCAATCCAGTTAATGTCTGGTTGGTCTCTTGCCAAGTTGTATGTGTCTCTATGCTAGTCTGTTCCTCAATATTGCTGGCTTGAACATGGGCAGGAACATGTGAATGTGGGTTGGCTGCGAGTGCGCAGGAGCTGGGGTCAATGCTCCGATGATGTTGTTTGACAAACAGCCAAAGTATCAAGTAGTTTAAAGATTAAAGCCTAGCTGTATTAACAAATGCAGTCTGCTGTCAATCAAATCGCTTGAGCGCGATACACAGCTAGGCCTGGGTTGTACCATCCCTGAGGTGGTTATGAAGAACAGGGAGGAACTGCGCAAAGTCTGCAAATGTCCACAAATCTGGCTGGGGTGGATTGTGGCAGAACCAGTTAAAGCCACACCCAGGAAGAGGGGGCTTTAGATGTCTGCTGAATGTGGTTTTTGTTTAAAAACTGCATGGACATCTCTGTAAAAGATGTGGGGTTGAATCTACCTCCTTTCCAACAAAGATCTGGAATGCAAACTGAGTATAATCCAGGCTTGTGTGGCAGTTCATCCCATCCCTCTCACCACTGGAAAAGGTAAATGAAGACTTCACCTCTGCATTGTAAATTTTGATGTTGCAGTTGCAGAGCTGTACAAAGGTTTTTCCAAAGTAAATTACTGTCCTTGAGGTTCTATCAGCAGTTGATGACTGATTGTTTTGATGCAGTGAGTTCTGGGGTTCGGAGATCATGGCTGTCCAACTAAGGCTTGCCCCCAGAAAGTCTTTGAATCATTTCACAATGTTCCACACTTAAGCTAGGTTTATAGCACTGAACCAGGCAGCGCCATCCCTGCACTGTCCCTGCGCTGTCCCTGCGCCTGCGTGTTGGCCTTGTGCACTGTCGCAGCACCTGGTCCTGCACCTCTGAATTTTTGTAATTTGGTGCAGATCTTTAGCACCGCCTTTCACTCAAACTGGATGATTTGGGAGGTGCTCTTGCAGAGAACGTCCCCTTGCTCTGGCATTTATCAAATCCCTCTGTGAAGGCTCATTTTTAGAGAATATGGCACCAACCTTCGCATCAACAATAAACATTACACCACTCGCTCAGCTCGCGCGCCCTCAACGTGAACTTTCAAAAGCGTGACTTTAACTCAGCCTTTGAAGGTTCCCACATACTCGGATGTACTTCACTCTGTGGACTCAAGGCGGACGTCCACTGGACATTTCAGCACAGAGGTCAGTTTTTATGACCACGTACGTGTGCTTTGTGTCACACAACTACTTGGTGGGACAAAGTGTTCACATCTAACTGTTTTGTATGCGACACTGAGCTGATAAGACTGAGACTCTTGGCCATCTTGTGGACAAAATGGGGTCAAATCTTGAAAAGCGTCTAATGGAAGAGATTAGAAAATATAAACTTGTATGATACATCAATGAGGGAATATAAGGACTTTCACAGAAAGAAAATGAAAAATATGTGGGAGGAAATAGCTCACACCCTGGGTAAGAATGAAGCACTGTGTCAAGTTAAGTGAAAATACCTCAGGGACAGATTTGTTAAAGCAAGAAAGTAAGAAAATATAGGAAATCAGTACGCTTGACTATGAAATCTCAACCGTCGGCAGACAGTGCACAAGGAGTCTGCATGGCTCACAGAATATGTGCAGCATGCCTAGGTATGTGGGAGCCTTTACAGAGCAAGCGAGCTGAAAATCCCTTTAAATTTCACAACTTCAAAAATCTCAAAGAAGAGTTTCTCTGTCCGTGTTTACTCCTCAGAGCAGATATTGCTATGGGACCAAATCAAAATCACAACAGGCTACACATTTTCATGGAGTGTGACAAAAGATTCTGGTTGGTTTCAGTTAGTTGGGAGCAAGTTCAATCAAAATGTTCAGGTTTGAAAAGAAAAACCAAACCAATCAAACTAAAAAAGGGGGTGATGGTGGCGACAGAGGTAGGAGATTGCCCTGCAATCATTGTAAAGCATCTTTGAGTGTCCTAATAAAACGCTACATAAGTCTGATGTCATGTCAAGGTATTAAAGCACCAGGTTGGAAGATTCAAAGTCAAATCAGCCTGAAAACAAAAGTCAGTGTAATCAGGAATCAATGATCTGAAAGGAATCAGCTGGAGGAAAAGAACCTAAGGGGTAACCATTGATAACATCTGAAAACAAAGCTGCAGTGGGTTAAAGACGAGCGGTCATGGACTGGATTAACCCTTAATCTGTATTGTTCAAAGAGTTATTTGTTTGGTGTCATCTGAGTGAAATAAATGACTGAATCAGCAGATAAAAACAAACCAGGTTTCCTCAGTCAGTGATTCTAAGCAGCTAGAAAGTATGTAGGTTTGCAGATGATATAGTGATTCTTATGATGATGATTGATGATGATCTATCTGTAAACTGAGCAAAGATCTTACAAATTTGTCTTCAGAAAAAAGATCAACTCCTTGAAACAATCAGCAAATCTTCTGGATCTTAATCCAACTGGAGATTTATGATGGAAACTAGAAAAACTGATGCATGACAAGAGTCCATCCCGAAAAGCTGTCAGCCACAAGGTTTTAGATGACTTAGAGACCTTTTTTTCAACCGGAGGATGATGAAATTTTAGTTCTTTTACTTTATTAAAAGGAAGATTGATTGAAAGCATCCAGCATTATCTGAGTTTAGCTATGTTAATTCCTTTAGCTGCAGGAAGCAACAAGTTATCCATTTAGAGAATGTACACCAGCTTCAGCCATCTAATCCATCAATTCAGCTCCAGTTTCACTCTGATTTGGCTGAATTATGAGGCAAAAACATTTCAAAGAAGCATTCAGATGAATTTCAGAGTTATGATAGAAACCCAACAGAATTATAGAGGAATAAATAGATGAGAAAGACTAGAAACACAAACAGAAATCACTTTTCTGTACTACGCTTCTTCATTAAAAGACACCAGGGATCAGAAAATATGCTGATTTTTTTCTGCAGGTTACAGTTTTCTTGAAATTAGAGAACTGGTTGTAGAAAATATTCTTTAAGTCAAAAGAAAGACAAAAAATTGTTTGACTAATTTAGATGCTGTTCTTACAGATCTAACAATTCACATTCAGAATTCATCTTTAACAATTAAAGGTAAAACATTTAAAATGAACAAGAGTTGCTGCTGCTTCTCTGTTTTCCAGCCTCTTTTTCCCAGAAACAATAATACAATTATCAAGTCTTACCAGCAGCTGCTCCCAGTGCGTTTGTCTACCTGCTGACAGTCATCACCATCCACCCAGCAGCAGGTGGAAACTGGACATGATGGAGGCGGAGGAGGGTGGCTTGTCACAGCCCGGAGAACCTGACGAGCGACGCAACAATGGCAGAGCGATGGAAAAGAGGAGGGAGAGCTTGTCAATTATTCACCAGCCAGGCAGCCTGCGCTCCAGGCGTGTTGTGGGAGGGGGTTAGGAGAGGGGGAGCTTTAAGAGATTGAAGGCAAACTGGGACACAGGAGCTGAGAATTAAAAGCTCTGGACAGATTTCATTGATTGCAGACGTGGGTGTCTTTATATCCTGCTTTATTTCTTTTCAAGATTGTTTATGCTTAGTTACAGAAAGGTCAACAGTAGAGAAGTTTGTGGTGATTTAGAGAGAAAATGATCTGAAATTTTAATCAATAAAACAATAAAAAGCAAGGTGTTTTTTTTCCAAAGTATTTGTCAAGTCTTTAAAATATTTTTAGGAAGGTATTTCAAATTAAACATCCCTTTTAAACTTTTAAAAATCAACAAAGGCTTGTACTGCAGTCCTGTTTATGAATGTTTCTGCTAGGCATGAACATGTTAACACTGTCAAAATAGAAAAGATTAAGATATTCTGGGCCACTTACCGTGTGATTTTGGAAAGACAAACTGTTGATGGCATCTCTAGGTTTCATTGGCATCTTCAGCCAACCGTAGAATCTATACTAAACATTATTGTTATGAATTAAATGCTTTAAAGTCGGAAGGTAAATTTTGAAAAGAAGGGAGATGAGAACACATCCTTGAGGTACACCACAACTCAGCTAGTAGTTCTGTTTAGGAGTTAGGAATGTAATAACTTCAGAACAAAATCTGAATTTCTGATCTAGAACTAAATGACAATATCAAGTGCTGAACTTGGGTCTAAAATAACTAAACATGAGACATTCTCTTCTATCAGCACCAGTAAGCCTAAAGTTCCTTTAAATAATCCAGTCTCTGAAAAAAAGCAAGTATTTCAACATTTAACCAACTAAAACTCGAAGGATTTAACACATCCCAAGGACCAAACAAAATGGCGCCTCCATCTGAAGATCAGCTTGGATAAACTGAAAATCTTTTTCACACAGTGAATTGCATGTTACATCACATCTGTTGCAGGACGCTGTCATGATATACAGACTTCCCAGCTGAATGGATAATACGGAAAGCTACTCTCAGGCCTTTTTCTGACACTTCTGGCTTAGAAGATAGGAGGAGATTTAGGCTGCAGTTCTTTAATCCAACATTAGAAGCAGTAGAAGAGGTCAGAGGGCTGCTGCAATAAGTCTGAAAACCAGGCAGGAACATGACAAGCATTTTAGTGAGAAAATAAAAAGTTTAATATTATAGTTTTTTATATGGTGCTGTGCTGTTTGAATACCGATAAATGAAACCATCTTTATCCCAGATGTGCAACCTCTGCAGACATGTTGTTGTAGCAAATCCTGGTCAGAATAACACAGAGCTTCTGTACTTTGTTACGGAGGCCAATTTAATACCGTCCATATCAAGTGATTGACTGGTTTCTTTTTCAGAGGTCCTGGTTCAAAGATTTTAAAAGGATAAAGTTTAATGTCCTTGAGGTTTTATATCCTCAAGACATTCCTGTAATCTACCTAAATGATTGGACTCATCAGGATAGATATAGCTGAGAATCATCAGGAAGCCCCGTTCGCAACATGCAGCTCTTTGTCGCTCACTCAGTTCTTGGTAAAAGTCATAAAAAAAAAAATCCAACTTAAACCAACTGAAGAAGCTGACTGGTCCATCAGATAGGAAAGCCTACGATAATCATGTAAAGCACTTTGGTTTGTTGCTGAAAATGTGGTATGCAAATAAAATTGCCTTGCCAATAACCCTTAGACGTACGCAGACGGGGCAGTAGTTGGGTGCAGCGGTACTCTGCGTTCAATTTACCTGCGAAGTCGTAATTCTGAGCGGGGTTTGACGTCAGACCCAAGGTACCTGCATTCTCGTTACGAAGTCGGGATTCCAACATGGCGATGCCCATAGACATTGTTTGCAGTACCTCTTAGAAACACGATTTTAAGCTTTACTGTCCATAAGCAAACGCCACCTTTAATTTTTTCAGTTTGGAGTTTCAGGCGCTACATGGAACATTGATTTTAGACAAATTTTTACATGTGTCTTGTAAAATAAACATATTTCCCACCACATATTACTACTATTGATGCGAGGAGCAGCCATAGTGAAACGCGACATCAGCTATAGAAGTCGTAACTGGGGGTACTTGAAGTAGCTCCCAGTTTCCCAGTGGAAAATCCCACTTTGGGGGGCGTTCCAGTTGAGTTTTATGGCTGGGAAATCGGACTTTTCCAGTTCCAAGGACAATTTGAACGCAGCCAAAGCACCGACAGGTCGTATGACGACCTCTCAAAAACATTTCAAAACTGCAGTGTTTTTACTGACCAACAGGAGGCGACTTCTGGTTTCAAATGTTATTTTGTGGCCCACTCTGTTGGTTCCAATCATTGGTTGTTGGAGTTTCGTTTCACCTTCGTTGCCTGGCAGCTGGATCTGGTTGATGAAAAGCAGAACGCCTGGACTGAAGCTCTCCGGGTCGCTCATTCAGACAGCACTGACAGCAGCCCTACTGTAGTTTCCTCTCACAGATATTAGGTGTCTGCAGGGGTTCGGTTTCACTGTTGCATCCGACTTGACCTAAATTATTGTGATGCCTCATAACAGCCCCTGGGAGCTACTGCAGTTACCTTCCACTAGTGGGGAACTAGAGATGATCTGGTGAAATCCTTCAGAATATTGACCAGTTTTTATTACCCGTATCATCATCACTGCTGGTCTTGAGCAGCAGATGTGTCCAGATGAGGCCGTTTACGGGGTGGCTGTGTCACCAGCTGTCAGATCATGAGACAGCAGCAGGATTAAGGTAAAATGGAGTTACTGAAGCACATGAAAGCTGCTCCAGACTCGATGAAGACACTAATCCCTGCACGACAGGATTACTTTTTACTTCTGCTGAGATTATCAGAAAACTGGGAAATCCTACGCCCTCTGTGCTGCCTGTGTTCACTGAATGATAGGGTTTATTAGGGTTTTAATATGGAGGATCAACTCCTGCATGATGCAGCGCTCAGATTTCAGCTATTAACTGGATTTATTTCCAATTCATAAAGGCATAACTTCCAGATCCTGATATTCTGCTGCAAAAGTGTTGAATTTTCTGTCAATAATCACATTGTTGGAGCTAAATCTATACCCTGTTGTGTTTTACCATGGCACTAGCTCATCCCTTGAGTTTAGGAGCCTGAAAGATTGTTAAAGTTAAGTGACTGAAAATGTCTAGACCTCTAAAAACTCTGTTGATCAAAGCATCAAAAAGTCTTGGGGTATAGTTATAGTCATCCAGCTTTGCTTCAAAGGAGCTATAGTTTGTAAATTTCCCGTTTGTTGCTGGATTTGATTGTTTTTTCAACCAATGAAAATGAAAGGATGTTTAATATCAGGAACTGCAATGCTACAATCTGGTACAGCCAAGGCCAGATTTAGTAGAATATTGGCCCCTGGGCTAAAGCAGCTTTTGGTTCCCTACCCACACACATTTCTTTTCCTTATGCAAATTATATTAGATTGATAGGTAGCTCTAAACATTAGTGGATATGAACTGATAGATGGTCAGTCCATTGTCAGATGGCTCTGTGTTTTCCCGAAAACATGTAGCCTAACCGAAAATGGCATTGAGCAAACTGATCAGCACTCTTTTTTTGAAATGGCTTCATCCATGCCAGAAAAAATAAAATAAAATTAAAAAAAAAATAACCAAAATGTTTTTGTGACAATTACAGGCCTGTTTTTTGTTGATGCGATGTGATCACTGAAATACACCATTAAAAAATGTGCTGAAATGTTGCTGTTGTTGCACCTGATTCACCTGCGGTCAGACGTGAGGTTATAACGTCATATTATTCAAATACTCATTTTTCTTCACCAAAACCAAATTAAAACACTTCACATGATATGGACCTACAGGTTTTATAAAATTCCCATTAAAGCACCATGTTTGGAAAGCATCTGTTGACCCACACACACACACACACACACACACACACACACACACACACACACACACACACACACACACACACCCTAAAGCCCGGGACGCTAGGTTACTCCCCCTGTAAGCCCTGTTTAAAGTCTGGCCCAGGGTACAGCTTATTGAATGGCAACACTTACGTTTGAGCTGTTCATTGTCCCTTTCTAAATAAAGTTTATTATTATTAAGATCTTCAATTAAAACCTGTAAAGAATTAAATCTGTGAGAAGAAAATGTCTGAAAGCGACCAGGATATAAGGTTATCATGCTCATGGGGCTGAATTCAAACTGCAGTTTGTGTTAGTGGCCAGAAGGAGGCGACAGAAGCTGTTGAAAAACAAGAGGAAACTTCTTCAAACAACCAAGTTAAAGTTAGCAAATCTTTTAATAATGTTCAAAGATGTTTTAGCATCCCGGGATCAACATAGATTTCTTTATAAATGTGTTTTGTGCAAATATTGCACAAATTCAGCCCATCAGCTGCCTGTCACTTCAACACCTGCCCCCTAAATCAGCTGGAATCTGCTGATGAACCCACTGCTGACCAACAGGACGCCATCAGGCCGCCTCACCGTCACTGAGCTGTGTGTGAAAACTTGTACAATATGTGTGGAAATAGGAGACAGCAGCAGTGATGCCCGTTCACACCCATCTGAGGATCCATCCTGGCAGCTGAGGCGGAGAGGTGGGGGCATCTGAGAGCGGGTGGGAACAGATTGTCCCTGCTGCCGTCAGATTCCTCAATCAGGACCTGAGATCTGACAAGGAGCCAGAAAACACACACACACCTGTTGTTACAATTTCAACAGATAATACATATCAATGAAGCTGGCTATATTTGGGTGTTTTTGCTGCAAACAAAAGAAATGGTCATTTCACCAGGACCAACCTAAGGAGAAACAGAAACACGCTATCTGCAAGATGAGTAACAGGAGTTGTAAAAAACACAGGCACAGGTAAATAAATCCAAATACGTTCAGTGTCTCAGAAAACTAGAACATTGTGAAAAAGCTATAGTATATTCATAGAAAGTTGGGTGGAAGGAAAAAGTATCAGCAACTGGGATAACCGCAGCCTTGAAAAGATCGTCAAGCAAAATCCACTCAAGAATTTCTCCCATTTTGGGAGAGCTTCACCAGGAGTGGACCGAGGCTTGAGTCAGCTCATGGGCTACAAGCGACTTACCAGGGCTAAGGGGAACCAGAACCAGACTGTAGCTCTGAGGTCCAAAGCCCTATTTTCAAATTAGAGTAAAGTTTGCTTTCTGAAATGAGGACAAAAATATTTAACTTTTTTGATATTCAAATGTTTGGAGCTGTGCTTATAAATATGATATAAGGCAATAAATAAATAAATAAAGTCATCTGGAAACAACATCAGCCCTACTCTAAAAACACTACCTTGAAATAACAGGAAGTTCTTGTCAAATAAATTTGACCCGAGAAAATAAAAGCCTTTGTAAATAAAAGAAAACTGACCTTAGAAAATAAAAAGGTGTTTGTATAAACTGAATTTGATCCTAGAAAATAAAAGCACATAAATAAAACCCTGGAAAATAAGAGTTTCTTAAATAAATTAAAATTTCATCCAAGCCATAAAATCAAAGATATGAGAAGTAAGAAAATAAAAGCTCTCTAGAAAAATGTACTTCCTGCAGAAAATGAAAGAGTTTGGGAATAAACTGATTCAGTCCTCGGAAAAAAAAGCCTGTTTGACCCGACAAAATAAAAGCCTTGAAAGTAAATTTAATGCCCATAAACTAAGAGCTTGAGCTGAGAAAATAAAAGTCTTTTGGAATAAATAAAGCGCATCCTTATTCATAGTCATTGTGACCCCAGAGAAACCATCATGAACTGGTTCTCCAGTAAATCAGATCACACTATAGCCACGGTGTAACGATGACAGAGACCCCTGAGTGGGTGTGAGCCCATTTATCTGAATAACCATCATCACTGCTGTCATTAACTCCATCATCTTCATCAGCAGCAGCTCGGCTCAGACCCCAACATCACCAGTCAGCAGGAAGTCTGGCCCCAGACTGGGAAGGCAGCAGTTTCCAGCAGCTGTAAAGATCTAATATTATAAAGCTGTTAACTTTAAATATTATTGTCTCGGTCCGTTGATGTTTGGACTTCTTGTTTTATGGTCTTTATAGTTTATTTTCTTATATCTTGCCGTTTTGGTTTATTCTTTGAGTCAGTTCATTTATTAGTCTCATTGCTGGTGTTTTGGATTTGTTTCTTTAGTGTTTCAGTTTATATCAGGTCCAGGTTCCTTTCTCCCTTTTTCATTCTCTTTTGCTTTATTTTACACCTCATCCTCTGCCTACCTGCTCCTTTCCCCAGCTGCATCCACTCACCAGTAATTAGCTCTTCTGGTTCTTTTGTCATTTCCACTCCCTCCTCAGTATATTTAGGCTCTCTGGTGACATTGCTCTCGGCTGGCTCCTTCCGTTGCATTCCATCGATCTCCATGGTTCTTAGTTTGGTTGCAGTTTCCACTCTTTGTTCATCTTTTTGTTACTTCATTAAAGGGCCAGTATTATGTGTTTTCCAGCCACATGGTGCCATTTTATAGCACAATCAAGAAACTGTTACCTTCAGTTGTTATAAAAATGCTGTTTATATCAAATAAAACTGAATAGAAATTTGACTTTGTAATTTAACTTCTTGAAATTGGGCTTTGGTTTCTTTAAAAGCTCCTGCTCTTTCTGAAACTCCACCTTCAGGAAGTCATCACACCATCGCTCCTCTATTAACCCTTTAAAAACATTTTTATCAGCGTTTCACTGAGAAGTAGTCTGTATAATGAGCTCAGCAGATGCGCAGTTCCACCAGGTGTTTCCAAATTGCTGCTGGCTAGTCTGAAGGAGCTGAGTGGGGGAGTTGTTGGGGAGGGGTGCTCTATGAAGTGGAAGCTCGGAAGCTTAGAAAGTGCAGCTGCGAGGAGGAGCTGCACCTTGAAGGTGGAGCTGTATCCACCCAGGCGTTTTGCACAGCTGAATGGTTGCCATGGGAGGTTAAAGGATTTCTTATGCATGCATGAAAGAATCAAGGCAACACTCCAGGTATGTTTTTTTTGATGAGGGAATGACATCATAACATGATGGAAAGCTCAAAAATTCGATTTTACCAAATACTGCCCCTTTAAATGATGTATGTCATGACAATTTCAAAATCCTGTCTTCATTCCTGCCACAAACTTAACAAACCTGACAGTTATTGCGTCGACATCCACTGTTTTTACGGTAAAAAACTTGCAGCTGTGGTTGCCAGAATTTTACCGTAAAAATAAGAGCGGAGGAAAAGATTGTTAGTTAATTTCACGGTTTAATGCCGTTTCTGCTACTATAAAGTCCTGCAAGTGGCTCCTGTGTGAGCAGTGGGGGTATTGAGCTCCAGTCGATAGAGAAACACCTCCAGAGAAACAGGTTAAAGAAGTGTGTGTGTTGAGACTGGTTCTGGAGACACACACACACCGAGTCTCCAGTGGTCCCTGGTTGTCAGGGTGGATCCATCACACCAACAGCATGGGGCCGTGACCTCCAGACCAGCTTCCTCCTCGCTCTTCTACCTCTCTTCTTTTCCTGAATCCTCCTCAGGTTTGGTATCTAGGTCAAGGTTGTGTTTCTGCTCTCCACTGCCAACAACACACACACACTCCTGAACACACACTCTGTGTTTTCTGCAGCCAAGCATGAGATCGGCCCCTGGGACGGCAGAGCTTTTATGTCAGGCGGCTTCAGCAGCTTCCAGGAGGAACCTGTGAATAATTCAGCATCATCATGTCAGAGTCAGCACAACAAACAGAGAAGCGAAGGCACACAAACACAAAGCTGCATTAAAGCGTTATGTTTCAGCACCTGTTGGTCACATGGAGGCTTTTCCATGAGCTCTCAGCAGCACAAACTGCAAAGATTTCCAATCCAGGGCCGACCATGATCATCGGCGGAGAGGAATCAGAACCTTCCTCCTGTCTGATGAGCGGTAAACAGTCTTTTCGGTCTGACATGCGAGTCTGTGTGTGACAAACTTAACGGCGTGTGTGAGTAGGTGGCAGCTCACAGTTTCCTGCGTGCTGCTTGGAGCCGTCAGTCAAACATGCGATCCATGATGTGACCCCGAGCGCCACGCTGGGGCGCAGGTCCAGCAGCGGCGCTCGGTAAAGGTCAGCAGAGGCAAAGCAGACTGCTGCATCTGCACACACACACACACACACACACACACACACACACACACACACACACACACACACACACTGGTCCTCTGCAAGCTTTCAGATGCTGTATGTTGAGTGTAGCTGCAGCAGGTTTTGTGGAAACACTGCAAGCCGAGCTGATCGCTGATCTCAGTCTGATCTGATGGAGTTAAGGAGCTGAACAGAGCTGCTCTGTACTGGTCCAAACCCATGAATCCAACTGGTTCCACCAGTTCATCAGCTTCACCTGAAAACCTCAGAGATTCACCATCCAGCAACAGTCCTGAGAAAAGGTCTTTCCTCCTTACAGATTTCTTCTGTTTTCACTTTTTTGTCCCACTTTAATGTTTCAGATCTTAAACAAAAGCACTTTTCAAATGATGATTTCATTCATTGAGGGAAAAAAAATCTCCAAACTACAGCAGAGTATTAGGGCCAGGCCAAGATTAAATTTCTTAATTCCAAGCATAAAGTTAAAATTCTATGAGAATAAAGTCGCAGCATTAGCAGAATAAAGAACCAATATTTATGGTGGCCGACAAACGCACAGCAAACAGCGAACGCTACAAACACATGGATGATGCAAACTCCAAAACACAAATGCAACGGAAAAACGCTGCAAACAAAAAAATGATGCAATCACAGAAAAGAGAAGCAAAAACATTCAATCAACAAAACAAATGCAAATGAAAAATGCTGCAACCTCAGACTAAATGCTGCGACCACAGGAAACGGAACCAAAAGGGAAAATGCTGCAAATAGCAAAAAAAAAAAAAAAAAAAAAAAAAAAAAAAAAAAACAACTGCAAAAATGAAAAGCTGCGAACTTGTTCCACAAACCAGAAGGGCTCCAGACCACTAGGGGGAGTCTGGAGTGGGTAATATTACCCACGGAAATATCATGATGTTCAATTATATTGTAAGAGAATGCGTGTTTCAAAAAGACACGGAAGTATAAAAGACCTTTTCTTCTTTGCTTCCTCCAACGTTCTTCTGGACATCCCATTAAATCATGACATGAAAAAGTTCTGCTTATCAGTGAAATAATCTGCCAGTGGAACGAGACAGTTCCCCCATATCTTAAGTTGAAATATCTTGTCCCACTGGCAGATTATTTCACTGATAACTAGAACTTTTTCATCAATATTAAGGAATTATTGACTTAAAACAAGCTCCCATATCCGCTGAAAAGTTACCTGTAAGTTAGTTTGGTCTTATTTCAAGTGGATTCTGGATATTTGCTCTGGACACTAGACCAGAAGTACTTAGTGAGATTTGTGTTTTTGCAGTGCTGAATTTGTGTTCACAATTACAGCTGAATCTATAAACCCTTTATTTTTTATTTTCAGGTATTTTATAAACGCTGGTTTGTTTAAATGCTGCTTACAGCTCAGTAATACTGTCAGTATTACTGAGCGATCAAAAACGCTTCCTGTTGTTTAAAACGGGGTTGATCAACTCGGTCCTTCAGCTTCTGTTTTGACAGAGAACATAACCCTCAGATCTGGGACCTTCTGACACCGGGTGGAGCTTCCTTCCAACACCTCCAGCCGTATTTGAGGCTTTGTTGTTCTCGTCTGGACATTTCTGTGTCAGAGACGCTCAGACTGGATGCTTTTCAACAAACGCATTGTGTGTCGGGTTGTTTCTGCAAAGACGTGGACATTTCACCGCTAACCTCGACTCGTTTTGTCGTTTCTCCGGAAAAACTCCACGTTTGTTCCGTAGCAGAGGAGTACAGGACCCCAAATGAAGCTGTTCATTATTCATCAAGCTCTCATGCTGTGCAGCAGGGTGTTTTACCTTGGTGGCTGTTGGGGTGGAGCTAATGCACACTGACAGCCCGACGGGAGCAGGCTGGCTGCGCTCACAGAGGGAGAGGAGCGTGTCCTGCTGCAGACAGATACGCAAAACACCAGAAGTGAAAGAGGGCGGAGGAGATCAATCCATATTCCATCGATCGGAGCTTCAGGGCTCTGCGGGATGAACATTTCAGGAGAAAACTGATTGTCAGGGAGAAACTTTCTCTGTTAGAACTAATTATTTGATGCTAAAAGAACAGCCTTGGGTGCAGGTTGTAACAGGAGCCGGCTTGGAGCGTCATCCTGAAAGCAGGTCATCGCCTCCACAGAAACAGCACAGCGTCCACATTTCCATCAGGGAAAATGCCCGAGTGCTTGAAGAGACCCGTTAAATATTTCAGACCTTTGCTTTGCAGCAGCAGTGACTGAAAACAGATCGAGGTGTTAAACCCACAGGAAGTTCAGATTCAGCAGCTTCACCAACAACGAGACCATTTAAAGCAAAAATCTCCTGAAAGCTGAAGGATGTAACTTTTATAAAAATATGTTTTTTTTTTTATTTAAATATTTGTTAAAACTATCGTCATGTCGTGACAGTTTGGTCTGAGAGATAATCTGTGAAAACATCGAGCTCCTCCACCTCCTCCCTGAACTGTTATTGCCGGCCGCTCCTGACCTAAAACAACCAATCAGAGCCAGGGGGAGGGGCTTAGTGCTGTCAAATACCCTCGTGTACGCGCTGCTAAATGTGCTGATGGTGGAGAAACAACTTTATGTTCCAGGAAAACTGTTTATCATCCGTCATCGGTGGCCATGCTAACTAGCCTTAGCATTAGCATCAGGCTATGTTGTGGTGAACCAGCTGTAGAGTGTGTGTGTGTGTGTGTGTGTGTGGGGGGGGGGGTTTGGCAGCGCGTACATGAGGGTGATTGACAGCGCTAAGACCCTCCTCCTGGCTCTGATTAGTTGTTTCTGACTGACTGGCGTATTTCAGCAGTTTGTACTGGGAGCACTGGGAGAAGGTAGAGGAGCTTATATAGTATATGACAGATAGTATATAGTATTGTATATGGCAGATTTTCTGTCATATACTATATTGTCACATCTTAATGATAATTTTAACAAATATGTAAAAAACATATTTTTCATAAAAGTTGCATACCACAGGTTTAAACATCTACACCTCAAATTGTTTTGTTGCTGTTTGGGGTGTTTTTCTTGCACTTCTTCCCATCATCCATGAATCAGCCGTCTGCTCCGAGCTCTCCCTGGGAGCCTGCGGCAGGGGCAGGAACTAAACTGGGACACACAACATCCTCTTTGGATGATTGATCACGTCACAAGCGTTTCCCGCTTGTGACTCACTGGTGAGTTAACCTGCCCAGAACCGCAGGAGAAGACAAACTCTCATAAAACATTCAGAGACGGCAGCAGACAGCGCTTTCCACTCTAAGAGGAGGCTTTATTGGCTTCACTCCGGCTGCCAAATTCAGATCTTTATTACAAATAATGGTTTAGACTTAGATTTTTCTGCTGTTGCTGTAATTAAAAAAAGGTTTTATGAGAAGTTTATTAGGTGGTTGAAATGTGTGAAAATTTCGATTTTTCTTTCAAAGCCAGTCTGTTATCTTTGTTTTTCCTTCATTAGAAGGTATGCCTGGCTCAGTGCTTATGTGTTTGGCTGTCTCTCTTTCAAGACCAAGTCTGTTAAGTAATGCTTTCCAAAGAAAGTACACCTGCTTGAGTGCTTCTGTATTTAGTTGTTTCTTTTCTTGGATTAGAGGGATTCCATTGACAAAGCTTTTAAAGCTAATAATTTTTGAACTTTTATCATTTATTTACATTGAAAGTACAACTGGCTCAGTGTTCCTGTGTTTATCTGTGTCCCTTTCCTGGATAAATACATTGACAAAATTGTTATTGCTACTAACTTTTTGGTTTTTTTTTTTTTTCATTATTTGTTTACATAGAAAGTACACCTGATTCAGTGCTTCAGTGTTTAGCTGTGACACTTTCCTGGATTTATCCATTGACAAAGGTATTATTGGTACAAACTTTGAATGTTTTTTGTATTTATTACCATTGAAAGTACACCTGGCTCAGTGCTTCTGTGTCTTTTTTGAGAACAAATCTGTTGTGGATGTATTACTTTCTACAGAAAGTACACCTGACTCTGTGCTCTTTTGTATTAAACTGCTTTTTTTGTCCTGGATTAATTTGTTGATAAAGCTATTATTGCTACAAATTGAGTATTTTTGTATTTATTTACATTGAAAGTACTCCAGGCCCAGGGCTTTTGTGTCTCTTTCAGGAGCAAATCTGATGAGGGGGTATTGCTTTTTAAACAAAGTGCACCTAACCCAGTGTTTCTATGTTTATCTGTGACCCTTTCCTAGATGAAAGGGCCATTGCTGCCACTAACATTGAATACTTTTCTATACGTCCTTACAAAGAAAGTACTCCTAACTGTTCTTCTGTGGTTTACCATGTCCCTTTCCTGTAATAATCCATTGGCTGAGCTGTGGCTGCTATTAACTCTGTATTCATTTTCCTTTCAAATGAAGAGTACGCCTGGCCCTGTGCCTGTCTTTGTTAGATGTGTCTCTTTTCAGAACAAATTGATTGAGGGAGCTTTCGCTGCTATTAACTTTGCATACTTTCTATGATTCTTTCTGCAGAAAGTATTCCTTACCCAGTAGTTTTCCATTTAGCTCTGTCTCGGTCTCGGATGAAATGGTTGATTGGGCAATTGCCGTCTCTCACTGTGTGTACCATTGTTGTTTTCTTTTCCATAGAAAGTACTCCAAGGTGGGTGCTTCTGTCTTTGTTTGGTGTCTATTTTTAAGCTGAATTAAACTGAAATAGGGAGGCTGTGTTCAAAAGAGTTCAAGGAAAACCTTTAACTGCTTGGTTTCTATGGTTTCTGTACACTGAAGCAACTGAAACCATTTTGGTAGTAACATTTAAGGCTCTGAATCTCTCCTGGCGGTCATGTTAGTCTCTGTTGGATGGCCTCGGGAATCAGTGTGTTTGTTTACTTTCGGCTGTGTGTGAGTTCACACATCCATGGGTGCAAAAAGCGAAAGAAAAGAAGGGCAGAAACTGGTGAAACAGCAGCTAAAAGCCTCCTCGGGCTGTTGTTGGTGCGTGCATCACTTCAGTGTTTTCAGACTCTGAGGGATTTTTTTAAACAGACCTGATTTAAACAAAAACTGCAAGGTGTTGGTGTTTAAATTTCATCAATCTATTTATTCCTCACTGTAGGTTAGTGTAACACCTCACAGCTGATAGAAATATTTACAGTGAAATCATCACAGTTTATAACGAAGAACCTGATTATGTGGTTGAGAATGTTAGAACAGTGAGGGAAGGTCAGCAGACCATAAGGACGAAACGATGGATGGATGGATGGATGGACGGTTGGACAGATGGATGGATGGATGGTCTATTAAGGAAACTGGTTACCTTTGTAACTTTTTCTGAGGTTCATCAAGTCAGAACAAACTGTTTATCTGAAACCAAGGATCCATCTCAACATGAACTCTTTTCTTCGTCTTCGGTTCTGTGTGAACATAAAGCTGATTATCCCTTGAATTCAGGAGCGTCTTCATGCCTAAAGATTCTCACTTCACAGTGAAATGGCTTATCTGAGAAAACAGACAGGAAGTGGACGAAAAATTTGTGAAAAGCAGCCAAACAGAAACATCTTAATGGATTACAGGAAAGTTCTGACTGGAAGGAGAATATGAAAAAATCCGGAAAGATTTCTTACTTTCTGTCTTATTTTCTGAATTTCTCACCACACTTTATTTCCTTTCTGTCTGTAAGCTACTCTGGAACATTTTTTTTCAGGGGTGAGCTGGGATTCAGCTGGGGTTGGGAGCTATGCTGACACCTGGTGGGCAGGTAGGAACAGCAGGCCTTGAAAAAACAGCAGCTGTTTGCAAAGAGGTGACAAATGAGTGTGATTGCACAGAATCCTTTATTTCCAGCATCTCAGAGCACATTTCAACACTCATCTCAGAGAAAAACTGCATTTTTTCTTTTTCACCAAAGTCTGACAAACAACTATGAGCTTTCGTGAAGAAAAGTTGCAAAACAAATGGGCTAACACAGGCGAAGCGGTGTGAGGAAAGTTTGGGTTCATTAACAGACAAAGTTGGTAGAAAAACATCAGAAAACACATTTTAACACAAAAAATGCTGCTCTTGTGCTGTTTTTTATGTGAAACACTGAACGAAACAACCCCCGGCTCACTCTTATGGCACCATTTTTGATTCAGCTAAAGTGACAAACTCCCCAAAACATAAAACCAGAACACAGGAACAATATTTCTACATCATAAAATGCTTTTTTTCCTCCTTAAGGAGTCCCTTCAGTGCTGGGGAGAGTTTGTAAGCACAGTGATATTAAACATCTTTCCAAACATTTAACACACACATACACAACCATACTTGTTTAGCTTCTTTGAAACGATGTTTTGCTTCATGATTTTTCTTCATACAGCATTTGATCTCATAAGTGCTCTTAAATATTCCGTTTTATAAGAAAAATGACACTGAAGTATAAAAACAATAAACCCAAATGAGGCAAATCTGTAAATGCATTTTGTTGTCATATCAATTGTGGTCTGCTGGTGCTGCGGGTTACCCTGAAGCACCTACTTCCTGTTAGATAAAAGCTCTGTGAGAACATTCAGCACTGGATCTACTCCTGATATTTCTCTTTTGGTTTCTGACTTGGTGCTAAATGCTAAACAACGACCCATCTCAATAGAGTAACAGCTTCCGAGTCAGAACTTCCTGGGTTATGGTCTCTGTGGTTCCTTTGGAGCAGCGTGCACACAGTGGGAGGAGGGAAACATGGCAGCAGCTCTTCTGGATACACAACTCGGTAGGTTAGGCTGTTCACAACTGGTGCAATTGTCCATTTTAGGGGAATCGGATCACAATGAGGTCTGAATGGTAGTTTGGAGCCAAATAAATACAAGTTGTTCTGGTGCAAAGATCTGAAACCAGTCCTAAACTGTTCCCATCCGAAGAAACGAGTATATGGATTTAAGGACAATGTACAGACTGTCAAGTACGGTGGTGGCAGCAAAGGGAATTGGTTAAGATGCACAGGAACAAAGCAGGAACCACCAATGCTTAAGCTTGCTAAGAACTGGAAACACTGGAACACCAGTGTCTTTGTCCACAGTGAAGACAGTTTGAGGGCTTTTCCACCAACACGGTTTGGAGCCCGCTCCAGTTCCTGAAAATTATTTTGGACCAGGGTCGAGTGTTTCCACTGCAAGAATGAGGTTACCCGATTGCCAAATCTGGTTACAGTTGGGCACCGTGGAATGATAACACATGCTTGGATCCCAAAACGGATGGAAACGGGTGTCGGCTCCCAACAAAACACTGGGGTTCGGAGGCACACAAACTGAACCTGTTCTACAACGAGAGTTATTTCTATAGAAACTTGCTATTTGACACAGAGTTGGACTGAGAGTGCATCAACCAGCAAAGATTTCTTGCAGATCATGTGGAGAAGCCAGAAACCATCCTGAAAAGGTTAAAGGTCAGACAAGACACTAATTCACCTGTGTGGTCTCAATGACAAGAGGTTCAGAGGGGTTCACAGAGAGGAAATTGATTAGGATATGAGAACCATCTAGACTCAAGCTCATAAATAACCTAAACTTAAATTCTTTAACTTCTCCTCAAATCAAGAGCTAGATGGTACAAAACTTAGTGTTCCTACTGGCCAAACACACATCCAAACTGGTTCTGGACTGGTTAAATGCTAATATTATCCTTTGGAATGGGCTTTGATCTTGACCCAGTTGAAAATATATCAACTATGTCTAAAAGTAGAGCTTGTGCCAGGAAACCAAGGAACATCTCAGAAACCTTCAACATTAAAGGTGCAGATGGTTCCCACGTCTGTCAGACCAGTAAATGTTGAAGTAGATCTGCATATTTGACCGAACATTAAGTTCTGCTGATAAGAACTTAATGTTAAGCCCCTTGGGAGTCAAATGGTGACCTATTTTAACCCAGGTATGAACAGTCTCCTTGTGGCTGTTTGGTACCTTTAGATTCACTTGGATAGAAAACATTAACCAACAGAGACTTTTTACGCAGAATTGAAGAAGAGCTCTGATTGTGTTGGCTTGGTTCGTGGTTTGGTTTGAGTCTCCAACTAAAACTGCTGATAAAGTAGCACCAGAATTTAACACAGAAATACCTTTGTTTAATATACAGTCATTGTAAAAAGAAAGTATACCCAGTTATAGTTTTCAGGATATGCTTTTCCAAAGTCAAATGTGAGGGCATGAGTCCAACAGCCAAAGTGCAGACCAAACTGGGTCGTCAACTCAACATTGAACCCAAAGACTGCAGCTAATCTACAACAGAATGGCTGAAAAAGTAAAGAATCAAGGTATCACAATGGCCTAGTCAAAGTCTACGCCTCAACCAGTGATGTGGTACGACCCTTAGGCCTCAATGAACCCAAGCAACATACCCTAAAATGAAAAGCGGGTGTAATTACTTTTTACCATAACTGAACAGAACCTGTAGACAAGGTCAGTGTTTTAAGTGCTCTCTGTTGTAGATTCAACACGACATGAAAACAAAGCAAAAAACGTATTTATAGTTAGGTCCTCATATCTGCCGAGGCTGTCAGTGTAGTTGGTATTTTCCCACTCGGCAGGTGTTTGTTTCCGGTAACAAGGCAGTAACTGGAGCTCCTCCCACCACCTCCAGTCAGGAAACGAAACAACAAATGCTTTTTGACTTTTCTCGAACAAATCCAGCCTCTGACTGCGTCTCTAAAGGACTCCTAAGCGATCTCATTTCCCTCCCGTTTGAATCTCTTTTTAATAACTTCAACAAGAAGAACAAAATGTTATTTTAACCACCCAAGCCCACACCTAATGTTAGATATACTTTCATTTAAAATACTGCAGATTGTTTTAAAATCTCCAACAGTGGTCTAGTTTCTTTCTGATAAACCATAAAGACGCTATGATTTAGCTCCTGTCCGTGTTTGCGCCACATGATGACATTAAACTCTTGACTAAAGCTTCTGATTTAGATGATTTAAATGCTCTTTGACTCTGAGCCTTGCAGATTATCTCAGACTGCGCTCATATTAAACTAAAATCTGTTTGCATAAGAGGATATTAATCTTAAAAGGTGGAATAGAAGCAGCAGTAATGAGGAGAGAGAACCTCAAACCTTCTCTGAGTGGAGGACATCTAAATAAGGATGTCTCCTCAACTCAGGAAGTCCAGGCTGGAGAATCCATCCTTGTTCTGGTGAGTAGAAAGCTACTCTTAACTTTGAGAAAATTAACAGTTTCAGTGAAAGAGGTCTTCTACTGGACTTTTCTCCTTACCAGAGCAGTTTTAGGTTGAGATGAGACATCAGAACAATGGTTGTGAAGATGTGAATTTCCTGATCATTCCCTAAAAAGATGACAACTGTCCATCTGTCCCACCTCTGCCCTGCTTTGTCCAGTCAGAGGAAGAATCCAGACTTCTGGGGGTCCTGTAACTTGGAGACTCCGTCAGGGCGTGACACATTGATGTCATGCACCTCCACTTCATTTCTTCCAGGAATTAGACACGTCCTGACATACCCCCCATTGGCAGAGCTGAGGAGGCAGCCGTTCTCCACCTGGAAACAAACCGGACAGTGGTTAAATTTGATTCCTTATTGTCTTCTCAAAGGATCTGCTTCCTTCATCTTATCAGGGACAAAAAGGAGCACCTGAGATTTATTTACAAAGACTTAAAAACAAAACTGAACGGTCTGAGATGATGATTCACACAATCAGTTATGGGAAACACCCCGATCTGTAGGGTACCAAGAGACCTTCAAGTCTCTGGACATTGTCGGACAATTGTAGTCAACATCCCTTTCACTGGCTCATGGAAAACCAGGACACTTACTACCTGTGGGGAAGTCTCCTTTCTCTGTATCATCAAAGCAAGAGCTTTACCCAGGTATGTTCACAATGGAGGATGAACTCTGCCAGAACCATTCCATGTCACTGATTGGGTTTGAGGTATTCACATACAGAACCTAAAGAGCAGTGGTGGGCACTGCTAACTAAGCATTAATCATAAGCACTAGTTCTGCTAATGCACTACACCAAAATGGTATTTAGCAGAAGCTAATACTAAAGTGCTAAATTCAATCGTGTTGATACCCACAATGTGTTAAGGACACATGTGTTATAATATAGTATATCACCCTCAACAGGGTCTAATTTGTTGATGCACACCTCTCTGTATGTTTTCACTTCAGGAAGTGATTCTTTGAAACAGACCTTTCACTCATGGTTTTAGTTTTACAGTTATTCTATTGCTGATTTTGTCTAACTGACCCAGTAGGGCTTCGGTCAGAAAGCACACAGGACATCAGTAGATTTTTTACTGTACAGGCTGTCATTCTACAGCAATGCATTCTGGGTACAGAGTAAATGACATTTGCTGCACCACATCACAGGTGGACAATGTGAGGAGGCTATCAAAACTTTTCATATATGTACATTTTTGTATGTATTTGTGTAATTAACACCCCTGGTTGTTTGTTCATGTAAGTGTTGTATTTTTTTATATAATTCAAGGCCTGGGGACCAAATCCAGCTTGTCATAGCTTTTTATCCAGAGGGACACATAAATAGAACCTTCAAGATAACAGTTGTGTGCTCAAATGTTATTTTATCAATCAAATCAAAGCAGTTGTTTACCTGTATGCTGCCAAATTACGTCAATGAGTCCCTCTGGTTTTTCGCGATTCCATGATCGCGGAAATTCACACAAAAATCAACAGATCGCTGCATTTTTCACCCCATTGCATAATTGTGAGTTTATTGCAAATTTTCTACAATAGTTGTCAAAAACATTTGGTTTGAGTGATACTAGCTCCCACCTGAAGGTGGCAGTATCTCTTACTCGTACTACTCTGCTGACTCAGCCTAATCTGATGTCAAGTTGTAAGCCGTGATTGATACGTCAAGTAACAAAAAGTCACATTTACCATCATACATAAGCACAAATATCGCAAATTAGCACCATAAAATCTTCAAAAGTCACAAAAACAAACGCAAACTCCCTACCAATAAATGTGAAAATATGTTCAGTATTATTTAATCTTAAAAAGAATTTATCAAATGCAGAGAGAGCTATTCATTAACATTTTAAGAGTTTGTTTACAGGTTTTACTAATACATTCTGGCACAAATGGCCCCTGAGAACATTCATGATTTTTATGTGGCCCAAAATGAAAATGGGTTTGAAACCCCTGCTCTAGATCAACTAGATCATCAGAATATGAATGGATGAATGGATGGCATCTTCATCTGTAAGGAGATAGAAACATGGAGGCCAGTAGCATTGGGATGGTACAGACTTGGAGCCCAACTAGACAATATGAGACACTCTGGTCTGGTTAGATAAGTGATAACCACGAGGAAAGGCCTGTATCTCTCTGTACAGGACAGTTTTAGCGCTGCGAGCCGTGTCTCTCTGCACGGCTGCCTCCCTCCGCTCCCGCCCTGTGTTTGCAGCATTAGGTAATGATGACGGATAAATTGTAGGTCAGCGGCGCTCATGCCTGACTGGCCCGCATGCCAGTATTTTTCTTTCAGCGACAGCCACTGACCCCGAAGAATAACAGAGGAGGCTGAATGGAGTGGGGATGGAGGGATGCCTGCTGGGCTCGGCCATCTCTTGGGGCCGACCGCGGCTCGTTCCGGCCTTATTCTATTCATTATTGTACTCACTTTTCTGTCCTGTCCTCGCTCAGAACTCATTCCATCTTTATCCCGATTTGGCAGTTTGCTTTTTCTGTTCAAACACTGCTGTCATGCTTGGAAAGACACAACAAAGTGAATGATATCAGGGAGGCTCAGCTGATCCAGGACAGCTCATAAAACTGGAACATCATAAATTTCTTTATGTCACACCAGCTTCATGTTTTCTCCTTCCTGTTTGTGGATGTGCAGCTCAACTAAGAATGACTGCCTGCTGTATGGGGCAGAAAAATAAACCACAGTGTTTGGAAGTTTTTTTGTAGCACTTTCCATGTTTTAAATCCTTGAAATACTATAATATTAACATAATAACTTATATTTTACAATGAAAACCCCATGGACCTCCAACTACTTTCCTCTTTGTACTTGACTTGTGTTTTTACGATTTATGGTGATTCATAGTCCTTACTAATTACATTTTCCTGACTCAGCAAGCATCCTATCAATAGGCTCTGCCATTGAGCATCAATGAAAATGCTAAATATTAGTAACTGTAACTGCCTCTTATAAAAGTTTTTATAAGATATCTTCAGAGCTGCCACTACATTTGGAGTTCCTCAAGGTTTCATCACTGGGCCACTTTTATTCACCACCTATTTACTCCCTCTAGTTCTCAGTTTCAGTGCTCAGGACCTCTGTCCTGCATGTTTTAGGTGTTTCCCTTCTGCCACACACCTGACTTGAATAAGAGGGTGACAAGCAGGATTCTGCAGCACTTGATGGCATGCAGAGGAGGTCATGCAATCATTTCAATCAGGTGTTCTGGAACAGAGACACATCTAAAATATGCAGGGCAGTGGTTCTTGAGGACTGGAATTGAGAAACACCGCTGTAGAATGACATTTCTTGAATGCTGATGACACTCTATGCTGATGATGCTCCACTTTATATTTCTGTGATATTGGTATAACCACAAACCCTTACAGCCACTGAGCAAGTGTGCTCATAACATTAATGACTGGATGGGTGATAAAAAGACAGAATTAATTGTTTTGGGTCTCTAAAACGTGTACAAGTTTAGAGATCAGTCCTCAGCAACACGCAATGAATGTTGTACAGAAGATTTCAGAAGAATAGTTCAGATTGTGGAAATTTTAAATAACCCTATTCTCCATAAAATCTGTTTTTTAAATCTGTGTCATTGGAATCTTTATTTGTTCAAATCTTACCCAGGTTGACCATGTAAAGCATTCAGGTATTTAGAGACCTGTTCACTCAGTGTACTCCAGGACCAGAACCAAAGGGAGGCAGAAATAAGTGTGCAGGAACTCCATATTACATCTAATCAAGACTGAAACCTTCACTATTTACTGCCAACCACCCTGTGTAGGAATGGTGCTATACAGATAGACATTCCAGTCCAATGACATGAGAATCCTACAGGGCAGCATTGCATCCAACAAGGACTGTCAGATTTGAGTAAATCTATAAGAAGTGAAGATTATTCACCAAATGCATATAATGTGATTCCACTGAATAGTCAGCACAAAGGAAAGTGGAGCTTCCTCTAAATATGAAGCCTCTGAATTTAAACCAACTCAGTGCTGGCCCAGCCCATCTCCCCCTCATCTTATTTACACGACATGTCCACTTGCATCATGGCAGTTTACTCTGAGCTCCATGTCGGCCCCAGGCCTCCAAAGCCGACTCGGAAATCAAATAATCCATTTTCCTGACAGGGAAAGGGAGCAGCACAGAGCTGCAGGCCTGCAGATCCTACAGCTCTTGGATTGTTGATGTTCAGTTATATTTCAGAGCGGCGCAAAGAAGAAAGGACATGGAGCAAAGACAACGTTCCACAGGATGGATGGATGAATGGATGGATGGATGAATAAATGGATGGAGAAATGGATGGAGAGATGGCTAGATGGATTAAAAATGGAAGGAAGGATGGATGGACAGATGGATGGATGGATGGATGGATGGATGGATGGATGGATGGGGTGTGAAATGAAATGAAATTCCAGGTTTTTCCAGACTTAGGTTTAAATCCACAAAGGTTTAGAAAGGATGGAAGTTGAGAAAAGACCTGAAGTTTATATTCCATAAAACAGCCAGAGTGATTTAGTGTGGAGTTAAATTCTGATATTTAATAGAATCAATACATCCCTCATGTTAGCATCTTCTCACCTTTCCATCTGCTGCAGGACCTGAACATGCTGCAGCTCAAGTTGGCAGCTGTGCCGTGGCTGCGGTACAGAAACCAGCTGCTCCAGATGCGGCGTTCCCTGGGACAAACAGGATGTGGAGATCTGTTTCTCCTGACCCAGATGTGCAGGCGGGGAGGCTGTGGTCAGCTCACCCCGATGCTGACGAACATCCATCATCGTCCTACCTTTCAGCAGCGTGCCGCATGCATCTAAAGCATAATCTGGGACGTTAACCTCCAGGTTAAAGGGGAAAATCGGGTTCTGGTTTGGAATGTAAGATCTGTTCTGGAAGCCTGGTGAGGCTGTGCTCTCAGTGTTTATCTGCAGTTGCCATGGTGACTCCAGATGTGGGTTTAGATGCTCACCATCCAGCTGTGAACCTCTGAGTGGGGTCTGATGATGTTGGTCCACCCAAAGACCGTCAGATAAACTAGTTGGATTCTTGACCACTGAAGGATGCGAGGCAGCCTGGATGTGCTGCTGCATCTGCTGCGACAGCTGGACGATGGGCTGCCTGATAGTCGGGGGGTCCAGAGGGGCTGCAGGCGTCAAACATGGCTGCTGGCGGGCAGAGTCGGGGTCCGTCTCATTCTGCAGAGTGTCGTGGACGTAAGTGAGGATCTCGTTGTTGGTGAGAAGGTCGCTCAGAGTGGGAACATGGTTGGGATCCAGCTCCACATGCATCATCCGCTCATCCAGCAGGAGCAGCTCCAGGTCATCGGCATTTAGGCCCAGACTCTCCAGAGCACTGAATAGCTCACTGTTCGAGCAAGTTTCCCCTCCATCCAGTGACAGAGAGTCCAACGTTGACAGAAGAGGGTCAAAACTGTCTCCGTTGCACGTCCCCAGTTCCCGGTTGGAGACAATATTCCAGCTGGTGTTGCTCAACAAGATGTCAGGCTCAGCAGGCCTGCTGACATGGTACAACGTCCGAGATTCTGCATCCGGCTGGCAGACATACACAGATTCATCCTGACTCATCAGCGCCCCCAGCAGAGAGTTGGGCTTCAGTTCATCCGAGGAGCTCTTATCCACTTTCCCCTTCTTGGACTTGCTGCCTTTGGCTTTGGTGTGTGAGGAATCAGGGAAGCCATGCAGCGGGTGGCTGGTCTGGTACAGGAGAGCCTCTCCGGTGGCAAAGGTGAAGGGAAGGTGCATAGATCTCTTCCTCAGGTGTTCTCCTCCTTCCTCCTCCCTGTGGATGAAGAACCCGTCAGTGAAGAAAAACTCACAACAAAAGCAGCAGAATCACAAAGAACCACTAACGCCAAAGGCCTCTGGGTGGCGATGATGTAGTCCGGCTTCCCGTTCTTGTAGACGAGTCGAGCGTTGGCCTGGACCCACTTCCATCGGTTGTCTTTGGTGAGCAACCTGAAGACGGTCAACCCACTCTCGCCCGTCTTTATCACTGAAAGCACATAAGAGAGCATGTTGGAGGATCTGCTGGGAGGGCAAAGGCTCATGATGTATATTAGCTATCTAACTTTTAACTTACAGTAAAAGGAGGCATGAACAGATTCAGTGATTCTTTAATCTGCAATAGGATCCGGTTGTTCAGCCAGCGGTGATGGTGCAGCTGGGTTTGTATGTGTATGTTTATTCAACCACAAGTGTAAAGCTGCAGCAGGGGGCTTCATTAGCTCAAACACTAATTGCTGCATGCATTATAGTCACCATCACCAGCAAAGGTCACGGTAAAGAGAAGAGACTTAGCAACAGTCGTACTGACAGCTGGATCAGAGGAGTCCATGGAGGGTGGAGAACCAGCTCAGCCTTCAATGGTGAGTCAGAGGATGCTTTACTGGCACCCAGTTCTTTAAAAACTCTAACCGCCTCAGACATTAGATGACACCGCTGAGTAAATCATTGATGAGGCCAAAGTAGAGACCTCATCAACTGGTCATAACATACAGCTTCATGTTAGGACAAAACCAAATGCTAACTGTCAAGCACGGAGCCACACCAGACACAAAGATATTCCAGTATTTTAGTCCAAACTGGTTCATCAGCAGAACAATGAACCCAAACACAGGAGCTAATCTACAACAGAACAGCTGGAAAAGAAAAGAATCAAATTGTCTCAGTGGGCTAGTCAAAGTCAAGACCTGAAACTGCCTGAAATGTTGCAGTGAGACATTAAGAGAGCTGTGCAGAAGCAAAAATATGCAGACCTCAATGAACTGAAGCGACGTAGCAATGAAGACAAAATTCCTTCAGAGCCATGAGAGAGTCTAAGAATGTTTTCACACCTGATAGTTCGGCAGACTTGGTTTGATTGGGGACCAAAACTGTAACATTTGTAACATTTTCAGCTGGTGTGGTTCTCTTTCACACTGCACTGTGTCAAACAAACCAAATCCTTTGAGCAACCTGTTTACCTCCTCATCTGTGGTGGCACTGCACCAAGAACCACTGAAGGAAATGACAAGAAAACCTCTGAAGAAGACGCTGAGCTCAACTTCCTTCTTCATGAAATGTAAACAAAAATTGAGTGGTGTCAGATTTTAGCGGTTAAAAGATATCTCATTTGTCTTTGGCAGATTTGCCAAACTCACTCCACGTCTGATCACGAGCCATTTGACGTGCGAGTTAATTTTGGTTGTATTTACCCAGAATGCCTGCGCTGTAGTCCGCTTCCTGCTTTTTGGCATTCACAAAGCCATTCGAACTGCACCAGAGTTCACTTCAACTGAACCGAGACCTAGGTTTGTAGGTGGACCAGAATTAGCTTTTTTGGTCCACATCAGAGTTTGATTAAGCATTCACACCTCCCCAAATGAACTGGACTTTCAGGGCAAACAAGCTAGACTTCGATTAAAGCAGACTTCACAGGACTGGTGTGAATGCACCCTAAAAGAGTCAATCAACTATTTGAAGCCCTGCTTTTCTCAAGTCTTTAAAGTAAAATTGACTGTTTTCCTTGTAAATTAGGGTCCTGCCTCTAATAATCCAAAGTTTAACATCCAGTGACAAGAGGAATCTCATGGCTTTAAAAGTGGACGTTGAGACAGCATCATTCTGGTTTAAAGTAAAGCTCAAAGACAAGGATTATTTGTTGATGGTGATTAGATCCACAAGCTTGTTTTGACTCATGTTCCAGGAGATTACAGCGATAAATACTAAAGATTTCCTTCGGCTGCATGATTCCAACCATGCTGTGATGTTGCCTGCAGGCTGTAAAAACATTTATCTAGTATAAAAATAGAACAGAAAAGCAGCAAAAACTTCTTTCACGTCAAGAATCATTGAGTGGCTGCACATCTGAAGAGGAAACTACATTACTGACAACATCCCTGTTAGTAGGATCTCTGGGCTGAATGTTTTGGAACATGTGTCTACACATTCCCTGCCTGACCGCATGTGTATCAGTGTATGACAGCGGTACAGGCTTTGCAATAAATAGCCGGGTCATCTGGGACTGAAGTGGGTTCCAGTGATTTGCACCAGCAACCTTTCAGTCAGTATGAAGTGAATGGAGCAACAGCAGCTGGAACTTACTTCTAATGTGGTTTTCAGCACAGTACAGCATGTCAGCAGCATGGATGAACTGGTAGCCGGATCCTCGCACTCTCAGCTCGGCCTCCGTGTAACCCAGAACTATTTTCCCCCTAAATGGCCCAAGAAACCAGCACATATACTGTTATACCCAGAGAAACCACAGAGGGAAGACTCTCAGGTTACAGTAGGACATACTTTGCGTCGCAGGCCATAGGCGTAAAGTCGAGCTTGTGTTTGGTCCTGAAGATCATGTTCTTGGTTCGGATTTCCAGGATGGCAGGAGGCTGCAGTGGCGTGGCCACGGCGAACAGGGCAAGCTGAGGAGGGCTTCTTTCACTCTGCTGCCGACTCTGACCGTGGAGGAACTTCAGTCTGCCCTGGATGCTCAGCGGCTGCAAGGAAGTCATTTCATCATGTCACTATCTCATCATCATCATAAATAATCCATAAATCCAAATGAGACAGCAGAGGTAAAACTATTTATTCTTCTCTGCTGCTGCTGGTTCCTTCACATCAGACGAGTAAGAGCTGTTTCTTCTCAGCCCGTCGAGCACAATCAGTCATATTTATCTAAACCACTTCATGTAGAGGGAAAACATACTAGTAGTACTGATGTCATTCCAGTTACACACAGTGTTAACTCTAAAATCCCAAAGCAAATTGTATATATCCAGGCACCTTTAAGGTGTGATTTGTACAAATAGAGTAAAAGTCAGCAGAGTAAGTAGAAGACTGGAAAGGTGTAGCAGACAGATGGAGTCATTGTCCTACTTGCTTGAATTAACCACATTCTTTGTAAAATTTAGCTCAACTTTACCAGCAATACCGAGGTCTTATCACTGTCAGACCTGAAGAATGAAGAAATCACTATATTGGACCTGACAACATGAAGTAGGCTAAAAGATTTCAGACAATACATCATGCAAAGATGTTCAAGAACTGATCTGATTAGAAACAAAGTCATTGAAAGCCTGGAAAGGGTTACTGGGGCATTGCCAAGGCTTTAAGACCACAGGGAACCTTGGTTAGTTCTTGATCAGAAAATCCTGAAGGACAATGTCCAATGATCAGTGCATAATCTGAAGCTCACGTCCACTTCAGAAGAACACAACTAAATCAACCTCTGAATGGTAAATGGACTGAACTTAGATAACCATTTTCTAGTCCCCCTGACCACTCAAACTGCTTTACACTACAGCTACATTCACCCAGGCGCACTCATTCATACACCAATTGGTTGACAACTTGGGGTTAAGTGCTTAACATGTGACAGGAGGACACTAGAATAAAACCCACAACTTTCTGATTGCAAACAAGAATAATGTGGCTGAATTAAAACAATTCTGTAAAACAGAGTGTCAGTATCCTCAAGCCAGGGATGGATCGACTGATGGATTGATGCAACATTGGGATAATGAATCAATCTAGGAATCCAAATATTTTTCTGTCCTTCTGCAGACTTGATTCCAGAGTTTCTAGACTTCTCCAGAGTGTGCAGGAGCCCTGGAGTGACCACTGACTAGTTGACCTTGGTGGGTCTAAGAGGCTGCAGCTGTGGGGTCAGGAATCCAGCTCCAAATAGCAGAAGGGATTACGGTAAGCTGAAACCAGGACACCAGGTCCCTCTGTGGGGGCAGAACCATCAGTCGCAGCACCAGGGGGTCAAGAGAATTTCTCAGAGCAGGAGCAAAAATCCAGACGAGTTGTTCAATTGGTTCTGCTTCAAACATCATGAAGTGATTTTACTGTCAGACTGGTGTTTACCTTCTGATCACCTGGAGCAGCTGTGGCTCCAACTGAGCATGGTTTCTCTGTGTTTCTTTCTCCCAGAGTTGGTGAGAGGTTAAAACCTTCTCCCCAGGACTTCCTTTAAGGCGGATTTACGGAACAAACAGTGACTTCCATTCCTATACCCACCCATTCAGTTCTGGATGGTTAGAAACATCTTCCTGGTGAGGAAGATGGAGCTTTCTGACTTACCAGAAAGCCAGAGGAGTTATCCAGCAGGCAGCGGAAGCGGCAGACGAATGCTCGCTCCAGGAAGGAGGAGTTTTCGGGTGGAAGCTGGTCAGGGTTGTAGCTCACCAGGCAAGAAGACGTCACCTCTCCACCTGAGCAGATACAGTTTAGTGAAAAAGTGCTGAAGCAGTGGCAGTTTATGGGAGGACGGGGTGACCTACATCTGCTGCTGTTGTGTGAAGCTAACTCAGAATGACAGCTGTATAAACTCGTGTGTACAGTAAGAGCATCTGAGAGCATGCGGCTGCTGCTGCTGATGTGAACATCTCAAAAGTCACCTCTCCTCGCTGCTTCCTGACCTCACGTTCAGAAGCTCAAACATCTTATTCCTCTTGAGGTTTTAGTTCATCCCATTTTATCAGAAACCAGAATATTTGTGGGAATGATGCTGGAGTGGACCTGGTGAGTGTTCAGGGAAACAGACCTGCAGGATCAGTGGGGGGCTCCAGGCCGACCGGGGGGTTCAGGGCCCAGTGGAGGTTCCTCTTGAACTCCTGCTGGTCCTCAGTGTGGATCAGCTCAAACACACTCTGGTGCATCACATCAGTCTGACGGCAAAACAACACAGGCTTCAGGACAACAGATCTCCAGATTTACACTAAAATAGTTCTGGGGAGGCTCAAATGTCTACATATATTCCCCCAAATCCTTAAATAGATGGTACTGAACGTTCTTCAGTGTCTTTCAACTTGGTCCTGATCTATTGTCGTCTGTTTTAGAATCATAATTATGTGGATCTGGTAGTTTCATGGTGAGGCTTTCAAACTTACAATGCAAACTGTCAAGCATGGCAGTGGCAACTATCTCCACATCCTTTAACTGTACTTCAAATCAGCTGCGAGGGAAGAAGTACAGCATCTAGAAGTTATTTCATGGACTGAGAGGGTGCTGACCAAGAAGGACCCCCTGGTCCAAAGGCGACACCTTTAAAGTTAAATTAAATTCTCAGCTGCTGACAAGGACGAGCCAAACACCTTCTGTAGAAAGGTTTTATGGTCAGATGGGAAGGACTGGGTAACAGTGAAAAGAAACATGTTGTTTGGAGTCACACCTATGAACTCTATACCAACTGTCAAGCATGGAGGTGGCAGTACAATACTATGGGCTTTCAGAGCTACTTCCAAATTCTTTAAGTTCACATCAATTCAGCAGCTGGATGGTTGAAACCTGGACACAGCTGAGTGTTCCTATTAGATAATGATCCCAAATGCACATCCACACTCGTCTTGGACCAGATAAAGTGGACTAAGATTAAGCTTCTGGAGTGACCTCCTTAAAGTTCTGACTCCTGTACTATTGGAAAAGGATTATGTTTTAAAAGCCAATTGGAAGAATCTGAAAATGCAAACAAATCAATTTTTTCCAACTTCTACCAGACCTCTACCAGACCGCGATCAGACTTCTACCAGACCGCTGCCGGACCTCTGCAAAACCATGACCAAACCTCTACTGGACCTTTACCAGACCTCTATCAGACCACCTTTCCTGAACCTCTACGAGACCATTACCAAACCTCTAGCAGACCTCTACCAGGTCGCTCCCAGACCTCTACTGGACCACTACCAGACCATGACTAGGCCGCTATCAGACCTTTACCAGAATGCTACTAGACCGTTACCAGAATGCTACAAGACCATTACTAGAATACTATTGGACCTCTACCAGACAATTACCAAAATGCTACTAGACCACTGTCTTAATTGAAAGATTTCTGTTTGACTTGTCCCAACTGTAACTAAGTGTTTTAATAAAGAATCTTACTTCAACCTTAAAAATTTTCTTCTTTTAACCTTTTAAAATCCGTCTGGTGGTCTTTCAGAAATGCGAGGTGTTGAGATGAAACGGACCTACAGAGATATTTAGGAACTTCATATTTTAACTCCTATGTTTGGCACCAGACATTTCAGGGAAAGATCGGACTGGAGTCTGACTGCCTTGAAGTGAAGCCAAAAGAAACCAAGTGTCGTTTATTGTTTAAGTCAGACGGTTGAACTGAAGCCAGAAACCTGTTGGGACCGTCCAGAACCAGCATGACCCAGCTTTGGACATGAGCAGAGCCGCCCTCCCAGCAGGGAGGAGTCATGGCCGGGTCAACAGAAGGAATTTTGACAGACAGAAGTGTTGTGTGAAACGCTTCTTAAACATTCCTGTTGGCTGTATCTGGGATCCGGATTGGTGTCCCGACCCTGTCCAGCCCACTCACATCACCACAAAGAACTCTGTGAGCTGAACTGGGTTCTTGTTATTGTTCCATCTGAGGAAAGATTAAATGTTTCAATGTAATTTCTCCAAGCTTAAGGTAAAGAATTGACATTCTTCCAGTGCTAAGATGATCTCATTATATTAATCTCCACTGTTAAAGCAGATAAAGTGTCTGACAAGCCTTCAGTACATGCTCCAATAACTAACTTTAAAAACCAATCAGAACCATCAGAACCATCTCTCATTAATCTGGGTTCTTTCTCCGTCCCCATCATACAACCAGGTTGGGGTAGTTTGATCAACAGGGGGAGACGGGCCTCAGGCGGACGGGTGAAAAACGAGGGGAGAAAGGTGATGATCACACCCTGATACTAAACGTGATACTAAATTGTATGTTCCTATCCAGAGTGTGAACATAAATCACAGCTTCCAGTCCAGATTTACATGCTGGTACTGGTTGTGAGGGTGTGAGACGGGCCGGCGGACCCAGGCTAAATTTGTAAGCATGTTCTCTGAAATAAGATTAGGCTGGAGGAAGCAGCTCTTTGTTGTGACGTTAACTGGATTACACCTCATGGTCCATATGTGTGTTTTGGGCCGGTCCTCTGGCCACTCAGGAACATGCATTCACTTGCTGTGGACTTAAACCAAATATTTACACACACTGTATATAAAAAAAAACAAAAAAACAAAAAAAACCCCACAGAGCCTTAGAATTAGATGAAAGCGATTTTTATCAAATCAGTAATGTACAAACTTCTCCTCAGTATTTGGGAGAATTGCCTTTAACATCTACTTGGGTCAAATGTTTTGGGTTTTCTTCTACAATCTGTTCACCTTGGCTTGCTTGAATTTTAGCCCATTCCTCCTGACAGAATTACTGTACCGGGGTTACAGTTATAGTTACAGCCTTCCTTTTCAGCTCCCAGAGAGCTGAAAAGGAAGATCAGGGCTTCGTGAAGGCAACTCCAAAACATCAGCTTTGTTGTCCTTAAGCCCCCCCTTGTAACTAATATTGATGAGGGACATTGTCCATTTAGAAGACCCATATCTCCAAGAACCGGATCTTCTTGTTGGTTGAACTCTTTAGATTCTGCTTTAATATTTCCGCATAAGGTTCTATCCACACGATGCCATCTATTGAGATAAGTGCACCAGTTCCTCTTGTAGCAAAGTTCTCCCTCAGCATGATGCAGCCACCTCTGTACTTAACAGAGCTCATGACTTTGTGAGTGTCAGTCCAATTCTAATCATTCAAAGCTTGTTGTCTTTAGAAGAAGAAGACCTTTACAAGAGACAAAGGTTTTACTTTTGGATAAAAAAAAAAAAAAAGAACAAAAAAGCACAAGAGCACAGTCAAGTGTTATAGTCCAGCCTCAATACACAGATATAAAGGGAAATGGCCATTGTTATTGAGCATCATGGCTACTAAAAGGCTAAGAATCAAGCTGATAATGGCCTTGTGTAACATACAGAAATAATTCACTGCCACACCCACCGTATGTTTGACAAAAAAATGTGTTCATTTACAACAAACTGCAACCCCAACAATTAGCAGTTCAGTATTCGCAGACTTTTCTGTACAAAGTAACTCTAAATTATTCGTGGAAAATTCGCCTATTGTCTGAACCCCCAAGACTGAAGATAAGGAAGACCGTGGATATTAACTTCTGCGGTAGTGCCAAGATGGTTTCCACTGACGTATTAATGTGTGCTAAGGTATATTTGGTGTTTGAACTATAAAATATGCTGTTTTTAGGAGGGATCTCAAGCATTTGTAGATTTTGCCCATTTGTGGGCTATTCTTGAATTTGGGGTGCACTGGTAAATCAGCAGGCCAATAAATCAGCCCTGATTTCATTAATTTTGGGAGATTGGTGATCAGCTGATGCTTATATGTGAAACCGATCTTATCCACTGATCTTATTTATCTCTGAAAACGTCTGAAAATCAGCAATGACAGAAGGCTGACTGACAGACCCTCCCACCAAGTCACGTCTGCACGTGCACGGTTAGCAATAGTCACCACACTGTTGCCAATTTGGAGACTTTGCTGCTATATTTAGCAACTTCTCAGACAAAAAAATCTGAATCGGCCAAAATCAGAATTGGTAGGTCTGGCTTTTTAGATTGATGATCAGCCAAAAAACTGCAATCAGTGCACCCCTATTTTTAATACCAGGGGTCCAATGTACTGTTGAATTTTAGAGATTTTGTGTCTTGGTTTTCGTTCTTTGTTCAAATGTGTTTAGTCATTGCTTTTATTTCACAGTAATGTGTTTCCTTGAGCTAAGATTAGCTTTCTGCTCTCTCATCTCACTTGCACCTCCTGTTTATCCTCAGCTCCCACAGCGTGAGCCCTGTGTAAGTTTATTCATGGTCATGTGAAGCAGAACCAAGATGTGACGAGTGAATACCTGATGGAAGCCAAGGTAATCCTGGATGGTATGAGAGCAGAAGAAGAGGTTTCCTTCAGCCGTCACCACCAAGACGAAGCCGTTCAGAGCCTGCAGAGAGAACATCATCTTCTGCTTCATCATGTAATGATTATGTTTAGAGCGGTGTCAGAGTCTGAATTAGGTAAAACGCATGAAACATGAACCCAATTCTCTGGATGTGGAATAATCCCATCTTTAGATCAGCTTACGCCAATGTTTTGTTTTCATTGGATGGAAAAGGCATCAGTGTAATCTGTTTGCAACCTCTGATTCACCCTCTGCTTTTTTGGCTCAATCAGACTCCAGTTGAATAAAAAGCCTTAAAATAAAAGAGAAGAAATGGGCCAGCGTCGGATAAAAGTAAACTGCAACAGTGGAGATAAGACTTCTGCCCCAGGCTGACAGAGAGGAGGAAGCAGCAGAGTGGACGTCAGGTCAGAGAGGAGCCATGTAGAGAAGGAGGAGGAGGTCACAAATGGATGACTAACACCTCCATTTCCCTCTTCAAGGAGCCTCAGGGGTCTGTGAGGAGGTGATGACACTGTACCCGTATCTGTCTCACCGATGAAGACCATGCTTACAACCTTCATGGGAACACACTCCTCATCCAGTCCGACACATTTGCGCATGCACTGGTTCTCATTTCCATCTTTTTCTGAACCCCTGATTTGAGCATCAGACCCATGAGCTGCTGAATAATTTACAGTTCGGAGCGAAGGGGGTCAGAAAAAATGATTTTTGTTCTTCCAATTAAATTCATATCTGGATTCTGCTTTCAATGAAATCTTCATTTGTGCCAATGTAAAAAAAAAAAAAATGCCAAAGACCACCTGTTCTGTTTCGGTGAAATTAGGGCGGGGCGACATCCAACTTCCGATTTAATCATTTTTTTATCTTGCTTTTTTTTTCTAAAAAAGAAATTGCAAATGACATAATATTTCAAAAAGTGGCTTTTATTTCAATCATCCCTTCTATGAGTTGTACAATGGAGTATCAGGGCCAGACTACAAGAATTTTTGTTTAATTAAGAGAATATATTCATAATATTAGCAGAATATAGACAATTTTTCAAGAACATCTTAAAATTGCGAGAAAAAAAGTGGTTTTAATCAAAAAAGCTTCTAGAGTTAATGATCTCTAATTTGAGAAGCTCAGTCCGTGTGATTCTTTGTTCGAAATTGACTGTCGTTTGTATACAAATAAATAGAAACTGTAAAACACGCTTGTGTGCCCAAGATGGTTGCCCAGGAGTGCTGACATCACCCTGAACTCTGGAAACATAAGCAGAGCATTGGTTGGGGGGGGGGAAATAAATCCAGATTTTCCAAAAGTTAAATCTTCAAAAACAAAGAATTTGATCAATCGATAAAATCGAGCCCTTGGCAACAAAATAAAGAAACACTTTATTCCCATTTTCCCGCCTTTTTTTGGGAGCAACTGGCAGGATCTGTTGGTGGCAGCAGATTTTGATTTTTAAGTCTCTACAGTGTTACCTGTGGGAGATGTGACAGATTAAACTGATTACTATTTCCAGTTTTGAAGAAAACATTCTGAGGTGGTTTATAATAGAGTTTGGGGATGTGTTTGCTGCACTCTTCAGTAGTTTCAGTGGGTGAGGGAGAAAATACTGTGCCTCACTGATAGAGGGCAGTGCAGAGCCCCATAGGCACAACAGACAACAGCTGCTCTTCTTCTGCGCACTGAAAAGACTGAAAACAGTCAGAAAAATACAAAAAATACAGTCGGAACAGAACCGCTTAAGGCCACTCTCCTCCTTTGTGATCATCCTCATTAACGCTGCCAGATTTTTAAAAAAGAAAGGAGAGTAAGGGACAAATAAGGATATTTTTACAACAGATAAATAGGAGGAGGATAAGGGCATGGACCTCATATAAAAATGTAGATAAGATCATTTCAATTTTAACCAGAAAAGAGAGAGGGTAGCCAAAGAAAACATCAAAAGACAAGAAAAATACATTTTGACTTAAATACGCTTTTATTTTTCTTGCCATCATATTTTTGAGTTGTATGTAATTTTTAAAAGCATAATTAAAAGCTTTAACCTGTTGAGGTAAAACTGTAAATATAAGCTTCCATACTGCATTTTGGATTTGTACATCCAACTTTGAGGGAGTCGGTGGAGCTCACTGCTCCTAGCTTCAATCGTACATGCACCCACCGGCTCGTATAATTCATGGCTCGGTTTCTGAAACGGACCAGAGGCAGCAGACCTCCTCACTCCTCTGCTGTAACATCTGAGAGGACTTCATCAAGGCTGTTGCGCTGGTTATAGAAACACTTTCCAGTCTCTGCTTTTATACTGAACACAGCTGATGTCTCCATGTACCTCCATCTAAAAGCAAGTAGAAGAAACAAGCTCTTTGTGTTCCCGCCCTGCTGTGCAGAGCCGCCTCTCCTCCATTAGACCTAAAACAAGCGGACACTGATGCACAGAGCAAAGCTTCACCAACATATTGTTTAAGACCCTCTGGGTGAGATGAGGGAAGGAACAGGATGGAGTGAACCAACCTGAAGCAGAAGCTCGCCCTCTGATATGCTGCCGTCTGCGGGTCCTGAAGTCGGGCTGCCGCCGTTTGCGTCGCTGCTCTTGTTGATGCCATTAGGAGGTTGGTTGTTTAACGCCTCTACAGGAGCAGAGACAGAAGAAGAATTAGAGACGGTGCAAGAAAGGTTGACTGTTGCTTCTGGGTTTTATCTTTCAAAATAACAATCTGCAATCTTGATGCGCTTAAAGGGGAAGTATTATGTATTTTCCAAGCACAAAGAATCATTTTATAGCACAATCAAATAATTATGTTACCTTCAGTTGTTATAAAAATGCTGTAAATATTAAATATGACTAAAAAGAATTTTGACTTTGTAATTTAACGCTTTGAAATTGAACCTCTGTCTCTTTAAAAACTCCTGCTCTTTCTGAAACACCGCTTTCAGGAGGTCATCACAACAGCACTCCTCTATTAACCCTTTAGCAACGTTTTTATCAGCGTTTCACTGAGAAGTTGCTTTTATAATGAGCTCAGCAGATGTGCAGTTCCACTAGGTGTTTGCTAATCGCTGCCACTAGTCTGAAGGAGCTGAGTGGGGGAGTCGTAGGGGAGGGGGGCTCTGTGAGGCAGAAGCCTGGAAGCTTAGAAACTGCAGCTCCAAGGAGGAGCTGCGTCTCGAAGGTGAAGCTAGGTCCATCCAGGTGTTCTGCTCAGCTGAATGGCTGCCACAAGAGATTAAAGGATTTCTCAAACATGCATGAAAAAAATCAAAGCAACACTCAAAAAAAGTCGACTTCACATAGTACTGCCCCTTTAAGTTAAATAAAAACTCCCTGAGTAAATAACTAAAAGCATAACATGCACTGTTCAAGGAGATTTACTGTGATAAAAATTGAGACTTTCAGCTTCTTCCATCCACAGGCATTATCTTTTTATGGTCTCTAAAAAGCACCAACAGTGTTCCGGATTGTTTGAATATTGTCACTTCAAACTTGCTCTGAATTTTAGGCCAATGGAAAGTACTCCCTGTACATCTAAACCTACCTTTCTAAAAAGGGCCTTGACTTTTAGCACAGAGAATCTAGAACCTTAAAAAGTTAAAATCAGGGCAGCGAAGAGACAGGCTAGTGTTCCTCTGGTTGGTCAACATGAACCAACATGTGGTGGTTCACTTCCATCAGATCCTTTAACCGAAGCAGCCACAATCCTCCAGGACCCTAAAGACTTTAGTTTCCTATATGCTTTCTGAAAGGCCAGCCCGCAGTATGATGCCGCCACCACCAAGCTTGACCGTTCCTAGTCTAGAAAGCTACAGGCATTTAGCTTTCTTCAGCATGAATGAGAGGAAAAGAAACAGGACAGCAGCTTTCACGTCAAATTTATTTTTAAATTTTTTTTACTCCGTGACCTCAGAAACATATGCGAAATCAACAGATCCCCACATTTTTTCACACAAATGCATAATTGTGAGTTCATTGCTAATTTTCAGTAAAAATGATCAAAACATTGGGTTTAAGTGATGCTAACTCCGACCTGCAGGTGGCAGTATTTCTTACTTCACTGCTGCCTTAGCCTTACTTGATATCAAGTTAATCAAGTTAATATAATCTGTGATCATCTGAAATATGGCAAGTAACAAAAATCAAGTTCTTTGAAGAATAAAAATGTTTTTGTATCCGATCTGTCTGCTTGTTATTTTCTTTCTCATCCTTTTTCTTCTATATATAGAATTTGGAAGGAAAAAAATATTGTAAAATTCCTTGCAAATATTTCTAAAGTAGCACCACAAAATCAGTAATTCTGATTACAAAAAAAATGACAAAAACAATCATGAAATCCTGGAAGGACTATCTGTTGCTCTATCAAAGGTAGCTAGAAGTTTAGGTGTCGTGATTGATGACGAGCTGACCTTTACAGATCCCTTTGCCTCCTTCGCGTCACCTCACATTGTTAAACATAAGAAAGATCTGGCCATACCTCACCCAACACTCCACCCAGCTTCGGTTGCAGTCTATGGTCATCTCCCATCTTGCCTCCCAGCCATCTGCAGATGGCCCAGAACTTGGTGCTGCGCCTGGTCTTCAGTCAGCCTAAAAGAGCACCCATCACCCTTCCATTCGTTGAGCTTCACTGGCTACTAACTTGCTTTCGTAAAGACTTACGTCACGACTCAGTCACTCCCAAAGACGAGCAGCGCCTAAACCACACTCAATACAATCTAGACTTTTTTCATGGGTCGTTCCATAATGGTGAATTGACTTATCTGGTCCCAGTCAATCTTCAAAAAACTCCTGAAGACCCTAAAGACTCCCACCCTCTACTTCCCTACCGCCTCTAATGCACTTCCCTCTCTGCCAGCACTCTACTTCTTCACTGTCACCTCTGACAGGAGCTGACTAGTGGTTTTCCTTCCTGTTACTTCCTCATTTGTAAACTGCAATGGATAAAAGCTTCTGGCAACTGCATAAACAGAAACAAGTCTAAACAACTTTTTAAAAAACTGTCCAATTTGGTCTTAAATGACCTAAAACAGTAAAAACGTTGACTTTTCTTTGGCTTTGACGTCTGATTGGAAGTGAAAGGTGTATACATTTTAAAATGACTGTGTTCTTTGACCTTTAACACAAATTCAACATGCCTTTAGTCATGGGGATGCAATCTGGAAACAAAGAGCATCTCTGTAGCAGCAATGGCGGACATTGATCGAAGGGGAAGTCTTTGAGAATCCAGAAGTCAAAGGTTGGACGTTCTCCTCAACCTGACCCAGATTCATACGTCTGAAGCAGATCTTTTCACTTCCTGTGCCCAGCAACAAACAACGATGTAGATGTGGCTCAAACTCACTATGATGGCAAGCAGTTCATCTCGACTGTCAATAATTTAGAGCTGGAGGAGGCAGAAGGGAGAATTTAACCGCCTGACGTCACGAACGGAAACCGAGGGGAAGAAAAACCGCCCGAGGCCACCGTACGGAGGATGGGAGGGGACGTGTGTTGGCACAACGGAGGGCGAGGAGCATGAAAACATCCATTAAAAACGTCACAACAGACAGTGTTTAGCAGAGCAGATGCTGTACACGCCAGCCTGACTGAGTCTGAGGGAAGGAGAGCACGTCACTGATGAACAGACCCAAGATTTGGTCTGCAGCTGAACGTAATCTGAGCGACAGTTCATCAGCAGCTGTTTGAGGGGATGATGACACATACCATGACCCGGATAATCCCCCCCACTATGCTATGCCGTTGACAAGGCTACAGACTGGAATGAATTTTTCAGGAGAGAAGAGCAACTAAACCATGGAGTCCTGTCTGCAAACTGCTCTGTGTTTCTTTGGACTTGATTTCAACATGTTTGAATTTACTGTGGTTTCCCCAACACCGGGAAGGCTCAAATATATACATACAGTCCCAGTAATGTTTGGTTAAACCTCTGTCTGGACCTCATCCTTTCTGCAGCCATCATAAATCTACTGGCATCATTCTGGATGGATGTTTGACCATTCTTCCTGGTAGGAAAGGTAGAATTCCTTAAAATTAGCTGCTTTTCTGAGAACCTTAATGCATGGTTTCTGCAGGTTTCACCAACTTAAGTTTAAGACTTTTTAAGACCATTATTAATGAAATTGAAGACCTGTATCATGACAGAAATATTCAAAAGAAAATTGCATATTTTAAATGGTAGTGTCAAGCTTTTTTGCTCAGAATGCACGTAGCATCGTATGGGTTGACAACACAAGTGAGCTGGTGGTGAAGACCAACGTCTAGGAATAAGTTACACTTACCAATTATAGAGGCAAAAAGCTAGCTAGCTAGCAAGATATAGTTAGCAGTAGCCTCAACTGCCTCGAGTCACAGAACATTATGAAGATGTAACTCAAACTTTTGCCAGACAGAAAAGTCCCATGAAAAAAATAAATTATATCAAATATATGAGATTAAATAGTCCTACCATGACAAAAATTTAAGACCTGTGATTACTATATCTAAGGCCAGCTTACACATTTTATAATGAATTTAAGACATTTTAAGTCCTTAATTTTAGATACACAAATTTAAGACTTTTAGGGATGTGGTGACACCCTGTTAATGTTGTTTTACCCATTTTAGAACCAGTCTGGATGTTTTTAGGATCATTGTCCTGTTGGAAGACACAGTTGTGTCCATTGTAACACCTTCTCTGAGGTTAGGTTGAAGACTTCTAGGTAGAGCTATCCATCCATCATCTTCCACTGAGCTGAGAACTGGGTGTTGGGCTAACAGCTACAGGACCGAAACCCAGACACTCTCCAACTCATTCTGGGGGATTCCAACAGATATACAGCTCCTCCAGATTCTAGATCTATTTTAAGGTCTCCTCCCAGAGGAGAGAAGGCATAATCGCATTCCCAAATGTCTCAACTGACTCCGGCAGACACCGAGGAGCAGCTATCAACGGAGCTCCTCACCCTACCTCCGAAGCTAAGACCTACCACCCTGAAAGAGAAGTTGATTTCAGCTGCTTCTTCCAGGTGTCTGGAGATTCATATTTTGTGACCTGTTTGGGGGTTATAACGTGGACTGACCAGTAAATAGGGAGCTTCACTTTTAGCTCAGCTCTTTTTTCACCACAATGCACTGAAGCAGCACCTGTATCACAGTAAACACCAATCTGTCACCCCAATCTATCAACCCATCTCCTACTCAGTCACTCAGGACCAAGAGAACGAGGCACTTTAACTTCTCCGCTTGAGGTAGAGTCTTACCAATGACCCAAAGAGAACAATCCACAGAAGTCTTGTACATATTTAGAGAAAAATGTTCTTCTACTTGAGGTGGCAAGAACAAGAGTTGTTTCTGGCCAGGACATTTCATACCTCACCAGAACCCAGGGGTAGAACATCTAAGAAGTCCTCCCACTACAGCATTTGTCAACTGTTGTTACCAAACACACTTCAAATTAATCACTGGCAGATAGGGGTTCAACAATACTTAAAACTTACAAGACAAGAGACGGTGATAAATAGATCAAAACTTATGCTCCAAAAAGGCCTCTATTCTGCATTTTTACAGATTTTGCCTAAATCTCAACAACGCAATCTCTTTCTTCTCTGATTTCTTGAGTCTCTTCAGACCTGAGGACAGCCCTTCAGCTATGCATGGTCTGCCGTACAACTGTTATAGATAGGGTGCGATGAGATTGTGATGTAGCTCAACGTATCCCTAGACGTCCCGTCATCGGCCGTTTTAGCAACGCTTTCTGCCTCCTTTAGTGGCTGAACAATTAGAAGTGCTTACATGCTGCTTGTGTCTAGCATATCACTCGGTCGCCATTGATTGTTCCTACTGGAAACCCAAAATGCTGCCAAATGATTTAAGGCCCCATCCACATGGAGACGTTTTTAGGCGTATCTACAAAAGTTTTTTGTCATTTAGGCTGTGCGTCCACATGGATTTGGTGTCTTGGGAGACCAGAAAAGATCATTTTTGAAACTGTTTCAGAGTGGATACATTTCAGAATGTCGGTTTGATGTTTCCGTGGGTTCATGCGAGCGGTGACACAGCGCCATCGACTGGCCCAGCAGACCTACCACACCATTTTCTACAAGCTGTTGTGTGGACACACATTTTTTCCTTAATCATTTACAAAAATATACCGTGCTCGTCTGCGTGTGTACAGGGCCTGAGAGTAGTTGTATTACAGCTTCATCAGGCGAAGCCATGATAAATGCAACTGGCTAATGCTTGCAAGCGTGAAACAAACTCTGGTCCGCCTACAAACCTTGGTATCGGTTCAGTTGAAGTGAACTCTGGTGCGGTTCAAATGCAAATGTGAACGCCAAGTGGACTGGAGACCGCTTCAAAAGCAGGAAGTGTTTTACAGTGCAGGGCATTCTGGGTAAACACAACAAAAACAAACCTGTGAGTCTAGTCCTAGAGGGAGAAATGGCTCGTGGTCTTTTACCAACAACAAGAGAGAAATCCCACTACCGCTAAAATTTGACACCACTCCATTTTTGTTTACATTTTGTGAAGATAGAAGTTGCGCTCAGTGTCTTCTTCAGAGGTTTTTGTGTCATTTCCTTCAGTGGTTCTTGGTGCAACGCCAGTGAAAACAGCCTTAGTGTTGACTCGTCCAAACATTCCTCTCGTCACTGTGGTCGAACATTCTTTGCCTCGTCTGTAGAAATGTACAATTGGCTGAACTCAGTTCCCAACCGGTGTAGATCTACCGTCCTCCTTGGAGCTTCTGTGAGGTCCTTGGACATTGCTCTAGGTATTAGGGTACAAGGTTTGTCTAATCCACGCTCTCATGGAGGTTTTTGGGTTTGTAACAAGTTATCTCCAGAGTTTAAGGTCTCAACCGCTTCATTCTTTAACTTGAGAAAACCTCAGATTCACCAGCTTCTTTGATCTCTCCAGGTTCATGTCCAGCTTTCCTGGGTTTTACAGAGGACACCGACAGAGATAGGACTCTACTTTGTTCACGCTGCACCCCCCCCTCCTCTAAAGGCCCATAAGCCTCCCCTGAATGGATTATCCCCCCGGGTTTTTATTCTTTCATCTCCTCAGTGCCTGCAGTAATGGGGCCGTCTCCCTAGACCTACATTACTGCGTCGCTGAGCCTTCAGGACGGGGGTCGTCTCCTGGCCACGGGCGAGAAAAGGCCGAGTCCTGGTGGGTTTCTCTGCTGTCTGGATGGCAGGAGAAGACGAGGTCGAGTAGAGTTCAGGCACTTAGATGGAGATAGCTGCTCTGACCTAATTCTGACATGGAGGGCTGGATGTGTGTTCTGGTCCAATAGAAACTCACTATTAAAATATTTCCCCCCATGAAGAGCGGTTCTGGTTGAGCACATTGGTAGAACTGGGTGGTTTTTGGAAGAATTTGGACCTAAAAGCATCTGTTTTAACCTGCAAGGTTTAGTTTTTCAGCTGTTTGAAGGCAGTAAAACCAACACACACATCTACTTATCCAAAATCAATCTCCTGTGTGTGTGTGTGTGTGTGTGTGTGTGTGTGTGTGTGTGTGTGTGTGTGTGTGTGTGTGTGTGTATGCTTTGCCTGACAAAAACATCCTTCTGCTGTTCCTTCAGCACCTGAATCGGACCTCTTTGCTCTCACGGTTCATCAGAACAGACAGTTCTTCAAGCCCGTCTTGGATGAATTATTAACAGCCAGCAACTGCAGATCCGCACTTTGAGATGCACGATGGAGCCAAATATAAGCTCCTGTTACTAAAAACAGAAGGAAAAGGCTGGAGAAAGCGTTTCGCGACGTCTCAGGATGGGTCGCTCTCACTAAACAATACCGAGACGTCCATTTCTGAAACTCTGCTTCCAACAAGACCCGAAACTTTGTCTCGTCTCTCAACCAAACTTCCACCTGCAGATACTTTTCGTCCGGCGTGTCATTACGTGTTTTACCGCTTAGGTGGAGAGCATGAGCTGATCCGAGATGCTGGCGTCTAGGGCTGGGTGGTAAATCAATAAAATAGATTTATCAAAGTTTTGATTTTTGGAAAATCTGGATTTTCTTTCACTAATGATCTGCTTGGGTTTCCATAACTCAGAGTGATGTCAGCGCGACACGGCGGCCATCTTGTTTGACAAGCGTGTTTTATAGCTTCTGTTTATTTGGATCTTGAATTCTGGTCAACTCTGCGACATAATACTAGGGCCAGCCTAGATTTCTTTTTTTAAGTTATGAGAATAAAGACGTAATTTTATGAAAACTCCAACATGAAAAATCAAAAATTAAATTTGGAATGTTGAGCATCTTGTGAAGTTATACTTTGGTATAAGTTTTACAGATAATACTTAATAGAAATATTTCATATTTTAACACATCAGCATCAAATTATTATTACAGTATCAGGACTTTTGAGTCTTTTTCAAAGAAAACAAAGCCTGTTTATCATTAAAATAACTTTTTCTTACAATTTAAAGATCTTAGATGTTTGTTCTGATAAAATTATGTCTTTATTCTGCTCATATGACTAAATTCTTGTGATTTAACAAACACTCTCGTAGCGCAGCTGTAATTCCCTGTCATACAGTTCAGAGAAGGGATGATTGAAACAGAAGACACTTTTTGAAAATATTTTCTGGCATTTCGTTGCTAGCAAAGAAAGAGGGCAAAACAAAAATCGATTAAAATCAGATCTGGTATGAAAAAAATGGAAGATTTTCATTTTAAGCCACACCGCCCAGCCTTAGTTGCGTGTCCACCAGCACATGTCTGAGCTTGGTTCCCTACCTGAGAAGAAGCTCTTGGTGCGCAGGTAGCTGACGCTGAGCCTCAGGATGGACAGCTTGTCCAGGCTGGAGACGACTTCCTCAGGGAAGGGCAGCAGGCTGGCGAGCCGGTCCAGTTCTGAGTTCAGGCGGTCGCGGTGGCGTTTGGATGGGTTGGTCTTGGTGCCCTCAGCAGGAGTGGGTTTAACTCTGGAGATGAAGAAATAGCAGCAGCAGCAGCATCATATAGTTATTCTCTTTTGTTGCAGAACATGAACAGGAAGTGGTTGGAGGGGAAAAAAAAAAAAACAAAACTTTGTGCTCACTAACTGTGGCCAAATATTTCAGTTTTATCCACACGATGTACAAAATGCATCGACTCCTCCACATTTTCTTGTGTTACAACAACAAAGGCAATGAATTTTATTGGGATTTCATGTGACAGACCAACACAGTAGAGCACAATTCTGAAATGGAAGGAGAAGGATAGAAAATGTCATCATTTTTTATTGTTCAACATTGAAAAATGATGCCTTTCATTTGCATTCAGCCCCACTGACTCAACACTTTGTAGAATCACTGTTTGCTGCAGGTTTACCAGCTTTGAAGATCTACAGACTGAAGCTTTTGACCCACTCATCATGACAAAACAGCTCAATCTCAGTCAGATTGGAAGGAGAGTATCACAGGTTTTCAGGTAGATATAGGTGTGAACTTTAACTAGGCCACTGTAACACATGAATCTGGTTTAATTTAAACCATAAACTGGTTCAGTGTGGTGAACCTCCACCCCAGTCTCAGCTCTTCTACAGCCTCAAACAGGTTTTCCTCCAGGATTGTCCTGATTTAGTTCTATTCATCTTCCCATTAATCTGCCCACAGCATGATGCTGCCATCATCGTGTTTCATCATGATTGTGGGGTATTAGTACAGTGTTAGTCTTCCTGCACACACAACATTTTGCATGTAGATGAAGAAAAATATGGATTCTGGTTACCAGTTAGGTGACTTCTGAAGGTTATTGGTTGCACTGGACTTGATTTCAGGATTTCAGAGTAAAGGGGCATGAACAGAAAGGCACAGGTTGAGAGTTGAAACCCATTTTTCATTTTTCTCTCCCTTCATATTCATGCAAATCAATTCAAATTTATTTATATAGCACATTTAAGAGCAACTGCCGCTGGCCTAAGTGCTGCACAGACACAGAAAAAGATAATTCAAACATAAAAACAAGATACGAACACTGGATTGAGAAAAATAAAATAAAGAAATAAAAACTCTTACATTGTATTAAAAGCCAGTGAGTACAAATGTGTTTTAAGAAGAGATTTGAAAACTGAAAGAAGACCAGAATCAAGAATCACTCCAAAACTTTTAAGGTGAGATTTTACAAACTGCTTGAGGCTACCGAGATCAGAAGGTGTATGCATCGGTAAAAAGAGAAAGCTGTAAAATAACTTCTGAGTCTAAACGTTTAGTGTAAATCACTGAGCTTCTGTTGGGGACTTGAAGATATTTCTGTCATAATAAAGACAGAACAACCTAAAGCTGCTGCAAAGCCGAGCAGAAAGAGGAACAAAACTTCAGCAAGACGACAAAATTCAAAAATATTGCTTAAAAACAACTAATTATCCACAAAAAGCAAAGAATAATCAACAAATGGACAAAAGGATTAGACAAAAAAATGAATTCAAACACAGCAAAAACCAGCACAAAGGCACCCAAAATATCAAGAAGGGACAAAAATATATTATATAATGACAGAGCATTCACAAAATAACCACGTACATGCACAAATATCCCAAGGAGATGAAAAATGACAAGGAAGAATAAATAAAAAAAAGGGACATGCTATATTTAGTTAGAAAGGACAAAATCTGCACAGAAAACCAAAACAAAAAGCTTAAAAGTCTAGAAAATGACCACATAGACACTAAAATCCCTCCCAGAGGGAAGCAATCTCACAACTCTCATATCTAAAGAGGAAACATAATCTACAGAACCATAAAAAAAAAAAAAAAAAATAGGCACAGAAACACACGTAATGACAAAAGGAGCTAACAAATAGCCACGACACATCCATATTAAAAATAATGTATTAAATAATCTATTTCTAATGCTACAAACACTAAATACTCCCAAATCTGCAATAAAAACAGCATCAGAGTCACACATTTCTACTGTGTGGGGCCTCCTGTGCCCCGTGGCTCTAATATCTCTAGCTCCGCCCCTGTATAATCTGATAATTAATGACGAGATAATTAAGTGTCTGAGCAGAGCGGCGCTCCCACCTGCTGCCCACAGGGGGAGCTCTTCAGACCCTCCTCATAAATCCATTACAGGGCGATAATCCCATGTTTACAAACTGTCTGCGCTGCTAAACTGGGAGGACTTAAAGTGTAACTAATACACGTCCAGAATTACTGATGGACACCCTTCATTTGCGCACTTTTAGAACTCACCCTCTTTGCGCCGGTTTTCTGCGCTTCCTCCCAGCGTACATGGTTGTGTTCATTGAGGATCAGTTTATAACGCAGACAGTCCCAAACAATCCGCTGGCACTACAGTTGGGGTTTCTGGTTTCCACTGCGCCGATTTCACACATTCCGCACCGGTACCGTCAGAAACAGCGTCAAAAGTCTCACTGCGGCGGTGATTGCTGCACATGCGGGAAAACAGAACCCAGAGTCCAACTCGAGCGCGGGTCTCTGTTTGCGCTCAGTGCGGGAGTAAATTTAAAGTGAAGGAAGGTTTCCGGCGCAGTTCGCTTCGCTCCCCGTGTGCGTCAGATCCAGCCGCCCGCAAAAGTAAAACACAGGAGAGCCCGTTTTTAAGCGCAGCATCTCGGCAGAACCAGCCCGGTGAAGTTCAGGCTCCTGCCTTCATCCGTTCCTCCTCCTCCTCCTCCTCCTCCTCCAGGATCTCCGCTGCTCTGCGGCCAGAGCGCGCTTCCAGGGATCTCATTAGGCCCCGGGAGCGCGCGCGTGACGTCAGCGTAAAGCTCATGTTGAATTAAACTTTCAAAAAATGTCGGAAATGTGTAAGGTTCACTCAGTCAGCAGCTTTCTGATTTTAAACAGGAAGTGACGTCACTTTAAGATAAAAGTTTACGTCCCCACATCGATTCCAACATCACACCCAGGGCCGGAATTACAAGGATGGGGGCCCCTGGGCTACTGCCAGTTTTGGTGCCCTATCCGCCACAGGAAAAAATCTTCTACTGATGCAAATCACAACACATTAAGAAGAAGACCCAAACACATGCATGGCAGGTTTTATACATCCCCTGAGCAGTGGCTCCACTTTGTTCCCCAAAAAATGTACCATAAACTCATAATATTCAAATAATCAAGTACTGGTTACATTCAGAAAATCCCCAAATAATAATACAATTCACCTGACATGAGCCTGTGAGTTTTATGATGATGTTAATGGCATTCCCATGAGCTCTCCCTAAGGGTTCCCTGAACGCCACACAGCGCATTAGCTTCATGAAATGTTTTGGTAAATATTCTCTGGGGTTTAAAAGTCCTGCATTTTTCAGGAACATTCCCTAAAAGTCAGCTGCAACTTTCACAGAGGGACCTTTAGAAACCCTTCAGAGAACGTTCCCTCACCTTCCCCTTTCTAACAGAGCAGTAATTAGGTAAAAACTGTACAAAAATAAACATTTTGCATTGAAAATAAATTTTAAAAAGCCTTTGTCTGTAAATATGTTCTGGCAAGAACTTCGTTAAAAGTTTTAGTTTCACCGAGTTCAAAATCTCCCATTAAGTGAGTCTTGCATCCAATTATTAATTGTTTAATCCAAAAATAATCACCAGATCAGTCCTGCATTTTATTGATGTTCAGTCCAGAAAAACAGCTGAGCTTTTCACGTTAGAAGCATTTATTTCGCTGCAGATGCATCCTTTGCTGCAAATGATCAAGCGTTCACTAAAGGAATGATGTTGTTGCATTTTAGGCAATAAAATGGTTATTTTCTTATTTAAAAAAGGAATATAATTGTTTATTTGCATCTTTTGCAAACAAACAAATTGTGAAATTTATAATGATGTAGAAACAAGGCTTAAGTGGTTAAATGAAAAATTTGCAGAATGTGGCGACTTTTTTTTATCCTCCTAATCATCAGAATAATCGATTACTAAAATCATCATAACTCGCAGCCCTAAATTTTTACTAAACAGTAAGAATTAGGTGATATTTTTTCATACCTGATCTGATTTTAATTGATTTTTTAATCTTGGTTTTTCTAAAAAAGAAATTGCCGAAAATGTTTTCAAAAAGTGGCTTTTATTTTAATAACCCCTCTGTGAGTTGTATGATGGAGTATCAGGGTCAGGCTACAAGAATTGTTGTTTAATTACGAGAATATAGTTATAATATTAGCAGAATAAAGACAATTTTTCAAGAAGGTCTTAAAATTGTGAGAAAAAGTTGTTTTAATCAAAAAAGCTTCTAGAGTTTTCAAGATCTAAGGTGAGAAGCTCAGACCATGTGGGTCTTTCTTCGAAATAACCTGGTATTTGCATCCAAATTAACAGAAACTATAAAACACGCTGGTCAAACAAGATGGCTGCCATCACTCCGAACTATGGAAACACAAGGAGAACATTGGTGACAGAAAATCCAGACTTTTCCAAAAATTAAATCTTCACAAACCAAAAATTTGATTAATCGATGAAATCGATTTGTCACCCAGCTATAGAAGGAATGCTGAGATAAAAAGGTCCAAACTTGTTGGGAAATATAGAACTGACATAAAAACAGGGAACTAAAACTTTACGGACTGGACACAGATTCTTCACATTTTTATTCGCCACATAAGACACCAATCGAGGTGGTGCTGTCGTGGGCTGCTTGACGACCTCAAGCTATCGTTGTCCAACATTATTATTTATGGAAACTATTCTGTGGCAATAGCTAGAGAATAAAAACCAACTTCTTAAACTACATTATTTGGAAATGACAGAATTTCAAAATACCACAAAAATGTCTCCCTGCAGTGATGCACGGTGGTGGCAGGTTTATGACTGGTGCAGTTAGATGCAGTGAATTATTCAGGAAACTACCTTCTGACATGTTTTTATACAGGCTGAAGAGAGAACTGGTAATAAAATGAAACGGACTGGGTCGGTACCTTTCAGAGACATCCATCCATCTACCAGTCATGCTTTTGGACCATGGAAGGAAGCTGGAGTACCTGGAGAGAACCTGCACAAGCACAGGGAGAACATGCAGATATGGTTTGGCTGCTCTGAATTACTTTCTGCCAAAGCTGGAAATAATGGGAAACCATTAAAGGCTGATTCCACAACTGCCTTAAAGTGGTTACACTGCCACCTGGTGGACACAGGAGACCATCACACTGATTTATCTAAATTCTAGATTTAAAAAAAACAAAAAACCAGCAGCTCATTGTGAGTTTCTGATCAGGCTTTAAATGCAGAACCTGGAAAAACAGAAAGACGGATGGATGGATGGGAGCTTGACGTCATTTCGGGTGAGTAATTCAGTGAAGTGCAGATCAAGCTACGTACCTTAATGCTGTTGAAACCAAAATGTTCCCAAATAGCAGTGATTAGCCGTAGCTGGGAGTCCTCTGTGGTTTGATTTGGTCTCACCTTTTAAAGTTTCCCCACAGAACCAGCTCAGGTTTAACACAACGCTGTATTTGGTACCAAGCAGAGGAATAATTTTTGTTCACATTTAAAATGAAACCCTGAGACTGGTTGCAGCGATCAGATCACCTTTAATACGGTGGAGACTTACAGTCTGACTCAAACACTCAGATACAGATTGAAAGGTCAATTACTGAGACACAAGATGAAGTCGAGAAGCCAAGAATACATCAGAGTGGGAGGTTATGCATGAGCTGTGCAGAAAATGTACAAAATAACAAAGGCGTGGGTCAAACAAAGGCAATACATTATTACAATACAGGATATATGAAAGAAAATAGATTACAAATATGAATGTATGTACAAACACAGCCACACAGAGATAGATACTGCATAATGGAGGCTTCCATAGCTTTGAAGAATATCACTCAAATATGAAAGTTTTTATAGTGTAAGAGTGAGTAACAATATATATTTATATCTCTATACATAGAATACTTTGTGAAACAAGGCACTGACAGAGGAGGAGCTCACACCTCCAGATGAAGCGCTTCATGATGGGTTTTACTCGATTTTTCCAAGCGTTATAAACTTCAGCTCCATGGGGAGAAGTTCAGGGATTTTCATTCATTTCCAGCCACTTCGGCTCAGTTTTAGGAACACCTACCAGACCCACAGGGTTTGTTTTATTAACTGGAGCCACAAATGAGTAAAAACCCAGCCAAGGTTGGTGCTAAATGCTGGATCACTGCATTTCCCAGAGTTCCCTCCGAACAGGAGAGACATTTCCAACTTGTGCAAAACATTTAAACCAACATTGGAAACCTGGAGCAGATCGAGAAACCTCACGATGAGACCTGAGCGTGTATGTTTGAGGCTAAAAATGTTTAAAAACGGTTCAGTGAGATGTTTTAATGAATCCGTTTTCATTTTGACACTTTTTAGGTCAAACCTGCAGCAGTCAGGATGTTGATCTGAAGGTTCCTCATGAGTCGGAGACTGCTAATCACGACGCATTCCCTTTGGTATCCTAAGGAGTAAAGCTTCCCAGATGGCTTTGGTTACAAAGGTTTGGTTCTCAGACGAACAATTCAAATCTTTTTCCTCTGAAATCTTTTGTTTTCCTCTTTCTGGAAGAAGCGCTATCAACGTTGGCTCAGTTTGGGCTGAACTGTTAAAACCAGGTCAATTAAAAGGCATTTCTGAAGGAGTTTTTCCATTTATTTTCCTTATTCTATATATACAATAGCTGCCTTACACTATTTTACTTCTGTGTTTTGCTGCTGGACGGGTTTAAGGATGTAAAGACATGTAGAGACGGAGGAGGATGTGAGCCTTGCTGAAAATAAAACAAGTATCTTTAAATCTAGTGCAAATAGAGCGCAGCAAGAATTAGTCTTTAAAAGTTAAGTGATAAAGTTTTCATTTGTGCCCGTTTAGTTTTAAAAAGTGGCTCCGATCCAAAGTGTTTCTGTGCTTTGGCAAATCAAACATTTTAAAGTGAAACGAATCTCAAAGTTTGGCTTCGAGCTGATAAAGTCAATTTGGTTGATTTGAAGCTATTTTTCCCTTTTCTTTAAAGCTCCATCAGCTTAAGGCACCGTCTGTATTTTACCCCCCTGACAAGAAAAGAGCAAAACCACAGAAGAAAAAATAAAATAAAATTAAAAGAAGAGAAACATCTGGCTCAGAGACAAAGCTTTAAAATATACAAACAAGCAGCTGTTTTTACTGAATCGACTCGGCTTTCAGGCTGTTAGCAGGATGATGACGTCGCTCTGAGCGCTTCTTTATGGTTTTCTATATTATACCCTGTCTGCTTGCAAAGCAACCCCCCCCCATGGGACAGTTGAAATGAACTCCATGGAGACGGATAAAAACAGCGATAAAATAGTGATGCATCCGACCCGTCTCAGTGTTCGGATCAGAACATTTGTGCGCTGAGGACGACAGCGGGAAAAACGCGGCTGGTTCAGTGTTCTCATCTTTTTTATGTTTTTTAACAAAAATTTCTCTTGAACTGTGGATAAAACGGGCAACAGAGTGCAATACCACTTCTGACCACTAGGCTCTGAACTGGCTTCGACCAGGAATTACTCAGGGTTTCCTGCTGCCGCCTTGTCGCATCCTGTCATGTTTTTGCAGGATTTGACGTCTAAATTCACTTCCAACCACCACAACCTGACTGTGTGCATCATCAGGGTTAAAAAGTGTTTTAAATAAATGTTTTTAATGCTTTATGGACACTCCACACGTCTTCAGACGCCTCCACTGACTGCTAGACTGTCCAATCGGGCGGTTGTTGTTGTTTCTCACCGTTAAATGTGAAGGTTTCTGGACTGAAAAAGAGAAAAATTGACTCAAGAGATTTTTTTTCTTCTTTTTTATGGGTTAATTTGAAGACTCTTGATTCCTATGTGAGGAAATATTACAATAAAATAGATAATGATCATCCAAATTGCTTGATGAGTGCTATAAAAAAGGAAAAGCTCATTTCTGATGCAAAATGGAGAAAAAAAAAAAAAAAAAATCATTCAACATATATCTTTTTTTTCCAGCTCTGATGAATCATCTGGCTCCTAATTGTCTTCCCGTCTGGACTTCCTCACCTTGAGCAAACACCACCAAACCTGCACCAAAGCTGAACGTTGCTCGTTCTTCAGTCTAACCCACTTTAGTCCACACGAGTCTTGAAGGTTTTCTGTGTTTGAGTCCGAGTTTCAGTCCGAGTCCAGGCGTCTCGGCGTTCCTATTTGTTCTCTGAGAGGCAGGTTTTCCCGTCGGGCAGTGAGGTGAAGGGGAACCCTCCGTTTCCGATGATGGGATGGTTGTCCATCTGTGGAGACACCAGATGGCAGATCAGATGTTTCAAAAACTGAGCCATCTTTCCAGGAATCTTGTAGTAAACTTTGTATTTTCATGATTTAATATAATGTTTTGGGTAATAAAGCCGATTCAGATGAGTTTTCATGTGTTCCCTTTTAAAACAGAGATTTAGTCCAGATTTAATCTAGAAAGCTTAGCAGGTGTTGGCCACCAGGGGGAGCTAAAACGCAGCACCTTTCTGTCTTGTAACTGGCTTTTGTAAACTCCAACAAACGCACATCGTTTCATTGAGTTTCACAATCCAGTCCTCAGAGTTAAATCAGCTGAGCTTCAGCAGGGGGGATTTTTTATTCCCTCCATATTCACCTATTCACACTACACACACTTATTCACTGATACACACATCACTTAGGGAATTGAACCTACAACTAGGGGTGGGTATTTATCGTGCCAATTATTATTTACCGTGATAAATTTGATTTATTGTTGTGACAAATTCCAATTAATGATGTTTAAAAACACCTAAAACTGTCCATAATGTCAGGATTGTTATCTTTACTAATTTTGTCCACTGTTTGTTCAGTAAAAGGTGCATCAATAAATATAAATAAATTTGAAAATAAGAATAAATGCAGTGATTGTGAGTATTTTAGAGATGCAAATCACACTTCTTTATGTGACTGGTGTCCTAAAGAAACAGATTACAAACGGGCATGTTTTTCAGGAGCCATACAGTTACTTAAAAAAGAAGTGATAGTTCTTATCGTCACTATTATCGTTAACACAATAGTATCACAAAATATTGTGATAAAATTTTAAGTCCATTTCACCCACCCCTGCTTACAGCCTTCAGATTGCAAGACGTATCCCAATGACTAGCCTATGGAGGGTAAAAAGGGACAAAATTAAATTAATAAACATCTTTAAATCATTAATTTAATGTACCATGAAATAAATATTTAAATAGTTTATTTAATAGGCATTTATTAAATATATGTCTTTAAATCATTGAAATACAAACTTATAATAGCTGATGCAGATAAATAGTTGTGTATTCAATTATTTCATGGTTCCTGCAGCGTCTCCATGTTAACCATGGGCGGGGTTAACACGGAGTCAAAATTCTTCAACTTTAGCCGCTACGCAGCCTGGACGGTCAGTCTCCTGCTTCGATGTCTGCTAATTTAGGACCCTATGAATCCGTTTTATTGTTTTCCATATTCCACTTTTTCTGTTTTTATTTTTCTGAATTTCATTTTAATCATATTTATTAACCTAAAAATACGTAATTATGGTGTGAATAAAAACATTGAACTAATCAGTAGCTAAAGGTCACAATTACAGTTTTTAGTTTCATATTTATTTTGTTTCATTTTTACTTTTTTTTTTTCCTTTTGTTAAAAAAATATGAAACTAGTGCATCATGTCACATTTTTTGATGCACTATTTGGTCTATTATATTTAAGTGTGTCAATAGGTGCATATGCTCAGAGAGAATTACATAGTTATTGTAATCCATTTGATTGGCTCCAATAAAAATGTTCTGGGAAAAAAAAAGAAAAGAAAAAGTTTTCTCTTGTTTCATAAAGCTCGCTGGCCCTGAAGCTTGCGCTTGGAGTTATTTTGGGAAGACGTCGGTTTCCAGAGAGTTTTCTCACCATGGCTGACTGGTTTGTTCTGTCTCTGTGGAGAGGAGACCCACGCTGATGGGAAAAGCCTCCATTATAAACCCCGCCCCTTGACAAACAAGTGTTTGACAAGCAAAATAAAAACATGTTTTTTTGCATATTTGTTAAAACCGTCACCAAGTCGTGACAGTTTGGTCTGAGACGGATCATCTGTGAAACCATGGAGCTCCTCCACCTCCTCCCTGAGCTGCTATAGCCATCTAAAGAAACGCTCCGCTCTCGACCTAAAACAACCAATCAGAGCCAGGGGGAGGGGCTTAGCGCTGCCAGTCACTCTCGTGTTCGCGCTGCTAAATGTGCTGATGGTGGAGAAACAACTCACCGTTCCAGTTAAACTGTTTATCCTCCGTCATCGGTGGCCATGCTAACTAGCCTTAGCATTAGCAGCTAACTAGCCTTAGCATTAGCAGCAGGCTAAGTTGTGGTGAACCAGCTGTAGCGCAGCAGAGAGCAGCGAGTACATGAGGGTGATTGACAGCGCTAAGACCCGCCTCTTGGCTCTGATTGGTTGTTTCTGAGTGGTGGATTTCCGGAGTTAGTACTGGGAGCACTGGGAGAAGGCAGAGGAGCTGGATTTTTTGACAGATTATCTCTTATATTGTCACATCATAATGATAATTTAACAAATATGTAAAAAAAAAAACAAAAAAACAACATTTTTTCATAAAAGTTACATACTGCAGCTTTAAACTATTTAAACATTTATTTATTGGTACATTTAATTAATTACTATTATTGCTCCATATTAGCGTTGTTGTATCAACTGTGTTTCAGGAGGTGGGATTTTTTTTTACTCAGATCATCTGAGCGGTTTGGATGCCTGTTAGAAATGCTTGCTGTCCTAGTTAAAGTATGACAGATAAGGAATCAAAGTTTCAACCTGTGTGTTTTCACTGAAGTGTAGAAAGTGTTGCTGCATCGTCAGGCCGTTGGACTTGAGCCCGGCAGATATTTGGTAGGACCGCGCCGCCTCTTTAGGAGTCGGGAGCGCCGCCACGGATCCGCCTCCGGGAAGCGCCTGGTAGTAGCAGGGCGTCTTGGCGGGGATCTGGAAGGAGTCCGGGCTGATTCTGTGGCGGACTCCGTTAGGGTGCGGTGCAGCAGCAGGGGGGTTCGCGAACATGCAGTCCAGCTGATCAGGATATGGACCGGTCTCTGGGGTCCTGAAGGCGTTCTGGATGGTGGGGTTGGTCTGATATCCCGACATCTGCTGCTGACCGTTGTAGCGGCCCGAGGAGGAATCTACAGAACAACTGGGGTTGTTTGAAATATTTGAGGCGCACGGTTCTAAAAAGTTCTGAGCTGGGTTTGGGTCGCTCCACTGGTTCCCCTTGAAGATAAACACCGGGTTTAAGGTTCCTCCTGCGTTCTGGTCCGGCAGAGGCCCTCCTATCTGAGCTGGTGGGTCTGTTAAGTCTGTAGGACTGGTTTTAAAAATCCCGTGCTGACGATATGAGAGGTTAAAGGTCATTTTTGTAGAGCTGCCCAGCTGAAGGGAAGACGGAACCGGCACCGGCACCTGCAGGCCATTTGACCCAGAAGAACCCATCAGAGGGAAGTCCAGGTGGCTCAGCTTCACCGTTCCAGAGAGAGGCGGCGGCGGCTGTCCCGCCATCGCCGGCCCTCCGTTCTGGTTCTGAAGGGGCCAGCTGAAGCTCTGCTGCCTAGCTAGGTCCGGATTCTGGTTCTGGACATTGACAGGTGGATTGGAGGCGGCGAGGTTGTCCAGCTGGTCGGAAAACACCAGGCCGCCCTCGTTCTGGAGCTGCTCTGCGACGTAGGACAGGATGTCGCTGCTGAGGATGTCGTTCAGGTCTTCTTTGAACACTTCGTTGCCGGCGTTGAAGTTCATCAGGGAGTTCTCCCAGCTCTGCAGCTCCTCGGGCCCCACGTCCACCGCCTCGATCAGGTCAGCATCCCCAAACAGCTGCTCCAGGGTCTCCACCATGTCCTGAATGGTGGGGTCCATCTTCAGCAGCGGCCCGACGACGGCCGGTTTGGGTTTGAGCTCTCTGGGGATGCTGACGGTAGCGTGGGTGTCCTGGAAGGCCACGTCGCTCAGGGAGCTGATGATGTTGGGGTTCTCATGCTTGCAGTAAGCGGCCCGGTCCTGGCTCAGCAGGCAGCCCAGTAAGGAGTTGGAGTTACTGGATTCACCGTCCAGCTTCCTGAGCTTCGGAGCGGAGCACAGATCAGGAACGTCGAGGCTCAGCGGCAGATCGTAGAGCTGCGCCTCTCCGGTGGCGAAGTTGAAGGGCAGCTGCAGCTGTCGGAGGCGGAGCTGCTCCTCTCCCTCCTCGTTCCTGCGGAGCAACAAGACGAGCTGATTCAGAACCAGCTCCGTGGACCGCTCACTCAGTCATCGAGACACAGAAAGACTCACGTCAAAGCTCTTTGTCGGGCCACGATAAATTCTGGTCTCCCATCCTTATAGACCAGCCGGGCGTTGGACTGGACCCACACCCACCGCCGGTCTTTGGCCAGCAGTCTGAAGAAGGTGAAGCCAGTTTCTCCGGTTCTGATCACTGCGCACGACAAGAAGGGTTCACCTTTCTGATTATCATTTTTCAAAAACAGCAGTCAGCATCATCTTTATCAATGTTGATGAAAACGGATCAAATTCGTCAGGATATATTGACCGAAACGTGCCAGTTATCAATAGAGTATATCCGTATCTATAAAACCAGACCATTTATCAAAATGTTTTAAATATTTATAAAGCAAAGTAACAATTTTTATCAAAACTTGTCAATATTTTTCAAAATGATCAATATCTCGAATTTTTTTAATCAATATTTATAAAACTATCAATATTTATCAAATCATTATCAATATTTATAACAAAATATTATCAAAATGTCTCCATATTTATAAAACGATTATCAATATTTATCATAATGTATGAAAATATATAAAATGTATCATCGCTTATAAAAAGTAACAAAATTGTATTACTATTGATCAAAATGTACCAATATACATAAAAAAGATCTATATTTATACGAATCATAAAAATACCAAACTGAATAAAACTATCAACATTTATCAAAATGTGTCAAAAATGTTTCAATATTTATAAAAATGTAACCTATTTATTGAAATATCAATATTAAAAAAAAAAGGTTCATAAAAATGTAACAAATTAGAAAAAACTATTGATCAAAATATATCAGTATGCAAAAATTATAATTTTTTTTATAAAATCATGAATATTTATCAAATGGTATCCGTTTTAATCAAAATGTATCAATATTTATAAAACATTTTTATCAATATTTATCAAAATGTTTAAATTTTTATAAGAATTTAACAAAAAAGTATCACTATAGGGCAAAATTGATCAATATGAAAAAGAAATCAATATTTCTAATTATAATTATTTACCAATATGTATAAATTTTTATCCAATTCTATCAATATTTATCAACGTTCATCAGTATTTATAAAAAGGTATCCATATTTACCAAAATATATCAGCATTAGAATGAATCAGTTTTTATTTGACTCATCACATTAATATTTACAAAGATGTATTTTTTATGAAACAGAGCATTTTTTGTTCAAATGTACCAGAATTTTATTTGAATTTACAAAGTTAATCCAGGTGGTGGCTTGTTTTAGGCCAAACTGCAGCAAGACTTTCAGAATATTTCCTGCCTATAGAGGAACTTCTCCTCATTTATGGTGAGGACTGAGTTATACTGGAATACTAAGATGACAGTACGACAGAGGTTGTAGTTCTACCACAGTAAATACTTCGTACGTACTTCGTAGGTGCTTGTCGGCGCAGTACATCATGTCGGCAGCGTGGACGAAGCTGTAGCCTGAACCTTTCATGCTGATCTCCACCTCATTGTAGCCCAGAACGATCTTCCCTCTGTGGACACAAACACACTTTAGACGAACTTCGTGTTTTCTTTTCCCGTTTTTTTTTTTAGAATTTATTTATTTTCTTTCATGTTTTCTGCAGGAAGCAGATCGTTGTGCTCGTGTTGTTTAACGGCTGAAGGCCAGGGGCAGACGCGTACCTGCCGTCGATGCCGATGGGCGTGAAGTCCAGCTTGTGTTTGGTCTGGAAGATCAGCGTCTTCGTGCGGATCTCCAGGATGGATGGCTGCTGCAGCGGCGTGGCGATGGCGAACAGAGCCAGCTGCGGAGGAGCCAACGCCCCGTTCTCCGACATCCGGTTCTGACCGTGGAGGAACTTCAGGCGGCCGCGGAAGTTCAGAGCCTGAGGATGAAGAGACAGCGCTCAAAGCGTCTGATGAGCTCCCAGGTTATTTCAGGGAGAAAAGGAGGCGTGTGTGTTACCAGGAAGCCGGAGGAGTTATCGAGGAGGCAGCGGAAACGGCAGCAGAAGTTTCTCTCCAGGAAGGACGAGTTTTCAGGAGGGATGGCCTGCAGGTCGTAGGCGACCACATTGGTGCTGATCTCAGAACTGCTCTGCTCACCTGGAGGGACGGGGAAACGGTTTCAATCTCGCTCCCTAGTTTAGGGTTCAAGCCTTAAAAAATGCTGACATTTTTCTCCAAAACATCCAGTCAGGAAGTGGAAAAACAAATGAGCCAGTAAACACACAATCTATAGAAAACAGATGGGACACAATAAGTAGAGTACAAAATTTAAAAAAAGGAAAAGAGACAAAAGAAATCCTGGGCTAAATAAAACAGACATGCACAACACAGAAACTAAACACAGAAAACAGACCTATAACAAACAGGAGTTCAGCTACAAATACAAACGTAAATTAACTACAAAAATGATTTTAAAAACACTGCAAAATGCAGTAAAGGTGCAAAAACTGGAACACTTATAAAGAATCAAAAACACAAAAAAGTCAAAAAGAAAGGTAAGGCACAAAAACCAAAGAAAAACATGTTAAACAAAACCTGTTTCCATACCCGAATGAGAAAAAAAAGAAAGAGATGTAGAGAGGACAACAAAGTGGTTCTGAGCTGCGTCTCTGACCCAAATACAGAAAACTTTGTGCAAAAAAACAAAAAAAATACAAGCAAAACAGAGAGAAAAACAAACTAAACAGGGCTGGTTGGTGGAGCAGAGCGAAAGCTGAAAAAACCCCAACAAAAACATTCAAAACCAAACACAAAACAGATGCAAAACTGAAGAGCAGAAGAGTTTCTACAAAAGCAACAGAAAACCTGTCCAGAAAACAACAAACTAAAAACAATGATAAACAAAAATGATAAGTCTTTAAACAAGCAACGTGGATGTATAAAAACACCAGAAACAACAGCATGAGGATGAAGACGGTGTCTGTGAGGTGTTCAGGCTTGGAGCTTGTGGTGTGTTTTCCCCTGGGGGGGGGCGGACTTACTGGGGCTCTCGGACCCGTCTGTATTGGGGTTGAAGGAGAAGTGAAGCTGGCGTCTGAAGAGAGTGCGGTCGTCTGCGTGGATCAGCTCGAACACGCTCTGATGGACAACGTCGGACTGAAGGAAAAGGACAGGAGTTAGTCATATTGATCTCCAAATGTTTGTGTGAGTCTGGCGCCCCCTGGTGACTGTACCAGCCTGTTAAACATCGAGAACTAAGAGGTTCATTCCTGCTTTCATCTCCTCCCCAGCCGACCTCACATCAGCTCCATAAAAGCAGAAACTAATCACCAAAGCAGCTCCTTCCCGGCTGAAAACACACACCGTGTTGTCTTGTGTTGTTTGCGAACCACGTGTTTCCCCCCAGGGAACATTTTTTGTGTGTGTGTGTGTGTCTCTCTCCCCCCCCACCCCACTCTGAGATTGCAGACGTGTTTAACCCCAGTTCAAACGGATGTGTTTACGAGTCAAGAGTTCAGAGCCGACAAAGGAGTTCAGTTCTCACGCACTCTCATGTGATTCAGTGCGAGTGTGTGTCAGTCAGCAGGTCGTCCAGCTGAGACTTCATCTGCCACGCAACCAAAAAGTGGGAATAACTGTTTTTTTAGAGTTCTGGTGGAAGCAGCGAAAAAAAACGTTTAAAACTTCCATCTGAGAGCATTTATTTACTGGAAACAATAATGAGTTAATAAGTTATTTACAAGCTGATGAGACCTTCTAGAAACTCATTCTGGATGAGGACAACTCAGAATGAGGAGGGTGCTGAGGACGGTAGAAGAGAAAATCTCCATAGCAACCATTAGTATCCATCTACCAACACAAACATAAACACATGGACTTTGCTGCTGAGAAGCTCAATGTTGGGCTCAGTTAAAGTCCAAATGGAGCTTAGCAAACGCTCCAGGAGGGTCGGGGGTGAAGTGAACGGTGAACATGTGGAAAAGGGATGGGGTCCCTCAAGGGTCTGTGCTCGGACCGTTGCTATTTTCTCTCCATCTGCTTCCTCTTCTTCTACATTCCTTTAATGTAACCTTTCTCTGTTTTGTTGATGACCTGCAGCTATGTGCAATTAACCATTGGAAGCTCTGCTGACCTGTCTATCTGCAATTAGGAGATGATTATCTAATAATTTCCTGCTTCTTAACGCTGAAAAGACACATTTGATGGTCACTGGACCTCAAAATTTTCACTATTTGTCCCATTTGAAAATGCAGAGGTCCTAATCTAGGAATGTACGTCCTCGCCTATCAACTACTGAAACCCTCTCCTTTCTGGGTTACTGAGGAAACGTTTTAGAGGTCTACAGATGCAAAATGCAGCTCCTTGCATTCTAACCAAGACTGGGAAATACAAGTCTTTCTCTGTTCTCAGGGCACTGGCCTTTTAAAGGTTCCTAAACTTAGAAAAAAACACATGCTTCTTCTTTTCGTGTCCTGACTTTGTGGAACAATCTCTATCAAGATATGAAGCAGGAGGAGGTTTTTAAAGCAAAGATAAAGACCCACTAGTTCTCTCTGCCCTGTGTCTTCTGTTTTATGGACAAAATCATCTATTAATTCAGAAAACTATTGCGAAAAGGCAGTTTTTCCACAAATACTTTGGAGTTACGTTTCACTAAAAAATGTGCGAATTTCTCTCAAATAATTTGGAGCTAAGTAGAGCTAAAAGGAATAATGGGATAAATTGTGATAAACCAATTATTTAAATAATCATCTAATTTAGTAATTGATTAATAGTTAATTGGAATATACAGACTCAAAAAAGGTTATATGCTGAAAAAAAAACCAAACACTCAGAGCAGTAATTAAGCCAAAACTGTACAAAATATATAAACATTTTGTATTTAAGATAAAAAAAACAAAAAACAAAAACAAACCTTTGTCTGTAAATATGTTCTACCCAAAACTCCTTAAGTTTTAGCTTCACTCGATTCAAATTCACTAAAATGATACTATGTTATTGAATTTTAGGCTAGAAAATGTTTATTTTCTTTTTTATAAATGAATTTACTCATTTGAATCTTTTAATGTATTTCTAATAATGCATAAAAAGGCTCAAGTAGTTAGAAGATTGGGCCAATTTTTTAATCGGATTAATTGTCAGAATAAATCGATAGAACAATTGATTACTAAAATAATCATTAGCTGCAGCCCTGGAGTTAAATTACACACACACACAAAAAAACACACAAAAAAAAATTGCAAATTGGCAAAATTTCCTTGAATAACTTTCACAGAAAATTCAGCAAATTTTCAATGAGTAATTTGGACTTCCATTTTAACAGAAAAATCAACACACTGGCAAAGTGATTGTGAACAATTTGGAGTTGCGTTTCACAGAAAAAAATCTGCTAATTGATGAATGTTCCTTGAATAATTTGGAGTTAAGTTTCACAGAAAAATCAGCAAATTTTCCACAGATAATTTGGGATTACGTAATACATCTGCAATATGCAATTACCTGAAACATGAGGCCAAACCAACACACAAAGGCTTTCTTATCTAACCTAAGTCGAGTAGAAGTCCTGTAAGGAAGAAGAAGAGCGCACACAGAGGACCCAGGACTCTGTCTGCTAGTAAAATCTGCACCTTTTTAAGGTTTTTATTGTAATTTTTTGCTTATTATGGACAGTTTAGGTTGATTTTCCTCCTTTCATGTGGAAACAATGAAAAAAGTGAGTGCTCCAACAGAAGAAGACCAGAGTGTATCTGAGGGACAGCTTTCAGAGGAGGGATAATGGACTTCCCAGGTGATTTGTTTTGCTCAGAATCAGCTTGCTGTGTTTTTACCTGATGGAAGCCCAGGAAGTCCTGGATGGTGGGGGACGTGTAGAAGACGTAACCCTCAGCCGTCACCACCAACACGAAGCCGTTCAGCGCCTGCAGAGCACAGAGGAGGAATCGTTGCTCTCCGATCGGATCACGTTTGCTGTGTTACTCTGAAACAAACCCAAACCTGAAGCAGCAGGTCTCCCTCAGAGAAGCTGACTCCGTCGATGGAGGTCGCCACAGTGGAGAAGGAGGCCGAGAGCGAAGGAGTCTGAGCGCTCTGGACGTTTCCTCCAAACATCAGGTCCCGCTCGCCACTCCAGGTGGATCCATTGTGGCCGGCTTTCATGACGGCTGCAGGAGAAGAAAACAAAAGATGTTTTTAATATTTAACTCACTTCAGGTGATGAAGCATGGAGTCAGCAGGGGGAAGAGCTTTTATCTGTCTGTGTTTGTATCAGGGTGGAGTAGCCTGATGCTTCCTGCAGCTCTTCCTCTTCCTCCTCTTATCACTCAGACAGAGCGACTCAATAACAGGGGAGAAAAGAACGGCTGAGAGCAGCTTAAAATATCCTCTCAGAGAGGAAGCAGGTGGGCTGTGAAGACGGAAACTAGTTTAATGGATGATGGAGGAGGGAAGTGGACGGATAGGTGGGTTAATTGTTCATCAGAAGTAACCTGCTGGAGTTTGAAACGAAGAAGTGAAAGCTGGCTGCAGCTGCAGAGTGAGAGCACTGAGCGTGTTTCTGCAGCAACACCGGCTCTGAAATCCAACCCTGGTCCTTGTTAAAGGCCAAACGAGGATAACAGGCGGAGCCAGAAAATTACCCGTTGGACTCGGTGATCTGAGCTCAGCAGGGAAGGGGACTTTTTGGGGGAAGAACGGCTCTGTGTGAAGTGGTCGACGGAGGCCTCCGAGGCTGACAGACACTCGATCGATTGTGAAGCAGATCGCTGCTGACGGAAACGATCCTGAAGGACTGAAATGTGTAATTTGGAGGCAGCGGATGGAAACCCGGAGATTATAAGTCCTTTAAAAAGCAACACAGATCAGTCAGAAAACCAGCACACTCCTCACAGTGATTAGATGTGACAAGCTCAAGCTATGAAGGAGGAAATGCTTCACACCGAAGCTGTGACTGAAAGTTTTAAAAAGTCAGGCAGACGCATTTTTAATGGGGAGATCCACAATAAGAGACATACTGCAAATAAATGTTTTGTTAAGTGATTGATTTAATATTTCCACTTAAACTATAACACTTTTATTTCCATTATTACATCTGGAGACATTCTTCTTCCTTTTCTTCGGTTTTAGTTTCCATGTAATGAATGTTTCAAAATGTGGTTCGACTGGGAATAATTCAGTACTGCTATAGGACCCCTGGTATTCATGGGAGTTGGGTACCAAAACCACCCATGAATACTTGAGACCCCCCCCAAACACTCTCAGAACATCCTATTTTAATAGTTTAAACACCATATATACCATATACCTTAATATGCACAGTGGAAACCATCATAGCACTACAGCACAAGCTAACATCCACGGTCTTCCTTATCTCCACTCTTGGGGGTTCAGCCAATCAGTGCCAAGGAAAATGAAAGCTGCTCCTGGATTGGCTGTTTCACAAACACCTGCCAACAGCATGTCAAGTAGTATTACACTGAGGTATTTCAGTTTTGAAAACTGCATTTTCTTTTTAAATATGTGATATGTTCCAAGTTAAAAAAAAAAAAATAATAATTTGGAGTTACGTTCCACAGAAAAATTAGCGAATTTTCCACAAATAATTCGGAGTTGTGTTCCACAGGGACAAAAAAAAACAAACAAACAATCAGCAAATTTTCAACGAATAAATTGGCAATACGGTCCACAAAAACTAGGCAGATTTTCCATGAATGATTGAGTTATGTTCCACAGAAAAATCTGCAAATTTTCCATGAATAATTTGAAGATGTGTTTCACAGAAAAATCAACGAAGTGGTGAATTTTCCACATAGTTTCCAATTCCAGAAATAGCAGCAAATTTTCCATGAATAATTTGGAGTTATGTTCCACAGAAAAATCAGCTAATAGGTAAATTTAACTCTATAAGTCAGTCATACTTTGCTGTTACCTCACAGTTTGAAGCTTAAACAACTCCCAGAACGTTAGACTTTATCTGTTTTCTATTAACTGGCCTCAGTAAGGAAAAAAAACAGCAGCTCTGACTTTTTCTTTCAACACTGGAATGTGAAGACTGTGATGGATCAGTAATATTTTCAATGTAGAACAGGCAGAAAAATCTACCTCTGAGATTACATTTGAGGTTCTTCTTCTTGCTGTTTGGGAACTAGGGCTGTAACGATTCATCGAATGGTTCGAGTACCTCGATAATTAAAATTCCTCGGGGCAAATTATCTGCCTCGATGTTTTATTAAATTATGTTTTACTATTTAGCGTCATGCGTTTCAGTTGGATAACTATTTGTGTTGCGCAACGCTCTCACTTCCGCCAATGTGTTGTTGACAAATGCTAAGTGCAATTAGCAAAACAGAGGGTGACCAAACGTCCTTTTCCTCAGACATGTGCAGGTTTTCATCGCTTTTCGGGGGACCAGTAGGCATCCTTAAATTGACTGGTGCGATGTGTGAAATACGAAATTTTTTTATTGGTCGTCCTCCCTGAGACGCTGCCTAGTGGTGGTTTGGAGCGAACACTAAAGTGTAGCTTTATGGACGAACCGGAAAATACATTTCGACCAGGATGGTATGACATCCAAATCATCCAATCACTCTAGATGAATACATAAACACTAGAGTATTTTTTTTTTTTTTTTTTTACGTGTCTTTGTCAGCCTGCTTCTTTTTAATTTTTATTATTAAATTGAATATAATTTCATATTTTTGTCCAGGTTGACTGAAAAATGAGCTATTATTGTTACAGGTTAATTTTCTGAGCTACAGAAAAGTAATTGTTAAGGATGAACAGATATGAAAATTTGGGATGATATTGATATCCAACATTAATATTGCTGTTATGGCAGAATTTACCAACATTTTATCAAATTTCTCCCATCTAATTGTCAGAATAATTAATAGATTACATGATAACTAAAACAATAGTTTTCAACAGCCCTATTGGGAATGTTTAAAAATCAGGCAATTTTCACAAAGCGACTGTTTGCAGCTTTAATTCTGGCCTGTTGCTGTCTGGCCTTTTGGTAAAAACACTGGAGTTGTGGCTCATAGAAAATGGGGGAAATCCCCATGGCAACCAGTGATTCAGCATTCTCCGAGTCTTGTGGTTCAAACATGATTCAGCAGCTCGGTCTTTGTTATCTTATCCAACATCAAACAGGTTTTCAGACTATAAATAGGGCTTTAAAAAAAAAAAAAAAAAAAAAAAAAAAAAAAAAGTAGATGTAGTATGTTTGGGTTAAGAACTAAGGCTGGATTGGAACAAGAATGGGCTGGTTGTTTATCTCAGGCCTTTAAAAATCATTAATATAGCTCGTCTGGTTAAAAGTCCACAGTTTTGATCAAATTCGCACCTCCAATCTTACACTAATGAGACAGCGAAGACAAAAGGGGTGAAGTCTGTTTTCCCTCTGCTTCCAGTCTTTATACTCAGCTGGGCTGCATCTATGAGGAGTTTGGATGGTGAATCTACTGGATGAAGAGAGAAAACTGGAATCATTTCCTAAATTCTGCCAATGGAAAGAGCCCAGAGCTCCAGTAATCCCAGTAAATGCGATCCTGGCCAGTTACAAAGGCAGGAACAACCCAACCAGATGGGCTGCTTAAAAATGAACAAAAGTACAAAGGAGGGAAACGTCCCAGAATCAGTCTTTAAATCTGGTAACTGGGAGTTTCCTGCTGCAGGAGCCAAGTTTAACCTTTTATACTAAGGAATCCACATTCGTGAGTGCTAACACAACTCTCTGATCTACAAAACCAAAGTATGAAGAGGGACACATCTTAAATTATGAAACAGTCGGAGCTGAATGCCAAAGCAGCCGCAGGAACCGAGACAGAAACTCGTTAGAGACATGGGTCGGCCTGTTAATATGTGACTCTCCTTGTGATGATTTACACCGCTGCATGTTTCATTTACTCTGCTTAATGGAGCTGCACATTCCCAGAGCGCGACTCCGTCTTTTCACACGAGGAACGATGGACGACCACCCACCAACACCAGCTCTAACACCCAGACGACGCGAACCCATAAATGTCTCCCGAACCTAATCATGACCGATTGGCAGCATGCTGGCTTCCTTTGGAGTGACAACATGCAAAGATCATGTAAAAACACACTCCTCTTTAAACCCAAGCTCCTCCGCTCCGACTCTACTCCGAGGGAGTTTCCTTTCAGATGTTTTACTGCTCCCAGGACACGCCATTAAACTCGATTTATGCCAAGACTCAAGAGCAACAATCGATTTGATGCTGTCTCCCTTCAGCAGTCCTCAGGCCGTCTCCCTGCTGCAGCAGCGCTTCAACACGATTGGATGTGTTCAGGCTTGTTTTATGTGTTTATTTACTCAGAACTGATTTTACAGAGCTGAAAACCTGCTTTATGGCAACAGCATTAGGACAATTTTCACCAGGAAGCTTCTAGAAACAGACTTTTCATAGCTTCAGTCACTGCTAATGATTGATATGACCTCAAAATTATTCAAATTTTACTTTTTTTTTTTTTTTTTTTTTTTTTTTTTTATTGAACTAATTTCTGCAAATGAAAAGCAAACACCTTCATGTTTTAGTAACATGAGGAGAAAATATTTGACCTTGTTTTGGTTTGAAATAACAGAATATGAGCTAAAAGAATGTTTGACTCCTGTAGCTACGTTTTGGACAATTTCTGATAAAAATCAAACATTTAATGAAAAAAGGAACAAGATGTTTTGACAGTAAAACATGTTTTAAATGACTGAATTCACAGAAACCAGACAGAGAAACTTTTAGGAGTGTAAAGATAAGCTAGACTGATTTCAATATTATAAATATTACTTCAAAAGGTATAAAATCCCCTAAAGATGAAAATGAGTTTTCTGCATCAGAATATTAACACAGTCCATTACTCTAGAACAAAGAGGTGACTTTAATGACACTTTTAAATTATCTGAACTGAAACTAGACTGTTCTTTTTTGAAATGGTCTGTTTTGACACTTTTCGTGTTTCTACCACAGTAAAGAGAAAAGAAAAATGACTTTATCGAGAAACCACTACTTTCAGCAAGTCATTACAGCTGAAATCTGCATCATTTTCATAATAAAAGCATTGAAAATACTGGTAGTTCTCACTGTCATATAGCCTTGGTTTGCATGAGGTGCCTCAAGGCTGTGTACTCGGATCTATGATCTATTTTTTTACACCATTGACTTTACTTTCATTGATGTAGCAATGATACACACATCTAGGTCACCACTAGAAGAACTTTAATACTTAATGCCACTCTCGTGTCCATCATCCTATCACTCATCCTATCCCTGATGTTTCACACCAATGTGATCAAAAATACAATCAAGTAATCTCATGTTTTGAATAGTAACCATCATCCAAATACACTTTTCAAAGTTTGGCTGATTACTGCGGATGCACAGGAAACAAAATCTTATGAGCTGCTCACTGTAATGTCACAAAAATGAGGTCAGAGCAAAGGAACTGCTGACGACACACCAAAAACTTCCAGAAATCAAAGCGAGATACATTTCAAAGAGAAACCAAACACGGCTGAATGCATTCAATGAATGAAGAAGTCTGAAAAATAATGAGAAGATGCAAACAAACGAGGAGCATCTGGATGTGGTGCGCGAGAGTGACGACGTGTTGTTTTCTCTGTGTCTTCGGTTTCCCTGTTGCCTCACAGTGGTTTTGGTCTGGGCATGCTCAGAGCACAGCGCCTCGACACAGTCATAGCTGGAGGCCATTCGGTTTAGTGGTTCTGTGTTATTACAACACCACTGAGCTATTTTAGGCCTGACAAGAAGAATGGAGTCTGATGCAGAGGAGAGGAGAAGGTGTGAGTAATTAGCAGAAACTCGGTCAAACAAAAAGGAGACAAAGTGAAGATAAAGCACAAGGAATGAAAGGATTCAAAGAAAGTCTAACAGAGGAGCTGACTGCAGGTAGAAGTAAAAACCGAGAAAAGCAAAAGCACCACAGGTGATTTCAGGAAACCCCAGTTCTCCTTCTGAAAGAGTAGAAACCCACTTCATGTACCCCTTCACCTCCAGCGCCGACGTTTAACCAGAAACAGCTGACTCCCAGAGCCGTCATAAAACAGCAGAAACCAAACCCTCCTCCTCCTCCTGATGAAGAGCAGGCCCCGCAGCGCTCCGTACGGCCCCTCTCCAGACTCATTTGGGTGATCAAAAAGACCCGTCTGGTCCTGAACTCAGATGGTTTGAGAAAAACAAGAACTGATCCTCTGGTTCTGCTGGCTCCACACGGTTATCACAGACTTAAAGAAAATTCAGGAAAAAAAAATCTAGAAGGAGAGACCGAAACGTGAGTGATGGGTTTGTGTTTTGAAGGTTTTCAGCTACCAAAAACTTCCTGTTTTGCTTAAATTAGACACCTGGGGAACGACCAGAACACATTTCTGTGTTCTCGTCATCTTTTGTAGGGCTGAAGCGATTAATCACATTAACCGTGATGAAATGATCATTGAAATAATCGTTAACCAATTTAGTGATCGATAAATCGTTAACTGGAGTATACAGACACTAAAAAGGTCGTTTGCTGAACAAACCCAGACCAGTAATGAAGCAAAAACTGCACAAAAATGTATACATTTTGCATTTAAGTTAAACAAACAAACTTTGTCTGAAAATATTCTACCCAAAAGACCTCAAGTGACAGTTTTAGATTCATTTGGTTCAAATTCTGTAACAAAAAATCTCCTATTAAACATCTTTTGCTCTCCAAGTATTAATCGGTCAATCCAATAAATCAACAGATCAGTCCTACAGTGTACTGACGTTAAATCAAGTGGAAAGAGCTGAGCTTTTCACATGTTGATGTAGAAGCATTTATTTAGCTGCATATGCATCCTTTGCTACAAATGATCAAGAAATGTTATGTTATTGCATTTTAGGCAATAAAATGATTATTTTTTTATTTAAAACGGAATTGAATAACTCATATGGATCTTTTGATGTATTTCTAATATTGTATAAAAAAGTTTTAGGTGAAAAATTCGCAGAATGTGCCAATTCTTTTATCCGATTAATTGTCAGAATAATCGAGATTAATTGATAATTAAAATAATCATTAGTTGCAGCCCTAATCTTTTGCCAGGATGAATATTTTGCATTTCTATCTTTCAGTTTTTAAGAAAACACTTCAAGTTCTCAGACTTTCCAGCTTTAGCTCTTCCTCTTGTTTTTTGTACTTGCTGACCCCGGCTCCAGGCCTCCTCGGCTCTCCCTCCCTCCCTCTCGCTCTCCTCCATCCCTCCGTCTTCCAGCACGGGCTCTCCTGCACTTTGTGGTTTCTCTTTGACTTTGAAACCGGAGCGCTGAAAGGAGTCATTGTTCTGCCTCTCTTTGGGCTGAAGGATGACGAGGCGGTGGGGGGTGGGGGTATGACAGGAGATCAGGATCAGGTCCGGACATGAACGCCGAGAGGTTTCGGATTCTGACTCAGTCTCTGGTTGTAAATCATCTGTGCGAGATCCAAACATGCTTCATCTGCTGTGTGACTTCCTGTTTTGTTCCTGTCCCTTTGATCAGTGACAGCTGCTGTGATCTGGCTCAGCTTCATGTCATCTGCACCACCAGACGCCATTAAACGTCTATTAGGGGCTGATTGAACTGGCAGTGTTCCTCTAGACCGTACGGAACCATGGTATTCCTTACATTTCTCCACATGCATGGATCTCCTCTAATCAACATGTCTCAAATATGTATCAGTCATATATCAGCTGCTGATCTGAGGTAAAGTTCACACCCACATGATGATAAATGCCACACAGAAACATGAAGCTTACGACCAGAAAGAACAGAAGAACAGGCACCAACAAGGACCAGGAGCTGACGCTGCAGGTTTTTAATTTCCCTTCTTAGTAAAAGGGAAACATTTTTAAAAACAGAATTTAATGTTTGCTAAATAGAAAAGCGGGCTTTAACCTGACTCTTCTGCCTGAAAATCTCAACCACTCGCTGAATTATACGCCTACAAACCTGGGAGCCCGACACTAAATGACAGGGTAGCGTTTCTTCTGCGTTGGTCCTGACTAAATATACGCTCTGGAGCACAACAACAGGCTCAGAAACAGATGGAGACATCCTGAACTGCGACTGAATGCAACAAGAGATTTTGGTGAATTGAACCCCTGTAGAGTTTAAACAGCTCTCTAAGGTTGGACTTTTCCAATCCCAGTCTAAGGTTGAGGGTTTTTAAAGATTTTTGAAATATTCAGAAACTTTTCCATTTAAACCACTTTGATTCCCAGAGTTTCATCTCCACATCAAAACCTTGGTATTGGACTGGACTTGTCTATCTGACAAGATTCTGAATCAGGACATACAAGTTCTCCTCTGATCTGTGGGACTCCTCAAGGCTTAGTTCTGGATCCAATTCTAATCCGCTACAATTATTCAGTCTCTGATACATCTGATCACCTCTATGCAGATGACATCCAGTTGTATGCATGTTTAAAACGGTTTTCTTTCGTCTCCTACATGAAACTCTGCAGATGCATCAACATTTACAGATAAATATTTATGTATCTGCATATTTGTTGCCAGAATACTGTAGCAACAAGATGGTGTTTTTACAACTGGGGCAGCTGATTAGCACCTTAAAAACTCAAATACCTGAACCCCAAATCCCGGGATGGTGGAAATAATTATTTCAGTGATAAAGTAATCTACAGATTATTCTGACAAGTAATCGAGCAATCGCATAATAAAATTAACCTGTTCTGTAGTAGCTACTTAAGCTAGCAAAAGAAATCTATGAAAGAGAATTGCTAGTAAAAACAATTCACTTCCTTTAAAAAAAACAAAACAAAAAAAAACAATTTAAAATACAATTCAAATAACTTTTAGTTGAAAGTATGAAAAAATATTTTTAAAATGTAAAAACACAAATAAAATATTTCATATTACTTTTAAAACTTAAAAAGAAAACGAATTGAGGCAATAGTAAACAGTGTCTTATATTACACTTCACTTTAATTCTTAAGTTTGAAGTAGGAAAAAACTTTTTTTTTTATAAAATAGGTATTTCTAATCTATTTTATTTATTTTTTTTTTTTTTTACATCATTGCTCTTTTGATCAGCGAGTACATGTAATGTTCGCCAAAATGTATTTCCTTGTACATATATAACATGGCAGATTCTGTACCAACAACTACAGATAGAAGTTAGTCTTTTGCAAAGACTAACTTGTCATGCATGTCTTGCATGTCATAAGTCCTACAGCATCAGCCTTCAGTCTGAGGCTTTTGCAGATGCAACGCAAGACTGACTGCTACTGGAGATCCTTCCTGCCTGATACGAGTTGCAACATTTAATTTCCTTTTGAGAAAATAATAATTAGGAAGTAGGTTACTCTATAATTATTTCTATATTAGCTTGAGCATGTTCATTCTAATCCAAACGCACTAATTTCCGTCTCATTGAAGGGTTTTCCTCCACCACTACCAGCAGGTGGCAGGTGGAGCTGGAACGGCAACATCTCCTAGATCTGAAGCTGTTCCCAGGAATAATCCAGCAACACAGTCCCACCCACACCTGACCCTGACATGCTGCTGACCTCTGACCCTAGACATGCTGCAATTATGCTGCATCTTTTTTTCCTTGGTATCCATCTGTCAGCGGGCTGCAGTTCTAAAGTTCATCTTCTTCACAGAGTGGATTTCATCACTCGGTGTCTCTCCAACAAGGACTTAAAATTCCTGGCTGCTGTCAGAAATTATCTTCACGCTGCAGGTGTGTGTCTCCCTGAGGGGCCAGGCTCCAGCTTGGCAGCTCAGGTTAGGAGCAATGAAATTGGAAGGTTTACTGATGCTCACCTTCATGCTACATCCGTCAGTGAGTGTAAAAACAACGTTAAATATCTTAATCAGACTGAGGACTAGAAAACATCCTGGTGTCTACAAAGTAAAACTAACAACTGGAGAATCTGAGAAAATATGTTTTATAATTTTGTTTTATCATCTCTCACTGGCTTGAAGTCTCTGGCCCTCAGGCAGCGCTGATGACACCGAGACCTGCTTTTCATGAAAACACAGCAAAGACACAAAGACAGTTCTGTTCCCAGAAACACAGACATGAAGGAAGGAAGGGTTAATAGAAGGAAGGAAGGAAGGAAGGAAGGATTAATAGAAGAAAGGAAGGGTAGCAAGTAAAGTCAGAAAGATAGTAGAAAGGATGCAAACAAAAGAAGGAATGAAGAAACTAAGGAAGGAGGGACAGGAGAAAGGAACAAAAGCACAAGAGCAGAAGGGGAGGAGGAAAAAAACAGAAGCAATGAAGAAAGTAAAGAAGGAAGACAGGAAAAAAAAAGAAAGAAAAAAGGAAAGAAAGAAACCATGTCTGATGTTTGGGAAGGCTCTTTGTTCGCTTCAACACAACTGTAGGAAATTCGGATAATTTACCGTATTTACTGCTCACTTTCAACATCTACACACACACACAGCTTCGCGTGCGAACTTTCAACCCCGACATCCTGAGCTGAAAATGGAGAGGAAGGAGACCGTCGGAGGAGAGGATGACGAGAGAGAAAGAGAGAGAGAGAAAACATTTAGCATCATTATTCTGGGAGCGTGAACACACACACACACACACACACACACACACACACACACCGTGAACAGCTGCCAAAAAGTCTGATGCCTGGCTCGCCACTGGTTTGCATGATTACATGTTCTCCAGCTTGGAGCTGCCGATGGGCCGGGGGGGTTGAGAGTAAAAGATGAGAGCATGAGGAGACTTCAGGGAAAGGGGGGGGGCAATCAGGAGTAATCTATAATGGAGTTTGAAGCATAATGTAGCTCTGGCGTTCTTATCGCTGTCGTGCCATGGACTCATTGAGGACAGGAAACACAGCCCCCCAGACACACAAACAGTCTCACACACACACACACACACACTGAAGTGAGTTCTATAACTAATGAGAAAAGAAGCTGGAGGTGGCCAGGGTGAAGGTTGTTTCCGACACAAGGAGCCAGAGAGTGGCTGAGCCCCCCGCCACTACAACCATCCGTCCTGATCCAGAAACACGGTGGTGGTGGGGGGGGGGGGCAGGAGGCGGTCTCAGGGTTTTACTGCGCGTGGCAGCAGTCGCCTTCAACCGGCCTGACTCAACTCTGCAGACAGTCTGACACTTCAGCGGTTTTCTCTACATTTCAACCCTTTTTTTACGGGCAGCGCAACTTCCGACTCATTTTCATGTTGGACCCATCAAAGATCATGAAGGTCCTTAAAGGGCCAGTTGTGCCAGAATGTGTCGATAAAACCCAAAATATTAATAAATACCTGTCGCTGCATTCCATAAGTACTTCCTAAATGCTGACCTTTTCACATCTATCAGTCCCTTCAGGATTTCACGACTGTTTTTGTGATTTTAATTTAGAAATATTTGCAAGAAATTTTGCAATATTTGCACTGATGTATGATGGTAAATGTGACTTTTTGTGTCTCGCTGCATTGATCACAGACAACTTGACATCAAGTAAGGCTGAGGAAACAGTCGTAGAAGTCAGAAATACTGCCACCTGCAGGTGGGAGTTAGCATCACTTGAACCCAGCGTTTTCACAATTTTTGCGGAAAGTTTTGCAATAAAATCACAAGTATGCATTAGCATGAAAAATTGGGATCCGTAGATTTTGAGTAAACTTCTGAGAAATACTAGAGGGACTGATTGACATAATTTGGCAGTATACAAGGGGAAAACTGCTTTTATTTAACTGATAAAATAATATTTGGGTTATTTTGAAGGTTCCATTCATGTGTCCCTCCTGGAGTCTAGAGGGCCACATAAAAAGCTATGGCGGCCGGATTTGGCCCCCAGGCCCTTAGTTTGACACATGGGGTGTAAAGAGTTAGTCCACTTTAAAGACTAGACTTGAAATTTTCCGCTTTGATGAAGCTTCTAGTTAGACTGGCTTAGGTTATCCTGAGCTTTCTCTGCAAGTAGGCTGCTGGAGGCCAGACTGACCATTTACTCCGCAACATTCTCCTACTACTCTCCAATTTAGCATTTTTTCGTTTTTACCTTTATGTTCTCAGTTTTTTTTTTTTTTTTTTTTTTTTTTAAAAGCTACATTTGGCCTGGCACTCTGTTTAACTGTCTCTCAGTGTTTAATCCCATATATCTCCTAGACAAGCTAAGCTTTTCCTGCGACTAGGTCACGATAAATTTTGCTGGACGATAAATTGCGAAATGATCTGCCAGTGGAACAAGACATTTTTCCCATATTATAAATTAAAATATCTTGTTCCACTGACAGATTATTTCACCTTTTACTAGAACTTTTTCATCAATATTAAGGAATTATTGACTTAAAACAAGCTCCTATATCAGTTGAAAAGTTACTTGTAAGTTAGTTTTATCTCATTTCGAGTGGATTGAAGATATTTGCACCAGAAACTAGACCAGAAATACTCGGTGAGATTTCGTGTTTTTGCAGTGAAGATCAACCAGATCACACTCAGACCAAAGTGTTTAAACATCTGCATGTGCGTAAGGAAAACTCTGACTACAGCACACATGAAAGCCAACCCCAGTCAGCAAGACAGGAGGTGTTGAGCCGTTTCTGGTTTCCATGGAAACACTATCAGTTTGATCAGAGACGCTCAGCTCTGTCTCATCATGTCAGTGCGAGGCACCTGCCCTGCCGCAGACTCTGTTTCCCCCATTTTCTCTGCGTCACTGTCCTCTGTAACACACTTAAAGCAGAGCAGGCCTCTGATAAACTGCATTTCATTAATGTGAACCGATGATTATCAGTAAGTACTATCCAACTCAACCGTCTAAGGCCGCTCACTCACACAGGCCTCTATGGAAACATCAGGCTTTTCCTCCTAAGCAGAAAGTGGGATGTTTTGCTAAGAGTGGCCTAAACTACGGTGGCTGACGGATCAAGCAGGGACATACGGTGCAAACAGGTGTAAATGCACAGCAAATGGTGAAACCAGCTACAAACATGAATAACGCAGATTTCAAAACACATAGATACAAAAAAAAAAAAAAAAAAAAAAAAAAAAAAAAAAAAAAAAAAAAGACATTCAACAGAAAAACACCGCAAACAAAAATATGCTCCAATCAGAGAAAATAGAAGCAAAAACATGCAATCACAAATACAAAAAACACAAATGCAAATGAAAAATACTGCAACCACAAAAAAAAAAAAAAAAAAAAAAAAAAAAAAAAAAAAAAAAAAAAAAAAAAAAAAAAGACATTCAACAGAAAAACACCGCAAACAAAAATATGCTCCAATCAGAGAAAATAGAAGCAAAAACATGCAATCACAAATACAAAAAACACAAATGCAAATGAAAAATACTACAACCACAAAAAAAAAAAAAAAAAAAAAAAAAAAAAAAGTACTGCAACCAGGTGGAGATGATTGTGTTGAATGTGCCTTAATTTGGGAAGTTTGAGTGTAAATCAGTTCAATAAAGTAAGTGGATCATTGATCAATATTTTTGAACTATATTTGCTTGAAGATCCCTATGATTTTGTTGCACTATTTTCCCAATGATTTTCATGTGTATTTGCTTGATGATTTTGATGTTTTTGCTGATTTTGCTGTATAACTGATGTTTTTATGATGTGAAGCACTTTGAACTGCCTTGCTGCTGAAATGTGCTATACAAATAAGGGGGACGCTGCAATTCGTAAAAACAAGAGCAAGTAGGAAATGCTGCAAACTCGCACCACAAAACAGAAATGCTCCAGACCCCTAGGGGGAGTCGACCAACAAACTGCATGGGACTAGACCCTCAGTAAAGACGTGATGTCATGCTTTAATGGGATCCCCTGATGAAAGATGGAGGAAGGAAGAAAAGGTGTGTTATCCTAGTGGTCTGGAGCACTTCTGCTTTGTGGAGCAAGTTTGCAGCTTTTCATATTTGCAGTTTTGTTTTTTTTTTTTTTCCCCTGTGGTTGCAGCATTTTTTTTTGTTGGCAGCATTTTTCGGTTGCATTTGTGTTTTGCATCATCCATGTGTTTGCGGCGCGTTTTGCTGTTTGCACTTATCAGCCAAAGCGTCTCACATTATAGTAAACATTCAGAGTCTAATCACTCTAAAAAAACGCTACACGTTTAGAGTCATTCTGCTTAGTCAGGAAACAAAGGTTTATTACTATTCAAGAAATTTATGAACAATAAAAAAGTATTTTATTTAGTATGAATAGAGGAGTAATCAAAGTAATCGAATGACAGCAATGCTAACAGATATAACCCCCTACACGGCCACGGACTGAGCTCTGCTGGAGGAATCTGTCAGTGTGGTCATCCGTTTCTGAGATGAAACGCTCCCATGGAGGCCATTTTTGTCCAATCTTTTTCTTATCGTTGGCTCATGAACCGTGAAGTCTGCAGAGCTCTCTCCGACCTCCTGGATGAGTCGTTCATGAACTCTTGGAGTCATTCTGGTCCACCTCTCCAGGGAAGGTTCTCCACTGTGGTTCTCTGCCATTTCAAACCCTTAGAAATGGCTTTTAAACTCTTTCTTTAGATCAGGAGGATGATGTGTTGCTTTGAGAGATCTTTTAGCCTACTTCATGTTGTCAGACAGGTCCTTTTAAATTGGTTTCTTGATTCTACAAGTCTGGTAATAATCAGGCCTTCATGCAGCTGATGAAACTGACCTGAAAAACGAGATCAATCACAACTGATTCATGATTTACCAAGGGAGCGATTACTTTTCCCACATAGGGCCAGGTTGGGTTAGAAACCTTTTTATACGTAAATGATTTTAGAAATCTATTGGGGCTGAACGTGTGGCTTTTTTCCTCCTATAAAGTGGTTTGAGATGAGGTTTGCTGTGATTTGATGCGATACAAGCAAACTGACGTGAATGAAGTTAAACTGAATGTAGCCGGGGTGAGAAGCTGCCTCCAGGTGTGGCCTTAAAGCAGAACCCTGACACTCTGTTCTCACCAGCTGTTTTGGATCTGGAATAACTTCAGGTGGAGGTGATGTTTCCCGGTACCGCTGGGCCCGTTCTGCTCTGAAGGCGCTGCGGTGTCACTCAAATCTATTGAATCAGAGGAAATCCCAGCCGACCTCAGAAGCTTCCTCCCTCTGTTCAGCGGTGGGTGCAGAAACCAAGAGGAGCTTCCGCAAACTGACATCACCGACGGTGTGATTCAGCCGTACCCATAGGTTAGACACCCAGCTTTAAGGTGGAGCCGAAAGTTGCGTCTTTATCCCCAGCAGCATCTAACGCTGCTTTACAAAAGTGAAGAAAATGTGCTTTAGTTTTCACCAGCTTGAAGACAGTGTGATCCTCCTCTGAGATGAAACGTTCATCATCGGTTTAACACCAACAGCAGCCTGTAGCTTTAAAATCCTGAAACGCGCCTGTTTCTTTTTATCCGCTGCACCACGAGCTGTGGGCGCCACGAAGCGGAAGTGGTGGTGCCGAAGCTGCTGCTGTGGTGAAGCACACACTCTCCATGAAGGCAGCTGATGGTTCGTCATTTCCACTAATGCTGCCTGAGTTCTACCAGGGGAGGACGGCGGACAGCTCACTGCTTGGTGCCGCTTTAAAGGAAGTTACACCTCATGAACGGGAAAATGTGAGAGTTATATGCAAATGGCCGCTTCTCATTAAAATACACAGATGATCATCAGGAACTCAGTTACTGAAACACGACAACAAACTCCCGGACCGATTCTGCTGGTTCTCTACGGGAAATATGGACCGGTTTTATCATCATGACAAAGTAATAAATATTTACATTGTTAAAATATATAGAATTAAAAAATTGTATTAAAGATTAAAATAATAAAAAAAAATGTTTACTAAAATAAATTATACCATTAGAATTAATAAACAAAATTACAATCAAATCTATTTTTAAAGTTTATATTATTAAAATATATATTCTTTACAAAATTATAATATATTTCACTTTAAAAGTATTAAAATATTGTTATTAATCATGAAAGCAATATTGTCTGTTTCAGGTGTCTCCTCATTTATTGCATGATTTATATGCAAATAATGCAGAAAAAAAATTCCAAATAGTTTCTGCTTCCAAATTTTATTTAAATCTGGCCTGATTTAAATACTTTTTGATTTATTATTTTCAGGCTCTCTGATTCTTATTGACCTTTTTCTTGTTTGTGTAATATTTGTTTGCATTTCTGTTGATATTCTCAGTCTACTGGGATACAGGGAACAGCTCCAGGTTTGGGTGAACCATAGCAATCCATGATTTTAGTTTCCTGATACGAACAGCAGGGTGGAGAACCCCAGGGTTCACTGCTTGGACCAATTCTCTTTTTCTGGTGAGATTATTAGACAACACAAAGCTAGACTCAGAGAGAGGACTCTTCGACGGAGCAGAGCCTGGAGATAAAGCAGCACCCCTCATGTTGCTACAGAAACAGGAGACAACTTGTCCACTGCTCCATGGAGCCTCATCCAATCCTCGATGCTGTCTCACATCTACCAACACCTTGATGTGGCAGCAACCTTTCTACAAACCAGGAATTTCTCTGGATTCCTCCAGATGTTACCAGAACATTAACAAATGATATGGTTGGAAATGTGTCTCAGAAGTTCATGCATCATGAGTCAGAATCTCCACTCTGAAGGTCTGTGTTGAGGTGCTGCAGCTTTGTGCTGACTTAAAAGGTTGAATTATTGATAGTTTATATATAAACAGATCGCAGACTTTCAAATAGGGACAAGAGATGACAGGAAAAAGCTGGAACTAAAATCTCAAATAAAAAAAAAAAAATAAAAAAAAAAATAAAAAAAAAAAGAGGCCAGCCTTCTGCAGCTGAGCAGCCAAACTGTGAGGACTCAGATAGTCTCTGTCTCCGAATGGTGGAACAGGAAGGGTGGGGACAATCTGCACATGTGCACAACTGCCGTCCTACTACAACTACGACAGAGACTAACAGACAGCAGAGGAGCTGCAGCAACAACACTGAAGGACTGAATATGAGTCTTACCTGAAGTGTGAGGAGGAAGAGGATCATCAGCCATGAAAGAGAAGGAAAACAAAATGCATCAGAGAAAAGCAAGCTCACATTTCACAGAAGACACCGGAGCTGCTGAGAAATCAGGTTGTTCAGGTCGTCAGAGAACAAGTTTACATGAACTGTAGTAACCTGCTGGAGTCAGGAAGCTGCGTCCTGGCCTCATTTCTGCTTTCTCTTTGCCATTTATGAGGACTAACACACTTTGGCCTGGTTGCAGGTTAAATACCAGGTAAATGAAACACAAGCAGACTCTCTCTGACCTGCATCAGCATTTAAACGCAGAAATATCAAGAACCCACGGAAATTCTGGAGGAAACACGAGGATGGTGAGCAGGTTGAGTCAAGACCAGAAAAGCACTAAAAATATTCATTCTTCATATAAATATGATGGATTTCCTCATAAAAACCCTTCGACACATTAGTAAAAGCTCTTCAGCTTACGACAGACACAAGCAGAGCAATAATAATACCAATAATCAGGTTTATTTCCTTCCATCTAATCTTCCCATATTATGCCCCTATATTGAAATCAGATAGTCTCTGTTTTCACTGTGATCAGTGGATGAGAAGCGCAGCAGGAAGCCATCTTCTCCTAAATGGACTCGCTTTGTTTTCAAATGAAACATGAGCCGACATAAACTGGTCCCAAAGAGCCACCAGACAGCCGGGGCGTTACTGCAGAACCGAGCGTGACCACGGGCCGCTCAGATGCGGCCTGGAGCGGCAGGGTTTCTCAGATCAAAGGATCACTGACTATAGGATTTAAAATATTAGGGAACACTTTCCAGAAGCAAACATCAGGATTTTTCATTAAATAAGAACATTTTAAGATTGTTTTTGACACTTTATCAGGTTCTTGGTCAGTTTAGAAGTATCATTTCTGTGTTTGGAATAACAGAAATGATTATATTAGAGCTAAATCCAGCTGTGGACGTCTTTTCTAAAGCAGATGGGATCAAAACAGCTGCAGGGACTAAAGAATCTTTATGAGAATCGGAAGATCCCGCTTTATTCTGTCCATCTAAACGAGATTCCTGATCAGGATTGTCCCACCTTCTGCTCCAACAAGTGTTATTTGTGGATCCCAATTTGTTGGCCCTAAAAATAAAATGCTGCAAGGCTAAAAATATTCCCAAGGACTGCGGCACACATGGCTGCTGATTGCTTCAGCTGCTGCGCCATGCAGCCTCAATAGGAAACACATGACAAACAAGCTTTCAAGCAGCTGGAGGGGGGACGGGGAATCACTGCAGCTACGTTTTACATCCTGCTGCCGTGTTCCAGCCTGGATCTGCTGCTGGGCTCCCGGTTTGAAGCGTCTGCTGGTCGGACGGTGAAGATCAGGTGTCTGGTGGCCATTAAAGGGTTAAAGCGGAGCGGTTTCCCAACTGCAGCCTTTGTTTTGGTGTTAGGAGCCGGCGGCGAGGACGGCCGGTTTGCCGACATGTCTGAACCAGATGAAAGGAGGCGCCAGCTCCTCTTTCATCTGCAGGAGCTCGGGTATGTAAACAAGGAGGCGCTGGGGCTCACAAATCAGAGCCCAGTCAGGTTTCTGGTTCAGTCGGTCAAACAGAGGAAAACTTCTGCTCCTCCAGCAAACAATGCCATCATCACAACAGATCAACTTCCAAGCACATTTGTGAAAACTGAACTACGTCTCCACTGACAACCTGTTGAAGGAATCTGAAGCTAAATGAGGCTAAAAACTCAACGTGCGCTTTCCTGTTTAGGCCTTTTTATCTGAACAAACACACAATCCTGAATCAGCAGAATAACCCCAACTCAGGCTCACAGAGGGTTAGCCCTGATGCTAATGGAGCAGCCTGCCCTGGGTTTAGTCTGCCAGGCCACAGGCCCTCCATGATGGGACCTGTTGGTTCAGATCAAGAGAGAGATGCTTCCGTCAGTGGAGGGTAGAGATGGGAATCGAGAACTGGTTCTCAGTAGTTCAGTTCTAAGTGAGAATCGAATCGATAAGTGAGATCGATAATGGAATGGGTATCAATAAATTCTGATCAGTTCCCATCCCGAGCGGAGGCTGGAGAGAAACGAGCAGTCCAGGAACCGCAGAGAGCATGAAGTGGTGTTAAAGAGCTCTGAAACCTTCGGAGAAGCGCCGTGAATCAGCGACTGAAGATAAGCTGACTGTGTTAAAGAGCTCTGTCTTCTGGCAGCTCCTCGTGTCTTTAATGACCCACGCACACTCGCACGGCTGCCTATATAAACTCTCATTCATGAGGAGAGAGGTGCGGCAGTCGCGCTGCCAGTAATTTTCCACCATAAAAATCCAACCAAACTGGATTCCCTGTCATCAGAATGGGAACGCTGCTGCAGCTCCGGACGCGTTTCCGAAAACCTCAGCGGCAGCGTGGAGATCCCAGTGAGTGTGTCCCGTTCGCCGCTCACTCAGGGGTTCTGGTCCACATGCCGGGGCTGGGTTTCTGCTGCAGGTGCATGACCGACCTGTACAGGGGATTATCTAATGAGGCTGCAGAGCTCCTGCTGTTATCTCTGCTCTCACAATTAAAGCAACAAGTTTACGTGTCTTCAGCAGCTGAAGCTCAGATAAAACGCAGACAGTCGCTGGTTCTGCTTGTGGAAGTGCTTGTTTCTAGTGGAAGAAAAGAGGCAACAGGAAGCTGGAAAGATGCAGCTCATCAAATGCTTCCAGGTGTCAAAGGGAATGCACCACAAAGTTCACACTCTGACCCCGTTTTAACTGCAAAAACAGTGAATAAAGGATTTCTGGTCCAGTTTTTACTGCTAATATCTTGAATACGATTGAAATAAGACAAAACTAACTTACAGGTAACTTTTCAGCAGATATAGGAGCTTGTTTTAAGTCAATAATTCCTTAATATTGATGAAATAGTTCTAGTTGTAAGTGAAATAATCTGGCAGTAGAACAAGACATTTTAACTTAGAGTATGGGAAGTCCCGCTCTAACTAATCAGTTCATAAGTATGAAAACGGGGACAGATTTGACGTGAAGTTATTCCCTGAGGTATCCTGATAACCGTCTGTTCCAGCTGAGAAAAAGGCCTAATCTAATCTGCCGTCCCTCTGGGAGTTATCGCCATTACTGGAAAATGTCTCTGAGCTACCTCTGGCTGGGACTCCGTTATATAAAATACATCCGTCTCCAGATTATCTAATGAAAAGAAATGCTAACTTTGACACATTTGGGTCGATAAAAGAGGAAGTGAAGTCAGGAAGCAGCTTGGTCTTCTGTATCCTGACTCTGGACATGTCTGAGCAACAGTTTCTCATTTGAAAATGGGTTTGCAGTCAGAAACGGTGGAATATGACAGTAAATATCCATAAATATTTATTCAGTAATTACAAATGTTAACATGCGAAGAAGTCAACAGTAATTCGAAGAATCGTGTAAATCCTTAAAACCTCCACATTAGAAAGATCTGATCAGACAAAGTGGCTGCAAATTGTTTTCTGCATCTTATTGGGTAAATTCTTGCTGAGAAATTTCGTGAGCGTAATTTAACCCATCTGGAGATCTCTCTTCACAATCAGAAGGATTTGTTAGACAGCACTCATCGGATTGACAACACTCAGAAAAATGAGAAAATCCAAGGAACCTGGTGAAGATCTACAAAAAGTTCTTCAGTCCAAACAATTATGGGTGAATCAAAGACAACCAAATGTACCCCCCTCAGATGAAAGGAAATATCCCAATGTGGGATACTGGGCCAGTCCCAATATCCCACATTAATATTGCTGTAATGGCTGTGAACAGATATTTACACACATTATGTTCATTTCCCTACCCTTTCAGTATCGTGAAAAAAAAAACAACAACAAAAAACGTCCATCAACATCACTTCTCTGCTCATGTGACCGTGAAGGATTGTGGGGTGTTTACCTAACAAAAACCTCATGACCCACCGACCGACCCCCCCTCCCCGTCACGTTCCACAGTAAAGTCAGTTTCACATCAACTTGGACAAAGAAGGTGCTGACAGAGAAGCAAGGCCCTGCTCCAAAAACAGCTCCTCTGAGCTGGATCAAAACTAGCAGCCGCCCGAATGCTTTCTGAAATATTTGACAATGACTAAAGGTCCAGCTGTGATGAAGTGAAGAACATCTAGTCCTGGGATGTCCTTGAAGTGCTTCAAACACAGAGGTGCTCCTGTTGAGACACAAAAGCACCAAACAACCTGAAGAGGCTGCCTGAGGGTGAATTACTGCCATGAAAGATCGAGCTTTAATCTGTGGGATCTCAACTTAGTACTAGTTGTTAACTTGCACAACGCTGGCTGCTGATAAGGTGAAAAACTCTTCGATGAGGACGAAGGACAGGTAGCTGCTGATAAAGGTTTTCACGCAGCATGAAGTCATGGTAAGCGGCAGCTGCAGGTTCAGTCCGAGCTCGGGTTTGGCTCCAGCTGTGGCTGGATCAGAGGTTAGCAGACACCACCAACCTCACCCCAGGCGCTTCCTCCCACCCCAACTTCCTCTGACAAGCATCACTTCCTGAGATTAGTCACCGTGCTTTACAGGTTTCCCCGTGATTAACCGAGCAGCGCGTGGAGCTGAGGATCCAGAGGAGTCCGTGCAGCCAGCGGACCCGTCCTGGTTTATATGCTGCTGCTAAAACTCCCTCTCCTGCTGCTCGCAACCAGGGTTTCTCAAGCAAAGCTGGGTTTCCGCATAACCCAGCTTTGGGTGAAAGGTGCCCTGCGGTTTTGACTTTCAGCAACAACTGAGAAACTGTCGGTTTCAAACTAACAGCTCTGCAACCTCTGATCGAAGATCACAAATCTGATCTCGGAAAGAAAACAGAATACCGGGTTGGAGCGTCCAGAGGCAGCCACAGAGCAGATTCAGCCAGAAAGTTGCTGAGGACAGTGAAGCAAAATGAAAATGCAAAGCATTTATTTGCATCAGTGGAGATAAAAAGGCAGATAAGGCCCAGCCGCAGCCTTGCCACTGTGTCTCATAGTAATTAGCTACTTAAAAGCTAAGCTGTTAGGTGTTGGACGCAGAGACAGAGCGGAGACAGAGACAGAAACCAGCCTGTTTGATTGTCTGGCAGCTTTGTGCACAGAGGCAGCAGAGTGGCATGAACACACAGCTCATAAAGCGAGCGCTGGAGTCAGAGTGACGGGATGTGAGGCACCGATTATTGATCTCTGTTTGCTCTGAACTAAACTATTTACTTCAGGGAAAGTTTAACGTGAACAAGAGTATAAGGGCTGTTCAGGTTTTTGGCCACGTCATCTCACTTCCTGCGTACCTCCAGGAACTGCTGGAGCAATTACATGACGAGCAGGTTGTGAAATTTCTCAGGAAGCAGAGAGTATCACCGCTTTCATTCTAGTCAGTGTTAGCATTTGAGACATTCTGAAAGACAGCTCCGTGGGCTTTTACCGCTTATTAACTGGATTACTTTCATCTATTGTCATGAAAACTCCCCAATTCAACATGCAAACATCAATTTAGACTCTAGCAAAGGAAACTTTAGAGAAAGAGAGACATCAAGACTGAAAATAGCAACCAGGTGCTAACAGTTAAAGCACCTGATGAACTGGTCATCGGTGTGACCACCTTTGAGGAAGCACTTGCTGATGCCCATAAATCTAAGAAGGGTTAGAAGGCCATCAAGCTGTTTTAAATCTGTTCTTCCTTCTACAGCGAGAAGGTTTGTTTTCAAGTGCAAAATATTTAAGAGACCCGTCAGTCGTCCTAGAAAGAATGCACAGTTCTGTTTGGAGAAAGCTTTTTTGTCTCCAGAAACAAAGCACTTCTTTTCCATGTTGTGTATCGATTCTTTGTAAAAGTGAACCAAGTGTTTAAGACTTATGGAGATAAATAGTCATATAAATGCTTAAATCCATGTGTCATATGAGGGCAGAAGAGAGATTGTTGCAAAGATCACGAATCTATTGAATCAACCATCCAGTGTCATCACATGCTCGCTCAGATGGACAGGTTGCTGCAGAATTAATGACTCCATGTAATCAACCATCCACTGTTGCAACATGGTCGTTCAGGAGAAATTGCTTCAAAGTTAATGCCTTGATGCAAGCAACCATCCACTGTTGCGTCATGCATCGTGCATGACGCAACAGTCTCTCCTCCTGAGAGGTTGCTGCAAAGTTAAACGAGTCTATGGAATCAACATCTAGTGTCACCGCATGCTCACTCAGACGGAGGGATTGCTGCAGAGTTAGAGACTCAATGCAGTCAACCATCCACTGTTGCATCATGGTTGTTCAGGAGGAGAGATTGTTGAATCAGCCATCCAGTGTCACCACATGCTTGCTCTGGAGAAGGGATTACAGCAAAGGTAAGAACTCGATGCAATCAGTCATGTTCTGTAGCCAAATGTTTGCTTATGACAAGGGATTGCAGCAAACGGCTTGATGCAATCTGATGGGGTTTTTTAGAAAACCCTTTGCTAACTGGGATTGTAAGCTGGGTGTGGCTTCATTGTGCTACAACTAGGATCAAACCAGAATGTACGTAACTAAATGTGAATTTGTCTATAGGACTGGACTGGTTTGAGGATTTATCTCTGAATATAAACTGAATCCTAATAAATGAGAAACGATGACCCTTGATCAAACCAACATGTCCCACAGTGACTACCTGCTGGTAATTGCTCACAGGAGTTAAATAACCATGTTTCCTTATGGAAAATTTGACTTGAAGGTGTTGCTTGTGAAACAAAAGTTGGTCGAAACAAATTGGTGTAACAGCAGCACAAAATACCCTGTAACAGAAACGACCAAAAGCAGAGGTTCAATAAAATACTTTCCATTTTTCTACCCAACTAAGTGTAAAAGTTGTTTGCACCAGTTTTACCAGTGTAAAGGTTCATCAGGAGCCTGCTTATCTCAACAGTCAACTTCCTGTGAGTCAGACAAACCTTTTATAAACAAGCAGAGCTGCGTTTTCTGACACCACGAGCTGTTTTCTTTAACAGCTTTTAGATCTGAAGCTAAAAACAGCCCCGGATCTCACCGTTTAATAAAAGCTTCAACTCGTCTGACTCGTGCAATAAGCTCCTTTAGCCGATACTCAAAAAAAAAAAAAAAAAAAAAAAATCTGAAAACGAAAAACCCAATCAGCAGATTTAAAATCAGTGCTGATTGTGGCTGCACGCCTGCATGTTTCTGCTGCTGTTCCCCACATGCCTCTGCAGGTTTCTACTCGACCGCCCGCCTGCTGTGTTTTGGCTGCACTCCTCCGAGGAGCAGAGGGTCTGCAGGTCCGATGCTATCGCCGAGGACACACCGACTTCCCTCCACACCAACCTCCATCACTGACATTTGCAGAAGCTGTTCTAAAGGAATAAATGCACCTCCACACATCCTCCCCTTCCCCCGTTTTATTCTGTTGACAGAACCGGTTTGCTGAAGCAGTTTAAAGGTCTTCTCATTGGACTTTGTCTCCCCTGCCAATACAAATATTGGTGTACAGACTCCAGCAAAAACCAGTTCTGTCTTTTTCTTTTCTTAATCCTCTTCCCCTTCCTCCGCGCTGAACAATAGGCCCCGCTGGATGAAGTTCCTTCAGCAGCAAACAAATGAACGACAAAGATAGAAAACACTGAGAAAACAAATCGATAGAGAGAATAGAAATCTCTAAGAACTGTTTTTGTTGATTATAAAAAATATTTTTGTGAGTTTTTATTCAGACTTTCCACTTCTTGTCAGTCCACTGCTTTTACCTGATCATGACAGCATATTCTAAAGGGTCAGCTTTAAAATGAGGAGGCAGCTCATAACACACCAGACCTCAAATCTGAAAGTCGTGATCTGGACAAAAGGAATAAAAAGCATAAATAAATAAAAAAAAAAAAAAAAAAAAACATCTAAAATCCAACACGAGATCTAGGAATGTTAAAAAAAAAAAAAAAATCCTGGTCCTAGAGAGGAATTATTATGAAAAAGAAGGGTTGAGGTTTGGAAAATCAGCAATGTGTCATCAGGAGATGGTTGCAAACTCAACAACCATGAATAAAAAGTTGGATCATCTCTGAATCAACACAAACTCATTCTGCTGTTTCTAATAATGTCGTGAGCTGCGGATGTTTGTGCTCAAATACGCTGCTTACAGCTGGCTCTATAAACACAGGTAGCAGCTCGGTTCAGAAACACTGTCTGGTCGTTTAATATCACCAACTTTACACCTGCTGGCAGCCTTTGGAAATGTGTTCGGGTTTCAAAGAGCATTCAGGAAGACGCATCTGTTCGCAGGAACACTGGGGAAGGAAGGCCCCGTGGTTTTCTGTAGAAACCCAGATCACAACGGAAAAGAGCAAACATTTACTTGAAGAAACTTTTTCACTGTCATAGCTTTGAGCTGTGGAAATCCAAACCTTGAATCCCCGTAGCGCACTTCTACACCGGAAAAAAACACCTAACCTCACCAAGTTTTTCTGCTCTAATTTTTACTGCAAATACCTTGAATCCACTTGAAATAAGACCAAACTAACTTACAGGTAACCTTTTCCTGTGATAGAGGAGCTTTTTTTAAGTCAATAATTCCTTAGTATTGATGAAAAAGTTCAAGTTATAAGTAAAATAATCTGCCAGTGGAACAAGACATTTTAACTTACAATATGGGAAAAACAACTTGTTCCACTGGCAGATTATTTCACTTATAACTCAAACTTTTTCCTCAACATTAAGAAATGCCGACTTAAAACAAGCTCCTATATCTGCTGAAAAGTTACTTGTAAGTTAATTTTGTCTTATTTCAAGTGGATTCGAGACATCTGCTCTGGAAACTAGACCAGAAATGGTGAGATTTGGTGTTTTTGCAGTGCAGTCTTTTTTTAAAAAAATATTCAGTAAAATATTTCAGTTTTTGCTACAAAACTGATTTGGATTTCCTCAACATTTGTAATATTAGCAAATCCAACAAATTTTAACCAATGATTTCATCCTTTTTTAACATTTAATCATTTTCTTTAAATGTACTTAGTTAAATCCATAGTTTTTCCTTAAAGTTGGAGCTCTTAAAATCTGTTCAGCTGTATTAATGGTCTCTTTGTTGCCATCATGGTCAAACTTTGGGAAACTCCCCCCGAGCAGATGAAGGAACGTTCAAAGAGAAGCTCTGAACGACTCCTGAATCAGGGCAACGGCTTCACTGACAGCTGTTTGATATATTTGCCTTTAGGTTTGTTGGAGTTGAGCTAATTTGTTTTCTGCTTAATAAAGTGTGTTAGCATTTGTGCTCCCATCCTATTTCCTGTTATCATAATCATGAATAAAGCTGCCACAAATCTTCCTGCCAGCCCTCGTGAGCAGTAAAATTCACCAGAGTCCAGCCTGCATGTCCCTCACAGCAGGCGGCTGCTTTAATTCATGTGTGAGAAAGAAGCCGGCATCTGACAGCCGTGGCATGAGTCCAGTAATTCAGCGGTTTACCAGCAGGGAAGCGACTCAGCTGACCTTTGATCTGGAAAAAGTCCCTAATATTCCTGGACTTCTGTGTGATCCGAGACCAGAATCACTTCAGTCTGGCTCATTTCACTCCAGGATGTAGACAGGTCCCAACCGAATGATGTCAAACCAGCCAAGCGTTTCCTGCAGGCAGAAAGCCGAAGCAGCTGCTGCGCTGAAAATGGTTGGTGTTTATGTAACGCCTGCTTCAAACTGGGCTGGGAGCGCCAACACCAGTTTGCGTCTGTTGACACCTCGTGTGAAGCTGTCAGTCAAAGAGCAGGAAAAAGCAGAAGTGGGAGCACAGCAGAGACACTGTGTTCACACACAGGACTCTCCTCTGAGTTTGTCTTAAAATGACTTGACCAACACAAGCGGCGTGATTTCTAAACGCAGTTGGCCAAGCAAGAAGGAGGAAATCATGACAACAAAGAGCCACCTCCATCTGGAAACTGAATCAGAGAGAGAATGAGGAAGGGTGTGTGTACGTTCAGAGGGAGAAAATGAACACACACCAAAGAAAAAAAAACAAAAACGTGCACACAGAATTGAGAGTGTGGGTTTCCTAGTGCGCAACGAAGGAGGGAAGTTCAGCGGCGCTATTAAAAAAAAAAAAAAAAAAAAGACCACGAATTACAACTCTACACATCCTCAGCTGGGGCCTCCTCAGCGGCGCGATGAAGACCTGCAACCAGACGCGCGCCTCCAGACATGCTGAAGGCGCAGGCGGCTCCGTGTTGGTTAACTCCACCGTGCTTCGCCTCTCAGGAGCCACGAATCCGCCTCCATGCAGCAGCAGCAGCAGCAGCAGCAGCAGCAGCAGCAGCAGCATGGGTTGACTGCGTGCTCCTTGCACTTCTTCAGCGTGGCGTCGTCGTTCCGACGGGTTTTCTCTGGACTCGGTGCTGCAACGTTAGAAGCAGAACCCCCACACGGCACCAGACTAACTGGTTTAGCCATTTGACCAGTTTAATGCGTTCTCCCACTACTCTGATGAAGCCATCAGGTTGGGCTTGGTGGAAGTTTCTCCATCTCTTGGTTTATATTATTCATATTTTTGGTCAGTCTGTGGACAATTTTCCTCTCTGGATTTAGTTTTTTCTTGCCATCCCACATCCTTCTTGCTCACTAGAGATTTTAATCTAAATCTGATGGTAATTTCTGGTTTTATTTGCAGCTCTGTTACTTCTTTCCATTTCTACTGATTTTGAGGAACATTTTTGTTGGCTTCTTTGTTTCTTTGCATATTTTTTAACATTTTACATCAAAGATCTTCTTTTGAGATCTGGGACATGTTTAGTGTGATTGTTTGTATTCTGAGACATCTTTAGGGTTATTTTGTGTCTTTTTTGAAAATTTCCCATTTTATGCAGTTTCTGATTTATGAGTCCTGAGCTATTTTTTTTAATAGTTCTGTTAGATTTTCAGAATATTTTAGATGTTTTTTTTTAGCCGTTTCTAGTTTTGCTCATCCTTATTTTTGCATTAATGTATGGCTATTAAGCCTTTTTCTGTCTTTCTCAGTTGTTGTGAAGGTCTGTGGGGAATGTTTAAATGTCTTTCAGGCTCTCATTTGAAGTTTTGGATCGTTTTTCATTGATTGTCATCTCTTTCTGTTTTCTATTTCTATATGGCTCCCTTAGAAAAACATTTGGGACATTTTCTGTTGGCATGTGGCTCATATTTGGCAGTTTTATGCACATTCCCAGAACAGTTATTGTGAGGGTGTTGGAATATTTTCATATCTTTCTGGTTGTTCACCTCTGTGGACCGTTCTTCATTAATATGCAAGGCTTTTTAAAAGATCTTTTTATGTCTTTCTTTTTACTTTTGATTCATTTGTGAGCATTTTGCAACATTTAAATCTTTCTGATTGTTTTGTTCATCTTTGGGGGACATTCATTAGTGATTTTTGATTTTTTTCTGTTGTTGTGACTCTGCGTTTCCACTGGGATAATAGAGTACAAGGGTCAGTTACAGTGGAACCCTTTGGGCCCCCTGTTGTCCTTGTTTAGAAATCCATCCCAGGGTGTGGTGTGTGTTTAAATAACACTTGAACAGTGTGTCCTGCAGCAGCTCTCAGGTGGTGTGCTGGTTATCCATCAGGTGGTAGACGGTGTTTCTAGCATTGTCCAAGTTAAAATGAGGCTTTGCGGTCACCAGAAGGAAGAGAAGGAAGACACAAAGAAGAAAAGAGAGACAAAGAGAGACAGGGAGGACAAAAACGGAGCCGTGTCTGAACATGAAGGAGGTCTGCTTCAGAAACTCTGGAACAATGGCTGCGTTGTGAGCTTTGGATATGAGATCAAACCCTCGGGTGTTTCCCAGCAGCCCCCTCGTCCCCAACCTGCAGCTCCGCCCCACGCTCGGGGACAAGTCGGAGACAGCAGAGGAGTCGAAGGATGGACAGAGAACTTCTCTTTCTGGGCCACATCCCGCTGGAGCGGACGCTGGCCTTCCCATGAGCCTTCACTCTTCTGGGTTTCAGCATCACAGCGGGCCTCGCTTTGCCGCCATCCAACAGCGTCCTCGTGCTTTACATGCCACGTTAAACATGTCGGCCATTTACAGCCCAACAGAGCCGAAACAATGTGTGGAAAATATGCCGAGTTCCCCCGACGGCAAGGTTGAGTTTACCCTCCAGAGGCCGGAAAATCAAAGCCATTTCCTGCCGAGTTACTGTCCTGGTCCCTAATCACTAAGGGGGGTCCTGACAAGCATCAAGGAACAGCAGCCGGCGGGGGCACTCAGGCTGCCGGAAAAAACATGTGCATGTCTTAAATGTTTGTTACCTTCTGGAACTTAACGGTGACTTTTCCAGCATTTATAGATCATTATATAAGGTTGCTTACATGTTAGCTTCACAGGAAATTGCTTATTTTTTCCGCCACAACCTGCAGGTTACTTCATGAGACTTGTAGCTTCTGCTGGAATCTACCGAAAACCCGCAGGTTACCTTCTACAACCTACAGGTAACTTTCCCAGAATTTAAAGATTACTTTTGGAGACAAACCTCTCTTAATACAACATTGCATCCTTCTACGTGGAGGAGTCGCATCCAGTCAAATGAGAAGAATCTGCAGGTGAGTTACAGGAAGAAATCCTGCACTGCATCAGATCCTTATAAACTTAATTTTATGAACCGACTTTCAGCTGTTTAAAGTCTGATGTTTTATTGTTTTCAGTTAAACCGGACCTCGTCCTTTCATCCAGTCCACCTTGAATCGCTTCCTGCCTTTAAAGTCTGCTTTTATTTGACTCTTAAAGAACTTTGCGGGTCTTAAAAGCTCACATGTTAACCCGGTTTGGCATCACAATTACAGGGGAGGGAATAAACCTGCAGAACAACTTATGGCAGAAAATTATTGTCATTACACCTCCACACATCCAGGTAATTTAGCTCCCATCCAGACAGAAAGCTTTGACAACAACAACCCAGAGTCCTGCAGCGTTTGTGTGACCAGACTGGGCGGTCAGAGGAGGAGATGCCCGGCGTGCTGGAACAGCTTGATCCATGGAGGCATCGGTCTGACAGTAACCAGACACCGACCTGCGCTGACTAATAACTGATGATCCCGAAGCAACAGGCTCTGCTGGGCGTATCCCTTGGCAACAGGTCGCGAGAGGAGAGAACGGAGACCCGAAAGGTTCTGTTTTCTGCAGAAGTTAAGGAGAAGCTGATGGGGCCGTTAGTCTCCACCAGTCTGACTGAGATTTCTGGCTGAAGAACAAAAACTCCTGCTGATGCTGCAGCAGTTTCGTTTTTCTGTGACGTGGTCACGCATCACCTCCGAGCGCCAATTCACCCTCTGTCTCTACAGCCGGACGAGAAAGCCGAACGTTTCTGAACAGAACCAGGAGCTGATTCTGATTTAATGTGGACCACTTCTTCTACCACTGGAGCTTCACATCCTGAAGTTTGCACACATTTGTTTCTACACAGCTACTGTCTGTTTTTCATATTTCTGCACTGTGAAAACACCAAATCTCACCAAGTATTTCTGGTCCAGGTTTTACTGCAAACATCTTGAATCCACTTGAAATAAAACCAAACTAACTTACAGTAACTTTTCAGCAGATATAGGAGCTGGTTTTAAGTCAATAATTCCTTAATATTGATGAAAAAGTTCTAGTTATCAGTGAAATAATCTGCCAGTGAAACGATATTTTCCCCCATATTACAAATTAAAATATCTTGTTTCACTGGAAGATTATTTCACTTATAACTAGAACTTTTTTTCTTTTAAATCAATATTAAGGAATTATTGACTTAAAACAAGCTCCTATATAGGCCTGTAACAATAACAAATTCTGCTGGATGATAAATTGTCCCAGAAATTATTGCGATAAACAATAATATTGTTGCTTTGAGACCATTTTCAACTAATATATTGATAATGGCATAATAATAATAATAATAATAATAATAATAATAATAATAAAACTTTTCTCTCTCAAAGACCAATAAACTTTAATGTTGTAAATAAGACTTTACATTATCATTAAATTTTATTTCCAATCTTGCCTTTATTTCATTTAGTTATATTTAGTTTTTTGAATTAATTTTTTTATCGTCACTTGTTTCATTATGTATTTTTTTTCTATTGTGTCCATATTCTGTATTTATTTAGTTACCAAAATATTTTAAAACATCCAAAATAAAACACGACAACCAAATCCAAATAAAACGGAAAAAACAAACAAAAAAAAAACAAACAAAAAAAAAAAACTGAAACCATGAATAAAATAGATTATGAAGTCTCCGTAAACAAAATTGCTCTTCATAAAATATTAGAATAGAAGCTGTTGAGCTCATTTTAATTTATCATGCGATTAATCGCTTATTGCGACAGGCCTACTCCAATACTGAGTTGAAAAGTTACCTGTAAGTTAGTTTTGTCTCATTTCAAGTGGATTCAGGATATTTGCACCAGAAACTGGAGCAGAAATACTTGGTGAGATTTTGCGTTTTGCAGTGTATAACTGAAAAGCGTCCTGTGATGTAAATAGGAGGACGTTTAGGATGAATCTACACAGATAATCTGAAAATGTGTGGAACAAATCGACTGATCTGATTCCCATTTCAGCCTCCAGAGGACAACAGGTGGACAGCATGCTCGCCTCCTCTCCTTCCACTTCACACCTCCTGTTGCTGAGGAGGTCAGATTTATATATACGGTAAGCCAGAGGGGACAGATTTCACAGGCCTGCCCAGATTTAGCCTCTCAGCTCCACTCTGGCTTCGCCTTCAGTTCCAGGCGGGCTGGATGTGATCGCAGCAGCAGAACAAAGTCAGGAAGTTTCCTGGAAGCTCAACAACCAAACCCTCAGTGATCTTTGGACTACATGCCATGATGACAGAAATAGAGGAGATTTTACTCTCGTATAAATAATCAGCTGAACCCCGGAGGACACATTTGTCTTTTCAAAAGGAGTTAGAAAGCTCGTTCTTCCTCTGCCTCTTTCTAACAAAACAAACTCTTCCTCTGCTTCACCTCTTCTCCAAGAAAGCAGCTCCAGCTTTTCTTTCTAGATTCTCTCCAGATGAACAGTGAGAACTGGGCTCAGTTTCTTCTACTGGAGGTAAAACACATGTTTTTCTGCTGTTTCTGATTCTGAGTTTTGGAAACGAACGCCACCTTAACCTGATGCAGGTCTTTAGAGGTGTGTTTCTACCAGATCTGCACACCTACAGACTGAAAGCTCAGTCAGATCGGATGGAGAACATCTGTGAACATCAGTTTAAGTCCTGCCACAGATTCTCAGTTCTTTTTAGATCTGGCCTTTGACTAGGCCAGGGCTCCGCAACCTTTACAACCCTGACAGCCATAAAAGCTATAAACAAATGTGCTCATTTTGCTTATTAAAATGCTCAGGCTGTATGTCTACGGTCTCTCCTGCCTTTTCCACCCTCTAATGACGCATTGAAGCACAAAAACATGCTACAGCAGGGGTGTCCAAAGTGCGGCCTGTGGGCCACTTGCAGCCCTCTTGGGGATCTTGGGCGGACCCTGACCTCAATTCTAGAATTAAACAAACCTGGCCTGCAAGAGTAGTTGGTTGATGAAACGGGCACTTTGTCATCTTTTCCAGATACATAGCATCTTTAGAAAATTAGGTGCAAAAAATAGATTCCCATTTATTAAAGTTTTTGCGTTCATCTTAATTTTGGATTAACCAGAACTACAATTATTGACCTGCTTTTACTCAAAAGCAAATCTTGCCGCTCAAATAAGAAAACAATCAACCCCCCCCAAAAAAAATGTAGAAAGTGTGGGCCTGTCTTGTACTAGACCTTTATGTTTTGTATCTACAATGATTTACTGATCCATTTTCTACAAAAATCAGACTATTTTGTTGATTTCAATAACTGTCATTTTTTCAATTTTATTATTGAGCAGATAAAATAGAAAAAAAAAAAAAAAAAAAAGGCACAAAAAGTTTGTTTTCAATTCATTTAAATTCAAAAATACTTTATCCCAAAGGGAAATTAATTGTTGAGATAATTCATTTAATTCAGGAGTTATTCTAGATGGTGATGGTGTAGGAAGGAAATATCTCCTGTAGCAGTCTGTTTTACAATCAATCTGAAGAAGCCTCTGACCAAAGAGACTCTGTTTTCCAATGATGGTCTCATGAAGAGGATGGATTTTGTTTCAAAAAATGTTTTTTAAAAAAAATATACAACTTTTTCCGGCCCCATGTGATTTCAACTCAACAGTTTTGGTCCTCATGGCAAAAAGTTTGGACACCGCTGTGCTACGGCGCTCCCCTGATGCAACACTCACCGTTGAAGAAGCTCTTCACCTTCAGGTAGCCGACGCTGAGGCGCAGCACCGACAGTTTGTCCAGCCGGGCCCGGACCTCATCGGGGAAGGGCAGCAGGTTGGTGAGCTTGTCCAGCTCTCCATTCAGGCGGTCCCGGTGGCGTTTGGACGGGTTGGACTTGGTGCCGTCGGGCGGAGGAGGCTTGGGCCTGCGGACACAGAGAGAGATGAAGGATGACAGTGAGTCGTTTCCCACATCTAAGCGACCGTCTGCAACAGAGCTGCTCTCCGCTGGGAGCGAAAGGTCGGCAAGACGACAACAAACAGGCTGGAGGTGCAACTACAGCTGACGTTTGTGTGCGTCAGAGCAGCTGCAGCTGCTTTTAATCCTCGTATCACTGCAGGAGGGAAGCGCCAACACATACATCTCTATGTGCAACTTTCAAAACCATACAGAGGGGAAACCTCCTCTTGTTGCCCTCCAGAAGCCTCACACTTATCAGGTTAAAAATCACACACCGTTCTCCCTCCCAGCTGCTGCTGCCGCTGAGTGGAAAACAACAGAGCTCAGACCACCTCAGCTCTCCAGAGGTAGCCTGCTTCAACCCACATTACCATGGGAACCAGGTGAGCAGAATGAGGTCACCTGTTTGTCCCGAGGAGGAGCGGATCCAGGGCCTGAGCCCAGAGGAGAGCCGCTCCGTATCTGATCCCATCGGCCTGTTCCTGCATGTTCTCACCCCTTCAGGGGCTTCTTTCTGGGATCATCCCAGGCAGTTTTCAGCCTTTGTTCAAACTAATCTTCATCTCTTTAATATTCCCTATAAATCAGAGCAGGAAGCACTCCTGCCTCTGCTTTGTGATTTTTATCTGCATCAAACAGCTCGTCCTACTAAATCACAGTAAGTTTTCACAACGTCTGATATTTCTGCTTCCATCACAGAATCAGTGTTTAGCTCCGTCTCAGCCATTTATAATAGAGCTCCCACAGCTGTAACATGTCACATCAGAAAGATCTATGTTCACGTCTGATCACAGATCAGATTTTTTTCCCCTGAATGCTCATTAAAAACAGCGGAAATGTTAATAAAGCGACAGTTATCGAGACCTTACATTATAAACAGTTCTGGCTCTTTAAATCTCTATGGCAACCATAAAACACATGCTTCCACCACACAGCTACAGGTGGGGCTCATATGGGGCAGCTTTCTAAGGTAAATCAGCTTCAGATGTTCCTGCTGAGGACAACGCTCTGCTGGGGGTCGGAGGTCAGGCGAGGCTGTTGTGAGCACAAACAGCAGCAGGAGAGGGGAGAGCAACAACAAGTTCAGAAAGATGTTTGTGGAAGGAGCTCAGCCTTAAAAGTACCTCAAAAGCCACCTGTTTAGCTTTTAGGCTTCAGATTTTACTCAAAATAAACCCACAGTTATCATTTTAGTTGCTAAAAAAAAAAAAAAAAAAAAAACAACTAAACTTTACAGGTTCTCAAAAAGAAGTCAAGAGAAGAGCCAGTTATGAGACTAAACAGCCTGCTAATCTTGATTAAAGCCAACTTTGTACTTTTAGTAAAACTCTGACATGTTCGTTTTAATTTTAACAGCTGTCTTGCTTGCTCTAAATGAACAATAATTGACAATACTGATTGTATGTGGATCATTATAGCGAAGCTGTAATCCTCCACTTGTGAAAGTAAATTTGTTGGGCTTCTCTTTGGCACTCTGGCAACAATTCTGGTTGTTGCGTTGCTGGACAGGACACACAAAAAGAAAAACTGAACCATACAAATACATAAAATACAACTTAAATATAAAATTAAAAAAAAAAAAAAAAAAAAAAAATCCTCATAAAATGTTTACAGTAAGGCAATTTCTCTCAAACAGCAACAGTGACAGAACTAATTAAATGAACCTGAAAATAAATGGATACATATATTTGCAGATGCATAAATATTTATTTATTGTAATTCTTAATAATATGAATGTTTTGAGAGGAAACTGCATTGTTTTGTGGGACGTCGTCAATAATTCATTTTATTGTTAATAAAGTGTAACTGAAGGAGATTTCCTGCCATTAAATATTCACTTTAAGAGCCGAGGTGATGTGAGACAGAGAGCTGTTGTAATACTGCGGTAAAATCAACTATTGTTTAAATATGAAACAAAAACACAGATGAAATGATTGCCATGGAGATGTTTTGAATTGTCTTAAACATCTCAGACATGAGATCTGTGAGTATTACAGTTACTCAGAGTTTCTCAACCAGCTGCCAACATTTATAAATCATGTTTTCGCATGAGTAAGCGTTTCCTGACTTCATTGTTTAATCCACAGACCTGCTGTTACGAGAACAAACTGGCCACCTACCTACGGTGCATTCACTGACTGAGAAAGCATGGGAATTCTGTTTCCAACCAGAAACTGGTCACTGGTTAAACTCACCAACCAATTTTGTTGATGGATTCCCAGTCAGAGCGTGTATTTTATCATCTGTGAATGTCTGTTTGTGTCAAAATTAGGGATGCACCATATATCAGCATTAACATTGGTAATGCTGATATATGGTGATATATATCAGCATTACCAAGTAAAGTAAAAGTGGGCCGATATTAATAACTATGGAAGCCAATTTCCACCATGAAAGAAAAAATAAAAGCCCATCAGGAAGTCACAATTACAAAAAGATAGGTCATAATTACAAATTTTATGTGTAGCTCCTGCGCAGTTTAAAATTACAACTTTTAAAACTCGTAATTATTACTTCTATTCTCATAATGACTTTAAAACTCGTAATTACAACTTCCTTTTGGACTTTTATTTCTCTTTCCTTGCAGAAATGGGTTTCTATAAATAACCCATGTTTATAATAACCCTTTGTTATTTGTTCATAGATGTTTATTTTAAGGGTGCACCAATAAATCAGCTCTGATTTCCTTAATTTTGGGAGATCGGCTGAAACATGAGAAACCGATCTTATCTCTGTAAAGGTCTGAAAATCAGCCACTGTACCCGTTTGTTCTGCCGTTAGAGAGGTTCTGACCGACACGGTCACATCTGCATGTGTGTGCTTAACTACAGTCACCCCACTGTTGCCAACTTTGCTGCTTTATTTAGCAACTTTTCAGTCAAAAAAATAAAATAATCGGTATCGATGAAAATCGGAGTCAGCAGGTCAGGCTTTTTAAAGATCGGTGACCGGCCAGAAGACCGGAATCGGTGCAGTCCTGGTTCATTTCTATCTTGTTACCGTTTGTGTTTCTGGAGGGGGTTTATCATGTGGTACAGTGTGAACAATGTTAATATTAGATATCGGAAACGGCTGAAATGTTCATATCTGTTCATCTCAAGACAATTTTTCTAAATAACAGGAAAAACAAGGAGCTCTGTGGGAAAATATAACAAAATGACAAGTGAACATATTCCATTTTTCAGTGCCAGAAAACCAACAAATCTTGACAACATTAGCATGAATCAGACACAGTTGGTCCTTCAGTTGTTTTCTAAAGTAGAACAGAATTTAAAATGCATTTTTCAGAGAGGGAGTGAAAGCTTTTGGAGCCAGTTTTTCATAAAATAAAACAAAAATAACCATATATGAATGATGAAAAGCCTTAAACTAAGACAGGCCGGTGCTGTAAACTGAAAACAGATTGCTCTCTTTCCAAAACAGACCTTCCTAATGGAAATATTTCAAATGTTTACACAAATCTTTTTGCCTTGTATCTAAAAAAAAAAAGACCTTAACAAAAAAACAAAAATTCTAACTTGAGTAATTAGTTTTTACAAATACAAATCCTGCTTACACACAAATTCTTATCTATGGAAAGATAAAATTCTCAGCCATCTTAATTCAGAAGGTTACAAAACTCAATTCAAAACGACGCAGTCCGATTTACAAGTACAAAATATGTATGACTGGAATTTGTGCCCATATAAAATATGGATGGATCATGTGTAGAAAAGTGAGACTTTCAGCCGCTGCCATTCACTATTGCTGTTTTGAAGCTATTCCCTCGAAATGGGAATGTTGAGTGACAATGCTGCTCAGAACCTGAGAAGATGGGAAGTGTTTTTGTCACAAGCTGTCATCTACCGCTGTGGGGGATGAAAGACTGGCAATGCAGCCACGGGTTAAGGTACTGCTCTGTAGGTCTTCAAGCTACTGCTCCCACTCAACATTTCTCCTCCGGTCTAGATAAATCACAACGTGTCATACCCTGTTTAATGTACAGCATTAAAATGTGCATTTCTGTAAAATAAATGGATAAAAAGTGTCCTTTTCTCCTTTGTTAATAAGACATCTGTTTCAAATAAAACTCTGGTGCACGACATGTCTGAAATCAAGGCGAGATGACTATCGCTGCATTCCTGACGGCGTTCCCTGCAAGAACAATGAGCAGCCAGTGTTGTTGCTCCTCGTCTTATCAAGCAGATCTGTCCTGGAAGGGGCGTGTAAGCTGCAGAAAACTCTCTACGTTATACGGGAGTGTGTGTGTGTGTGTGTTTTAGACTTGAAGAAACACTCTCTCCTGAGCTTTCACAAAGGCACTTTGTCTCTGACGGGGCAACACCACCTTTCCAGAACAATAGAAACTAAACACCATGTTCTCTGCTGCAGCTATGATCCAGAAACAACAGGAGGATCATTTGAGCTCTGCTTATATCAGAAAACAAGACACCTGAGCCAACACCTGCAACCCAACACTCAGAGTATCACACATAAGAGGACCAATCAGACCTCTCGGTCTAAAAATCATTTAACAACAACCTGTTCATGATCTAATACATCTTTTTACACAAAAACAAGGAGACTATGTGAGGAATTTACCAGTTTCTCAGCCTAATAAACATCCCAGAGGTTTCTGCTTTACTGCCTGCAGCTTTAAAAGCAAACTGAGCTCAGAAAAGGTCAGATCATCTTTAAAAACTCTGAAAACCCTTGTTAAAGTCATCCACGCATCGCCTTCCTATTTTAGGACATCAACTCTTAAACACAAAGACCTCTTTGCTTGTGTTTACCGGCAGAGTTTCCCCAGAAAGCTGAAGGCCTGATTTCCATCACATGTCAGTCATGGGAGACGGAGGGAGACGCTGCGTCTGCTGCAGCTGTCCCATCACTTAACACGTTACATTCACGGCAGCGTGACCTCACCACAAACCCAAACTAAACACCAGCTCTCATCCAGCACCGACGTCTCACCGCCTCGTCCCACAAGAACCCTGTCCAAGCTCAGAGGTCAACTGAAGAGATTTAAAGAAGTGTAAATTAATAAAAGCACAGACCTTATCATCTGAGGGATGTGTTGCAATAAAAGCAAACTGCTTCCTCCTGACCTAAATCTTGTTTTCATGAGTAATTGTGCCATTTTGCAGTGTTTCCTGTGTGTCTGTGGAAACACCACCACCAGATAAGTGTGATTTTAATGTGGCTGTGCTCTGTGGTCACAGGGTTGATCTGGGTAAGCCGCATCACAGACATCATGTGACGATTTAAATAAAAACAAGCCCGTCAAACAATCAGAACCATTCTGGATCAAGGTACTAAGCGAACCTGCAGAGACATTAAGGCTTAGTTTTAGACTCTAAACCCACCAGAACCTGTTGGACAGGCCGCCGGAGACACACAACCGTCCACACACACGCAGAGCAAGCCTGCTTGCACACAGATGGGATTTGAACCCAGCACCTTCCTATGGTATTCAGAAAGTCCCAGTTTTCACTTGTGTTTCACTTTTTCACTTGGGTGCAGAGAAAACACCTCGATAGGAGGCCATCCTCAGTTGGAGCAGCATCGTCTCACGCTGGAAAACAGGAAATAAATATAGTTGTAATACTAGCAGAATAAAGAAGCAATTTTTCCTGAAAAAAGTCTCAAAACTACGAGCTAAAAGCTTCGATAAAGTTACCAAGATCTGACGTGAGCAGCTCAGGATGTGTGGTTCTTTCTTCGAAATAGACTCAGTTGTTTGCACGATCGCTTCAAAGTCCTGCTGCTGATCATAACTTGATGCTGGTGTGTTAAAAGATGAAGTATTTCTTTATCTGTAAAAACCGACGTATAACTTCACAAGATGCTCAACACTTGTGAAGAGCACAAAAATTTGTTGAAGTTTTTGGTTATTTTTCATGTTGGAGTTCTCATAAAGTTACTGCTTCATTCTCCTAATATTCTGACTGTATTGTGGTAATGTGACCTCATTCTCGTTCTCAGTGGAAACGAGGCAAAAGTTTCAGTGAAAGAGGTTCTTAATGCTTCGGCATGCCGAGACGGTTTGGAAAATGTCTTGCTCCCAACTTTGTGGGGACAGTTTGGGGACGGCCCATCCCTGTTCCAACATGACAGCAAGCCGGTGCACAAAGAAAGGCCTATAAAGACATGGATGGGCCACTTTCATGTGGTAGAACTTGACTGGTCTGTAGAGACTGTGAGCCAGACCTTCTCGTCCAACATCAGTGTCTGACCTCACCAATAGTCCCAAGGAAAAACGGTTGAAAAATCTGTGGGAAGCCTTCACACACAAACACACACATCCAATAAATGCGGTTAATGCAACTTTATCATGGTTTATACCAGAAAACAGAATCCATCAGCAGCTCATTTCTCCTCCAGAGCTACTGGAGTCAGCTTAAATGAGGCTGGGACACAAATCTCAACGTGGAGATCCCCACATCCTCCTATTCAAGGGTTTTATTTCAGTAAAAACAAGTAAAAGCCTAGAAAAGTTTGCTGTCAGAGAGGAAGTGAGTGAGCAACCTCAGAGGTATTCAGCTGCTGTGATGAATCTGTGGGAGGAAGTCAAGCAGCCTGCACAGAACCGTGACCTCAGCCTCCGACACGTTTGGGATGAACTTTCACACCATCTACCACATCTGTAACCTCCACTTGGTTACTGAAGCTTCTCCTTTCTGCGTTATGATGTTCTGGTAACATTATTCACACGGAGACATCAGCACAAATGTGAATGTTTCCACTCTTCCCTCACGTTAGCGCGAGTGAACACAGAACTCGCCCAACCAGCTCCATTTCCCTGCAAATAAAGAAAGATAAACTCCCTGGGAGCCACTTTTCCTAAAACCCCGAACATGGCAGACTTATGTAACGTTTGCGTGACACAAAACTATGTTAATTTGAGTCGAGGGAGGGAGGGAGAAAAACACCCCCCCCTCAACAAAACACACAAAGACATAAGGAAAGACAGGAAAAAAAGTATGTTGTGGCAGTCGGAGGAGGAGAAAAAAATAGTGAGCAAGTCTCAGATTACGCCATCCTCCTGCTCTCCCTCCTCCCTCATGGAAACATTGCGTGAGAGCGCTCTCGCTGCACGTCCTGATTATGATTAATGCAGGTAGCGCCACACACACAGTGAAACTGCGGTTCTGGATGGGGTTCTGCCGCTCAGGCTGTTCAGAGCGGCTCACGTTTGTCTGCTTTTGTCGAGAAGTTAAAATATAAACTGGTTATATCCCAGTGAAGGGGACAGAGTGTTAAAGCAGTCCAGAGAGGCTGGAGCTCGGCTAAAAATGACTTTTACAACACAGAGTGGCTGCTGTGGTTTTATTTCTGCAGTACCAGCCCTCATATCGGCCCGTCCAGACTGATTAGGATCGGGGTTACTGAGAACTATTTGACAACTAATCTGATGCTTTACAGCATTTTGTCCCCTAATGAGGAAAAAGTTAAAAATTGTGAAAATTTGGTGATAAAAATACACAGTTTCCCTCTTATTAAAACCCAACTTGATGCAAGAAACAGTTTATTTTAAACCCTAAGGTCATAAATCAATGCTAAGAATTAAAGTTTAGGTGATTTGAGTCATTGTCCAGTTAAAAATATTGGCTTTCCTGACTTTTTGTACTTCATGAACCATTATTTTCAGATCCAGCGTCTTCACAGCAATAACGACGTGTACCGACACCGCCACTGCTTAGCCTAGCTTGGCTGTACGTTTGATTACAGTGGACCGCCGCCTTTTCGCCGTTCAGTATTTTCAAATGTTCTCAGAAAATTTGCCTATATGCAGATTTTTGTCTGAAATATTCTAAAGAAAATGCTGCCTGGGAAGCTGAAGTACTTTAGCACGATGCTACTTGATATGCTATTGGCTGGGCTGCTGATTGACTGAACCACCCATAGCGGAGATGAGGAAGACTAGATGTTAGCTTCTGCGGTAGCGCTAAGACGGTTTTCTCTGTGCGTATCAAGGTATATTTGGGGTTTGAATTATTAAAATAGGCAGTTATAAGCGTTCACGAAGTCTCAAGTAGTCATGGCTCTCGGCGAACTCCGGCAAATACCGAGGGTCCGCTGTAATGTGAGAGTTGTGGACAACAAAGCATGAAAAATGCTGAACAGAGCATGGCATTGTTTTAGACCGAGACCAAATTTAGGACGTCAGTCAAATTGAAAGACAGATCAGAAATAAAACATCTGAATTAGCTAGCCTTAAAATGCTAAACATCCTCTCTGTACAAATAATCCAACAGAGGAACAGTTTCAAGGCTTTTTCAAGAATGTCTGAGCTGTTAAAATAAATCCGTTCCCTCTGGTACAAATCTAGGACATCTTAAGATACTTTAGAGCAGCAGTAGTGGTAAACAAATAAAGATACACTAAAGCACCGAACAACTAATTTATCCAAAGATCAGACCATCAAATGATCAGAAACCCAAGAGCTCCACAAGTTATCCTTAGAACCTACAACCACAGCAAAAATGCTTGGCTACAATATGCCACATACCAGCACAAACCAACTGGCAGGCATGGTGGTGAAGGGGTGGTAATGTGGGCTTGTTTTGCAGCAATAGGACCTCAGTGATTCAACCATAACAAAAACCACCTGTCCAGCAGCTTAAGCTTGACCCAAACAGCGCCATCAACAGGACATTGAGCTAACATGGAGCAGTATTCTCCAAGATGATGTTCCGTTGGGGATCAACGGGAGCCAAGCTCAGATGCTGGCATGCTAGCTCGCTGTGGTATTTGGCAGAAACAAGTCAAATCTGTTTACATAAGGGAAATCAGCTGCCATGTTGGCTTATTAATGCAACATGTGAGGCAACTCGAAATTCGGGGGTTGGAGCAACAACTCAACGTAGAATAATCCCCAGGAGGTTTTTAATCATGGGTTCTTATATTCAAAGGATTATTTCAGGTTTAGGACTTTGGGTGTTTATGGGTTTATCGAAATCAATATTTAGGTCATAATACGCCAGTGAACAAAGAAGTTGATAATGCTGCTGCAAAGCAAAGAAATGTCTCTAAACGTGGGCGACTAGTGGTTAACTAAGAGGTCCAGCTACTTCATTCTGACAAAACGCACCTAAAATATTCATTGCTCATCTCACATTATGTTTAAAGGGCCCTTCAGCGGGTCCTCAAGGGAGCAATCTAAAGAAAAACCAAACATTTTTGCCTTCAGAACTAGAAAACCAAGAAGATCCTCCCTGAAAACGCGGAACCCAACCATGTTCGGCTGTCCCTGCGGGGGATAATTGGACCGAAATGATCCTGGCTGGTTGGGATATTTCCCAACGCCAGGACACACGGTACAGCAGGGCTTATTACAGCTTCGTACCAACAGGCTGTAATGGACTCACTGACTGGTCTGGATGAGTTTGCACAGCTGCACCTTCCTTCTTGCTTTGAGAATCCAAAAACATATAAAACCACAGATTTTAGGTGAATGCTGTCATTAAAACAATCAGATTCACTTCTTTAGGAGCACAAACAAGCATTAAAAAACTGGGGAAATGTGTTTAGGTGATTATTATCAGGGGGTAAAGAGCTGCCAATAAAACAATTTAACGAAGTTATTCTGTTGTCAACTTACGTTTTCTGCACCGGCTTCTTCCGTTTCTTCATCGCGTACTGCGCGGTGCTCGGCAACATGGTGAGACAACGCAACAAAGTCCAAATAAGAACAAAGTGGCTTTATAAACACCTTAACACGTCCAGACCGGTTCGGAAGAGGCAAATCCCCCGAAAAATAAATCAAAATGAAACCGACAATGACAGCGATGAAGAAGGGGGAAACTCGACGGTTAGAAATGCCCTCTGACTTCGGCTGGTGAAGCTCCGCTTGTTTGTTGCGGACGGAGACTTTTTTCCGGACTACGCCGACATGGCAAGAGGTAGCAAACCGTCACGACTCGTCATATTCGGGTCGTTCGAGCGTTCCCACTCCGGTGTCAGCCAAAAAGAAAAGAAAAGTCCCAACTTTGAGCCGTTCAAGGGGTTTCCTCAGAAGGTTTCACAGCGAAGACATCGTTTTACGGCGGCGGTGCCCCCGTTGTGATTTGACTGAGCTGAGCAGCGGCGTAATGTGTACCAGTGGAACGTCGGAGCAGAAATATTTAAGGTAGACCGACCACAGTCCAAGCGGGACTACACAGGCACAAGCTCCCTGGAAGACCTTAAGAAGAGTTTTGTAACAATCATGCTTGGACAACTGTTAAACTTCAAAAATCTATACTTTCATAAAGGATACAAACCTTCCATACTTAAAAAAAAAAAACAAAAATAGAAGCAACACATGTTTTAAGATCATCCAAAGATTACCTTAGTAAATACAAAACCTTTAAAGTTGCAGCATGTAACTTTTACAAAATTATGTTGTTTTTTTTTTGTTTTTTGCATATTTGTAAAAAAAAAAAAAAAAAAAAAAAAAAAAAAAACAGTCACCAGTTTGATATATTCCGTGAAAACATTGAGCTCCTCCACCTCCTCCCTGAGCTACCATCGCTACCTAAAGAAATCACAGCCAGGGGGAGGGGCTTAGCGCTGCCAATCACCCTCGTGTTCGCGCTGCTAAATGTGCTGATGGTGGAGAAACAACTCACCGTTCCAGGAAAACTGTTTATCCTCCGTCATCGGTGGCCATGCTAGCTAGCATTAGCAGCAGGCTTCGTTGTGGTGAACCAGCTGTAGCGTAGCAGAGAGCAGGGGGGAGTGTGTGAGCTGCGCGTACATGAGGGTGATTGACAGCGCTAAGGCCCTCCTCCTGGCTCTGATTGGTTGTTTCTCACCGAGTGGCGTATTTCTGGAGTTAGTACTGGGAGCACTGGGAGAAGGCAGAGGAGCTTGATTTTTTTCACAGATTATCTGTCTTATGTCACAACATTCGGATAATCTTAAAAATATGCACCCCCCCCTAAAAAAAATTAAATAAAAATAAATAAATAAATAAATAATAATAATAATAATAATAATAATAATATATATATATATATATATATATATATATATATATATATATATATATATATATATATATATATATATATCCAAAGACCTCAGGGATGTGGACGGCCTATAAATCTAAAATTTAAGTGTCCAAAATTACACAACATGTTCCAGCATGTTTGTATCTGTAAAACAAAGATGAGGCCAAAAAAAAAAAAAAAAAAAAAAAAAAAAAAAAAAAAAAAAAAAAAAAAAAAAAAAAAAAAAAAATGTTTGAAAATCTATATGTGCACATTTGCTGCTTCCTATGGACTTAAAGAGTGGACAGAACAGTCAGCTAAAAACATTGGTCTATTCATCGTTAGCAGGCTTAATGGACTAGATTAACATATATTGTTTGTAGTTAGGGAGCACTAAACACAGCTGTCTGGAAACTGTCTCCTCAGAGAAACAGACTCCATTGAAGCAGAAGTTCTAGGAAAATCAGCAATGACTTTAGAGAAGCAACTGTTGCCATCAACTTGGGACGGGTCAAAACTGACATTTCCAAACTTATTTACAAGAGGAAAATAGTAAAGGCCAGGTGTCAGTCTTCTCGGGAGTGGACACTGAGCCAATTTCCCCCCAATGCTTAAAGAGATTACAAAAATCCTCAAGCTCCTCATGCCATGATGAAAGTTTAAAGGAAGCCTCTTCTCTCTAAAATATAGCAGGACGACATACGTTCACAAAGTTTCATCTAAATGAACCACCAGAAGACTTCTAGATGATTGTCTTTTGGACAGATTAGACTAAAGTGGAGATGTCTGGCCCAAATGCACAGCTCTGTGTTTGGAGATAACCAAACCCATCATGCCAAAAGACTCTCGAGTCAAAGGTCATCAGTCCAAGAATCTGAGTCAGTCTGAAAACAATCACAGAAACTGTAGCTCATCTACCACAGAATAAATGAAACAAAAATGGTCCAGTCAAAGCCCAAATCTCAAGACGATGTAAACAAATCTCTACTCGCACCAATGGACGTCCTGAAGACTGGACCAAACTTCCTCCACAGTGTTGAGTGGTAAAGTTGAAAAATCCCTGCTGCTTAAGGCCGTTAAACGGGTGTACTTAGTTTTTCACATGCAGCTTTTCAACTGTGCTTTCCTCTTTGTTTTGTAAACAATGTCTGCCTGGGATCTGCGGTGTATTTTTGTATAATTCATAGAACCTGTTTTGCAGAAATGAGCAATGTCTCTCCTCGACAGAGAGATTAACTGGATGTTTCTTGTCATGAGTCAAGCTAAAACATTCAGTTTTCCAAACAGAGCATCCATTTTTTTAACCACCTCACATCTTCAGTGTCTCCGGTTTCCTTCTGCATCTCAGTCTTCAAGTTTAATGAGTTTAATGGTCCAATGCAGATATTCTATATGTACAGCCTGAAGTGTGGGAGATTTACTTCAAACTGGGTCATCTACAATCAGTCCGATTTTATGCATTTAAAAAAAAAACACACAACCCAACAACAAGCTGGCTCCACAGACTTCTAGTGAGTCACTCTTTCTGGGGACAATCAGCAGGTGAAGACTGAACTTCTTCCCCTGTGGCTGAACCCTTCCTGCGCTGGCTGGAGGTTTGCAATCACAAGGTGCCTGCTCATATTTATTTCATGTTTGGGTCGTTTGGCAGTCACTCACCGTATCCTCCTACGCTCTGTCACACTGAGGTGAGCTGGCTTTTACAAAGCTATAAATGTGAAGGATTCCTGTGACGTTCCTTTTATTCAATGCAGCCAAAGTTGGTGTGATATATCACTGTGTTTTTGTAGAGAAAAACCTGCTTCGGCATGCCAAAGACTAAATTTACAAAACCGAAAGGCAGACAGACTCACACCTTGGGACTTTCAGGGTGAAAAACAAGAAGCTTGGTATTCACTGGTCCCAACATCTGACATGTATGAAGTAGTTTTTGCTTGTTTTTGGTTCAAAGGTGGTGTAATGTTGCAGGTATCCAAGACCGTAAAAGAGGAGTTGTCACATATCAGGATGCAAACAGAAAAGCTTACGTGCAAAGAGGATAAATCTCTGCAGAACCAATGACAAGAGAGAAGGGAAAGCTACATTCAAATCCAATCAGTGGACTCAGACCAACCAAGTATAACACTACAGCATGATGCTTAGCTGTTTATCCAGAAAACCAAAGGCTATCCGAGGTGGACCCTTGTGGGTGTGATGTCTGCTGCACAACAGAACACGAAGAGAAGCAGTGAAAGTCACTGAAGCAGAAACAGCCTTGAGATAATTTGTGCTTTGGGAGTTGATGGCCCTATAACATTAACGACTAAACGAGGTACAAACATGTGGCCATTAACCAGCCAAGCAAAAAAACCACAAGGATAAAGAAAGGTTCAAAGAGTATCAGAGCGGGAACAGGTGGGAGAAGCGATGAAGCAGGGGAAAACAGAGGGAACCAGGAAGAACTGGACTGAAGGAGGAGTCATGTGGCAACGCTAAGAACTGCATGGTCCTCACCAACCATCCAGAGGTGCCTTCCTGTAACTCCTTCAACCAAGCCAAAGCATCCAAAGCTCGGGAACCAGGAGCTCACCAGCAAGCTCTTACACCAGGGGATCCCAGGCCCTGGATTCTGCTTTCCAGGTAAAATAACTGGTTTTCCTCTGTTCCTAATCCTATGAACACTCCATTAAAAGGTCAACCAAATCCCCTTTGAGACCACGGTTCTAAACTGGGAAATGGGGGAAGGCTCCCTGCAGGTCAGAAGTCTGTTCCTCCAGGATGTTGCAATGTTTTTTGTGATTGTTGCGGTCTAAAATTACTGATTTTGCAGCACCTTTTTCAAAAAGTTACAAAGTTGTGAAATTGTTTATTTTTGCCATATCATGGTCTTAGAAAGTTACATTTGTTGTACCTTCTTGAAATAGCACCCTAAAAAAAAAGTCTTTCTCTCTCTCTCTCTCTGACAGAATGAAGGAAATGCATTTTACGGTTCATTCATAAAGCTACACTTTCTCTCTGTAAACAACAGCTGCAACGCTCCCCATTGTGTTCCATCTACCTGCATCCATCTCCGCCCCCCATGCACTTCGCCACTGTTCGCTCTGAGATTATTTGCACTTATAGCTAGAACTTTTTCATTAATATTACGGAATTACTGACTTAAAACAAGCTTATATATGTGCTGAAAAGTTACTTGTAAGAAGTTAGTTTTGTTTAACTTCAAGTGGATTCCAGATATTTGCAGTAAAAACTAGACCAGAAACACTTGGGTGAGATTGTGGTTTTTTGCATCTGAAAGAAACTTGCATTTAAGTGTTGACAAAGCTGATTCAGCTTTTAAACAGTTTTTTTTTTTGTTTTTGTTCTGTAATTGGAGCAAATAAAAGCTCTTAGAGGGAATAAGTGAAGTCTTTGGCTGACAGAGAGACTGCTGTTTTCCTCTGATCAGAGCTTGTCCCTGGATTAGGGAATCATCCTGTTTCTTGCTGCTGGGATCAACTGTAAAGAGAGCAGAGTTGTTTGAGAAACCAGCAGTCTTTGTTTCCCATCATTTGCCGCCCAGTTTTATGACTAAACGACACCATTTTGAACACTGGCAGCACCAAAATGTTAACTTTCCACTGTGGCACCGCAGACCACCGCTGCATTTTATTGCAACATCCAGAGGTGGCATTTACATGGCAGTAAAAGCACCAGTAGGTCTGGGTACAACTTGTTAATCCTCTCTAATGTAAAGCAAGTGGAGCTTCAGATGAAAAGCATTTTGTCAGTGCAACAATTTTAAGAAAGATAATCCAGAATTATTCCAGTAAAAATTTAAATGTTGATTATTCAGCTGTATCCAGTCATTGTTTTCTTTAGTTTTGACTGACTGCAACAGTTTTAGAGATTTTTCTTTTGCAAGAAGGTCCCTTTCTGACTGACCTGAAAATGATTTCTGTCAGGGACATTTTGGGTTTGGAGGGTTTACTCTGACATTCAGTGACTCTCAGAAGGACTTGACCAACTAAAAGTGTTAAAAGAGTTGTTTTAATCAGATATCTGGTTCTTGTGTGCCTTCATTTTTGATGTTCAGTTCTCTTTCCTTAGTGTTCTTTTGTGTTTCGCTGTAATTGTTCTTCAGTTATCAGTCATTTTGCTTTCACACCTGTGTGATCAGTCTTGCTTCCTTCACACCTGCCGTTCATTCTGTGCATTAGCCTCACCTGGTCTCAGATCCACTAATCACCTCCCCAGCATTTCTAAGCCAGCCAGTTTCTATCAGTCCAGGATTCTGCTGTTCACACTTATAATTCCTATTCCTCTTGAGTTTCATTCGCCAAGCCCCTGTAAGTTGTGTTTATTTTTATTAAGTCTACTTCCTCATAACCTGCAGGGGCCAATCCTGGTCCCAGAAGTCCAGCTGCTTGAACACACAGGAATCACATGAAGTGCTCTTGCACATGACTCAAAACAAGAACAGTGATATTTATTTCAGACCCCTTCATTTTGTTGCCCTGAAATTAAATCCATTGCTTCTGATGACTACAGAAATGACCTAACTTGTGAAGTTGTGAAGAAGTTTAACCCTCCTTGGTCCCCTTGACATTTCCTGAATTTTACATAACACTGGCTGTTTTTATACAGACTTCAAAATGTCCAAGATCTGCTCCATATTAAAAGTAAACCTCAGGCTGGTGGCACATAAAACATATTTTAACCGATCTCTGTGCTTTCTGAACTGCCAGCTCATCTCTGCTGCTTTGTGTTCAGTTTATAAAACAAACGATGGAAATGCGGAGCAACTTTCCAGACTCAAAAGGTCTCAAATTAACTTCCAGGAATAAAGCTGGTGAATCGGGATAAGATTAAAGGTTGTGGCCTGTTGAAATAACGAACCGGTCCTGGTTCTGTCCCGGTAAACAGAAAACCCAGCAGGATGAAGTTCTGGTTAATTCACTGATTCAGCCGTGCTTTTGGTAAATTAATGCCAGATGTTGCAGAGTTTGGATGTTGTTAAGTTTTCAAGTCAGACTGGACTTTGTTTTATAACTGAGTGACAGAGTATTTTTCTTCCTGCTCTTACAGGTTACATAAATAGGAAATGCAGCCCCTAACGGGACCTTAAGATTATTAAAAAGGTCATTTAAATTAGGAAATGTCAGGATAGATACCCATTTTCTGCATTTCCCACAATAAAACTCAATTGCATGTTTATATCACTTTCAAGATATTTTAGGAAACAAGAAAAATTCAACTCAATATATTTTTAACTGATTGGTTCAAGTGGTGCTGCATTATAAGTGGATCTTATGCAAAAATAAATCAGTCTCTGTCTATAATATGAAAGTCTGTGAAATATTCCATTTTAACTGCATTAATGAGTGAATTTTCTGAAACTTTGTTTTTATGACACTGAAAAAAAAGTCTGTTTTCTAACATTTTGACAGATGGACTTTTAATATAATTTTTGGTGAGGAATTAAGACAACCCCCACATTTATTCCTACTTTGATTATTGTAAATCATATTAATGATGAGAACATTCGGCATTTTTAACAAGTGTGCCCTGTTTAAACCCTAAACTTGTGATTTGGTGTGCTCCTGACTGTTGTATGGTGTGAGTGGGTTGGTTAACCCCACTCATAATGGCTTAAACCCCTCTGAAGGAGGCAAATGTGATCTGTAGGGGGGTAAAAGTGTATTAAAAATAAGAATAAAGTGGACCGTACCTATCCAGAACCTGCCATTACAGCTGATTCCTCAGTTTTGGTTTCCTCATCACCTCATGCAGTGTGTCTGAGGGGTAAATGCTGACTTTTCTAATATTTTCTTGATGTTACAGCTTCCCGGAAATTTTCTCAAAATCAACAGATTCCCACATTTTTTTTTTGCACTAATTTTTGTGCATAATTGTGAGTTTGTTGCCAATTTTCTGCAAAAATGGGCACAACGTTGGGTTTAAGTGATACTAACTCCCACCTGCAGGTGGCAGCATTTTTTTACTTCTACTCTGCTGCTTCAGCATTACTTGATGTCAGGTTATTATCAGTGAGCGATGTGGTGAGTAACAAAAAGTCACGTTTAACGTCATACGTAACTGCAAATATTGCAAAGTTACTTGCAACTATTTCTAAATTAGCGCCACAAAATCAGTGATTCTGATTGCAAAACAAAAAAAACCCATGAAAAACAATCGCAAAATCCTGGAGGGACTGATCAGTGTGAAAAGATGTTCAGTATTTAATTTTAAGAAGAACTCATTGACTGCAGAGAGAGCTATTTATTAATATTTTTGTAGTTTGTTAATGGGTTTTAGCAACACATTCTGGCACAGCCAGCTCTTCAAGAACATTCATGAGCTTGAGGTGGCCCAAGATGAAAATGAGTTTCACACCCCTGGTCTGGGGGATCGAATCCCAACCTCAGGACCTTTACCATCTTCCCCCTTCTCGCCCTGTGATTACTAATTAAAACCCACTGGTGTCCCAAAAATCTATAAAACTGGGAATAAATACATAATTTCTATTTACTTCAGATAAGAGCCATTATAATTAGCGTTTTGTAGCCTCCAGGTGCCATAACATGGAACATTGTTGAGGCAGAGCTCTTGCTGTTTTTCTGGCAGTTTTGCATCAGAAGAGTTCGCAAAATGTCTGACTACTAAGATTGTGTTGTAGCCTTGGAAGGAGGAACACCTTATCCTGCTCTCCCTCATCCTAATTCGATAGTTTTACTGGTTATTTAATATACCCAGTTTTATTAGTTACTCTTACATTGTCTCATAACTGGATTACTTCAGGTTTAAGGACTGTCTATTTTTAATTTTACTTCAATTTTTGCTACCTCCAAGATAAGCAAGCGCAAGATGCCTCCAGGGACATTAGTAGTATTATACAAAGGCTTCAATCGATAGAACTGAGGGTTTCTCAACTGGAGGTAAATGTCGAGATCAACACAGGTTCTGGAAATGAAAACTCTACCAGTTCCTCAAAACAACAAACAGCCTCCGCACACCTCAGCAAGCAGCTCACCCACCTGGAACTGTCTTGGAGCTAAGTCAAAAAATACATCTCATCATCTGGAGCTGACTAGACATCTAGTGGGACGGACCCCTCACCTAGATGATACAGCGTGGCCAGCATTGAGCCGAAACATCCCCTTGTCAACACCAAAGAAAAAAAACACAAGCAGCTGAAGCTGACATGATTCCACCTTCCTTGACTCCGGTACCAAGGACTGATCATCCAGCTGGAGCCATAATACATCCCGTCATGTCTCCAGCTGGTACCCACTAAACGTCGCTGACCCAGGTCCGGCCGACCAAGCAAGTTTACCCCAAGAGGAGACTGCAAGATGCTAAAAGTAGTGTCAAAAGTCCTAAATTGCCAGCACAGAACTTGACTGTTGCTGCTATTGATATGAAAGTGCATGTCTATAGAAGCAGAGACCGCACCGGTTCACCTTCCATGGGAGGTGTTCCCTTGCTGTGGGATTGTGTAGCTAACAGGACATCCAGGAGGAGTGTTTGATCATGTGAAATAACTTCAAAAGAGCTGGATAGTATTACTGCCTTCAAAATTAAACAATATCCTTTCTATTCCCTTCCCAAATTTCCATAAATAGTGTCAAGTTAACTTTTTCACTGACAACCAAAGACGTAGGATTCACAGGCAATGATTGTGTTGGGCTCAAGCTAAACTTGCTAGCAAATTTAACTTTAGCATTTGTTCGGTTGCCAAGCAAGTGAAAGCTGGATTGAAACCATTCTCAAGGTGATTTGTGAACCTTTTCCACAGATAACCTCCACTGAGTACCATTTTAACCCTGAGGGGTTAAAATGGTACCATCTGATGTTTTTTTTCCCCCACAAGTCTGATGTTAGCAATGGCTCAGTTCCTAAGCTAGCTAAAGATGGTGATAAACTTGAATTGTGGCTCTACCCAAGACACAAAGTCTTCTGATCTCTTTGGGGGGGGTTGTCAGTTCACACTGGTTAATATTTACCGTTATCACAGATCACTGGACTTCAGTCCGGGGTAGTTTCTTCAACAGATGCATTAAAATAAAATGAAACACACAAGGATCATTGGGCAGCAAGATGTTGAATATGGAAATATGGGTGGGATAACAGTTTGTGATCTTACCTCTTATCTTTTGCATGATGCATTAGCTTTTTGTTAAGTATATTTGCAAGTATTGCAATGATAAATGCCTGTGTGGAAAAAAAAAAATAAGGAAATGAGGTCTGGATCAAGTATTTCTGCACAGTACTCTTTTTGTTAAGTATATTTGCAAGTAAATGATGCAAACACAAGAAAAGCTGATTGTTTGTCACTATTTTTTTTTAACTTACATTGAGGCTGTTGGCAGTATCCCTTTAAAAAGGAACTAAGAGCTCAAGACTTAAGATAAATCTATCCAAGCTCTATATGAAACCCTCTCTTCGTCTTTTGGAGCATTTTTATGTACTCTTAATTTGACTTCAATCTAATGGTCTTCCAGAGTAAACTTTACCCTCAGGTTCTTCCAGAAAACCACTGCTCATGTTTGCACAGTTCAACTTTGAGTTATCAGACCTAAAAAACAAAAAACAAAAAAAAAAACAAAACAGTAGTGTGTGAATTTGTATGTGGCTTTGAAGTCTGTGGCATGCAAATCCCAAGCAGAAAATATTCAAATCATTACAATATAGAGAGTGCAGTTCTCAGGTTTTCACTGTTTGCCTCAGAATAACTTCCTTTTGAGTTCAGGCCGAATTTCCATCAAGATGGGAAGTTTTCATTCTAAAAACATGATCAGGACATATTTTCCCAGGCAAGTTTCAAAGAAAATTGAATGAGTCAGGCTGGATATCATTTAAAATTTGCAAATTATCTGATCATCAGGCAGCATAACCACCACATTCTGCTCACTTAATAGAAAAATCTATATCAACGCACACACAAAACCCCCCACCACATAATGTGGTCCTGATATCCCTTCCTGTCACTTTTACTTCCACTATTTCAATTTCTAAAAAGCTGACACGCTATGAACCTGATAAAAGAGTGTCGTTTGAATAAAACTTTTGCATAATCTGTCAAAAATATCAACAGGATCCAGAAAACCAACTGAAACCGCAATATTTACAGGATTACAGCAGTAATGTATGACAAAAACTGATTATATCTTAGAGATAGAACCATATTCTTTCTGCTAGCAGATGTCTGTGTCAACATGTGTTTCATTATGAAACATGCAAAAACATCTGGCTTTGATAATCAGGTTTCAGCAGCAGCTGATATGGATGGTATGAAAGGATCTATAAGAATTTTAATCTCTTGCAGATTGTCAATGACTGGAGGAGTGGTGTAGGAGTTCGCTTCCTTTTTAACCATAGAAACCTGGTAGAAAATATATTTTTAAAAGTTAAACATCTCCACAAAAACATAATATCTATACAGTGCTGTGAAAAAGTATCGTTAAGGAAGCAACGCTTCTTCGATAATTATTGGGGTTTTTTGGTCACATTTAATGCTTCAGATCAAAAATTTAATATCCGACAAAGAAAATGTGAGTAAACAAATCAGTTTTAATATGATGGTTAAACAGCAGATGCCGTCCCGCCTCTCAGCGGGCCCTGCAGCCCATTGGCGGTTCAGTATTTCAGTCATTTTCTGTGGAATGTGACCAAATTTTTTCGCAGGAAGTTCGATCCCCCCCCCATAGAGTAGATCTAAAATATTCAAAAGAAAATGCAGACTGAGAAGCTGAAATACCTTGACATGCTATTGGCTACCATTTGCAAAGCAGCCAAGAGCACCATTTATTTCCCTTGTTGCTGATTGGCTGAACCCTCCAGAGTGGAGATCAGGAAGACTGTTTGCTTCTGCAGTAGTTCTAAGACCGTTTCCACTGTTCATATTTATTCAAATTAAGGTACATTTACTGTTTGAACTGATAAAAAGGGCAGCTATTGATATTTTTGGAGGGGGTCTCAGGTATTAACTGTGGTCCCTAACTCCAGGGAATACCAGGGTCCACTGTCGTGATAACTGGTGCCGAGTCACTGTGGAGGAATTTTGACCCACTCGTCTTGCAGAATCACGTGAATTCAGCCACATTGGAGGGATTTCCAGCCTGAATTAAGGTAAAACCACATTATTTCAATTGGGTCAAAGCCCAGACTTTGACTAGTCCACTCCAAAATCCTTTTTAGGCCTCCAGAGGGGTTTTGTGTGGTTATTTTTTTTTACTTTATTAAACAGACTACTTTGAATAATAAATTTATCCCTTATGTGTAATCTTAATTGTGATAAGTGTTTTGAAATCATTGCCTGGGACAAGTAAGTTATTCCTTCTTCTGAACTGATTTTAGAAGAACTTTTTCAAACTGGTTATGCATATTATATACCAGATTGATGTAGCCTTTAAACTTGTTAAAAGAGATTAAAACTGTGCAGCAAGGAAGCGGTGATGTTTAAAACTAGGAACACAGTCAGAAGGTCATGTTTGCAGACTTCCTGCAGCTGGCCAATCAGGAACTCCACTGGGTGAGAGGCGCGGCACACCCTGGACAGGTCTCCAGTCCATCCTACAGCAGCGGTGTTCAAAGTGTGGCCCGTGGGACCATTTACGGCCCACTTGATTTTATGTGGCCCCAGATCACGATTCTGCACTGGAGCAAATCTAGCCGGTTGAGGTGCTTTTTCTTTTTTTTTACAGAAAGAAAACCCATGAAATATATATATATATATATATATATATATATATATATATATATATATATATATATATATATATATATATATATATTTTAAACAGTGTCATTGTTACAACAAGAATAGTTTCTCATTCATTAACCAAGTTTCTGCGTTTCTTATTTTTGTAGTAAATAGAACCAAAAACAGCCAATAGCTTTTACTGAAAAAAAAATCAGACTTAAGAACTACGCAAGAATAATACAGCAACAGTCTGTTCTTGTTAAGAAACACTTAAAAAAATAAAATAAAAAAAGTGTGCAATGAATTTTAACATTTTATTTTAAAAAGTACATTTTTGTGGCCCTCCAAGTGCTTTCAATAAATTTGGCTCTTATGTCAAAGAGTTTGGACACCCTGATCTAAGCACAACCATGCACACACCTGAGAGAGAGCAACAGTCGTGTTTTTAGACTCCGGGGGGGGGGGGTGACTCACCGCATACATGCCGAAGCACAATGAAGTCAAAGTCTTTAAAGAAACCAAACTTACAAATGCTGCCACAGAAACCAGGGCTGCAAGAAGTAACAGGATCCAACAGGAGAATCCTTCAGCCAGAGAATGAACGTGAGGAGCTTACTGGATGAGAAACTGGTGGCTGATTGGGAACAGGCTGCAGCTGAGAGAGAGAGCGTAAAGGCACAGGAGGAATGAACACCAGCCGGGGGAAAAATACCGATCTAATAGGAAGAGGAGGAATAACTAAGCTAAATGCAAGAACTAAACAAGAATGAACCGAGCAGAAAACAGAGTGAACTAATGAGAAATAGGATAAGTGTTGTATAAACCCAAACAATCCCAGGATGTGACAGGAGAGTCGAACCCAGGACCTTCTTGGTGCAAGGCAACCGTGCTACCACCCTGCAGCCAGGCTTCAGTCCTTCCACGTAAAATATGTCTCAAGCCCCAAATCCTTCTTGACCACGATGAAAAAGGGTTTTATTCAGTTTTATGCATAGATATTTGTTGGAATAATTACAGCTTCTTAAGTTAAAACAAGCTGATTGAATCATTTTACATGTTTAAATGAAGAAATTAGGTAGCACACATAAAAAAATAAACCACATAGTTATGGATGAATAGAATAAAAAACTGAATAAATCACTCTGTTGTGGAAATTTAATGCAATTATGGCATAAAATAGATGGAGAAGCTACCAAGACTAGTCTTTTCTATTGCCTTCACACTTAGAAAATTTGCTAATTTCCATGTGGTTGGAGAGCTCTGGGTCAAAATAAGACAAATATATCGATTTAACACTTGATATGAAGGAAAGAACTGTCACTAAGTGTTTGTATTTTTATTGTTTGCAGATTTCATGGTTGGGAAAGCTGAAATACGGCTTGTTTTCTCTCATTAAGGTGATGCTTTTGGATCAAAATGTTACCAAACTGTAAAATAACCTCCCAGCTGGAAGTTAGTGTGTCAGCATGAAAGTTTCCATCATCCAGTGTGAGCCTTTTCTTGTTGCACTGTGGGAAAACGTCTTTGTTTGGTGATCCTGGTCTCTGATGCACTTCTGGAATTCATGATGCTGAGAGTGATATACCGGAAACAGAAATATGAGAAAATTCACAGCTCCGACTCAGACAGAGACAGATCAAAACATCTTATCTCCTCATGGATGTCTTGGTGGTTATCTTGGATTCTGTAAGCTCCTTACTCAATCAAACCCGAAACAAAAGGAAATCATTTATAGGGAATATTACATATTTTGTCCTCCCACTTCATTCCTCAGATATCAAACCCCCGCACTCTGCGCTGCCAGTCTGCATCGGAGCCGAGCGTTTTGTGGGAGGAACGTCAGAGGGTTCGTTTCTGCTGTATCAGATTCAGATATGTAGAAACAAAGCCAGACAAGCGTCAGAGCATTTAGTAAGAAGAACAAACCAAAGACATTAAGATGAAAGGAAATCGCTGCAGGCTTGAGGCCAAGTCTGGTTAGGATCCAGTGCTCAGTGACATGGTTCCTATTGGTCTTAGTGGTTGCATAATGGGCAGCTCCCAGTAGGTGCCTGTGCATCATGCTGGTTAGCAGCTGCCCATCTCAGACCTGGAAGATTTCATGACTCATTCTCAGCCGACATAAAAAGCTCCTGGAAAACAAAACAGGTATTTTCTGGGATGCAGGAGTAAAAACATACCAAGGTGCTGCAGAAAGCTGCAACACCCACCAGAATCCTCTCCGCTATGATGCTCGAACTCAAAGCTATGAGCCACACTGACTTGTGTTTTTGGGAAACGATGCCTCCAACGTGGACAATGCTTTGTTTTGGGAGTTTTGGTGTGAGTCTGTTTTGGTTTTCATAACTTCTGACTCATCGGACTGCTCAGATCAAACACTCTAGTCGAAAACAAACTGGCGTAACCACGGTCAGGAGAGCAGGGGAAAATATTAGGTCACTTTTCACAGCGATTAATGAGCAACAGTCCTGTGAAAAACTAAGTGCACCCACGATTCAACAGCGAGGAGAACCACCTTTGGCAGCAATGACTTCCTGTAGAAGTTTTCTGTCTCTCAAATGGCTGGAAAGCTTCATGGTTGCCTTAAAGTAGAGGTCTGGACTTTGACTAGACCAGAGGTCTGTAAACTTTACGATCCAAAGAGACACTTTTTGAATTCAGTCCAGCTAAATAAAACTCTTAGAGCTCCGTCTTTTCACAGATTATCTGTGTCACACCAAACCGTCACGGCCTGGCGGCAGTTTTAACAAATATGGAAAAAACATAATTTTGTAAAAGTTACATTCTGCAGCTTTAATTTGATATTCCGAAATGTCATTTTGGTAAATCTAGTGAACTACTAGCATTCGATTACCTGAGTCCTTGACGAGGTTCAGTTGAAGGTTGACATCTATGGCAGCACATCAAGCTGAACGTCAGCTGATAAACATCTTCACTGGAGCAACATGGCAGGAGGGTCCAGTACGAGTGGAACTGTTGTCGTTCATACAGACGCAAATTTAAACACTCTTTCTCCGTCAGCCTTTTCAAACAAGCCAGTTTTTCAGTCTCTCTCTAACTTTCCTGTCATGAACTTTAACACTCAACGTGCAAACTGCGGGGTTGGAGTTTTTCTGAACATTGCAGGTTCTCACCTGCTGGGATGTCCAGTCATGGAAACATCAGCAGCTGTCTTGCGAATCATCAGGGTCTGTGTAGAATGGTGGTCTTCAAACAGTTTGGAAATGGTTTTGTAACCTTTGCCAGCTTGACGGGCAGCAACAGTTGTTTCTCAAAACTCATTCTGGCATCGTGTTGAAAAGCTGGAGACAACAGACTCGTCATGTCAAACTTTCAGCTACTGTGTCAAAGCTGCAGGGGAAACAACATTCGGGTACATCATGGCAATTTGTCCCGTTTGACCTCGAATCCATGACTCACTTTGAGTCTGAGAGCACAAACGTTTGGCAGCCGGGTCTGTCAGTGAAGTACACACTCGTGCAAACACTCCCCCTCTGAATAAGAGTCGGTGAGGATCGTTCTCACGCAACGCCTCGGCCCTCCTCGCATTCACTGGGAGTGTGTTTCACCAGTCGTCTCGAGATCCTGGGACGCAGCGAGCCAGCCCAGACTGTTTTTACTCCTACAACACACACACACACACACAGAATGGGATTCTGCTCGCCATCTGGGACTGATTAGCATCCCTACTTTCCTACAACACACACACACACACACACAAGCTTTAAAGGACGTGATGACGGCTTAAACCCATTCACCTCTTGCAAACATCTCCTTTCTGTGCTCTCAAATAATTTCCTATGAACGGCTTTGGCATGGTGTTTTGTGCCACTCCTCATTTCCTCAAATCACCATCAGGAAGGTGGAGAAAGAAGAGTTCACACAGCGTCACAAAAGCAACATTAAACGAGAACCTTTGCATGACTAAGAGGCGGCAGGTGGATGGAACAAGTAAACAAACTTCAGTTTCACAGCTTAAAGTCGAAAAATACATTTAGAAATTCATACAAGAGAGTGAAAGTCGGGGACAAACAGAGAATAAAATATCGATTTCCATTGAAAGGAAACAAAAAAGCTGAACAAAGACCACCGATAAGCAGCCAGCTTGGTCCAAAGCTGCAAGAAGCCACTTCAGTCAATACATGGCAGATAAAAAAGGAAAGAGGAAGCAGAACACAAATTGGGAGCCATCATTTCAAAGATGGCAACAGTTATCTCTCCAAATTGTCGCCACGTTAAAAATCAATAAATAGACCAAAAACTATATTTGAAATGTTTGTTTTGTTACTTTTCTAATTTCCTCTTGCAGCCAGCTGTGCTGCACAACTAACATGGCATCAACAAGGGAAGGGGAAGCTTCATTTTGATGTATTTCATATTCATGATCTCTATATTAGTAATGTACTGTACAATAACTATATCTTTTATTAATATTTGCCTGCCACTTGGCTGCTGATGCTCTTCATTCCCCCCTTTTCCCTCAGTCTAACGGATCTTTGTCCTGAAATGTATTTCTCTACCTGAAGGGAGTTATTACCTTTGAAACACTGAAAACATAATTTACTCTATTAAATAACGTTTAGTTAGTGTGAGCTCACAAGATAATCAGAAACACTCAGAGAAAAATCTACACTTTATTCTGAATCCAACTCTAAGAGCAAATAGACTAATTCTGAGTATTATTCATATATTAAACAGTCCCTGCAGTTTTTAGCAATTTTGTGATTATGGAATTTATTTATTTATTTATTTATTTTTGCTCTAATTCATAAATGTGAGTTTTTTGCAAATGTTTTTTTTTTGTTTTTTTTTTTCCAAAAATGGTCACAATCATTGAGTTTAAGTGATGCTAACTCCCACCTGCAGGTGGCAGTATTTCTGCCTTCGACGCTGCTGCATCATCCTGACTTGATTTCAAATTGAGTCACAAAAATCGAGCAATTTAAGTTCTTTAAAGAATAAAATTGAAAGTCCAATCTGTCTGCTTGTTTTTTTTTTTCTTTCTCGTCTTTTTTCTTCTATTTGGAGATTTTGAAAAGGGTTTAATGAGGAAAAATATCACAAATATTCCTAAAGTCGCGCCAAAAAATCTGTGATTTTCATCGCAAAAAATCACGAAAACAATCGCGAAATCCTGGAGGGACCGATCAAAAGCTCAACTAACTTCAAATTTATTTCTGAAAAACCAATGTGCTGCTCAACAGACCAATCCTGGATGTTATAAGCTATTATTATAAGCTATCTAGATTTTAGATAATGACCTAAAACTGATGAGTCCGGATGCTTCAACCCACGGTTGACATCGAAATGAAGACCAAGCTCAGAAAGGCTGACATGTGATTGTCTTGCTTTAAAGGTTGTGGAGGAAACAGACACGAACCAGAAGGTTCCAGATTTTCTTCTTCTGAGTAAACGAGACAAAGGTACAGTTTTCTGGACCATCATGAGGCTGAACTTAAGTTTTCAAGCCAAATAAAGTGCAAAACACTGATTTTGTGGGTTTTTGGTTTCCATCAGAATTGAGTCTTATTAGTTTTCCTGAAAGTTTCCTGAAAGCTGGGACTCCACCAAGAGCCACCAAGCATTTCTAAAACAACCATGACAGACTAAAAAGCAGGATTAATAAATCTCCTACTGAAGCTGATGTGTTTCACAGCCTTTAATGATCTTGTGGGAAATTAAACGCTGCCAAAGCTCTGCTTTGGTGGAAAACATGGCGGCGAAGCTGCTGGGAAATAACCCTGCGCTGCAGGAAGCCTTACAGTCGGTTTCAGCTCTGGTTTCTTTCTTCAAAGCAGCCTCGACTCGCTTGTTGTTTTTTGGCTGAAGCTGATCTGCTGTCAGGAACAACACTGTTAACTCAACAACTGGACAAGCAAGTTCTCGAGTCGCAGGTGCATGCTCGTCATGCTGCGGGACCTAAAGCGTTTGGATGACTCAAAGTTTGGGTTTTAGAGCAGGACACTGACACGGACAGCACAAAGTTTCCTCCACGACCACAACTTCAACCCTGGAGAACATTATGGGCTCTGCTTGGATGCAACAGTAATTAATTATGAATTTACCAAGAAAAAAGCAGCTCTGGAAACGTTGCAATCTTGAGACATCTGAAAGGAAGACGTCTTGAACTCTAAGAAGAGAGTCCCTTCATAAAGAGTTTCAGTGCTGAAAGGAAAGTTTTCGAAATGGTTTTCCAATTTCCACACCGCAAAAACACAAAATCTCACCAAGTATTTCTGGTCTAGTTTCTAGAGCAAATATCTTAAATCCAGTTGAAATAAGACAAAACTAACTTACAAGTAACCTTTCATTTCAATATAGGAGCTTGTTTTAAGTCAATAATTCCTTAATATTTACATTTTAACTTATAATATAGGAAAAATATTTTGTTTCACTGGCAGATTATTTCACTTATAACTAGAAATATTTCATTCATATTAAGGAATTAATAACTTAAAACAAGCTCCTATAGCTGCTGAAAAGTTACCTGTAAGTTAGTTTTGCCTTATTTTAAGAATATTCTAGATATTAGCAGTAGAAACTAGATCAGAAATATTTGGTGAGTTTTTGTCTTTTTCTACTGCTGAAGGAATGTGATGAAAATTGCATCATATTGTTTGAACATCTGCAATAAATCAGATGTTCAAACATAAAACAGGTCCCTCCAGCAGGAGATGTTTTAAGTCTTCAACGCATCGTTGCAATGAGTGAAATAGAAAATTAAAAGTGAAGACCTGTTAAAGTTTTTCTGCTTATGTCGGCGGTCTCCTGCTCCAGTCATTGAAAGCTGCTTACCTGCAGCTTCTACGTCCCTGCTCCTACATGCTGGAATCAGATGGAACCAGTTGAGAAGAGTCAGATTGGTCACAGACCCAACACCAGGTGAGAGGAGGAGAAAGCAAGGTACTGGAGAAGAGCACAGGATGCAAGGAAATGGTAAATGATCTACATTTGTGAAGCGCTTTGTCAAGTATGTGGATTTAAAAGCACTTTATACTACATTCAGTCATTCTTCAAATCACTCACACACTCACATACTGATGGCGGTAAGCTACATTGTATGCCAAGCAATCAGCGCTATAGAGCCCCCTGACCACCATCACCTAGCAAGGCAAGCGAAGAATCTGAACCAAGGACACAACAACTGAGATGGACGGGTTCGAACTGGATGAATCCCTCCGTCCTAAACCAGCGTTACCCAAATACACTCAAAAAGACCCACCACAAACTCCAAATGTTGTAAAGTCAATTCAGAATCCCAAAAGCCAATGAAAATATAAATACTGATTAGTAGACACTGTGATGTATATTGCAACATAGAGCTAAGGTCACTAATAGCTTAGGGAATGTATTTTTTGTTTACTGAGATGTATTGTATCAGGGCCATTTAAAGCTATTCAACACTTTTCAGTAAATTGCCATGGTCCTGTCAGTTCAGTTACTTCAGACGTCAACTCTGCTTACATGCTTTCACAAAAAAAAAGGAAAATTGTTGTCTTGAGTATCATACTCAAGACAACAATTGGTTGACTTTTCCTGTGTTTTCATATTATTGGCAGATCTTATTCGTGAAAGAATGATGGTTTCAATGAGTTTTAATGAGAAATGTTTGCCTTATACAAACAATTCTGTGAATAGTTGAGTATTTTGTTTTTATTTTTTTAAATGTATTTTTTAAGTAAATTTCTAAATTTGATGTAGTGAGGTATTAGGAGACTTAATGTAATGAAATAAAAAGATATTTTAGTCTGCTAGCGTTGATTGTTTTTCCAACACATTGTCTGGATTGTCCGTAACAGAGCTGACCTGTCATACTGTAACAAATATGTTTTTCCTGCAGAAAAGGAATACAAATGTGTAGGTAATGTTTGGCAATTAAAGCTTTATCTTAGTTTAATATCTGTTTAATAGACTACCTTAAATTTTTTTTAAGAAATTTGAAGTTTTTTCTCATCATCTTTTGAAAAGTCAAATGTATGTCAAATTATAGAATCACCTCTTCAGTGTGCCATGAAGTTTGGTAGAGGCCTGGTAACGAAGCGTTCATTTGGATCAGGTTTGTTGGAGCAGGGATGTATCTAACAGCTGCACGACAGTCGCTGCAGGCCCTTGGTTTTAAATGCTGACCTTTGCAAATGAAAAGGTTGAAAGGCTGAAATTCCTTCATATTAATCTGTTGATTTCAGTCTTGAGTTGAAAAATACATACTAAAGTGAAAACATTAGACACGACAAGCTGCTGAGCTCAGGGATTCACTAATAGATGTTTATCATGCAGATGTTTCATCTGCAGGCTGCAGTTTTGCTTTTTCTTAATGTCAGGGAGGGTTCTGCACTCGAGTGGACATGGGCGGTAACTGCAGCTATAATAAAGCTACAAACTGAATCTCGACCCATTCTAATTAAATTGCATGTTTCCTGATAAAGTTATTTATAAAATAACTAAGTAACAATGTAAACAGCAGGAGTAGTAATGATTTATGTGTGTTGAGATTAATTTCGATAGTGTTTTATTTTGAAAGGAATGAAAGGAAATGCAGAAAATATAAATTGTGCGGCTTTACCTGTATTTACAGTTCCTGACTTCGTCCACTAGAGGGCAGACGTTAGCAGTTAGCCTGTTTCCAGCTCCTGACTGGCTAATGAAGCCGTTGCTGATCTCTCGGTGCTTCAACTGTTATTTCTGAACTCTTCTGTCACCTTTAACATGAAATCAGTGTTTTGTCTGTCAGTGTGAATTAGAAGCAGCTCCACAGAGTTGAAAACAGTCCCGCAGAGACTCAGAGTGGAGCTAGCGATGCTAACGGACTCCAGCAGCAGCTTGTTTTACACACAACCTGTGATTATCAGCAGCTGCAGATCTACGCACTGATGCTGAACAGCAACATCTGCCCCTCAGTTCACTAATAATCGCTCATAATCTTATCATTAATCTAATTCATCCTGAGTTAAACTGGTCTGAGGGAGTTCAGTGTGTAATTACAGTCTGCGACCACAGGAGGGCGATATAGAGAGCTAGTTTATGGCAGAAAATATATGAAAATTAAACCTTGTTTTATAAACAGAAGTTAAGATGTATTAAAACATTTATATTTATTATTAATAATAAATACTTTGTGGCCTTTATCACTGAGTTAAATATGAAACTTCATCTCTTGTGTAACAGAAGTGTGAATTATGTATATTTTTATTTTTATGATTTAATGTCAATATGGCTGGAGTCATTCATCTGCATTTCGTGAAAAATATAACAGTATCAATATTTGGTTACTGACTGCCCTCTGGTGGTGAAGTATTGTAACTACAATTCATCTTAATATTTATGTTTTAATTAGGTTTTAATTTTCACTTCAATCAAATCAGATAAAAACACAGAACATCACTGTTATTAAACACACATGAAGGTCAATGCAAGGGTTTATTTATTTAGTCTGAACAGAAACACATGTTAATGCAGAGATGTTTGTAACAGCAGCTCGCTGTTGTTTGGTTAAAAACTGTCTTCATTACAATCATATGACCACACAATCAATTTTAAAATGTCAAAATAAGAGTGTTTGATTCAGAAATGGGTCGGTGTAAGTGATTAAACTTCTCCCAAAGCTCGTAAGACTCTGATGTTGCTATATTTCCAATAAAAAAAAAATGCTATTGCAACAGCAGCTTGGTTGTAAATACCGCTTCTGGCCACCAGAGGGCATGAAGTGGACTCTCAGAGTAAAACAATGGGTCACTGAAGCGGTCATGATGATTTACATTGTCAGAGCAGAGCACTTTCTGCCCTCTGCTGGACACGGAAGGTAACTACAGCTGAGAAAAAAATGTTAAACTGAACATTTTTAGCAAAGCAAAAATGCTTTCGATATTAAAGCATCTAATCTTTCTCCTCTCCAGTCATTTTGATTTATATCAATGTGCAGCTCCCCAAATGTTTGCTGCGAGTGCTCCATCCAGGCTGGCAAACAGGAAGTGGGAAACTCCAATTATTGTAAAGTTGAACAGAATACAAAATTATAATCTAAACTTGACTGAAAAAATAGAATTAGACTTATATATCTATCTATATATATCTATCGATATATCTGTATATATAGATCTCTCTCTCTCTCTCTCTCCCTCCCTATATATAGCGGCTGGGTAGCTCAATGGGTAAGTCACCCGACCTTCACCCGGGAGACCGGGGTTCGAATCCAGGCCGGGTCGCTTGGTTGAGATATCCAGTGTGGGTCCTTAGGCAAGATCCTTCGCGCTACTGCCTACCTCATCATGAGTGACAAACAAGGTCTGCGTCAGGTGCTGGGGAACCAGGGCACCTTCACGAAAAATGGGTTACTGGAACAAGACGGAATTGGGCGAGAGGTGAAAACTTGGTTCTGTTGGAATGCTACTACTCAAGTAACCCTAGTCAGAGGGGTTACATGCAAAGAATGCGGGAGGAATGGTTACGTCGACATCCCCATTCAACACTAACTGCCAAACAACTAGTAGCTCAGTGTTCCAACATCCGCAAACGGCAAATGCTGTCACAACTTGAGATAGACGAGGTACAACACAAATGCTACGGCAAGGGGGAGCCAGGACGCCAGGTCAGAGGGGAGTTAGCTTCAACTCCCCACCCGCAGATTGGGTATGCAGCCCCAATAATGAACAAACCATCACAGCTGAACGAGGCAGCAACTGACCTGAGAGGTAGGATCGTGGCCCGAATGAACACCAGGCAATCCCGATGCCAATTACAACGGTTGAGTGAAGTACCATCAGAAAGTCTCATTGAAGATGTGAATGCAGCATTGAGAACGATCCCTACCAACACCATAACGGAAACCAGTGATCCTTGAGATGCTCGGCTATAGGAGCAACCATGAGATTCAATACCCACCAGAGGCTAAAATCAAGGTAACAAGGAGGGAAGTGAGCCAATTGTCAGAGCTCCAAAGAGGTGCAATCAAAAGACCGGTACCCAAGCGGTACAGCCAGATGCCCATACCTGAAGCGCTCGAAACTGCCAAACAAAGGCTGAGTGAAGTACCAATCGCCTAAAGACTACTAAAAAAACCATGCCCATACCTGAAGCGCTCGAAACTGCCAAACAAAGGCTGAGTGAAGTACCAATCACTAAAGACTACTAAAAAAAAAACCATGCATGGAGGGTTCCACCCTAAATCCAGCATCCTGAGACTATTACGCGAGCCGTAAGGACGGAGGCAGAGGACTAGCGAGTGTGAGAGCCACTGTCCAGGATGAAACATCCAAGATCCATAAATACATCGAGGTCAAAGCCTCAACCGACGATGTGCTCAGCGAATGTCTCAAACAATGGGGTGCTGGAGGAACCATCATGGGATGTACCACCGACAAGGGAATTTTTTTTTTTAAATATTTAATATTTATAATATAATATAATATATAATATAATATTTATAATATATATAATTCCCTTCTCACCCTCCACGGGTGGTCTTTCTCAACCTCTGAGCTCGGGTCCTCTACCAGAGGCCTGGGAGCTTGAGGGTTCTGCGTAGTATCTTGGCTGTGCCGAGAATTGCGCATTTCTGGACTGAGATGTCTGATGTTGTTCCTGGGATCTGTTTTAGCCACTGCTCCAGTTTGGGGGTGACTGCCCCGAGGGCCCCGATGACCACAGGCACCACTGTGGTCTTCACCTTCCAGGCCTTCTCCAGTTCCTCTCTGAGGCCCTGGTATTTCTCCAGTTTCTCGTGTTCCTTTTTCCTGATGTTGCAATCGCTTGGTATTGCTACATCCACCACAACGGCTTTCCTCTGTTGTTTATCCACCACCACGATGTCCGGTTGGTTCGCCATTACCATTTTGTCTGTCTGGATCTGGAAGTCCCACAGGATCTTAGCTCGGTCATTCTCCACCACCTTTGGGGGTGTGCCCCACTTTGATCTCGGGGCTTCCAGTCCATATCCTGCACAGATGTTTCTGTACACTATGCCCGCCACTTGGTTATGACGTTCCATGTACGCTTTCCCTGCCAGCATCTTGCACCCTGCTGTTATGTGTTGGACTGTCTCAGGGGCCTCCTTGCACAATCTACACCTTGGATCTTGTCTGGTGTGGTAGATCTGAGCCTCTATCGCTCTGGTGTTTAGGGCCTGTTCCTGTGCAGCCAGGATGAGTGCCTCTGTGCTGTCCTTGAGTCCAGCTTTTTCCAGCCATTGGTAGGATTTCCTGATATCAGCCACTTCAGTTATTTGTCGGTGGTACATCCCATGTAGGGGCTTATCCTCCCATGATGGTTCCTCCAGCACCTCATCCTCTGGTCCCCATTGTTTGAGACATTCGCTGAGCACATCGTCGGTTGAGGCTTTGACCTTGATGTATTTATGGATCTTGGATGTTTCATCCTGGACAGTGGCTCTCACACTCGCTAGTCCTCTGCCTCCATCCTTACGGCTCGCGTATAGTCTCAGGATGCTGGATTTAGGGTGGAACCCTCCATGCATGGTTAGTAGTTTCCGAGTTTTAACATCCATGGTCTTTATCTCTTCCTTTGGCCAGCTTATTATTCCTGCAGGGTATCTGATTACTGGCAAGGCATAGCTGTTTATCGCACGGATCTTGTTCTTGCCGTTGAGCTGGCTTCTCAGGACTTGCCTTACTCGTTGGAGGTATTTGGCCGTGGCTCCTTTCCTTGTGACCTCATCGAGGCTGCCATTTGCTTGTGGTATTCCCAGGTACTTGTAACTGTCCTCAATGTCTGCTATTGTTCCCTCTGGGAGTGAGACCCCTTCTGTGTGGATGACCTTCCCTCTCTGTGTAACCATCCGACCACACTTCTCTAGTCCGAATGACATCCCAATGTCAGTGCTGTAGATCCTGGTGGTGTGGATCAGTGAGTCGATGTCTCGTTTGCTCTTAGCGTACAGCTTGATGTCATCCATGTAGAGGAGGTGACTGATGGTGGCTCTGTTCTTGAGTCGGTATCCGTAGCCAGTCTTGTTGATGACTTGGCTGAGGGGGTTCAGACCTATGCAGAACAGCAGTGGGGACAGAGCGTCTCCTTGGTATATGCCACATTTGATGGACACTTGTGCAATTGGCTTGTAGTTGGCTTCAAGGGTGGTTTTCCACATCCCCATTGAGGCTGCAATGAAGGCTCTTAGAGTCCTGTTGATGTTGTACATCTCTAAGCATTCAATGATCCAAGTGTGTGGCATTGAGTCATAGGCTTTCTTGTAATCAATCCAAGCCGTGCACAGGTTGGTGTGTTGGGTTTTGCAGTCTCGGGCGACTGTTTGGTCTACCAGGAGTTGGTGTTTGGCTCCTCTGGTATTTATGCCGATGCCCTTCTGTGCTGTACTCATGTATTTATCCATGTGTATAGATAAGATATCCCACCTATCTTAGCTGCTATGATGCCTGACATGAGCTTCCATGTTGTAGAGAGACAGGTTATTGGCCGATAGTTGGATGGGACCGAACCCTTTGAGGGATCCTTCTGGATCAGGATTGTGCGCCCTTCAGTTAACCATTCAGGGTGAGTCCCACTTTGTAGCAGCTGGTTCATTTGAGCTGCCAGTCGCTCATGGAGGGCAGTGAGTTTCTTTAGCCAGTAGGCATGGATCATGTCAGGACCTGGTGCTGTCCAGTTTTTCATACCTGAGACTCTTTCTTGGACATCTGCCACTGTGATAGTTACTGGGGCTTGCTCAGGGAGGTTGCTGTGGTCATCTCGTAGAGAGATTAGCCACTGTGCATTGCTGTTGTGGGTCGCCTCCTTTTCCCATATGCCTTTCCAGTACTGTTGGGTCTCCAGCCTTGGTGGGTCTGCTCTGTTGTTATTACCCTGCTATTGAGAGTACACTTTAGCTGGTTGGGTGGAGAAGACCGTCTTTTCCATGGTGGGTATTGAATCTCATGGTTGCTCCTATAGCCGAGCATCTCAAGGATCACTGATGCTGAGTTGTACACCAGCTCATTGGTTTCCGTTATGGTGTTGGTAGGGATCGTTCTCAATGCTGCATTCACATCTTCAATGAGACTTTCTGATGGTACTTCACTCAACCGTTGTAATTGGCATCGGGATTGCCTGGTGTTCATTCGGGCCACGATCCTACCTCTCAGGTCAGTTGCTGCCTCGTTCAGCTGTGATGGTTTGTTCATTATTGGGGCTGCGTACCCAATCTCCGGGTGGGGAGTTGAAGCTAACTCCCCTCTGACCTGGCGTCCTGGCTCCCCCTTGCCGTAGCATTTGTGTTGTACCTCGTCTATCTCAAGTTGTGACAGCATTCGCCGTTTGCGGATGTTGGAACACTGAGCTACTAGTTGTTTGGCAGTTAGTGTTGAATAGGGATGTCGACGTAACCATTCCTCCCGCATTCTTTGCATGTAACCCCTCTGACTAGGGTTACTTGAGTAGTAGCATTCCAACAGATCCAAGTTTTCACCTCTCGCCCAATTCCGTCTTGTTCCAGTAACCCATTTTTCATGAAGGTGCCCTGGTTCCCCAGCACCTGACGCAGACCTTGTTTGGCCGGGCGACGTCTGAGCCGGCATGGCGTGTATTCCTTTGTCACTCATCATGAGGTAGGCAGTAGCGCGAAGGATCTTGCCTAAGGACCCACACTGGATATCTCAACCAAGCGACCCGGCCTGGATTCGAAAAATACTTCAATAATTATGGTGTAAATAAAAAAATCTGCATGTTTTTCCTCTTGTTGTTAAGTTGCATCATCACAATTTGAAGAATAAGTGCAGTTACATTTAACAAGATTTTAAAACTGGTAAACTACATTTTTCTCTACATATTTTCTCATAAATGAATACACCTTTACAAACTACAATTTTCATACTTCTGTTGAATGTTAGACCTTCATAATTTCATAATAAATACAGTTCTAAACACCATAAGGTGTAAAGCAGGTGCATAAAAATATAAATATATTTTTTCATCCTCCACTTACAACCAAGTTAAGAAATTAATAAGAACTCCAAAATTTAGGTCAGTAAAAATCTCACAAGCAAAAAAGAAAAATAAGAATCAGGATTTAGAAAAACTGTAAATATAAATATTAGCAATACATTTCAGCCTGTTGAGATTAAGGCAATGAGAAAGAAAATCATATTTTTTTGAAATCCTATATTTCTGCGTCAGTGATAAGAAATCGGTATTTTAATTTTCATTTCGTTTGCCCCGGAACTCTCCCTCTCTACCGCCCCCTGTGGTCACAGATTATAATTGAACGATGATTAATTTGATTAATAATAAAACTGAGCAATTATTTGTGAGCTGAAGAACAAATGTTGCTGATCAGCATCAGTGTGTAGATCTGCAGCTGATGATAATCAGAGTTTGTGTGTAAAACAGAGAAGTGAAAATCAGCTCGAGTTAAAACATGTTAGCATCGTTAGCATCGCAAGTTCCGCTCCGAGTCTCTACAGGGCTGTTTTCGACTCTGTGGAGCTGCTTCTAATTCACGCTGACAGAGAAAACATTGAAGTGGAGAAATATCTGTTTCTATTTATCTCACTGGGAACCAGTTAACTCGCTGGTCTGAAGCTGGAAACTAGCTAGCACCGCGCTACAAACTTATTCACAGCAGCGGTTTTGTGCCCTCTGGTGGCTACTTGTGGTAACTACAACTAATAATAAAGCTAGTGAAATTATAAATACACTTCCTGTGAGTTCTTTCAAAATAAAATACCGGAAACAGTAACCGCTGTCGTTTGAAAAAGGCCAAAAGACTACGAGCAAAGCCAGCAATGTTACTATAAATTAAATATAAGCTTTTGTTTTAATAACTGTCTTAACATTTCCACTTGTTGCTTTTTATATAAAAGTTAGCTAATGTGGTTCAAACATCTTTGTATTAACAGGATGTTTCCAATCAGATTAAACAAAACATTTTTCAGCACATCAATACTGATATTTGACCGAATCTGGAAAAACGCTTGAATTATTTTAACATAATAACAGTTGAAAAATTTATAAAAGGTAATTGTTGTTTGGGTTTTTGTTGACTTCACCACAAGAAGGCAGTAAATACTTGTAATCAAGCACGGTCAATTAAACAGAAAAAATCAAGTAAATTATAAACAATTTTATTGAACCATCATAAGCCAGGAACCAGGAATATTTTAACATAATTATGAAATAAAAACATGATAAATTAACCAATCAAATATATCCAATTTGAATATTTCTCTGGGGTCTGTTTTGTTTTTGTTAAAAAAGAAAAATGCACAATAAAATTGTTCAAAGTAAAAAAACAAAAGTAATATTTCTCTACGCTCTGAATAAATAAAGTACCCGTGCAGTTCTGTGCTGATATGAAAACCGCAAAGTCTCCATAAACTCCTCTAAATTCAATGTAAACCTAAAATTAGCACATGAAATATATTATCAAACAGCACACCAAGAAAACAATCTGAAAATAAATTCCTAAATGAGGTAAATTGGTCCTCTGACATTTAGGACCAAATGTAAAAGAAAATTATTTTTAAAAGATTCTCACTTGTGTGTACAGATAACCTAAATTTTAAGATAAAAATATCAAAAATATAAACTTTTCTCCAGATAAAAAAGAAAGAAAACTACTCTCAGATCAGTATTTCTGTGGAACATCCAGCAGTAAACTGGTTAAACTGGTTGAAACAGAGTCTCTGATGGAAGCTGAAGTTTCTCTGCAGTATACAGTAAACCATCTTTTTTTTACACACATTTCCAGTTCAAGAACCAGACTGGTTTTCCTCCCTAGTGTTCAGTTACTGGATCGTTCCTCTGAGACACCTGGACTGAAACATGGAAACCAGAAGAAGAACAGATCCATCCCACCGCTGACCACCTCAGTGTTAGCAGCCATTATGTCCATCTGATGGACCTGAGGAGACGGGGACTTCCTGTTGGTCACATGACCAGCTGACTGAAAGCTGCTTCACCAGATTTCAAACTTCCTGTTGTCTTTGTAAGGAGTTCTGTTGATGATGTTGTTGCTGAAGAGTCTAGAAACAGAGCAAAGCAGACAGCAAATGTGACTCATTCAGACATGACAACATGGCTTCAGCTGCTCAGAGATCAGCCAGGGTTCCTCTGAGGACAAACTTCTCCACTGATGGAGCTCTGATGAATGTTTGCTCACCTCACAGAACCAACGGAGGCGTTGATGGAGACCAGGTGGAGTAACTCAGCAGTGGAGGCATCAGTGATCTGATTGTGACTCAGACTGGAACACAAACAACACTGCATTATGTTAGGTTCTACTGGGAACAGGTCAAAATTAGGTGAGATCAATCCCTGTTTCCATGTATAAATAATTGCAAATTGCATAATTAAGCCATAAAAGTATTGGCCTCTGAGTAACTGAGTACAGCAAGGCCAAAAACATGCACTCATGTCTGCTATTTCCTTGCAGAATTGAGAGTGACTGTCATGAAGTGGATGATTGTTTTCTTTTACAGAAATATAATTATTAAATCAAACTGTGATTCCTTACTTGTTTGATCAGACTTGCAAATGAATATTAGATGAAAAGAGGATTAATAAAAGCCTGCTGTCCTCCACCTCACAAGTAACTTTTATGAGAAATGGTTTTTCATATTGTTAAAATTATTATGTTGTGACACATAATCTGTAAAAAAAAAAAAAAAAAAAATATCAAGCACCTCTGCCTTCTCCCAGGGCTCCCAGTACTAACTCCAGAAATACACCACTCAGTCAGAAACAACCAATCAGAGCCAGGAGAGGGGTTTTAGTGTTGTCAGTCACCTTCATGTACGCGCCGCTCACACACTCCCCCCGCTCTCTGCTACGCTACAGCTGGTGCACCACAACAAAGCCTGCTGCTAATGCTAAGGCTAGTTAGCATGGTGACTGATGACGGCGGATAAACAGTTTTCCTGGAACGGTAAGGTGTTTCTTCACCATTAGCACATTGAGCAGAGCGTACACAAGGTTGATTGACAGTGTCAAGACCCTCCTCCTAGCTTTGATTGGTTGTTTTAGGTCGGGAGTGGTGCATTAAAAGATACATACTGCAGCTTTAACATGTAAGATTATAATTACATGATTTTAATAATGATAGTTCCTCATCTAAAGAGGGCTGGTCTAAAGTATGAAACTCCAGGGCTGAAAATGATTTGCACTCTAGCCCCAGATTCACCCCTAGAGCTCCAATACTGTGGTTCCTGCGCTTGGCAACCCTCACCAGCTGTGGTTTAAATTCTTAAGACAGACATCAAGAAACTTTTCAAGCCTGGTTTCCAGAGTATCTGCAGTAAAAAGAGGAGACGTGCAGCTTCTCTGTGATGAAGAAACTCGTCAAGCCCTATATCTCCTCAGAGAAGACAAGAAAAGGTCTGGGTGTCAGTTTCTCTTCCATCAGGAAACATTTCAAGCCCTTCCAAGATCATCTGTTCTGACTGGGGTATGAACAGATCATCATCATCATATGAACCCATCATCCTAAAGTCTCCACTTAGAATCATTCAGTTTCAGCATTAGAGGAAGACAGTTCAGGTTAGCTTGACTTATTCTTATCTTAATATTCTGCACTACTAAATTAAGCTGTACTGATCCCTGCAAAGCTTTACTAGTTAAAGGAGCATATGAAATTTTAGAGGTTGTGGACATTCAATTACTCAAGTCACCATAATCTTAAGTTCTTCAATGCTAAATGTGCCGAGAAACAACTTACCGTTACAAGAAAACCATTCATCCGTCATCATTGGTGGTCATGCTGGCTAGCCTGAGTATTCACAACAGTCTCTGTAGCACAACAAAGAGTAAGGGGGGGGGGTGATTCACAGCGCTAAGACCCGCTTCCTGGCTCTAATTAACTGTTTCAAAATAGCACTGGGAGCACTGGGAGAAGGCAGAGGAGCTCGATTTTTTTCAGAGATTATGTGTCTCATACCATTCTGTCACGACATAGTGACAGTTTCAACAAATATGTAGAAAAATATTTTTCATAAAAGCTACATACTACAGCTTTCACGGGTTGCCTTAGCCAAAAGTTATTAAAGAAACACCCTTGGGTCTCCATACGAGTCACGAAAACATACCTGGATCAGAGTTAAGAGCCAGTTGTAATCGAGGGAAAAACGGCTATTTAATGAGTGTGATCTGTGAAACTTGGCTGTCTGGTATGAGTCAAGGAAGAAAGAGGGGTGAGACACTCAGGTTAGCGGTTAGAATCCAGGAGAGTTTTCCCCGATAAACCAGCAAAAAGGATTCTCTACGACTCCTGAACAGGGTGATACCCAGCCGGCTTAGGGATCTCAGTACCTGTGGGGTGGCATGCTGGTTAGGCGTTAACCGCTCAGAGGAGGAAAATAGTTGGGAGGAGTTAAGCACCTTGTACAACAATATGTGGCGCCCAACGTTCAAATGATCCACCAATACAACAATATGTGGCGCCCAACGTTTAAATGATCCACCAATACAACAATATGTGGCGCCCAATGTTCAAATGATCCACCAATACAACAATATGTGGTGCCCAACGTTTAAATGATCCACCAATATAACAATATGTGGCGCCCAACGTTATAAGGGACCTGATCTTGAGAGATAAGGCTCTCGGAGTTAGCGGTGAGCAGCAGAGAGAAGCTTTTCCTGAGGCCCAAATGTCATTGACCATGGAGGACAGTAATAGGTTCCAGATGTCCTGCGAGACAGAAGTCTGTCCTCGTCATACATACATTAACAACAACAGGGGTCTCTACTGGATCTGAAGGCATGTTTGAAGCATGTTTGGCTGAAATCTAACTTTGTGGATCAGCTGCTCCACTTTGTCTGGATCAGAACTGAGGGAATGTCTGTGTTCGTCTCCTGCAGAGGGGACAGTCTTGGACACTTACTCTAGGAGGTGGACCTTGTGCAGATGTGTGATGAGTTCCAGCAGCAGCTGGTCTGTCAGCTGGCAGTGACTGAGGTCCAGCTCTGTTAGACCTTCAGAGTAATCCAGCATCAGAACCAGAGCTCCACAGAGGCTCTGATTCAGTGGGGTGTGACTCAGGTCCAGTTCTCCCCCCAGGGCTCTGCACAGGGACATGGACCGTCTCACTGTGTCCCTCTCATTGTCCACAGCAACCAGAGACAGCAGCTGGACCAGGACCGTCTTACTGACTCTAAACAAGAGGAACAGACCAAAGAACATCAACATGAAGGTCAAGAAATTTCTTCCTGCTGCAGCTTCATCAGAGCTCTTCCTCACTTGAGACGGACTCTGTCCAGGACAGGAAACAGAAGGTCCAGCCCGCTGTCCTCCACCTCACAGTCTCTCAGGTGGAGCTGTGCGTCCCTGCTGCTGTGTCTCAGGACGGTGGAGACGGCCCTGCAGTCAGCAGCCGTCAAACTCAGAGGCTCAGTCTGAACCTCCTCTGGTAGCTCCACACAGGAGGAGCAGGACAAATCCAAGCTGTGCTGCAGAGTCCTCAGCAGGTCTGATGCTGCCTCCTGCTGACTGTCAGATGCAGCACAGCAGTGGATGAAGCTCAGCAGGAGATTCCTGTCCACACTGGTGGGGACAGAGAAGAAGACCAACCAGTTAATGAACAGAAGGGAACAGTTTATTATGGGAAGGAGTCCTGAGGACCAGCCTCTAATACCTGACCTGAGATCAGAAACTGTGTGGAGCATACAGAAGATGGACTGTATTTCCTCGACTGGGATGGAGCTCCACATCAGCTTCAGTTTAACTCCATCACTGTGTCTGAGGATGAAGAGCAGAGCAGCACAGTCCTCTGAGTCCAGCTCTGTGCAGTTCAGGTTGATCACATGATCCAGTGACCTCAGCAGCCAGGGTATCATGTGACTGCTGTGAGCTCTAGAGATCTCCCTGATGGAAGTCCTCACAAAGCTGGGACTGGGCCTGAAAGCAGAGGATTCACAACACCGCTTTGTTTAGTTCCAGGAACCAGAGGCTGCTGATGGAAGATCAGACCAACTATGTACTAGAAGAAGACAAAACTTCTACCTTTGAAGCACCATCCTGTGCAGAAAGGGCAGCAGCTGTGCAGCTCTCTCCTCTAAGATACGGTTCTTCTTCAGGTTCACAGTGATGATCTGAGCTGTCGGCTGCTGCAGCAGAGAGTGAAGAAGCTCCCAGCTCAACCAGCAGGAGCTCAGGTCTCCACCAACCTTATTCAAGAAGGACAACGTCAGGTCCTGGTCCTGGACCTCATGGAGAAGGACAAGAAGCTGCTGGAGCCTCTCTTCACTCAGTCTGCAGAATTCATGGATAAAATCATCACTGTGCTTCTGAAGGTATCTGTGTTTAGTTCAGCTGATGGAGATGATGAAGACGTTTACCGGACTGTGAGAGGAGCATCATGAAGCAGCAGACTGAAGAGACTCTGAGCAGGAAGGCCGGACTCAGTCAGGTCCAACCGTCTGACTGTCCAGAACCTCAGGAGAGATGCCAAACAGCTGCCAACCTTCACCAAGAGTCTCTGTGGTTGATATTTGGTGGACACCACAGAAAGCTCTTCTAGAACCAGAGGAGAGGCCACTCTGCCTCTTCTTACCCACTGAGACAGGAACAAGGCCACACTGCTGGAGAGTCTGGATCAGAGAGAAGAGCAGAGATGATGGACATCAAGAACTGATGGTTCAACATGACAGCAGAGAAGTGGTGAGAAAGAGATGTTCTTTAGGTTCCTGCCTCAGACTGTGGAGTTGTGTTGTAGATCTAAAGAGGACAGCAGCTCTTCTGATGGACATCTGGCTGTCTGTGAGGATCAGATCCACTTTAGATCCACAGAGCGGGAGAACTCTGCCCACAGAACTGCAGGCTTTCCTGCGTAACTCTCCAGTTAGCAGCAGCTTGAAGTTCAGGAGCTGCAGCTGAGACACCAGCTGCTGGACCTCCTCTCTGGATCTCACTGATAGGGATGAACAAACACTCTGGAAAAACCCTGGATCACAGCTGAAAGACAGCAAAGTGTTAGTATCAATAATTTGTGACATACAGGAAGTAAAAACGTCAAGGACAGTGTCTGACTTACATGAGCTGTGATATAAAAGGCAGACACTGCAGGAAACTCCTCATTTCACTCTCATGAAGTAAACAGCCCACCATTATCATTGGTTTCTTTTCTGATTGGAGTTTCAGCAATTCCAGGAGGATGGATGTCTTTCTCTCTGAGAGATTTGTGATCCAGAGTAAAGCAGCTGACTGGAAAACTGACCGTAATGATGGAAGGAGACTCAGACCTGTTTTAGTCTCACATTCTTTCACCTGGGAGAACAGATCTAGCAGGAGGTCATTTTGGCGCATGGCTTTTTCATCCATTGTCCACTTTGCATTTAAGTGGAATCCCTCATATCTGCAGACTGATGCCAGCATCTCCAGCATCTTCTCTCCTGTCTGCTGTTCTCTCTCTGCTGCTGCACAGAACAGATTCACTAAGAACCTGGTTTGTTCAGGAAGATCTGATCTCCAAGGAAAAAAACTGGAACAACAAGAAGGAAACATTTAGTGATGATTTGATCTGCGCTGCATAAATACAACCACACACTACTGATGAACTCCATCTTGACCACGTCTGTCATGGATGTGATGAAATTACATGTTATATACATGTTTGATCAGACCAGCTGCCCTAACTCACAGACACTGATCCTGTGGCTAAGATCTCACACATGTGACTCGACATGACAAACCGGGAACAAGTCTCTCTGGGGGGGTTTGAGGTATTTACAGATTCAGAATGTGTGGAATTTAAGTTTTTCAATGATATCAAACACAGAGAAATAAATAAAAAAATAAAAATAAAGAAGATATGGCCATTTGAATGCTGACACCCTGAAAGCAAGATCAACAAGAAAATAGCTCTTCAAGTTTCAGAAAATTGTCCCCAAACCTGATGAGCTATCAGGGGGTGTTAACAGTCATTCATTTAATTACCCGCTGGAGGGACTATGTTTCATGGTTGGCCTGGGAACACCTTGGGATTCCCTGGGAAGAGTTGGTTATATATTTTCATAAAATATAACCCCTTTCTTGTATTGTATTTATTGGCTGATTAAATAAATATAGCCTTAAATTAAAGCAAAGCAACGTTGAAAAAACAAACAGCTCTCTCTAACTGAAGTCAAGTTAATTTGTATAGCACATTTCAGCAACAAGGCAATTCAAAGTGCTTTACATCATAAAAACATCATACAGTCACCAATTGTGAAACAAGCAATAAACATTACATTTTGTCAAATTCCATTGAAATCATCAAGCAAATACATATCAAATATGTTGATTAATGTTCCATTTACGACTCATCAAGGCAACTCTTAACAGGTGGGTTTTTAGCCTTGATTTAAAGGAACTTATGTTTCAGCTGTTTTGCAGTTTTCTGAAAGGTTGTTCCAGATTTGTGGGGCTTCTCCATGTTTGGTTATGATTCCATGGAAGGTTGATGCAGTAACAACAGATCTTGAATGTATTGTAGTGCTAAGCCATTCAGTAATTTATAAACTAACAGAAGTATTTTGAAGTCTATTTTCTGAGCAACAGGAAGCCAGTGTAAGGACTTTAGAACTGGGGTGATGTGCTCTGTTCTCCTGGTTCTAGTGAGAATGTCAGCAGCAGCGTTCTAGATCAGCTGCAGCTGTCTGATTAATTTTTTAGGCTGACCTGTTAAGACACTGTTGCAGTAATCAGTGCAACTAAAGATAAACGCATGGATGAGTTTCTCTAGTTCTTGCTTTAATCCTGGAAATGTTCTTCAGGTGATAGAAGGCCACATTTGCAGTTGTCTTTATGCATCTCTGAAGGTTCAGGTCCGAGTCCATGACTACACACAGATTTCAGGCCTGATCACTAGTTTCTAGCTGGTAATGTAGAACTGTGTATCATCTGTACAGTTATGGTAACTAATATTATTTCTTATTACAACCTGAGCTAGTGGGAGCATGCTTAAATAGGAGGGGTCCAAGGATTGAACCTTGGGGTACTCCATGTGTGAGTTCTGTCCTCTTCGATGAAAAGTTGCCTATTGACACAAAGAAAGCCCTGTTCTTTAGGTAGGTTTTGATCCAATTAAGTACTGTTCCAGAGTCCAACCCAGCTCTCCATTTGCTTCAATAATATCTCATGGTCAACAGTGTCAAATGCTGCACTGAGGTCCAACAGAACCAACACTGTGGTTCTTCCATAGTTTGTATTTTTGTGGATGTCATTGAACACTTTGACCAGGGCCGTGTCAGTGTTATGGTGAGCACAGAAACCGTACTGAAAGATGTCAAAGCAGTTTGTCATTGTTAAGAAGCTGTTTAACTGTTGAAACACAGCTTTTTCAATAATTTTGTTGATGAATCGAAGGTTAGAGATTGGCCTGTAATTCTGCAATCGTGATTTGTCCAGATTGTCCTTTTTTAACAGTGGTTTGATAACTGCTGTTTTTAAAGGCTGGGGGAAAACACTGAAAACACTTGATAAGAGGGAAGAGTTTACTATCTGAATCAGGTCAGATGCAATGACAGGCAGAACTTTCTTAAGGAGGGTAGTAGGTAGAATATCAAGACAGCAACAGCAGGAGTTGAAATGATTTATAATTTCTTCTAAGTTTTCATGGTTGAGTTGTTGAAATTTAACCATTTTCTCTGCACATTTTATGTTTGGGCATACAAATGGTGTTGGATTTTGTGTTGATGTGCAGATTAACCCTGTAATTTTTTGAATTTTCTCTGTAAAGAAGTTGGCAAATTCAATGGAAGCTCTGATAGAGTGGAGTTCAGATGCTACAGTCACAGGAGGGCTTTTCAACCTGTCAACTGTAGCAAACAAGGCACGAGCATTGATGATTTTGTTTATGATTTCCGGAAAGAACATTTCCCTTGCGTGTTCTGGTGTTGAGTGATAGCTTCTTGGCCTCTCTTTGTAGATTTCATAATAAATGTGGAGTCGAGCTTTATGCCATTTACGTTCAGCACTTCGATGAAGGCTTTTTTCATTTCTTACTAGTGGAGCACAACTCCACGGAGAAGTCTTCCTACCAGACATAATCTTGACTTTAATGGGAGCAATGGAATCAATGATTTCTGAAATTTTAGAATGGAAGTTATCTACCAGCTCATCTACTGGGTTACATCATAAAGGGGAGGTGGAAGAGTGGAATCGACTGAAAGTTTCAGCTGTGTTTTCCACAAAAGAATGTTTTGTAATAGCATCTGCTTTGCTAAGTGAATCAATGGAGACTGTGCTTTCAAGGACAGAGAAATGATCAGACAGGGCAACATCAATTACAGAGACACTGGAGATATTTACATCCATACTGATAATCAAATCCAGAATGTGTCCTCGATTATGTCAGCTGTTTAACATGTTGAGTCAAACCAAAGTTTTGAAGTACATCATTCAGCTTTTTTGCCCCTCTGTCCTGGAGATTGTCAACATAGGTCTTGAAGTCTCCCACAATTATTAAATAGTCAAAATCAATGCATGTAACAGATGACAGCTCACTAAAGTCATTGAAATAATTTGCCACATATTTTGGGGTTTTGTATAAAGTTGGTGTCAGAACTTGTTTGTGGCCTTTTACCTTGATTCCCAAATATTCAAAAGAGTCTGATTTGCCCAGGGAAACTTTTTCACAGTTTAGTGAATCGTGAAATATTCTAGAAACCCCTCTGTCCCTCTTATGCTTTCGATTCTCACTTAAAAAATTGTAATTAGGAGGCGCTGATTCAATTAGTACAGGTGCTTCATTACTGTCATTCAACCATGTTTGTTAGAAACATAACATCAATATTATGCTCAGGGATTAAGTCATGAATTAAAAGTCCTTTTGCTGATAGTGATCTTATATTTAGCAGAGCCAGTTTAAGTGACTTGGTGGTAGATAATTCTTCAATTTGAGGTTGCTTTAGACAGAGGATAAATCTGAGATTTGATTTTAGACCACTGCATTATATTTTTCTGTTTTCTGATCATTTTCTGTTAGTAATTCATAAAGAGATTCTCCTGTATCATACTGTTGGGGGGGGCACTCTCAGACTTCAGACATGCAAAGTGGAGGTGGTTCTGGAGAACCAGAGCCAAATGGTTCTGATTAAGTATAGCATGCTTTTTGGGGACTCAAAAAAGAGAAGTACCTGGCAATATATGTTTGTTAATTTTCTCTGTGAAATTAAGAAACATCAGTCCAGGAGACATTTCTGATGAATTGTCTTGGCTTCCAGTGGGTGATTTTAGAGTGGAGATGAGAGGAGGGGGGTAGGTGGGGACCAGTAGCTCTGTTTCCAGCTAGTGTCTTGAGAGGCGTCTGCTTATCCATTTGGAACAGTGTGCTCCTGGTGGCCTCGAGATTGCTCTGGTCATCTTTGTTGGGATGGTGATCTCATTGTTAATATTTTCCTGCATTTGGACAGAGGACTTTTTGTTGTTTATAGCATAAAAAAAATAATTGCAGTGAGTAGTTTTGTTCTCGATTGATTAAGACAGGCTCCATCTTGTTTGGAGAGATGATAGCGCTCCCAGAAGATCCTGTGATTGTCAATAAAGTTCACTGAGCTGGCAGAGCATGCTTTTTTAAGCCATTTACTAATCATAAGCAGTCTGCTGTATGTCTCATCTGATAAACACCCTTTATTTTGAGATTTCTGATTGTGTTTCGCAGATGATTAGACATTTTTCAGAATCTCCGATTTTTGTTTGGCAATATCATTAGCTCCAATGTGTAAAATTAGATTCTCAATATTTGCCTGATCAGTGTTTAATGAGAGTATTTTCGCTGTAACATCATAAACCATTTCATGGGGGAAGCATATTACTTTTGTCGTCCTTGTATTGCAGAGGTGGCTAATCCCATTGACTGCCCCATCACTGACAATAAAAACTTTTGGCATGTTTTTTGGGTCACTTTAGGAGGTAATTATTTTGGACTTGCCTCAAACCTCTTGTTGATGTTTGAAGATGTTTCCCTCACAGACTTCTGTTGAAATGATGGTGAAGTGCTAGCACTGGTGTTGAAGAAGGGAGAAGTCGGCTCAATATTGGCCACACTGTCATCTAGGTGAGGGGTTCTTCCCGTTAGTCATCTCGTTAGATCCAAAGGATGACATTTATTTTTCAGCTTAGCTCGGAGACAGTCCTGGGGATGGGGACTATTGCTGAGGTGCCTGGAAGCTGTCTATTAGGCTCTCCATTAATTAGAGACATTGGCAGGGTTGTTTCATTTCCACAAGCTGTGTTGATCTCGATATTCACCTCCAGTCGATAAATCTTCATTTAAATCACTTCAATTCTCTGTAGAAGTTTGTCAGGGTCCTCAATTTTGAACAGTTCAGTTTGGAAGTAGAAAAACAAAGCAGTAAAAAAGAAAAAAAAAAGGAAAAAATTCCACTGTCCTTAAATCTGAAGTAATCCAGTTACGCAGGCTGACAATGTAAAAGTAACCATAAAAACTGGGTATATGAAATAACTTTAACAGTCAAAAACTATCAAATGAGTATGAAAGAGAGCAGGATAACCTAGTCCTCCTTCAGCTAACAAGACGCACTCCAGTCCTATTGTTTAAGGGAAAGAGCAATTCAAAAGAATGTGATTGTTTGTGAACATCAAATGTGATAAGCGGAAGATAATAATAAATACATATGAGGCAATGTTTTCTTTCAGACCAAAGAAAGCCCGACATAAATTATTACTGACAACTCAATAAATTCTAACATCCTGTTCACTTGTGTAGCTTTGACAATCCAAATGAAAGTGCGGCAAACCTTAACATCATTTGATCCATGTAACAGACTTTCAGTTGGAATTCACACTGCATATTATTGTAAAAAGGGAAATACATTACCTGAGCTCTGAGATGTAGGGCAGAAACTGCAGGAAACTCCTCACTTCACTCTCTTCATGTGAGCAGCCTGTCAGCTTCACTGGTTTCTTCTCTGACTGGAGTTTCATCACTTCCAGGAGGATGGAGGTCTTTCTCTTTGACAGGTCTATGGTCCAGACTGGAGGAGCTGACTGGAAAACTGACTGGAGTGATGGAAGGAGACTCAGACCTGTTTTAGTCTCTCTGTCCTTCATCTGGGAGAACAGATCCAGCAGGAAGTCCATTTGAAATAGAATGCCGAAAAATTCAAAAATCACGTATTGTTTGTTTAAAGGGAATCCCTCATATCTGCAGACTGATGTCAGCATCTCCAGCATCTTCTCTCCTGTCTGCTGTTCTCTCTCTGCTGCTGCACAGAACAGATTCACTAAGAACCTCGTTTGTTCAGGAGAATGTTGGAACCAAAGACTGAAACAGAAACTATAAGAAAAGCATTAAGTTCAGATTTTATCTCACCAGCTGACAGTCTTGTTCAGTAAATTTGGATATATGTTATGATGAGGCATATTTGTCAAATTTAAGTAGGTTTTCAAAACAATCTTTAAGAAGGTACTAAAAATACTTTTCATTAAACCCATATTCTTGTGTAAATTTTTTTATTGCTGAAAAATGATACTAAAATTTTTAAATTTTCATTAGCTGTGAGCGAAAAATTATGACAAAGAAAAGCTTTTTAAAAATCATTCAGCATGTAATTATTCTGTGTGTACATATACATGTATACATACATACATACACACACACACACATATATATATATATATATATATATATATATATATATATATATATATATATATATATATATATATATATATATATATATATATATATATATATATATATGCACACAATGGGTTGGGGTTTGAATATTTGTGATACACAGAAATTTAATTTTTTAGGAACAGTGTCTGACTGTACCTGAGCTGAGAGATGTAGGGCAGACACTGCAGGAAACTCCTCACTTCACTCTCTTCATGTGAGCAGCCTGTCAGCTTCACTGGTTTCTTCTCTGACTGGAGTTTCATCACTTCCAGGAGGATGGAGGTCTTTCTCTTTGACAGGTCTATGGTCCAGACTGGAGGAGCTGACTGGAAAACTGACTGGAGTGATGGAAGGAGACTCAGACCTGTTTTAGTCTCTCTGTCCTTCATCTGGGAGAACAGATCCAGCAGGAAGTCAACGTGATATTTGAAATCATCATCTTTCATGGAATCTTCCACAATAGGGAATCCCTTATATCTGCAGACTGATGCCAGCATCTCCAGCATCTTCTCTCCTGTCTGCTGTTCTCTCTCTGCTGCTGCACAGAACAGATTCACTAAGAATCTGGTTTGTTTGAAAAAATAAAATCTCTCAGATTCCAAACTGGAAAAACAAGAAGAAAACATATTTAGTGATGAATTGATCGGAGCTGCATAAAAACAACCATGCACTATTGATGGACTCCATCTTGAACATGTCTGTCATGTATGTGATGAAATTACATGTTAAACACATATAAACAATGTTAAGCTGCTTAAGAACATCTCTATAATGTTTTTAGACTGTAATAGAATAACAACACAAACACTTATCCTAAGATTCTTAAAACTGAATTTTAGCAGTTTTCCTATTTTAATTTGGTGTACAAGCTGTAAGACTAAAATATTTCAATCATAAATATACCTGAGCTAAACACACACACACAAAGCAATTGCAGGAGGCAGGGACCATGGAACATTTTTTTAAAATGGGTGTGGCCCAAAGGTTGTCAATGCATAAATTGAATCCAGCCATGTTGCTTTTAGGTGTTGTTCTTGAGGAACTGGAATTACTTGTTGGGGGACACAAAGTGATTGCTCTTTCAACCTTGCTGACACACTTCCTGTTCCTTCTGGGGTGGAGGGACCCACAGTAACACACTGGATTAGGGATATAGTCTCCAATTTAAAACAGGACAAAATCAGATATATATAATGGGAGGCTCAGAAAAGAAATGTTATTAGACTTGGCAATCTTTCCATCTTTTCTTTAATAAACCCTTGATGCAGGTACAGGAATAAATGGTTTACCATTTATATATATGTATATATGTACACACACACACACACATATATATATATATATATATATATATATATATATATATATATATATATATATATATATATATATATATATATATATATATATTTTTTTTTTTTTTTTTTTTTTTTTTTTATTTTATTTTTTTTTTTTTTACACAAGATGCTCAAAAATAAGTATGGTCCAGGCCCCACCAGTTCCATGATCCCTGGCAGGTAGAACTCTGCTCGTGTTGATCAGATACAATTAAGTACATTTACCCGAGCTGAGAGATGTAGGGCAGACACTGTAGGAAACTCCTCACTTCACCCTCTTCATGTGAGCAGCCTTTAAGCTTTACTTGTTTCTTCTCTGACTGGAGTTTCATCACTTCCAGGAGGATGGAGGTCTTTCCCTTTGAGAGGTCTATGGTCCAGACTGGAGGAGCTGACTGGAAAACTGACTGTAATGATGGAAGGAGACTCAGACCTGTTTTAGTCTCTCTGTCCTTCATCTGGGAGAACAGATCCAGCAGGAAGTCACTCTGATCTTCAGCATAATCATCCACATACTCTTCCTCACAGAAATCTTCATCATAATAATTATGATCTATGTCTTTTTTATTTATAGGGAATCCCTCATATCTGCAGACTGATGCCAGCATCTCCAGCATCTTCTCTCCTGTCTGCTGTTCTCTCTCTGCTGCTGCACAGAACAGATTCACTAAGAACCTGGTTTGATCTGAGCTCCAAGAACAGATACTGAAACAACAAGAAGGAAACATTTTGTGATGATTTGATCTGAGCTGCATAAATACAACCACACACTACTGATGGACTCCATCTTGAACATGTCTGTCTTGTATATGACAAAATTACAAGTGAATGGTAAGAATTACAGAAAAACTTGATATTTTTGTCACAGAACCCAAAAACTCTGTTCTTTAGAAGTGCAGTATTTTTTTGAGACATATAGTGACATTTACTGTGTGTAGTCACTGTATTTAGTTTTTATGAATTTGTTGGCTTTTTTCTCAAATCAACTATATTAATGTTCTTTACATTTTAGAAATTAGATTAAGTTTTACTTCTATTTTTTGTAAGTGAATGATGAATAAACAGTAAACTTAATTTTTTTAACCTTGTGTGCTTCTTTATTTTTGGGGAAAAAAAAACATTCCTCGGCTCTGGACATCATGGGTTGGTGGGTACATCTTCCAGTGAAGAAGCAGAGTCTGGGGAGTTTGGGTCAGGCTCTCCAGTCTCTGGTGTTGAGGTCACAGAGGTGGTTAAAAAGCTGCTTGGTAGCAAGGCTCTGGGCGGGATGAGACCTGCCCATAGTTCCTTTTGGCTCTGGATTTTGTAGAGCAGTGTTGTTGATGTGACTCTGTGATGTTAGGTGGACATTTGGGGTAGTTTCCTTAGACTGGCAGACCAGGGTGGTGGTCCCCCTATTTAAAAATGGAGACTGCAGAGTGTGTTCCTGGTAAGGTTTCTTCAGAGGATTCTGAAGAGGAGGGTCTGCTGGATAGTCAAACCTCTGATTCAGAAGGAACAGTGAGGTTGTTCCCAGGCCATGGAACACTGGACCAGCTCTACGCCCTCAGAAGGGTCTTGTAGGGTGTATGGAAGTTTGCCCAACTCATCTGGATGTGTTTTGTGGACTTAGAGAATGCCTATAAGGCCCCTGATAAGGCCTATAAGGTCCTATCAGGGGCCTTATAGGCCTTATATCAGGGGCCTTATAGCTTCCTCATAGGCCTATAAGTCCTATGAGGAAGCTCAACTGTGGTCAGAGCTTCCTCCACATTGCCGGCTGCAAGTCAGGCTCATTTCCGGTGAGAGTTGGACTCCGCCAGACTTGTCTTTGTCACTGATTGTGTACATAAACTCTAAGGACAGAATTTCTAGGTGCAGCCAAGCTGTTGAGGGGAACTGTTTTGGTGGCCTCAGGATTGGGTCTCTGCTTTTTGCAGATTATGTGGTCCTATTGGCTTCTTCAGACTGATTTCCTGCTTTTACTGGAGCAGTTCGCAACCGAGTGTGAGTCTTGAGCCGGAAAAGGGTAGAATGCCTTCTCTGGGCTGAGGATGAGGTCCCAAGCGGAGGAGTTTAAATATCTTGGGGTCTTGTTCATGAGAGATCGACATGACGGTGCTGTGTTTGCAGTGATCAGGGCACTGTACCAGTCTGATGTAGTCAAAAAAGAGCTGAGCCGAAAGGTGAAGCTCTCATGTTACCGGTCGATCTAAGTCATCTGTGGTCACAAGCTTTGGGGAGTAACTGAAAGAGTGAGACTACAGATACAAGCAGCTGAAATGAGTTTTCTCTGCAGGGTGTCTGGACTCTCCATTAGAGATAGAGTGAGAGGCTCAGTCATCTGGGAGGGGCTCAAATTAGAACCACTGTTCTTGCACATCAAGAGAAGCCAGTTGAGGTGGCTCGGGCCTCTGGTAAGGACGCCTCCTGGATGCCTCCCTGCTGAGGTGTTCCAATCAAATTGCACTAGGAGCAGACCCAGAGGAAGACCCAGGCCACAATGGAGGGACTCTGTTTCTCGGCTGGCCTGGGAATACCTTGGGATTCCCCCAGAGGAACTAGCTCAAGTGGCTGGAGAGAGGGAAGTTTGGGCCTCTCTGCTTCGGCTGCTGACATGGGATATGCAGAAGATAATGGATGAACATATATTTTATCAAAGTAATATATTTTTTGTCTTTATTTCTGCTTTGTATCTTGAACTTGTTGTTTGAACACATATCCAATTGCTATACTTAATTTAGTCTTAAGATAATCTCAATTAGTTTAGAGCTAATTTATTCTCATTTCCAAATTCTTTAATATAAACTTTGGTTTTTAAGCATAGATATTTATACTGGACTGTGATATTACTACATATCGTTCAGAGTTATTTCATGTTTATTCTTACATATTTTGGTACTGCTGTATGGGTAATTCACACCATATTTTAGTCCAAAATAATCTTAATTAGTTGAAAGCTAATTTGGCCTAATTCCCAAATTCCTATAAATAAACTCGGTTTGTGAGACGTTGACATCATTGCATATTTTTATTTGGTTTTGTTCTTGTATTTTGTTTTTTCATTTTTACTTGAATGTTACTATCTTGGTGAGTTTGTTGATTTAACTGGAAGGTTGAATTATTTTTGTAAATAAACTCATGCATATATATAGAGAAGTTATCTGTCATTATTCTAAGCATGTGTGGAGCTATGCTGTTCAAGAACGTTAGTGCTGAGCTTAAATCCCTAAATATCTAAACCTTAGCAGTAAAGTATTCATGAGCAATAAATGAGACTGAACACTATTTAGTAATACTAATACTTCCTGATATTCAGGTATTGCTCTGACTTGGCAATTTTAATATAAATTAATGAAGTTATTAATAATTGCCTTTGGAATTTATTGCAGTTATTCACAGCTAAACCAAACCTTTTGTTGCCCAACATTTAAATAACCAATTAACAATGAATAATGTTACAATGTGTTCACACAATGTTAGAATTTATTATGTCATAAATATTGTCAGTTTTAAGTATAGCATTTAATCAGAACTCACCTTTCTTTCAGTTTAGTTCACAGTATAAAATAAAATGACTGTACCTGAGCTGAGAGATGTAGGGCAGAAACTGCAGGAAACTCCTCACTTCACTCTCTTCATGTGAGCAGTCTGTCAGCTTCACTGGTTTCTTCTCTGACTGGAGTTTCATCACTTCCAGGAAGATGGAGGTCTTTCCCTCTGAGAGGTCTATGGTCCAGACTGGAGGAGCTGACTGGAAAACTGACTGGAGTGATGGAAGGAGACTCAGACCTGTTTTAGTCTCTCTGTCCTTCATCTGGGAGAACAGATCCAGCAGGAAGTCACTCTGATCTTTATTGTAGTCATAATACTCATCAAGGAAGTCTCTTTTTATATCTGGCAGACCTCCATCAGAGAGCACTGATGCCAGCATCTCCAGCATCTTCTCTCCTGTCTGCTGTTCTCTCTCTGCTGCTGCACAGAACAGATTCACTAAGAACCTGGTTTGATCTTTCAAATCAGTGCTCCAAAGATAAAACCTGGAACAACAAGAAGGAAACATTTAATTTTATCAATGGGATAAATACATTCACATGACACTGATGGACATAGTTTTGTAAATGTCTGACCTGTATGTGATGAAATCACTAGGTAAATATATCTTTGATAAATTTCATTTTAGTAGGAGAAATTTGTATTTTTTTATTACCCTCCTCAGCTAGTATGTAATTCTTAATAACTGTACAGTAATATTTTTCTCATGTTGTAAATTTGCTCTTACAGTCTCTTCTTATTTTTCAGTTGTTATATTTTTCTTTACCTAATTTCAATATGCATGCTTCCATTTTACCTTTAACTTGCTGATGGTACACCTGAATTTATCACTGTGGGACAATAGTGGATATATATGTTCTATTCTATTTAGAAATACAGAGGGGAGTACAGGGTCTGTTTTTTCTCTTTCGACTTTATTTTATTTTGTGCACTAAATTCCTGTCACTGAGTAATTGAGGCACACATTATGAAAGCAGTATTTATACAATAAATGATGAATAATTACACTGCTCCAAAAAATAAAGGGAACACCTAAACAAAACAATGTAACTCCAAATCAGTCCCACCTTTGTGGAATCAATGTCACCAGTTAGGTAGTAACACTTATTATGAATCAGTTTCACCTGCTGCTGTGCAAATGGAACATACAACAGGTGGAAATGAGAGGCAATTTGCAAGGCAACGCCTATAAAAGAGTGATTCTGCAGGTGGTGACCACAGATCATTTCTCCATTCTTGTCCTTTCTGGTTGAACTTTTAGTCACTTTTTCATTTTGTCAGTGCTGTCACACATAGAGGCATCATGAGGCGGTTTTCACAGCCCACTGAAGTTGCTCAAGTAGTGCAGCTAATCCAAGACAGAACATCAATGCGAGCGGTGGCAAGAAGATTTGCTGTGTCTCTCAGCACAGTGTCCAGAGCATGGAATAGGTACCAGGTGATAGGCCAGTACACCAGGAGACATGGAGGGGGCTGCAGGATGGCTACAACCCAGCAGAAGGACCGCTACCTCATCCTTTATGCGAGAAGGAACAGGAGGTCCACTGCCAGGGCCCTACAAAATGACCTCCAGCAGGCCACTAATGTGCATGTTTCTACTCAAACTGTCAGAAACAGACTCCATGAGGGTGGTATGAGGACCCGACGTCCATATATTGGTATTTGCCATTGGCTCCCTGTGCTCTTTACGGATGAAAGCAGGTTCATGCTGAGCACATGTGACAGACGTGACAGAGTCTGGAGACACCATGGAGAACGTTATGCTGCCTGCAACATCCTCCAGCATGACCAGTTTGGTGGTGGGTCAGTCATGGTATGGGGAGGCATTTGTTTGGATGGCCACACAGCCCTCCATGTGCTAGCCAGAGGTGCCCTGACTGCCATAAGGTACCAGGATGAGATCCTCAGACCCATTGTGAGACCATATGCTGGTGCAGTGGGCCCTGGGTTCCTTCTTATGCAGGACAATGCTGGGCCTCAGGTGGCTGAAGTGTGTCAGCAGTTCCTGGATGATGGGGGCATTGATGTTATGGCCTGGCCTGCCCGTTCCCCAGACCTGAATCCAGTTGAGCACATCTGGAACATCATGTTTCAGTCAATCCACCAACGCCACGTCGCACCACAGACTGTTCAGGAGCTAACTGATGCTCCAATCCAGGTCTGGGAAGAGATCCCTGATGAGAACATCTGCTGTCTCATCAGGAGCATGGCCAGGTGTTGTCAGGAGGTTGGTTATACAGGCACATGGTGGCCACACACACTATTGAGTCTCATTTAAACTTGTCTTGAGGAATATTCACTGACGTTGAATCAGCCTGTCATGTTATTTTCCACTTTCATATTGAGTACGAATCCAAATCCAGATCTCCATGGTGTAATAATTTAGATTTACATTGATAATTTTGGTGTTATTTTCTTCTTAATCAATTCCATTGTGTTAATAATAAAGTTTTTCAATGAGAATATTTAATTAATTGAGATCTAGGATGTGTTATTTCAGTGTTCCCTTTAATTTTGTGAGCAGTGTATTACCAGTTTAAACCCAAACAGCTGGAAATGACAAATACATGACACAGATCAACCCAATTTCTCTGAGACTCACAGAAAGTTGAAATCAATGTAAATTCATTGCAATTAATATAATATATTTTAACAGATTTGAGCAACCAAATTCATTACAGGATAAAACAAAAGGGTTAAATTAGGTAGATAAATATTGATTATAGGTAGGATATCTAGGAAATAAACAAAATAAATAAGAATTGATCAAATCAAATTAAAAGCGGCAGTCAAACCTGTCCCATCTTCATGATGATGATTTTTTCCACACTGTCACAACATAGTGACAGTTTTAACAAATATGTAAAACACTTAAAAAAAAAAAAAAAAAAAAAAAAAAAAAAAAAAAAGTTACATACTGTAGCTTTAAGAGATATTACTTACTTGGACTGAACATTCCACACCAAATTAAGCATTTTTAGAACATTGCATAAAACCAATAAAAAAAAAAACAAAAAAACGCTCTTAATGCAGGAATGTGGGTCTCATGAAAAATACGTTTAATACATGCTTTAAGGTTATTTTCAAATGGTGCTTTTAATCTGACAAGCCTCATCAGAACCCCAAAGCATAAGATAGAGATTATTCATATGGCATGACGCTAACATTAATAACCAGGATCTGGAGAAGTTTAATGTTACCTGGGACATTCATGGCTCTAAGCTCTGCCATAGCTAAGCAACGTAACAAACACTTTATATTCGGGCCAATCAGCTGCATACTATGTGGTCAACTGTTTGAGGATGGTGGAGGTATTTCATCCTTTTATTGTGATAAAAGCTCTGCACATTTTGTAACCGGCCTTAGTATCGTATTTTTTGTGAAATGTAAGCAGACTCTGGAGGACTTTTGCCACGACGCCATTTTGGATATTTTCTAAATATCCAATCGAGAGTCAGCGCGCAGCTTCAGTTGTTACAGCTAGAAACTAGTGATCAAGCCTGAAAACTGGGTGTAGTGATGGACTGGGACCTGAACCTTCCTTCAGAAACACATAAAGACAATTACAAAGTCAGCCTTCTATCACCTGAAGAACATTTCCAGGATTAAATGACTAATGTCTCAACAAGATCTAGAGAAACTCATCCATGCATTTATCTTTAGTCGCATTAATTACTGCAACAGTGTCTTCACAGGTCTGCCTAAAAAGTCAATCAGACAGCTGCAGCTGATCCAGAACGCTGCTGCTGGTGTTCTCACTAAGACCAGGAAGATAGAATAGAGCACATCACCCCAGTTCTAAAGTCCTCCCACTGGCTCCCTGTAGCTCAGAGAATAGACTTTAAAATACTTCTATTAGTTTATAAATCACTGAATGGCTTAGCACCAAAATGCATTAAAGACCTGTTGTCATTGTTGACCACTCAGGTCTTCTGATTCTCGTCTTCTCTGCATCCCCAGAACCAGAAACAAACATGGAGAAGCAACATTCAGTTTTTATGCTAAACTAATTTGGAACAAACTTCCAGAAAACTGCAAAACAGCCAAAACAATGATTTCCTTTAAATCAAGGCTAAAAACCCACCTGTTTAGAGCTGCTTTTGACCCATAATAACTGGAACACTGACAAGCATATTTGATGTGTATTGATGTTTTTAACGATGGCACTTGACAAAATGTAACGTTTGTTACTGGATTCACAACCAGTGACTGACGTGTATTGATGTTTTTAAGTTTTCATTATGTAAAGCACTTTGAACTGCCTTGTTGCTGAAAAGTGCAATACAAATAAACTTGACTTAACTTGAATCAAAATGCAGAGCATGCTCAATACTTCATCATGCAAATATGTCTCTGGTTACTGGAACCGACAAGCGGAATCGTTAGGCAGGAAGATTAATGATTCCAAGGAATTGAATTACTGATTCCCATCCCTAATTGCTGGAGGATATTTCTAATCTGTTTTTTAAAATTATTTTTATTTTATAATTTTTAAAGGTTCCAAAATATTTGACGAGCATTTTTGTCTGCCTTTGTATTTATGCCTCCTTCTCAGCACAGTGACTGCGGACATAATTGTGTGTCAGTTTGCACCTGCTTTTCAAACATGCTTAATACAGATGCAAAAACAGCCATCACATCTGCATATCCCCCACCCAGTATTTTCCACTTTCTGATTATCAGAAAATGTTCTACACACTTGGTTGTTTTATGTATTATGTTGGGAAAAGATTTTATTCAAGTCTTACATTCTTTTATAACAACAATTATCTAGAATTACTGTACCTGAGCTCAGAGATATAGGGGAGACACTGTAGGAAACTCCTCACTTCACTCTCTTCATGTGAGCAGTCTGTCAGCTTCACTGGTTTCTTCTCTGACTGGAGTTTCATCACTTCCAGGAGGATGGAGGTCTTTCCCTCTGAGAGCTTTATGGTCCAGACTGGAGGAGTTGACTGGAAAACTGACTCTAATGATGGAAGGAGACTCAGACCTGTTTTAGTCTCTCTATCCTTCATCTGAGAGTACAGATCCAGCAGGAAGTCACTCTGATCTTCAGCAATATCATCCTCATCGTAATCAAAATAATATTCATCAACCATGTATCCTTCCTCTAAAGGGAATCCCTCATATCTGCAGACTGATGCCAGCATCTTCAGCATCTTCTCTCCTGTCTTCTGTTTTCTCTCTGCTGCTGCACAGAACAGATTCACTAAGAACCTGGTTTGTTCATGACGATCTGAGCTCTGAAGATCAAAACTGGGACAAGAAGGAAACATTTAGTGATGATTTGATCTGCACTGCATTAATACAGCTACACGATATTGACTCACTCCATCTTGTACATGTCTGTCTTGGATGTAATGGAATTACAACTTAAAGAAATGATCAGAGCAGCTGATCAGTAAAAGTAAAAACTTACTGACTAACAACACAAATATAATGCTTTTTTTTTTCATATTTCAGTTTCATCTCTAAATATTAAGACTAAAAATTTAAAGGATCTAAAGTATAACTATAAGTATAAATGTATTTTATTCTGTTATCCTTTTAATTGTTACATACATACATACAAACTTTTTTGTTGTCGCTGACAAACTGTTGAAATGATTAGAGACAGCAAGGAGAAAGTACAGGAAGAAGCTGGAGACTAAACTGCAGAGGAACATCAGAAATGTGTGGTCAGGAATGAAGAAGATCACAGGCTACAAGCAAAAGGAGAATCAGATAGATAGAAGTCTGGACAGAGCAAATAAATTGAACACATTCTTTAACAGGTTCAGTTCAGGAACAAGCTCACCATCCTTCTCTCCTGCCCCCAGCCAAACAAACATCCCACCCTCCTTTGACCCAAAGGTTTCCTGTCACACCTCAAATATTTTAACTTTCACCTCAGCCATGGACTCTTCTGCTTCCACAAGTTTGTCTTCAACCAAATCAGGATATGCTGCTGCTCCCATTGCTGCCTCCTCCCACTTTTCTGTCACGAGAAGTCAGGTAAAGAGGCAACTGGAGAGACTGAACCGGAACAAGGCTGTAAGCTTCTTTATTCCTGCTCTCGGTGGAGGTGGATGCTTTTTTTCCTTCTCCCGCGCCCTCCTTGCCCTACTCAGCTCTCTGTGCTGTCTTGCTAATCTTTTGGAGCCTCTCTTAGCATATCTTCCAAATTAAAAATCATGGCTATGGTCAGCTGGTGTCTCAACGCAATTGATCAAATTTTCTTGAAGAGAAGGCAGGGCAAAGGAGAACCCTCTTGTCCTGACGGTACATTTTTCTCAAAGTACACAATGGACTCCTGGCAGAAGTGAAGGATTGTGTGTCTGTTGATATTGTCAGTCGAGGATGTTGAAGATGTATACATAACTGGATTTTTGATAACAGGATTTCTGCTCTTTGGAGTTGGCTATTACCTGGCACATCAAGAAATTTGAAAAAAGTTGGCAGTTGTTCTGGTCAATGTGAGGCTACCCGGCATGTGTGATGGAATCTGGAGAGCGATCAACACTCAGACTGAGATGCTGTGTGAGCAGAATCGGAAACTGGATGTAATCCTTGCACAGGATCACAGGCTGGTTGTGGCTCCTGCAGACTAGTGAAGGGGGACAGACCTCGGAGAAGTTGCAAGCTCGGCTTTGACGGGACTGACCACATGAATTTGGCTTTTTGGACTCACCATTGGGAGGTACCAGAGACTCTAAGGCAGATGGAAAATTAACAGAGTCAGCCTGAGCCAAAACAACTGTTATCTGAATTGGCTCCCCTGTGTCGGCCTTGGAAGGCTGGCTATCTCAATTTCTCCTCTTGGATGAGAAAATAAATAAGACACTCTGCTCCCTCTGCCCCTCCCTTACACATAACATGTGTGGACCTGACTCAAAACTCTACTGAGGCCGGCTAATAAACCCTCCATCACTATCAAGGACAATGGCCAGAGGTTTTTTTCGGGGACAGTGTTTCATGGACTTACTTCCAAACACACACACACACACACACACACACACACACACACACACACACTCATAGCTATAAACACAACCCCCCTCAACTCACTGCCTCCACTGGCCCCCCTCGTATTGCTCCCCAGTACGATACGATGAGCCAGGCGGCTGCATTGTTCACTTGGGCGGCCTGTGCTGGGACACTGCACAGGCCACCCTGTTGTTTGTTTTTTTGTTCTCTTGGACTGGATGTACTGAAATGTAATTTCCCCTCTGAGGGGACATATAAAGACATTCTGATTCTGAGGTCCAGATGGCGTCAGCCCCAGAGTCCAGAAGGTCTGTGCAGAGCAGCTCTGTGAGATTCTGCAACACCTCTTCAACCTTAGTCTGGCCCAAGAGAAGAGTCCGTTGATGTGGAAGACATCCTGTCTGGTTCTTGTACCAAAGGAAACCTACCCATGAGTCATTAACAACTATAGACCTGTTGTCCTGACATCTCACATCATGAAGGTCCTAGAGAGACTACTGTTAGCCCATCTGAGTAAGCAAACAAGCACATATGTTGAAGATGCCATCATACATCTGCTTCATTAAACCCACTGACATCTGGACAAAGCAGGCAGTACTGTGAGGATCATATTCTTTGATGTCTCCAGTGCATTTAACACAATTCAGCCTGATCTGGTTCATCTGAAACTCCAGAAGACTCAGGTGGAGGACTCAACACCTGAGTCATGGGTCTCCTGGATCCATGACTACCTGACAAACAGACCACAGTTTGTGAGATTGAAAGACTGTGTGTCTAACCAGGTGGTCAGCAGCATAGGAGCACCACAGGGGACTGTATTCTCACCATTCCTTTTCACTCTGTACACTTCAGACTTCCAGCACAAGTCAGACTCCTGTCATCTACAGAAATACTCCGATGGCTCTGCAGTGGTCGGGTGGATCAGAAATGGATAAGAAGCTGAGTACAGAGAGCTGGTGGACCGCTTTGTGGCATAGTGCAGAAACAATCATCTTATCTTGAATGTGAACAAAACAAAGTAGATGATTGTAGATTTCAAAAGACAACAGGGTCAAGTCAAACCCTATTTCCAGGATGGGAAAAGAAGTGGAGGTGGTTGAAGAATACAAATGCCTCGGTGTTCATCTAGACAACAGACTAGACTGGAGATTCAACGGTGAAGCGTCTACAAGAAAGGACAGAGCAGACTGGACTTCTTGAGGAAGCAAAGATCCTTCAAGGTTTGCAGCAAGATGCTGCAGATCTTCTGTATGAATGTGTGCATGAATGGAAATGAAAGATTTGTGAATCTAGACTCCACCGTTGAAGGAGAGAGGAAAAAAACAGTCTTGCAATAATCTTAATCAAACTTAGACAAACAAAAAGCAGTGTGCAATGCTAAGCAAAACTATTACTACAAACAAAGCTAGATAAGTAATCCAGCTGACCTGGTGGGGGCAGAAAAAGCTCTTGATGGACTTCTATTTGTTTGCTTTTTTTATTTTTTTAAATCTAAATCTCAGAACTCAACCATGGGAATTTACTTTCATAGTATGAAGATGTTACAATGCACTGATCTACCATTGAGCAGAGGACTTTAGATAATGGGTGCCACATTACGCTTGTTTATACGTGAAAGAGACTGACATAATTATCTGATAATTATATGTATAATTAATATCTCATGTCTGAGGATCTTTTCAGTTCAAGGCTTAACACGTCAATTCTAAGAAATAAATTGACAGGCTTACTTTCAGACTTTAGGATGTTAGGACTAATTATGAATTACTTTTAAAGATTTAGAAATATCTAAATTATACAAATAAAATCATACATACTTAAATAGTATCTCTCCTACAATTTCAATAGCCTTTTAGTAAGAACTTAGTCTTTTTAAACTCTGTAAAGGCTGCGACAGTCGTGTTGTGTTCACAGCTTTAGCTCGTCAAACTCATTCTGTTTTTCTTTGAAGCTATTTTAAGTATTCAACTCTGTCTGTCTGCACAAAGTCTGCTCTCAGCTACACCTCCAGCTGCTCTTCTATGAACCTTGTTTTGTTGACTACCTAAAACCTCATTCAGATACCTGACTCTGCTTCTGAATCCAAAAAGCATGACATGACAAAAATGTGTAAAGACCCATGATACAGAAATATAACTCAATATTATTATAACAATTTCACAAAGAAAAAATTGTATAATCTGAAACCAGTTTATCAAACAATATACAATGCCTGACTGTACCTGAGCTGAGAGATATAGGGCAGACACTGCAGGAAACTCCTCACTTCACTCTCTTCATGTGAGCAGCCTGTCAGCTTCACTGGTTTCTTCTCTGACTGGAGTTTCATCACTTCCAAGAGGATGGAGGTCTTTCTCTTTGACAGGTCTATGGTCCAGACTGGAGGAGCTGACTGGAAAACTGACTGTAATGATGGAAGGAGACTCAGACCTGTTTTAGTCTCTCTGTCCTTCATCTGGGAGAACAGATCCAGCAGGAAGTCACTCTGATGTTTATAACTATAACATGAAAGGAATCCCTTATATCTGCAGACTGATGCCAGCATCTCCAGCATCTTCTCTCCTGTCTGCTGTTCTCTCTCTGCTGCTGCACAGAACAGATTCACTAAGAACGTTGCTTGCCCTTGAAATTGTGGCCAGCGAAAACTGTAACAAGAAGAATAAAAATATTTAGTGTTCATTTAGTCTCCACTGCAAAAACACAACTACACACAACTGATAAAATCCAGCTTTTCCTTTTTGTTCAATAATGAAAATATGTCATTTTTAGATTAGTAAACTATTCAAGATAAAATTAACAGTTTTCAAAAGGAACAGATGTAAATGTGTTACAGACTATCATAGATTTAATCATTACAACATTTTGATCAACTCAGAAAGCAGACAAATCTTTCAAAAGTTTTCAAACTTTAATGATCAATTTAAAGGATAAGATTCTTAGTTTTTCTGTAACTTTAAAACACATTACTCAGCTACTTTATTCAACTGCTTTAATTTTTTCTTTTTGTTTGAAAACCAAGCACTGAGTTATTCAAAAAAGTAAAACAAAGAAATACTTTTATGTCCACATGTGAAGCCAGACTAAAATTATAATGTATCATCTTGACTCACCTGATTGAGCTGATGTTTGACAAAACCTCTACCAGGTACTCATGCAGACTCCTGAAGCCTGGAGCCCAACGGTACCGGTACAAGCAGACCTCAACCTTTGTTGCTGCACTCTGCATGACCCTCACAGCTCTTTCAAAAAGCTGTTTTTCACCCCTAACTGGAAGATGCAACTGGTTACCATCAAGACGCAATAAGGTTTCGTAGTCCATCTGTGAAAAAACAATGGTGTCTCAAAGATTTCATAGAAAAACTTGTTTTGACATACAAAAAGTTCCAACAAAATGATAAATGAACATTTGCCTGAACATTTAGGTCATCAATCTGTCCTTCACCGAGAAGCAAAATCTTCCACAGCTGCTGGGGAAGAGGGTCACACCTGCAATTTAAAAAGACCTCAAGCATTTAAACATTTTTTACATGCCTAACTTTGCATAAAATATGATTCTGAGTATTAGCAACTCCTAAAAACATGTTTACCCATACCATTGAACATTCTGAAGGCAACCAAACAGTTGTCTCATTCCTTGTGCAGATATTGTCACATCTTGAAGGTTCAGATTTATCTTCCTTTCCTTTGACTGAGTGACCACGTAGGCCACAGCGCAGCAGGAATAAGGGTCCAGATTCTCTCCACTGAGGTCAAGATGATAGTTCAGTTTGTTCAGAAAGGAAATACATGCCTCAGAGTTCTGGGACTCAAACAAACACTGGTATAACAACACTGTGTCGACATGAGGCTTGCTGCTGTTAGCAACAGTTCGACGGAAAAATGTGTTTATCATCTCTTTGAAGAACCATTCAGATGTCGCATTGAGCTCCTTAACTGGAGTCAAGCAGCACATCAGACTGGGGTTCTTTTCATTCAACAAGCGACACATGAAGGGGATCAGATGTTTCATGTGTTTCATCTCCTCAGTGAGGCACTGCTGGAAAACCTCCCTGATCTTATCAGGATTCTTCAAAAGCCACAGAGCTGCAAAAAATTCCTGCATGGTGTAATGGAGGAAAGCATAGACAGTTATGGTTTCAGTGGGAGCAACTTTGACATCAAGTGGTTTCAGGAAGGAAAGGACACAGCTGTCTTCACAGGAAAGTTCTTCCAGGTTCACAGTTCTTCTTTCAGTTGCATTGAAAGCAGCTTCAGCCAGAGACAGGATTTCATTTTCCTTGGTTTTGATGAACTGATTGAGATTCTTGATCCTGATTTTGTTGCTGTTCAACTGGAGACAAAACCGAACAATATTGATGTATATCTCAGTCACAGTTCTGGGCTGCAGAGAGTCTTCTGATGAAAAGCTGGCAGCCACCATCAGTGCATACATTGGAACATGAGAAAGAGTCAACAGCTCCACGTTACTCAGAACCTTCCGGTGATCTTCACCCAGACTTGCAGACAAATATGTCCTTATCATCTCCTCACTGAAGCCTTTCACCTCCACTCTCAGCCAGTCCTCAAGACAGAGGTCTTCCTCATCATCTGGTCTACAGGTAATGATGATTTTTGCAAAAGGTAGCACAGTTTTTTTTAACAAGTTTCTTCACAATAGATGAAGAGAGATCTGTGACTCCATCTAAAATGACTGTAACATTATCAGAGTGTCTCTTCATATCTTGTAATATTTCGTCTTTGCCCATATCTGGTTCACTGTACACATTAAAAAGAAGATCCTCCAAACTCATGCTTGTTGGAATGTTGGTTAATTCCCTCATGTCAAAGTAAAACATGTAATCCAGCTCCTTGTTGTCTCTTTCAGCCCACAGTCTCAATATTTCATGACTCAGTGCTGTCTTTCCAATTCCAGGTTTCCCAATCAGGAGAATGTTTTTATCTGTTTTCAGCAGGTCAGTGGGGGAGATTTCTGGTTTGTTCTCTGGAATGTAAGTCCTTAACTTTTTAGGACGACTCAATTTGCTTTTCTTGTTTTTAAATGTCTTTACTTTGGATGGAGAAGTTGTCCCTTCTATATCTAACACAGGAGAATAAAATGACAGCTCAGACTTTCTGTTTTCTTCAAAAAGATTTTTACTTCCCCTCCAAAAGTCTTTTGAAAGTGTTTTTGCTACAGACTTCAACTTTGCGTGATATCTGTGGCACGGCCTTGGTCCTGAGATTAAAATAAGGATAAACAATGAAATTTAAATTAACTTTCTTTTCACTTATGTTGCACTCACTTGCTCAATAACAATATTTAGCAAGTAATAACTTGCTAAATAACTTGCTTTCACATAAAGCAGCAAAAAACTATAATTGTGAATTTTGCGAAAATTAAAACAAAGTGACACATTTGAAATCTAATTCAGTTTGATACCTTTGATGAAGTTTACATCAATTTCTTCATCTTCTTTGAAAGGAAAGCAGCTGGTCCAGTGGTGCAGGTCAAACTTTTTAGCCTTAGTTGAAGCGTCATGACTTGGTCTGTTTAAGGTTCTCCTCCTCGTCATATAAATAATCCTCAGTAGCTTGTAGCAGGCTGCTTCACCTTTTCTAATGACTGAGTCCAGCATTGCTCTGGTTCTATCATAGTCATCTTTCTCTGCCTTTATCTTGCTGACCTCTTCATCAATGAGAACTCCTTGCTGATACAAGTTTTCAAGAATCACTGAGAGATTCCTTAATTCTCCAACAAGGTGAGGTCTAGCATTCTGGATATAATCTTTGGCAGACTGTGAAGTACAAGCCATGCCTCCTGACTTCTGTTTGTTCTGCAAACAAAACAAACTTCACTGATATCTGAAAAACAGGGCACCAGTTTATTGCTGTGCCAATAATAAATTATCTAATTTAAAATTTGACAAAATGTATCCACACTTAACATAAACACAAATACTTTGTTAGCTGAGCTTGTATAAAAGTGTAAACTAAAATTGAAAACATTGATAATGACTGGATTATTAGTTAAAAAAAATTCAGCACAACAAAGGATTTAAAATAACTGTATTATGAACAGTACTGAATATTTTTCATCCAGGCTTTCAATAGTGTATAGTTCGTCAGAATTTAGTTTCAAGCATGGTTATATTACTTCATTAACTGCTTTTGGAACAAAACAAGTTCACTGAGAATCAGTGAAGTCCTTGTCTGTTATGGGTGTAATGGTTCATGCATTCTTTAACAGCATGTGAAGATCAAAGTCTGGTTTTTCAGATGATCACTTCAGTCAGAGGCCATCACCAGGAACTCACGGGTTTTTACTAGTTTTGGTTGAGTGTCGTCAAATTGAGGTCTACTTCCGTTAAACAATCTTTCTGTTCACATGCATTGGTTTAAAAATTGATACGCAAATGTCCGACGCGAGGAGCAAAGCGAAACAACAGCCGATTTGAAAATATAAACCAATACACAAAGCGACTCTTCATTCGCAGCCAGGTTTAGAGCTTTTTCTATTCACAGTTCTTCAAAACGAAGATAAGATTCTGTAGAATCGAGGTTAAAAAATACATCGACTTCCTGGGAACAACACGGAACAGCAGACAGTTTAATGAAGACTCTGCAGAACTTGACCTAAACCTGTCAAACTGTTCCAATACATTAAAACAACAGAGCCAAATAAAACAAACTGAGGAAAAACTGACAAGAAATACGTTAAGAAAAAATACCGGTAAAAAACGACATCTCCACAGGTGAGAGTGTGTAATGTAGTCGCAATTCACGCATGCGTCGTGCCATAAAATACCACAACACGAGTAATATTCAAAAGCGCCCACCAGATGGCAATATTAGATTACAAAGCGTTGAAAGCCAACCATAGACCGTAAATCTCTCTGAAATGTACATTTAAGTCCAAAATTATTCCCTCCTCCCAACAAATTTAGATTAAAATTGTTTTCTTTCTACCGAGAATTTTGAAAAATGTTTATACTGTACATTATTATCATTTTCACATGTCACCCTGAAAGGCAAGGGGAAAAATCAGTTTTAAGACCCATTACTAAATCTGAGTTTTTGATGAATCTTCTTGGCTCTATGTGCTGAACTGGGTCCAGTATTTAAGGTAATAAGATTCCAGCGACGCCTTTCCAAACACCTCAGACAGCAGCACATGTAATGTGCTGTGTTTCTCAGCTCCCATCTACTCACATAGAAAATGCTCCTGGATCAGTGAATCAGTGTTTTTATTTGTCTGCTCTGCCTTCTCAAACCTTCAGTCAGTCACTGCATGATTTAATGTTACAGGTTTTATACCACATGCATAATTTCTTAACTATCATTTGGATTGCTTTGATTTACTCAATACGTTAAGTGTTGTTTCCAGTCCAGCTTCATTATACAATTGAAATGTTTGTGCTTGTGGTTTATTGTTATATTGCAGTGATTTTTGACCTCATGCTTTTATTGCTCCCACTGAAGGTTAAGGAAATGAGAGCAGCAGCAGCCATCAGATAAACAGGAGCGAGTCCGGACTGCAGGCTGGTGAACAGAGAGGTAAACATCTCATCTTTTATTTCAATATTTAACATGTTTGAATCCTGCTTCTCCTCTACTAAGATGAATTCAGGATCAAATTTCACAGAAGTTCATTTTTAATCAGTTCCTGTGTGTCCACTGCGAGCATGTGCTGGTGTTTAGCCTCACAGAGCTGCTGGTGTCTCACCTTAACATAACATCTGCTTCAGGTTCTTCTCTGATCATCACATCTCCAAACGATTTCCAACATGAGCAGGTAAACCAACAAAACTCGCTGCTTTTCTGTTTGTCTGTCACTAAACTTTGTCCCTGATGTGACACTTCACCAAAAGGTGGAGTTTTATCAAAACTGGACTTTGAACTTACATACTGAGGTTATTTTGTTGTTTACTGCATCTCATTTATGTCTGCCAATAAAATAAATAACAGATTTAATGTATTAATGTACTTCAGGATGATTTAAATCACTTCTACAAATATCCAAAGTTCAACACTTCACATTCTTCTATTTAGGGTTGTTTTCCTTGCTAGAAGGTGGATCTGCAAACAGAACTACTTCTAGCTTTCTTCCTGCTACTCTTTTGTAAAAGCTGGATTTGTAGTGTGAATAATTGCACACCTGAGCTGAGGATCTCAGCAGCTCCTCCAAAGTTACTATGAGTCTCTTAGCTGCTTCCCTGAAATTATGGCTTTAAAGTAATCTGACTAGAATATAAAAAATGAATATTTTTTCAAGCAGTTTCAAGCAAACAGAGTTGAAGTTGTTCCACTGTCCTGCTGGAACAACCAGCTGTGTTCAAGTTCGAACTACCTAGTGATCTGGAATTTGGAGGTAGACCTCTTTCTTCATTTTTCATCATCCAGTTGAAACTGGAAACTGTTGCAGGTACTGGCAAACCAACCGACGACTTATACTGCAGTAGGAGTTACATTTTAAACACTTTTATGGCTCTTCCTGGAAATCAAATAACTTGAGGCTGTTTATATCCTGTTTTATCATGAAGTGGCAAGAAGGACTTTAATCTGTCTGCCCTAAGAAAGGCAGCATATCATCATCTTTGAGCTCATTGTTCTCAGATCCTCTGTTTCCCTGAAAGAGGCTAATAAACATTTAATGATTTATGATTTATTTTTCTGAATTGACTGTCGGGTTTTCCTTCAGGGAATTTCTGAAACTTGACATAAACGTGATAAAAACCAAACTGAGTGGCGAGAAGCTGCTATGGCTGAACCCAGCTTTACAGAACCATGTTATTTACAATAAAAAACTCATCGGAGACATGCTTTTATCTATCAGGTCTGCAAAGAAAAAAGGAGAGCCTCCTGAACCCAGCAGTGTGTCTGTGAGGAGCAATCACTCTGCAGACTTTCCTATGAACTTTAAAGACAAACCGAACATTTTTGAAAAAAGGTGAGGGACATCCACCTTTCCTATATTAAATCCTTTAGACAGATTATCTGTCTCAACCTTATTCTGCATCTTTACGGTTTTGGCCAGGAAACAACTTGAGAGGAGACACACATCAGATTCCATCTCAGTTTCCATGAAAAGTGACCGATCTGCTGGTCACCCTTTGAACTTTAAAGAAGCCGACTCATCTGATGCAAGGTGAAGGATCATATCTGCATTTATTTAAAAAAAAATCCCAGAGAATAAAATTCATCTCTCACAGTGCCTCACCAGATCTTGTCCTTATCCTTGTTCTCCAGCCTCAGGGTTTTTGCCAAGAATATTCCAGAGAAGAAACACACCTCAGATGCCAGCTCAGTTTCCCTGAAGAGTGATCAATCTGCCGGTCATCCTGCAAACTTCAAAGATGGACAAGACGCATTTAAAACAAGGTGAAAGTTTTCATCTATAATGTCAGAAATCTGATCTGACGTGAACTTTGCTACACGCAGAAAACCAGGACTTCTGTCTCTATCCTTAATGTTCTTCCAGGAATTTTCCAGAGAAGAAAGACATCTCAGTACTCAGCTCTGTTTCCATGAAGAGTGATAAATCCATGGATTATCCTGTCAACATCAAAGATGGGTGTGTATCTCATACATAATCAGAGAATCAAAACTTAGAATCATCTCTAAAAGATCTGAACAAGCTGTGTTTATATGTGTTTTTGTCATTTACTCCAGAGTGGACGAGAAGACAGAAATGCTCAGTGATCAGTCTGAAAACCAGAATGCATCAGAGCTGGCCGTCATCTTCAAGGTTTCTATGTGAAGCACACATTTCACACCCTCGAATGATGAAAAGTCACAGGCTTAGAAGAAAGTCCAAGAAAGTCATTTAGACCAGAAATGGGCTCTATGGCATCACCTTAAAAAGTTTATTGTAATGGAGCTTGCCAGGTGTCAGGAGGAATCGCAGAAACAGAGAGTTTCTGTTCAGAGGAAAGGACCAAGCTTCCTTCTTAGATGTATTTAAACCAGGCAACAAACTCCTACAAGTATCTTAGCTCTGTGCTTGCCGACAAAGGTTTCCCCACCAAATTTTCAGTAGTGTTTTTAGGGGCATCAAACTGAAAATAAGGATTCCTCTCTGTTGTGCAACAATAGGTCTGGTTTGGCTATGAATAACTAATAATAAAATGATTATTAACAAAATCATTACATCATTGACAAAATTAGTGTACAATGCAAAACAGAAGTGAAGATAAAACATTATTTTGAGAAAGTAATGTTTCATTTTATGTTTTGCTGAATTAGAAATCAATAACATTTTGCACAATTTATTCTCAATCTATTGATCAGTCACCACAGTGATGGATCCAACTTATTTTGGGATGCCAAGATGGCCGATTTAGAGCACATTGCCTCTCGCAACATGATGGCTGAAACGGACATACCGAAGTGTTTTAGCGATCTCCTCAGTCCGACATGTACTTTAAAATACTGTTAATAATATTGTTTATGAGCGACACAGGTTTGCTACGGCTGACTGCAACACAAACAAGGAAAAGCTATGTTTTGGAATGCTGGAGCACAGTGCTGGAGTATCAATAGCATCTACTTTTTACCATTAGCATCAAGATAACAGGCACAATTTAGTATGTTTTAAAGACCATTTGATATAGGTTGTGAAGAGAGAGGAAAGGAAAACTCTGGCAAAATGGAATAAACTCACACTGTATGATTAAAACAACTATTAGTCAATAACCTTATAAAACACTGTTTATACCACAGGGTCTGTGGCCTGTTTGTACCCAAGCAGTATAAAGGATTAAAATCTGGCAGAACAGTGAAAAAGACAAACAATATTTAAACTGTTTATTCTAAGCTAACTTATCTCTTCCCAGACACACCTCTTTCTTGAGTCATCCTTAAAATTTAAGGAATCTCTGTTGAACAAGGGAAGCCTGGGGAAGTAGTCAGAGGAGTTTTTATAAACAGCAGTGCCAGTGGGGAAAATCTGCTGCCGTTAGACACTTGGCGAACAGCTGGGGAGAACAAAAGGCAGTTGGCACATGCTAGCTTGGACTGTAGAGCATCCTTGGTAGGGCGGCAGGACAAAATGTGTTGGACCATGATTTTTTTTTTTCTCAGCTCCAGGTTGTAGCAAACATGGGGCTGTGGTTCTTTTCACTCAGCGGGCATTGGTTCAGTGATAGCAATAAAATCAACGTCTCTGTTTGGGGAATCTACAATTCAAAGATTACCTCTGCAGAACTATGAAATAAGCTAGTGTCAAGGCTTATTCTTTCGGCTGGAATACAGACACTGGATACACAAACAGTAGCCTGCATATGTACTTTGGATCCAAGGCTTCTGGGAAGAACCAATATCTCCCATCAGGAGAGGGTGGTTGTTAAAAGGATGTCACATATTCACACAGTGAAACTCCTCGTCTTCCTGCTAAACTGAAAGTGTATTACTGCAGTGCATTATGGGATTAACAGTTTTTATGCCAGTCTCTTTGCTCCTTGTAGTTTAGTCCTTAATGGCTCGTGGCCCAGCATTTCATATGTTTTGTTTTGATAAAAAATAAAATATCTTAGCAGGAATAGAATGACAAATTGTTCCATTATGTCAATCAACATTGTTTTATGGTTTGACTTCCTTTTGGTTGTCCCTAATTTAAACAATATTGTTTCAGGAACTTGAGAACAATATTTTTGCATTTGTCAAGAGTGAGCTGAAGAAGTTCCAGGCAGTTCTGCATCTAGACCCTACACATTTACCGAGTGGGAAGAAGGATGAGGTGTTGCAAGATGCAGATGAGGATCAGAAGAGGAGCAGCAAGGAGGCATTATTAAATATTACACTGTACTTTCTGAAGAGTATGAAGCAGGAGCAGCTGGCTGACTTATTGTATAGCAGTAAGAGAAATCTTGCAAGGATGCAACAGTTCAACCATTTAGTTTTACACTTTGCTAAATCTTGTTTCATGTTCTTCCAGAAATGTTTGCACCACTCTGTATAAATAAGCTCAAATTCAACCTAAAGCAGAAGTTCCAGTGCGTGTTTGAGGGGATCTCTAAGGCAGGAAACCCAGCTCTTCTGAACCAGATCTACACAGAGCTCTACATCACAGAGGGAGGGACTGGAGAGGTCAACGATGAACATGAGGTCAGACAAATTGAAACAGCATCCAGGAAACCACACAGACCAGAAACAACAATCAGACAGGAAGACATCTTTAAAGTCCCTCCAGGAAGAGATCAACCAATCAGAACAGTGATGACAAAGGGAGTGGCTGGCATTGGGAAAACAGTCTTAACACAGAAGTTCACTCTGGACTGGGCTGAAGACAAAGCCCACCAGAACATCCAGTTCATATTTCCATTCACCTTCAGAGAGCTGAATGTACTGAAAAAGAAAAAGTTCAGCTTGGTGGAACTGATTCATCACTTCTTTACTGAAACCAAAGAGGCAGAAATCTACAGGTTTGACAAGTTTCAGGTTCTGTTCATCTTTGACGGCCTGGATGAGAGCAGACTTCCACTGGACTTCCACAACAAGGAGATCCTGACTGATGTCACAGAGTCCACCTCAGTGGATGTTCTGCTGACAAACCTCATCAGGGGGAACCTGCTTCCCTCTGCTCGCCTCTGGATAACCACACGACCTGCAGCAGCCAGTCAGATCCCTCCTCAGTGTGTTGGCATGGTGACAGAGGTCAGGGGCTTCACTGACCCACAGAAGGAGCAGTACTTTAAAAAGAAATTTAAAGATAAGAAAGAGGCCAGCAGGATCATCTCCCACATCAAGGCATCAAGAAGCCTCCACATCATGTGCCACATCCCAGTGTTCTGCTGGATCACTGCTACGGTTCTGGAGGACATGCTGGAGAACACAGAGGGAGGAGAGCTGCCCAAGACTCTGACTGAGATGTACATCCACTTCCTGGTGGTGCAGACCAAAGTGAAGAAGGTTAAGTATGATGGAGGAGCTGAGACAGATCAACACTGGAGTCCAGAGAGCAGGAAGATGATTGAGTCTCTGGGAAAACTTGCTTTTGATCAGCTGCAGAAAGGAAACCTGATCTTCTATGAATCAGACCTGACAGAGTGTGGCATTGATATCAGAGCAGCCTCAGTGTACTCAGGAGTGTTCACACAGATCTTTAAAGAGGAGAGAGGACTGTACCAGGACAAGGTGTTCTGCTTTGTGCATCTGAGTGTTCAGGAGTTTCTAGCTGCTCTGCATGTTCACCTAAACATCTCCAAGTCAAATGTTAACTTGCTAGAGGAACAAAAGAAAATATTCAAGATCTCAAAAACAAGAAAGGGGGTTTCTCCAGTGGGAAACTTCTATCAGAATGCAGTTGATGAGGCCCTACAGAGCTCAAATGGACATCTGGACTTGTTCCTCCGCTTCCTTTTAGGTCTCTCCCTGGGAACCAATCAGAAGTTACTAAAAGGCCTTCTGTCGTGGATAGGAAGCTATTCTCTGCCCAACCAGGAAACAGCTAATTACATAAAAAAGAGGATTGAAATGTGTCCATCTTCAGAGAAGTGCATTAATCTCTTCCACTGCCTGAATGAACTGAAAGATCATTCTCTGGTGGAGGAAATCCAACAGTACCTAAAAACAGGAAATCTCTCTCGACAAAAACTGTCCCCTGGGCAGTGGTCTGCTCTTGTCTTCATCTTGCTGTCATCAGAAAAAGATCTGGACATGTTTGACCTGAAGAAGTATTCTGCTTCAGAGAATTATCTTTTGAAGTTATTGCCAGTCCTCAAAACATCCAACAAGGCTCTGTAAGTTCACACATTTCAAAGAATTTTGAATTGTGCTGAAACATAATCCTTTCTGTTTTATGCTGTTTACTTTTTAGGCTGGATGGTTGTAACCTCTCAGAGAAAAGCTGTGAAGCTTTGGCCTCAGTCCTCAGCTCTAAGTCCTCTTATTTGAGAGAGTTGGACCTGAGTAACAACGACCTGAAGGATTCAGGAGTGAAGCAGCTATGTGCTGGACTGCAGAGCCCACACTGTAAACTCAAATCTCTTAGGTCAGCTGTTATATCCTAAAATGACACAAATGAAAGGACATATTTTCAAATATTCAAATCTAGAGCAAACCAGGCCTTATATTTGCTTGTATGCCATTTTAACAGGCTTTCAGGTTGTCTGATCACAGAGGAGGGCTTTGCTTCACTTGCCTCTGCACTCACCTCCAACCCTTCACATCTGAAAGAGCTGGACCTAAGCTACAATCATCCAGGAGAGGCAGGAGTGAAGATCCTTTCTGCTGGAATCGACAATCCACACTGGAGATTGGAGACACTGAGGTATGGAAAGGATAGTCTGTAGTCAGAAATGAGTATGGTCTGAAAGTTAAGGTGAGCACTGCTGTTCTACTTTTATATGTTCAGTTATATTGAATATCTGGAACAATTTCCCACCAATCATTGCTTCCTGTTCTATGAAAGTACAGCAGTTGATAGAGTTTCATGCTTTGCAACTAAAGAAAATAAAAACCATGTCCATTCATCTTCTATGCTCAATCTGCAAAGATTGAGCATAGAAGCTCAATCTGCTCAGTCTGAGTCTGATGTAGCCAGTCTCGAGGCTGGCTACATCCTCAAAAGGTCACCTTTCCATCAAAGCGCACACCAGGACATGAATACTTAACACACTGATCAGGCATAACCTGCTTATAAGTGTGTTCATGATATTTTGCTGCCAAAACAGATCCAACCCAATGAGACATAGCTCCAATATACACCTGAAGGTGTGCTGGATTATCTGACACCAAGAGAATAGCAAAAGACCCCTTACGTCCTGTAAATTACCAGATGGGGCTTCCATGGATAAACTTGTTTGTCTACTACATTTGTCAGATTTTGATTGGGGTTGGGATCTGGGGGATTCTGTGGCCAAGTCTACATCACAAACTCATAGTTCTGGTCCTCAAACTATTCCTTAACCATTTTAGCTTTGTGGAAATGCATATTTTCCTGAAGATAAAGACCACAACCGTCCATAAAATGACGACTTGGTCTGCAACAGACATCCTAGACCCCCCCTTAGTAGAGACAGAAACATCTGAAGGCGGACCCTCTTGGGAACCCTTGATGGTCTCATGAACATAATACTGAAGAAGCTGACTATCCTGTTCCCCCACATGGAAGACAGGAACAGGATATTGAGGAGGCTGACTCTCCTTGGGCCACTTGTGGTAGACAGACTGGAACTTTCCTATCTCCTCATTGGAGATAGGAAAAAGAAATGAGTAGACACCCTCCTGGGCCCCCTCATTGGACACAGCAACAGTAACTTAAGGAGATAGACCCTACTGAGTCCCCTTGTCAGTGACACGAACTGGAACTGTTGGAGGCAGGTCAACATTGACCCACTGGATGGGGTCAGAGGCCAGTAGAGGTGACCTGAGATGAGACTGTTGGTAGTATAGGCTATTGTTGTTGAACTGAGCAACTAGGGGCAGGGGCTAGAGTTTTGTCCTGTAACTAGTGGGTTCCCAGTTGGAATTCCCTTCTCTGTCTATTTCAAAAATTTGGCTGTTGTGTCCTTGGGCAAGACACTTCATTTGCTTTGCCTGCAAGCGATGAACAGAGGGCCTGGTGGCTCCAATTAAATGTCACCCTTACTTCTGTCAGTCTGCTGCAGGGCAGCTGTGGCAACAATGTAGCTCACCACCATCAGTGTGTGTATGAATGGGTGAATGATTGAAGTGTAAAGCCCTTTGGAGTCGTCGGACTTCATAAAGTGCTTTAAAAGTACATTTTACCATTTAACTATGGCAAAGATGTCAAACTCCAGTCTTTAACGGCTGGTATCCTGAAAACTTTGGAGAAGTCTCTGCTTCAACACGTCTGAACCAAATAATTAGGTCATTAGCAGGACTCTGGAGCAGGACTCTGACTGCATACTGGTAATTCAATTATTTGATTCAGATGTGGTGGACCAGTGACACATCTAAAAGTTGCAGGACCCTCAAGGACTGGAGTTGAAGAAAAACAAAACTTACATTAGATTACACCACATTGAAAGATAAACCTCAATTAGGTTCCATAGGGACCATTTTTATATGGATTTTCTGCACATGTCCATAACTCAAGTAAAATAGATTCTCTGTTTTCCTTTTCAGACTGGAGTCTGGTGGAGAATGGACACTGCAAGCAGGACTGAGAAAGTGTAAGCTCATTTTAACCTTAATGCACTATAAAGCATATGAAACATAGGATTTCTCCTGAATTATGTAACTTGGAATTGTTTTCTTTCATAACAGATACTCATCAACTGACTCTAGACTCAAAAACAGCACATAGAAGCCTCAAACTGTCTGACAACAACAAAGAGGCCACAGTGATGACAGAGGAACAACAATGTGTTGATCATCCAGAGAGGTTTGACCACTGGGTCCAGCTGCTCTGTGCAGATGCTCTGACTGGTCGGCATTATTGGGAGGTTAAATGGGAGGGGACAGTGAGCATTGGAGTGACTTACAAAGGAATTGACAGGAAAGGAGAAAGTTCCAGCTGTTTGCTTGGAGGGAATGATAAGTCCTGGAGCCTTTACTGTTCAGGGAATACTTACTTTGGGTTTCACAACAACAAAAGAAAAGCTGTACCAACACCTTCTTGTGTCTCTAAGAGAGTGGGAGTCTATCTGGATCATCCATCTGGCACATTGTTCTTCTACATAGTGTCCTCTAACAAACTGATCCACCTTCACACCTTCAACGCCGCATTTACTGAAGCTCTTTATCCTGCATTTAGAGCTTTTTCTAATTCCTCTGTGTTTCTTTGTGAACTGATGGATTAAAACTCTGTTGAACAGTTTAGGACTTTTACATCTCTGCGCCTTATGTTTTTGCTGTAGACAAATCATTTCATCAAATCAGCATCAGAACTGACTTTTTGTTTTGCTTTATTTAAAACAAGCTGTAAATATTACGATTGTGTGTATTATTTACCAAATGTTTATTATGTTGACCTGTAATTATACCTCATTATTCTGACCAGTGGGGGGCACAATTCCACTAGTGCCCAGATAGTGAAACTAATTTCTCATTTAGTGCTTTAGTGTTTTTTTTTGCCAACTTTGAAAATGGTTAACTCACTTAGCTTTCCCTAAATTAATTTTCCTGGACAAATAAGTGCTTATTTGCTTGGCTGTTCTGTAAACTTTTGGTTGAATAAAGTTTGACATTGGTGTTCAAGTTTTGGTTATCAACTTTTAAGAATTCTTCAAATAGTTAGACGTCAGACAGCTGATTTCAATTTATGTTCATCAATAAATCTTTATAATAAAATATTTTGAACGTGACAGATATATGTTCTCTTCTTCTCCAGTAGCTTTCCTGCACTATGTATTTTTACACACCCTAGTATGATTGACATAAACCATACTGTATTGAATGACCTTTAAGGGTATTTTCACACCTGATAGCCCAGTAGACTTGGTTCGATTGGGGACCAAAATTGCAACATTTGTTACATTTCCAGCTGGTGTGGTTCACTGTCACACTGCACTGTGTAAAACGAACCAAATGATTTCAGCAACCTGTTTACCTCTTCACCTGGGATGGCGAAACACCAAGGACCACTGATGGAGGCAACATGAAAACCTCTGAAGAAGACACTAGGCCAGGTTTCCATCAAGATTTTTTTATGTGCATTTTTAAGTATCACATTAGAAATGGTTAATGGAAATGGCAAAATTAAAAAAAAAAACCTCTTAGTTTTGCAAAAAACTTTTAATGCTTGTTTAAGGTGGTTATTGGATTTTCTGAAAAAGAGTTAATGTGCAAAAGGAGAGATGGAAACATTTGTTGAATAAATTCTGATGTAGCGAACTTTCCTATCCAGTGGTGGGTCTGTGCACAAAACTTTGAAAAATTTCAAAGCCCAAACCTCCAGCACGGAGGGGAGGACTGTCAGCCTGGGGTGGCCGGTGAGAGGCACTCCAGGCTGAGATGGGAGTGGTGGAGTGGAGTTTCTGTCTTTGACTGGTGTTTTTAAATGGTGACAGAAAAATCTGAAGGCAATCCATCATTTCTGACAGATTCCAAGTCATAGACCTGACTACTTGGTGCAGATGCACAGACATTTTCAACTTTACACACAGAGTACATCGCGAAGGTAACTAAATCAATCAATAATAAAATAATCCCATATTAGTATCATTTTTGACCTGAACTCTGAATTAAATGCATCTAGCTCTAGAGAGCTGACAACACGTTGAATAGTTTTGGAGAGGATGTTTTGGAGCACATCTGGTGCAGAAGTAGCACATTCTCCCTCATTCAGAGTCTTGCTGACTTTTGATCACTTCAATCTGAGAGAAGTTTCAGGATTTCAAAATTTTGGCTGAAGTGCCGCTTGCAATTCCAGTCTCCAGTGCGGCTGCAGAGTGTGGTTTCAGCCTCCAGATCAATATCAAACCCTGAGACATTTGATTAAGCACATACGGGTTCACAATTCATGTCCATGTTCATAATTTAAGTGTGAGTTACATGTATTTATCTGCTTGAGTGATGGCACTATGTGGATTCTCTGTTCAGCTTGTTGAATATTAATTAAACCGAATGAAAATGAAATTCACTTTATGTAATTTTCATTTTTAAAAAATGACAGGTAAAAATAGATTATGATGGATTTTTTTTTATTGCATCTGTCAAAATGAGGGACAATGAAAAAGTCTAGCACAACCACTGGGTGAGAGGTCCTCATCCACTGGTTTGTTTGGACTGTACTAGAGGCACGAAACTCTGAAAACTTTCTACATCTTTCTCCATTTTTTATTCTAGCCATGCCTGGTGTCAACACCTAATGAAATTATGCTTTGCATGGCCTGGTTGATTCGCTCCAGATCAGTAGATGGAAACACGCCTAATTTGCATTTTCTTTTTTGCAACATTTTAAAAGTTTGCACAAAATTCTCATGACAGCTGGATGGAAAGATAGCTACTGAGCGCAACTTCCTTCTTCACGAAATGTAAACAAATGGAGTGGTGTCAGATTTTTGCAGTTGGAGGATTTCTTTTTTGTCTTTGGCAAAAGACCATGAGCCATATCTCTCACTAGTGTGAGACACATGGCTTTGTTTTGGTTGTATTTACCCAGAATGCACTGCACTTTAGTCTGCTTCCTGCTTTTGCCAAATAGTCATGGTAAACCCAAACAAGTAGTGAGATGTAAAGTCACATTCACTCAGTCACACTCAAACACGTACACATTCATGCACTGATACATAGATACATAGGCAAATTGGAATAAAGTGCCTTGCCAAGGGGCAAGAGGAAGCTGGAATTAAATCAAGTGCTTTTAGATTGCAAGATGACTACACACTGAGCCACAGCCTTTAAGATAAGGCAATGACCTTAATCATCATGAAAGAGAGTCCAGCTTTTGGTCTTCAAGCTAGCCAGCTGAAGTGTTTTGAGCATGTAAGCTGTGCATTTCTTAGTTACTTTGCTTTGGGGGCTTTTCATTTGTGTACTATTGGGAAGAAACCTTTGCTGGAATCCAGTCCCTAGTTTAGGAATAATATAAATCCCTTCTGGTCTGGAAATGCTCCTTCTGAAGGACAGTTGTATACAGGTTATCCACCCTGGATCTGTTGACTCTGCAACCAGCTGACTGATAGATGAAATTAAAATCCATTTGAATATTTTTCCAGTTAGTCTCTTGCAAGGTCTGGGGATTGGAGGATGGAATAAAGCAGGAACCTGTAGGTCAAAAATCAATCAGGCAAACCAGTAAATAAAGGAAACGCTAAAATGCCCTGATTCACTGCCTAATTGAACTCAGTGACTGCTCTCGAGTAGAAGAGATCCAGCAGTGCATCAAATCAGGAAGTCTTTCCATAGATTTACATTCTACTGTCATCAGAAAAAAATCTGGATGTGTTTGACCTAAAGAAATACTCAACTTCAGAGGAGGCTCTTTTTAGGGTTCTGCCAGTGATCAAAGCTTCCAAAAAAGCTCTGTAGGTATTAAAAAAAAAAAAAAAAAAAAAAAAAAAAAAAAAAAAAAAAAAAAAAAAACTCAATCATTATGAAGGACTGCTTTAACACAGACTTTTTGGTTTGTAATATTTTATTTCTTCCTCAGTTTAAGTGGTTGTGTAAACTGGAAGCCTTCAGCTAAGCCATTTTGTTTAAAATTTGTGTAATCCTCTGTATGCCCAGTAGATGGCACCCCTGGTAAAAATGTGTGAAAGTTCTCAGATTCATCTTTATTGTAGTAGCTTCATCTCTCCCTGAAAATCTACCGTTTGCTTTGGCTGGTTGTACAGGCTTTCTGGCTGTCTTATCACAGAGGAAGGCTGTGTTTCTCTGGCCTCAGCACTCGCCTCCCACCAATCTCATCTGAGAGAACTGGACCTCAGCTACAACCATCCTGGAGAAGCAGGAGCAAAGCTCCTTTCTTCAGGTCAAAATGGTTCACACTGGAGGCTGAACACACTCAGGTATGGAGAATCCAGCTAAAACCAAGCTGGAGTGAAATGATGGCAGTAAATAAGACAATATTACCAGTCTTTATGATATATTCAAAGCAGTTTTTCGTTTATAGATCATACCCTTGTGGAATACAGTGGCGATAACCAGGGCTGAGGAAATATAAGCCTGTTTTTCTCTTTATTTATAATCTTGCCAGAAGAATTTTATATCCATTTTAAATCTCTTTACATGTGATTTTTTAAATCAGATTCCTGTGATCACAGATTGGATCTAAACACAGCACATAAATATCTCTTCTTATTCAATGACAACAGACAAGTCATACCATTCGATGAACAGCAGCCATGTTCCTATCATCCAGAAAGCTATGTCACCTGGCTCCGGGTTCGGAGCAGCAGAGGCTGACTGGTTGCTGCTACTGGGAAGTTGAGTGGGAAGGAGACATTTGCATAGCACTCACTTACAATCACACCACAGATGGTGAAGACAGCCCTTTGGGAGGCAACAAGCACTCTTGGAGCTTATGCTGTGATCAAGATGGTTTCCATGTGTTGCATAATAAAAAACAGCAACTGTAACTCCTCTTTGCTCCTCGTCCACCAAGAAAGCAGGAGTCTTTCTGGACCAACCTGCAGGAATGTTGTCCTTCTGCACCGTAGCTTCTAACACCCTGCACCACCTCCACACCTTATACTGTACCTTCACTGACTCTCTGTTCCCAGGATTTGGTTTCTGGTCTGGGCTAAATTCTTCAGTGTCGATCTGTAAAGGCTAGGCAGTTGAATAGTAAGATAGTTATTTCATTGTTTGGTCAACAAATGCAATGGTATAAAGTTAAAGTAATCTAGATATAGTGTGCTATCTGCACTAAAGTATTGTATTGGATGTAAGTGATGATTGTTAAGTATTGTGTGCAAACAGTTATATATTCATCCATGTTTTACTTAGAGGTTGTTAAGCATTTTAAACAACAAGGTTTTTCCCAAAGAAGTTTACAACAGCGGCTCTAGTTTTGAAGGCAGCTGAAGTTGTTCTTGTGACGGATCATTTTAATTCACATGTCAGAAACATATATCTTGCAGAAGGCTTAAAGAGAGGTTAGTTATAGTAAATGGTTAATTACTGAGACTAATGAAATAATTTTAGCAACTGATATGCTACAACAAATTAGATTTATTCAAAAGTATTCAAATATCCTATTAGAGATTTGTCTGAAGGATATATTGTTTACTTGCCTCAGGTAATTATTTTTTCCCTACAAATGTTAAAAAAGCAAGGAAATTGTGTATATTTCTCACATAAAGAATGTACTTACGTTTCAAATTAAGAACACAATCAGTGATTTTATTTATAATAAATCACACTACTGTAAGGTCTATTTCTCAAAGATTTAATTAGGCAAAAAGACATAACATATAACAGACGACACTAATCCTATAACCTACTTCTACAGGGGTTAAAAAAAGAAACTTGTGAATAAGAATTGAGTGTTCAAATATAATCTATTATTTATTTATTGTGATTAAAGGTTTATCTAATCATAAACAAAGGAAAAAGGCTTGAAAACATCAGTCTGTGTTTAATCTATAGGCCTATAATGTATCAAATTGATAAAATGAAGCATAAAATAAAGTATTTCAGTCAGAATGAACACATTCAGTGAGCAAATATCTGTTCATCATGTAAAAGGTCTACATTTCATGCAAAACAACAGTTCGTTCATGGCAGTGGCATTATAAGACCATCACTTTTGTATTCAAACATGTTTCAAATAAAAACATGAACTAAAGAATCATTATTTGTGTTGAATGCACAGTAATAAGGCATGTTTTTTATGTGGTGCTGAGCCAAGTTTATTGCTCCATCTGTCCATGGCCCTGCTCTCCATTAGTTTAGGGGCCCCAGGGTGAAAAACGTTGAAGGCCCCTGATCTAATTTATTGAATATGACTGTATTGAAGATTCAGGATGCTATTTGCTTGGGATAAAAATGATATTGTGGCTAACAGAGTTCAGCGAGGATAATGTTTGGGACTTTGATCAAAGCAGTTTAATGTGTGTGTTAAAGTTCGATGTAATGCGTTGATAAAGAGAACATCAGCTCACAGCTTCATGATGTTACCTAAAGTTCAGGTGCTGTTTTTCCTTTCACTTTCCCTTGTTTTGTGAAGATGAATGACAGTAAAAATAAAAATAAAATAAAAAACATTTGAAATATTGATGAATTGGCTTCAGCACACCACTCATCATTATTTAATTTCCCTTTGGGATCAATAAAGTATTTTGTATTAAAGGTTTGTCATCCTACATATTCAAGTTATACAGCTCTAGTTTTATATAAAATGTATTTCTGCACACAAAACAAAAATTGTCATATACATTTTTGTGAGTTTTGATCTTCATACTGAACTGAAGCAATGTTGGAAAGAAGAGGTGCCCAAAATTCCTCCACGGCAATTTGGGAGACTGAAAAAGTGACATAAAACTTCTGAAAGTCATTACTGTTTCTAAATGGGGTTCAACAAGCAGATGGAGCAGGAGGTGGGTGCTTTGTTTTTAATAAACGGTTATGCAAACTGTGTGCTTTTCATAGCCACTAAAACCATGTTACCATGGAGCTCCAACTTCAGCCATGCATTGGTTATTTTCAGCATAAATAAACAGTTTTTCCAGGTAATATTTTTGCTCTTATTGACAGACCGTAGCCATCCATTAACAACAGGCACAAAGTGCAGATTTCCAGAACTTTGTATTGTATCGTAGTAACTTAACAGAACCACTCCAGTACAAAGCAGTACTGGGCGGTACAAGCTAATTTTCTGATTTCTTGGAAATTATAAATTACCCTGACATTTATCACAGATAAAACAGTTCCCTTTACAAAAACAGACGCTTTAGTCTCTGTTGAAGACTTTTTAAAGGAAAATATATGCAAAACATGCTCTGTCAATAAACTGGACCTTTTCCTATTTTGTTGATCTATGTTTTACATATATTAGAGGTTGCGATGCTGGTTTGTATTTCAGTCATGGAGATTTTGTCGTTACTCAAAAAAAAAAAAAAAGGTTTGAATAATTCAACTGACAGAAGGTTTAAAGCAGGACTGCCCTGTGTGAAAGAGCCTCATGTGAGCCAGGTTTGACTTTGCATGCCAAGTGGGCGGGCCAGCAGCATTAGTGTGTACAGAGGGCAGCACTTGCTCTGCTGCAAGATAACACACACCCCTCCTTCCTGCAGCCACAGCAGACAAACTTCAGGGCTTTCAGGCTGAGAGATCAACACCCTGCAGGTCTCAGAGGAGATGACGGTGAAGAAAGCGGTTCTGTTCAACTTCTGGGGGGTTGTTGTTCCATCAAGACCCGGTGGTGTCTTCCACAAACTGGAGGAGCTGCACAATCTGCCGCGGTGAGAGGCTCTCGTTACACAAGATCTGGCCACACTGTAAAACACGAACTGTAAAATTTAGGCTCTGATCCGCTTGAAAATAAAAATCTCATCCACTGAAGATACTTTGACGTATTAGTGTATAACATCTGTGAACATTAGGACTGCCTGTTAACAGTTCTGAAATTCAACAACTGATTAGTTTTCGGATTCGTTTGTGTTGCTTCAGTTGCAGGTTTTAGAGTAAGGGTGTAAGTTTCACATGGTCAGAAAGCATGGAGACATGACCCAGACATGGATAATACTCACTGCAAACCTATAGTCCTGCAACACAGTCAAGAATGGGAAATTTAGTTTAGATCCAAATTAAAATCATGTTTTTTCGTTAAACAGTTACTACAGATAATAGTTAACACCCTGACTGGGTTATTGCCGGTTGGGGAAAAGATCATAGTTTGCTATTTTGTAACTGAATGGAGTATTTTAATAATTACCAACAAGGAAATCCAAACATTTACTGGAACCATATATCAATATGTCGCTTAATCATGAATGCATTTTCAAAAAGTACAATTCAGCCATCCATTTTTTCCTTGTGCGGTTGATATAGTGATACCAGTTAAACAAACTGGTCATGTTCTTGGCCTATGGGAGAAAGTTAGAGTACCTGAAGAGAACCCATGAATGCACAGGGAGAACATGCAAACACAACATCTGAAAAATGAATTAGAAAGTATAAATGCTGTTAAAATGTTTATATTTAACACTATTAACTTATTATTCTGCAATAATCAGCAAACAAAGGTACAAAAACCAGAACTAGTTTTGACTCTCACCCTGGATTTTTAATCAATCATTTATTTATATAGCCAGTTGCACATCCACAATACTGTGGCTCAAAGTGCTTCACAAAACCAACATCTAAAACATAAAAAGGCAGGCTATAAAAGAGTTAGATCAAACCATATTTTCCACCATATTTTCAAGTGTTAAAAGCCTGCCTTAAAAAAAAAAAAAAAAAAAAAAAAAAAAGTCTGGAGTTTTTAATTAAAAAATGCCAAGTTCAGTTAAAGATGAAGATCTAGTGGATTCCAGAGTGGAGGTGTGGCCACAGAAAATCTTTGGTCACCCCAACATGTGTACTTTCTCTGTGAAACAGTAAGCAAATGATAGCTGACCCCACGTTTCTGGCTCCAATAGAGAAGCGCAATAACTTGGATAAATAAGAAAGAGCAACACTTTGAACAGAGGGTGGTCCCCTCAGCTGGATAATCAGTGGAGAAACAGGGGCAGGGTTCCACTGTCATAATAACCCAAGGACGTATTCTTGTTTCAGGCCAGTTATCCTGATTTAGTCCAGAAAAACAGATTGAAATAGTTTCATTTTTGGTTCTTACATCTTGTTCAAATTTTGCATGAATAAAAGTTGTTAAAAGTCAGGCTTGTTCAGCTCAGTTTGATCAACCCCATCAACTACTCAACCATGCAGTGCTATGAACAAATATTTGTCCCTGACAGATTTCCTCAGTTTTTGCATTTTGGTACACCTAAAAGTTTCAGATCCTCAAACATGCAAAAAGTTGTCAAATTATGATTTCCTTTCTAAAAAAAAAAAAAAAAAAAAGTAATTTTCCTGAACCTAATTTCTGGTTGATTCACTCGTAGCTATGAGTCTTTTATATCATTGTGGAGGAATTCTGACTCATTCTGCTTTGCAGAGTTGATTTCATTCAGACACATAGATGGTTTTTGAGCACAAATGACCTGTTTAAGGTGTGCTTTGGATCACTATACTGATGCATAACACCAATGAACTTGAGGTCAAAAGCCCCTTCTCCATGGGCCTGGCTTTAACCGGTTCTCCCTCAGTCAGATTAGTCTCTATTTGCAGATCCTGTGTGGTTCTTCCACATTTTTTGGAATCACCTCGGTACAAGCTGGGACAAGCTGGTACAAGCGTATTGTGTGCAAGCAATTTGAATGGCAGCAGACTGCATTTGTTGATTGGTCTGTAGATTTACATCACTGGATGAGTGAAGGGGGTACTTGCAAACTCCTTGAACATCCCAACCACCATCTCCAATCAATGTCAAGACCATAGTAGTTGGCAAAATGGTGAACTGCAAATCAGTAATTCCATAGTCAAACCTTGAGGTCCAAACCTCCCTATCAGTTAAAGTCAAACTGGACGAGGCAACCCACAATGAATAAACATACCAGTTTCTCTGAAAGATTTCAGAGAAACTGCCTGCCCAAGGGTATACGAGCAAAATGATATCATTGGAGTGTTGACCACGACTCCTGCGCGCTCACAGCCCACCCACATTCTTGCCCATATTCACATTGACGCTGCCAATGGACACACACCCAACTTAGTTTGATGCAAACCAGACATCAACCAACTAGAGTGAGAGTTGACAATGGAGAAGGGACGAAAGACTGATGGCCCGAGATTCTCTTTTAGGATTTTCTGTTCCAGCAGAATTCATGGTTTTATTGATTACAGTAATTTATCCAAGTCCTAAAGCAACAAAGCAGTCCCAGACCATGACTCGACCACCATGTTTGACAGTTCATGTTAATTTTCCGGAACTCCCCATGTAACGGAGTGCACGCCTTTTGAAAAAGTTCAAGAAAATAATTTTCTTTGGTTCATGGAAATGTCTTTTTGGCGAATGTGAGGCAAGCCTTTGTGTTGAATTGCTTGTGAGGTTTGTGGATGTTGTTCTGGGTTCTTCTTGAACTTCCTGGATGAGTCACTGATGCACGTTTGGAGTAATTCTGGTAGGTTGGGCACTGCTGGGAGGGTTCTCCACTGTTCCATGTTCTCTCCATATGTGGATAAGAGTTCTCACTGTGGTTTTCTGGAGTCCCAGAGCCTTAAACATGATTTTGTAACATTTTCCAAACAGGTGACTTTAGATCAGAGCATGATACATTAATAAATTGTCATGTTTTGCTCAGATTTACAGATTTTTTGAGTCACTATATGTCAGACTAATTTTTTAGGTTTATTTTATCTGCTCTTCTCAGAGGTTTTCTGTCCAATGTGGCATCGCAAAGTAAAGGTGCCTTGATGCAGGCAGAAAAAGGCAAAATGACTCTTAATCAGGTGGGTAAAGATGTTCTTGTCATGCCATTTAGGCCTATTTATTTACTAAAGAAGTGGAGGTGTGTGATTGTGTGCAGATGATCCCGACGTTTAAAGCTGAGTGTGCAAAAGCAGCTGAGGCCAGAGGAGTGTCACTACCGTCTGATTGGTGCGTCAACTGTCTGGTGGAAGAGGTCAGAAATTCGATGATGGACGTTCAAGATATTGTGCTGAAGACGTCTGCAAGTCTTCGTTGCAACGGTAACATACTGAATGTCACACTATGAACACAGCAGTCAAAGAATGAAAAGGTTTTCACGCAGTTTATAATTTTGAACCATTCAGAGCAGGTTTCTACTCTAAACTTTGATTTAAAGGGATATTGACCGCAGTCCTGGCCAATCACTGGCTTGACGACAGTGCCTCTGGACACGACCCGGCCCGACTTCTCTGTCTCCTGGGCAGCAATTTCAACCTCGTCCTCCAGTCCTGCCATTTAGGTCACAGGGTTCCAGAGTTCGGCATGTTCAACTCTGCTTTGGACCAGTTGGGAATCTCGTCAAGCCAGGTGGTCGATATGCTTATAGGTGAAATACAATAGTTGATTCTCGATGGAGGATCTGAGCTCATCAAACCCTTTTTCAGGCTCTGTGGCTGGATGTGGATGAGGAAGGCGTGAAGGCAGCAGAGACAGCAGGGATGAAGGCCATCCTGGTGGAAAACCTGGAGACTGCTCTGCAGAAACTGTCCCACTTTACTGGAGTTCAGGTGCACAGTTACATGATTAAACTGCTGCAGTTTCCATCCACTCCAAATTACTATTAATTGTTCTTTAATTCACAGAGAATCAGAATTATATTGAAAGGTTAAAATAAATATCCAGTCAAAAAGTTAGGGATATTTGACTTTCAAATTTATGGAATACGGAAAAGGTTCACACTACAATGATACTATATCATGAAAGTAGGACATTTTAAGTACAAGCAGCAACGGTGGTTTCCTCATTTCAAACAATGTATTGAAAGAAAAGTCAACAGCAGTGGTGGGTATGCCGCAATAATAAATGTCAATGTCTCAAGGGGAACAGTTCAAGAGTTGTTCTAGATATTGACAAAATGGTGGCAAATCTGAACGATATGTATTTTTATAAACTGTTTAGAAATTGCTAAGATGAAAGAAAAGGCACAATAAACTCAAACTCATTGAAGTTGTAAAGCTATTCAGATAAATCATTAAAAGCCTAAACAAATTAACATTTATGTCCATAATGAGAAGATGGAAACTTCTGATATTATCTGTGACAGTTTTCATGATGAATAAAGTAATTTCTTCTTAATCCAGAAGGGTTTTTAATCCCTGAACTGATTCTTCACCAACAGGAAGGAACCTGAATCTTTGTGATGTCAGCTAAAACGTATCTGTCTGTATTTTTCAGGCTGCTGGAACAGAGAGTCCTCCAATAATCTGCAGGCCTGACCAAGTGTCTCACGGATACATCACCATTAGAGTAAAGATCATCTGTCAGCACATCATCAAACCATGTAAAAACGGTTTAACCAGTGCTATAATTTCAGCCTGGTGTTCGGACCCACTACGTGGAGATGGGCTCCGGTCCACCGGTTCTGCTGTGCCATGGCTTCCCTGAGAGCTGGTACTCCTGGAGGTACCAGGTGAGCCTTCCATGAAAGCTCCAAGTCTCAGAACAGCAGCGGTTTGTTGGCCGTTTTCATACCTGCCTCCTCTCTGGCAGATTCCAGCTCTGGCTGCTGCAGGGTTCAGGGTCCTGGCTCTGGACATGAAGGGATACGGCGAGTCCATGGCACCCCCTGGTGGGCAAATATAGGAATATTTTCATGCATCCAGTGTTAAACCTCAAACATTTTTCACCTCGTTAGTTATAATTTATGATCGGTAATTGTTCTCTCACAGACATAGAGGAATATTCTCAGGAGCAGCTTTGCAAGGTACTAACTTACCAACATGTTACTGTATAAACTATAAAATTGAGTATTTAACTACGACTGGAGTGCAAAATACATTTCTGTCTCTGCAGGATTTAATCACATTCATGGATAAAATGGTAAGAAATATATTATTATCCTAATAAAAAGGCTCATCATAGCTGAATTGTGTTTTTTTTCCTCCAAGTGCATACCACAGGTCACCCTTGTGGGTCATGACTGGGGCGGTACACTGGTTTGGACTATGGCCAGCTATTTTCCAGAGAGAATCAGGTAAAAACAGAAGCACTGCATGCATTAGCAAGGTTTCACAATATTTGAAACGTTTATGTAAAATATGTTTGTTTTTCTGGGGGGTCCTGTGAAGGGCGGTAGCATCTTTGAACACTCCCCTGTTCCCGCCGGAGCCTTCGAAACCTGTTTCAGAGAAACTAAAGGCTCTTCCCATTTTTGACTACCAGATTTACTTCCAAAAACCAGTAAGTCTTTGCTTCATCAGTCAGGTTAGGAGAGCAAGGGCTGGATCACCTAAACCAGTTGTTGTCAAAATGTTCAGCTTTCAACCTACAAAACAACAAATATTTGCAACTCTGACTAATAACTGGTTGGGGAACACCCATCCATTATCTGCAGACAGACTTTCTATATATGGATGTCTTCTTTAGAAAGTCAGAGGGCAACAGTTCTTCAGACACACACAACAAACAAGAAAGAGCCTCAAGCATGCACACAACATGTGCTCCCTTCAAAAAATAAGAAAAAAAGATCAGGGCAGGATCTTAAATGCAATAACTCCTGGTTAGATTCATCTTTCTCAGTCTAGAGTAAGTTATGGAGTTCCTCAGGGCTCAGCATTTGGATCGCTTTAAAACTCATTAGACACAATGGGATAAAAATTGCACAAGATGATGATCATACTCAGATATTTGTCTGATAAACACCTGAATATTGTTTTAGATTTTCTGATTTTAAAGTTTCTCAGAAAAGAAATTTAGTGTCAAAGTTTAGATTCAAAGCAAAATACTGGTTTCCTCAGATGAACAACTTTTTCCTAATGAGCATTCAGTGAGTTTCCAAATTTGACTGTGTTGAGTTGTAATTGAATGGAATTAAGACTCTGTAACTGAATACGTTGGACTTACTTATATTGACATAAATCATTTTGGACAAAGAGGTTATGCAGTTTGATATGGACTGCATTAAATATAAGCTTCACTGAATTAATAAGCTAATGAAACAAGGGCATATTGATGAGCCTCAACAACCATTTAAATGTCTCATTCAATCATGACTATTTTTAATCGGTGCTAACAATTATGAAAAACATTTTATATTTAACTGTAGTTAGACATTAGGTGAAGTGATATTTCATATTGGTGGGGTCTCATCTACACCAACAGGGGCAGCACAAAGGGTCTTTAGGACTATTTTACCCCTTTAAGGGCTTGGTTTTGTTTCTTTTGGCTATATGAGAGTAAAGTAGATCATAGTTGGTGCACTTTGACTCTACTTTGATCATTTTTCTCCTCACATAGCTTAACAGAAAAGGTTTTAGTAAGTTTTAGAAAACTGACCATGAATAAATTTTAAGGAACTGAAGCTACACTTTAATCAGGATCAAGCCTTTAAACTTCCCTGTCTTTCTCCAACCTCCAGAGCAAAGACATTTAGAGTTTATTTTCCATGTTCCAGGGGGTAGCCGAGGCTGAGCTGGAGAAGGATTTGGAGAGAACATTCAAGATTTTCTTCTTCAGCAGCAGTGAAGCAGTGAGTAGACCCACTTCATGCAGTTTAAGGTCAGAACAGCTGGAATGAAACCTGATGAGAAGTGTTTCCTCAGCCGAGTCGTCCTGCTCTGAGCACTTCAGGAGTCTGCGCTCGAGGTGAGAAGAGCTCCTGGTTTATGGGCTGGTTTCAGCTGACCGGAGCTCATGCTGGGTTCTGTGCTCCCCAGGTGGGCTGTTTGTGGGTCTGCCGGAGCAGATTCCTCGGAGCTCCATGCTGACAGAGGCCGACCTGCAGTACTACGTCAGCCAGTTCAAAGACAGCGGCTTCAGGTTGGGAACATTTGATCAGATTCCAGTGGTTTTACTCTGGAGGGTTGCAGGAAAAAACTGCAGATCAGAGACTCTGAGCCAGTAAATAAGAGCTGTCTGATTGAACAGAGCTAGATCCAACTAAAACCATGATGATGATTCTTTATGTTTTGTAACAGGGGGCCATTGAACTGGTATCGAAACAACCAGGCCAACTGGAAGTGGATGTGTTCACAGCCCAATGGGAAGGTTTGTGACACTGATTGGAGAACCTGGAGTCATTCTTTGCTCACATTAACATCCTTACAAACTGAAACATGGTATTGGATATAAAAGCGATGCAATGATCACTGAAATGTTTAAATACCTCCCATCAGTTTGCTATCATAACCCTTATTGCGGTAACTCACAGTTAACTCATTATTTTGTTACATTTCCAACAAAAAGACTATTTACCCTAAAGTATTAGCAATTGATAGCGAAACTGTGAGTTGTTACATTTTCCTGACAAGGTTCTGAATATTTTTAGGTATTAAGTTTGATATTTTTAGGCTTAAAGTTACACTTTTGTGTGATGCATCTAATGATATTTATAAACTTGGTTAAATCGAGAACAGGTTTTAATGCAAGCCTACTCTACTACTCCAGAATAAAGTAAAACAATAGCCATAACTTTTGCTATATTATTAGGTTTCTTTAGTCTAAATGGTGTTTTCATTCATTTACTGACCTTCATACTATGAACAGCAGGATCTAGAAACCAACTAATTTTTAAAAGATTGAATAAAGAAGCTTATCCAGGCAGTGCAACATGAACTATGTAAAGCCAGCTGCATATTTAAGCTTGGTGATTTTTTACATGAGCTAAAATGTAAAATGGCTGAGCAGTCTGTCCTGGTGTGGGACGACTGGAGTGAGGTTCTGACAGTTGGTTTACAAGCTGATCCACCTTATTAAAGTCTCGACTTCTCACTCTGTAATAGGAACCAATTTTCTTTAGTATGGTAGTTAGTAAAAAATCCACTCTCTGTCTCTGTCTCCAATTTTCTTTTCATCAGTGATGAGAATGATGTCAGTGATAAACTGCAACAGAACAGAACAGCTCGTCGTTTTTGCGATTTCCAGTCATTTCTCAGTAGTTTAGTTGTGAATCTGAGCTCACGAGGCGGACGGTCTACTCCACAAGGGCATCATTTCTGTGAAAGACTTCAAGGTTTCTGAAAGGAGTTTTACCTTTTGTAATGAACTGCATCTGGTTCTTTCAGGTCCCACACATGCAGCATGTTTCCCTGCTTCATCACACCTGGAGGGCCATGAACAGGTGGATGAGCTTCAGGTGTGTTGGAGCAGGGAAACATCTGAGACTCCAGTCCTCACGGACCAGAGTCCTCCAGGTTTTGGAGGATTTTGTTCAACGTTTAAAAAAGGCCCTGATCGTCTTGGTGTGGTGACCACGCTGTGATGTTTTCAGGTTCTGATGCCGGCGCTGATGGTGACAGCGGGGAAAGACCCCGTCCTGCTGCCGGCGCTCTCACACGGGATGGAGGACTTGGTAAGAAGATCATCCAGAAAACAAGCAGCCTGGAGCCGACAGGTGATAACCGATCAGTCTGTTCCCTGCAGATCCCCAACCTGAGCAGAGGACACATCGAGGACTGCGGACACTGGACTCAGATGGACAAACCGGCAGAGACAAACAACATCCTGATATCATGGCTTAAACAGACACACGGGAAGGCTGGGGGGGTCCCGGTGGCCCCCAAACTGTGACGGAGGAGGATATGAAGGAAGAAACATAACAAAATAAAATGTTCCATTCCAAGTTTTCTAAATGAAAGGGAAGAACGAAAGACGAAGAAAGAGGGAAATGATGCGATCAGCTGAAAAAGAAGGGGGGGTGAGAAATTAGAATGGGAAGAAAAAATGGTTTAAAAAGGAGGAAATGGATGGATAAAGGGGAAGCTAAGAGGAGGCTGAAATGAATAAAGAGTTGTTTTGTTTCCAATATCCCCAAATAAAAGATTTCAAAATAAAAACCCATCAACCAGAGCCTTGATGATTCAGATTTTACTTTTAATTTACATCTGCACAAAATTTACTGCAAACAGGATGCTGATCATGTAATCATGGTTTCACACTATTTCACACTGTTGTTAATTAGTAATCATGATGTTTTTTGTTTTTTTTTTTAAAAAAGTTATTTTACTTTATATTTCAGTTTGAACATTAACATGTATAATTTCAGTAGATTTTAACCTATAAAAATGTCAGTTTAATGAAACATTATCAAGACTTTGAAGGTATTTTAAAGCAAAAGTATAAAATCTCAGTCATTTACAGATATAAAAATATTTTTTTTTTAATGTAAAACAAAAATATCTAAAGAAATAATGAGTGGAGAAAGTCTGAATAGCTTACAGTCCCGGGATAAATGAAAGGAAACTTATTAAATATTTCTGGAAATATTAAATGAAAATTAAATTTTGTTGTTATGATTTCATCCAGAAGTTAAAGAACCTTTTCTCTGAAACAAGGTGATTAAAATTCTGTATTTTTCAGTATAAATTTTGGCATGGGAAAAAAAAAAATTGTTTTCCTTTTTGTAAGACGATTCCTTCAAAATGTATTTAAATACCGTCGGGGAACGGACCATGAATGGATAGAAAAGGAGAAGGGAAATATTTATAAAGTGGATGAAGGGAGGGTGGAGAAGGTGGAGACTCTTTCTCCTAAAAATGTCCTTCATGAGTCTTCCAGGACGACGGCTCCCTCTAGTGGTAAAAGTGCGCCGCTCACAGCTTCTTCTCCTGAAACAGCTTCTTCCAGGCCGGCATGATGTGCTCGTAGATGAGCTCGATCTGTCAGAAACACAGCTCCATTAAACCCCTCCCACCATGAACCAGTACCCCACCACCACCTGCTCGACTCACCTGCTGCGACCTCTTCACTCCGTATCTGAAGAGCGTCGCCTGGTGCTCGCTGTTGTGGAACAGGATGTCAAAGGTCACCTCTCGGCCCATCATGTCCTCGATGGCCGGCTTCACCACAGAGTGGAAGTCTCTGGGGGAGTGTGTGTCGTCCAGCATGTTGCTGACCTGCAGACGCCTCAGGGTTAGTTTTGTTCCGCTGGAAGGCTCTGAGCTGCAGGATCCAGCTCTGGTTTACCTTGTATTTACTCCCCAGCACCTCCAGAGGATCCAGTTTGATCTCTGACCTCAGGGCTCGGCCGAACAGCGGGATTTTTGTGTCTGCGTCTGGGGAATTTGACCGGAAAATAATTTTAAAAATCATCCCATTAGAAAAAATTGAGTTCTTTAACAAATAGAAGCTGACAGAAGTATTCATACCTGGTTTGGATTTTCACACTTTGTCACATTAAAACCAAACCTTTAATGCATTTTACTTGAATTTTATGTAGCAGAACATCAAGTACTGCTGAATCAGGAAAGGGAAGAAAAATGAAATATGGATTTCTTTTTTTGTTTGTTTGTTCCATAGAAATGAAAATCTGAAAAGTGTGGCATGCTTCTGTATGAGCTACAGAGTTGATACCTCGTGGAACCACCTTTTGCTGCAGGTCTTCAGCTGTCGCTCATTTTAGGACTGAAATTTTTGCTCATTTTTCTTCGCAAAAAATGGCTTCAGATCAGTCAAACAGGACGAAGAACAGCTGCTGACATCAATTTTCAATAATGCCACAGATCTTCAGATGTTTTTAGGTCTTGTCTTTGACTAGGCCATTCTAACTCATGAAACTGCCCTTGATCTAAACCACAGGTGTCAAACTTGAGGCCACATGCGAAATCTGGCCCGCCATAGCTATTTATGTGGCCCTCTAGCCTCTGGAGGGCCACATAAATAGAACCTTCAACATAAGTTGTGTGCGTAAATATTTCATCAGTTTAATCAAATCAGGTTGTATTTGTATTGTGCCAAAAAACATGAAAATGAGTTTTTGAGGTTTCCCCCCAGAACTCTCTTGGTCTCGCCTGATCGGATCTCCTTCTTCCTCATGGGATTTTCTTTATGGTCATTAAATGGGTCTGAATAAAAACAGTTTGCATTTTTAAAAGAAGAAAATCTTAAATCAAAGCATTATGTTCCTTCATAATTAAGCATTACTGTGATTTTTCTATCAACATAAAATCTTCCCAAAATTTGACATTTGTGTTTTAACGTGAGAAAATGGAAAAGTTTTCACAGATACTTGAGCAAGGCTTTGTAGTCCTAAAATTAATTCAGGTTTTGCAGAAATTTCAGCTTCCTGCAGGAAAACAAACCATGAATGAGATGCAGCTCCATTCAGAGGATGACTCAGACTAGTTGTTTTCTAAACTATGTTTTAGTCAAACGACCTTGTTTCGATGCAGGTTTTCAGGGTAATTCGAGCACAGGAGCTCAGAAAAATACACATAAAAGTAAATGTTTGAGTATTTTTCAGATTTTCCTGACAAGAACGTAAGAAAATTAGCAAAGTCACAATGTTTCTTGAGACATAATTCACCTCTTTATCATGCATAGTAAAAATAAGCTCATTATAATTAAAGAGATTTCTGTACAAGGACAGACCTCTGGATGTCAGGTGAGCCACGTAGGAACGCCGTCCCTTTCTTCTCAAATATATTCCGAAATGAGAGAAGTATTTGTTCCTGGGATACTCCACGATGTCTCCTGGGTACAGCTTGGGGTGGGAATTAATCTGCAGGGAGAAAAACACTTAAAAACATCAAAATTCTGGAGTTGCAGTACATCTAATGCTCTGAAACACATGTTTACTACCATTATGGTACCGTTATTGAGAAACACTGAAAAGCTGATTAATACAAGGTGGTGGGCGGAGCCTGCTACAATGGGTAGGTAGTCTCAACCAATCAGAATAGAGTTTGCTCCCATTTGTTTACATTTGTACAGAGCAGCTCTTCTGATATCCTGCCTCTGCTGTTTGATGCAGACTGAATGGAAGTAAAGCAGCTCTGTGGGGCTCCACTCATATTCATGTTAACAAACAATAAATGTGCTAAAAATGCCTCTTTCCTCCATTTTTTCTTCTTTTTTTCTCCAGCTGCACTGGAATCATGTAAATATTCTCACTTCCTGCTTTCTTTTCTTACTTATGTACCTTTGTTAGCCTTGAAAGAGGCAAACAGTGACACAATTTACTAAAATCCTTAATAATTCTACCCAGATGGTGGCGCTAGACCAAAAGAACTAGAACAGACTGGGCTGTTACTGTTACAATAAATGTCTTGTTTTTGAGTTTAAACAACAATTTAAAGAACCTGGAAAAACTCCAGATGGGATGTCATGGCTTAGTAGATGAGAGTGTTATTGTCAGCCCTCTACTGACATGGACTGAAGCGCCGCTCAGAGAGGAGGAAGCCATTACTCTGAAAGCAACATGAAACACCAGATTACAGTTTGAAAATGCACTTGACATTCAAGTGTTTGGATGAAGAATAGCACTGCTAACCGGAGGTGGCAGGCAGTACTCATGTTGTGGGTCTGTTTCACTTCCAGCAGTACTGGGTCATTGCACCAGTGGGTGGAAATGATAATGGAGGAGGAGCATCCTCCAAGTTCTTCAACTTCACCTCAAATCAGCACAATAAAGGGTTGATATTGGGCAGAGCAGGGGTTTTCCAGTCTGACACATCTGAACTGGTTCTGGAACCAGTACCACAGGCTATCAATCTCTGGTTTAAAAAACTTTACCAGTTCTGTTAGGGAGAGCGCTCAAATATTCAGCCTGATTTACTCTAGGAGCTTGGTGAAAGCCTAAAGAACTGCTCAGTGGTTGGTTTGTCCCTTATGGGCTACTGTAGCAACATTATGGTAGAAGGTGGTGAAATTTGGAGAAAACAAAATTCTGCCAGTAAATCAGCTTTAAGGTTGATCATTTCCATCAAATTTGAACATAATTTTCAGACATCAAATCAAGAAAAGCAGCAACACCTCACAGACTTAGAGTAACAAGTTCAGTCATAAACAGAGTCAAAAAGCAGCAGCCCGTTAAACGTCGTCAGGTCACTCACCTTGCCCATGACTGCTTCTCTGCAGCGCTGTTTTCCTGTTCTGAAAGTGAACCCACAGCAGTCACACAGGAACCCCTGCTGCTTTACATACAGACCCAACCATGTGATGACGAAGTCTATCAAGTCTGTCACGTGCCCGCTGAGCATGCTCACAATCACATCACCCTCCCCAGGACAACGCCCTGCTTCCAGCACTTCTCCTCAGGACACAAAACACCTCGGGAGCCTCCACTTGGATTTAGGCATCAGTTTATTTTTTAATTCATTTCTTCTTTGTGGGAAACATAAGTCCCCTCTAACACCTTCGTCCCAGGACCTCTGGGTGGTGTGAGCAGGTGTTTCCTAAACAATTCAGCTGAAAGAGGAACTAGCTTCAGTGGGTTTGGGTTTGTTTTTTTTTTTCTTAGAGGATAACAAGGGCGTCAAAGACGGGGGGAAAGAACAAGAAGATAGGCCTGACATGAAACGGAGCGTCCAAACCGTTAAGTGCTCCTTTAAAAAAATGAGCTTTAAAGTGGAGTTGTTTCAAATTAAATTCTGCGCTTCTTCATTGCAACTCCAACGTCTCTCAGTAGGTTCACAACATTTAGAGTCGCAACACCGACCAGGGCAGCAACAGGCCCCACCTTTGTTCGCAGTTAGCAGAGCGCAATATGGAGTCAGATGGGCAGACTCTGTCATGTTGTATAAAGTTAAAATGCCCAATAAAAATAAATCTAATTTGTTTATTTCATTCATTTAGTTTCAAACAAACACGTCACATGTTGACATAAAAGCTGTGAATGAAAAGTAGCGGTTTGAAGAAAAAATATCTTATGTCATCTGAATCTAAGATTCAGTTTGAAATAAAAGAATTGACAAAAAAAAAAAAGTGTAAATTTATATCGTTTACTAAATAAGGTCTCACATAAAGTAATAATGAAAACTTGTTTTTTTCTTCAAATATCAATTTGCATCTTTAAAAACAAAAATTATCAACTTTATCCTTAAAATCAATATTGATGCGGACAGAATGAAAAAGACAAAATAACAAGAGGATGTTTATTTTCTTAACTTTTATTCAGGCTTTTTGACACAGCATGAGGTAGCCGCTATCATTTTCAAGCAAAAACAAAATAAAACTGCGATCTATAAACTTTTTACCCCGAATGAACTAGCTTGAACTCCAAACATTCTTTATTTTCTAATATTTAAAGTGGATTTAATTTGCCCTGAGCTCACAGTGACCTGCTGACAGCTATGTGGCTGCAGGCAGCAACACAGGCAGCAGCAGACCCAGAGAAGAAAAACACACCTTAAAGCTGCTAAAATGACCCAGAATCAAAGATAAAAATAGAAAGCATCCTGGAAAAAAACCCCCAAGATTTATAGGAAAAGAGTTCAGTAGAAAATACATTAATGCCCGTTTTAAAGCAGTCAGTGCAGGAGGACACCTGAGTTTAACTCTGACCTGAGCTGCAGGCCAGCCAGTGGATTCACACACACACAGCATATTTAAATGAGTGCAGCCACAGTCCATTAAAGTCTCTGCTGCACTTTAAATCAGGTTTGACTTTAAAATGATGTTTGCAGGTTTTTATTCTTGCAAAAGGCAGGAAGTTGAGAGATTTTCCTCTGAACCGGAGCCGCTCGGGCAGAACAGGCTTCCTCTCAGGCACAGCGAGGATCAGGACAGGCACTGCGTCAAGCGGCCGCTCTCCTACAGTCTGTCCAGCAGCAGCAGGACCAGACGCCTCGCAGCCTCCCAACCTGAAGCAGGAAGGTGGCTTGTTCAGAATCTCTGCTTCCTGCAGCCGGAGAGCAGAGAAAACTTCTCGGTTAAACAGCTTTTAGCGCTCCGCCGGCCAGTTTAAGTACAGATTATGGCAAACATCACCTCTAGGGATCTAAAGCTGGCTCCTGCTCCGGGGCCTCGGGGCCCCAGCTCAGCCCGCGGACAGGGGCGTGCTTGTCCCAGCTGTCGGTGTTGTGTCCGTGCTTCCTCTGGTGGCGCTTGTAGTTGTCCCAGTGGCCCGTGGTGTAGCCGCAGTCGGCGCAGGCGTACGGCTTCTCGCCCGTGTGCCTCAGCATGTGCCTCTTCAGGTTCATGCTCTGGTTGCAGGAGTAGCCGCAGACGGCGCAGTGGAAGGGCTTGGCCCCCGAGTGGATGCGCTCGTGGCGCCGCAGGTTGGCCAGGTTGCCGCAGGCGTAGCTGCACGTCGGGCACTGGTAGGGCTTCTCGCCCGTGTGCACGCGCATGTGGCGCCGGAGGTTGTCCAGGTGCGAGGAGGTGTAGGAGCAGTGGGGGCAGCGGTGGGGTTTCTCCTCGGAGTGGGTGTGGGAGTGGCGGCTCAGGTGGTTGGGGTAGTGGGACAGGAAGGGGCAGTGGGGGCAGCGGTACAGCTTGGCGCCCCTCTGAGGCCGACGGGCCCCCCGGGGAGCGCCGGGGCTGCGGTCTTTGGGGAGCAGGTCTGACGAGCAGCGACGACACACCTGGAACCACAACGAGCAGGTTAAAGGTCACTCCACACCTTCCCTGGACTCAGGGCCGTTTCTAGCTTTGTTGGGGCCCGAAGCAAGATGCTGTTTGGGGGCCCCTAGTTTATCAAACTACAATGAAGTAGGGCTGAAACCGGATGAATCAGTTATTGAAACCACCGTCAACTAATTTAGTGATCAATTCATGGTTAACTGGAGAAAACAGACACTACGAACGCCATTGGCTGAAAGAACAACAAACTCAGAGCCGTAATTCAGCCAAAATTGTACAAAAATATAAACATTTTGCATTTAAGATAAAAAGACACCTTTGTAAATATGTTCTACCCAAAACTGGCATAGTTTCAGCTTCAAATTCTGTAAACATAAAACAATCTTAGTAAGAACCTTTTGCTATTCATAATCACTGAATCCCGTAATCATGAGCGGATCAGCTCTGCACCGTCCAGCAGGAAGAGCTGAGCTTTCACATGCTGATGTTGGAAGGATTTATTGAGCTGCAGATGCATCCTTTGCTACAGATGATCAAGCGTTCACTAACGGAATGGTTTTTTTTTTTATTTCAGAAAGGAACTGAATTATTTGTTTATTTACATCTTTTAAACTTTTAAAAGCTTAAATGAAAAATCTGCAAAATGTGACAATTTTTTTAATCCAATTAATCAAAAAAAATCATCAGATAATCAACAGAGTAACAGATTAATAATTATTAATTAATGGAGAATAGATTCTAGCTAGCTAAATAATTATCCAAGGCTAGCTAGCAGGACGAAAAAAAAACAACTTAACGAAATCAAAAAGGCGCTACACTTCCTCTTATCCAGCCCACATCGCCAACATCGTTTTCTTTTTCTTTCTTTTCTGTCCCACTAAACTTGTTTCAGATGCCAGTTTGTGTGGTTTATGTTTCACGACAACGGGAATGATGGGCACCCGTCAGCGACCCGCGATACCACTCCGTGTGTGACGGTGGAGTCCAATGAATACGACCCAACAGGCAAAAAACCCTGCACCAAGGTGGAGGATGTAATAATCACATGAGATAAGTACAGATGAAGATAAAACATTTTAATTTTCCAGGGATGACGCTGTACATGCAGCTTTGGGGCCCCCTATAGCTAGAACCGGCCCTGCCTGAACCCACCTGAGCCACAGCGGCACCACAGAAGAAGAAGTGTGCTGGAACGTCTGGGTTCTGACTCTCAGGCTCGTTAATGGTTTAAAATGTTAGACGATATAAAGCAGGAAGTCGTAAAGATGAAGTTGAGGAACATGAGCAGTTGGGAGGGGGAAGTACAGCTGTTTGCTGTTGCTATGGAAACACCCAATGAGAGGTTAAAGAAGGAACTCACCTGTCCTCCATCGCCCTCCGCCTCCCCCTCGCCTCTGTCCCCCTCCAGGTCGGCCTCCTCCAGGGTGAGGCCGCACAGCCGGCAGCACAGGGGGAAGAGGAGGACCGGGAGGGGCCCGGAGGGCGTGCCGAGGCCCCCTAGTGTCCGGAGGTAGGAGGAGTCCTGGGACACCCTCAGCGTCAGCTCTGATAAAGACAGAGAGGAAGACAGGACAGATTTCCAGAATGTTCTGAGGGTTTCTTCCAGATGACGAGCTCAGTGTCACTACTCGAGCAGCTGTGAAGGCGTTTTCCTGAGCATTCATCTGAGGAGCTCAGCACAGGTCCACTTTTAGCTCCATCAACCAACCAGAAACTCTCTCTCTTCCTCTTTCTGCTCGTGCAAGATAAATACAGTTTCACAACATCAAGATGCTCCCAAGATTCTCCTTCTGTGTCATAATAACATCTGATAACAGCTTATACACTGTATCATGGGTCGAAACCAGTATGACAGGCATATTAAAATGTTGCATGATGGGAAATGACGGACAGGAAGTTTTATTTTCAGATGTAGTGATGCAGGGTTTGATCATCTGACTGAATCAGGTTTTACCTTCTTCTCCTCCTCCACCTTTTGTCCTTCTCCTCCTCCCTCGTTTCTTCTCCCTCCTCGGCAGCGCCTCCTGCGTGTGCATGCGCTGGTGCCTCCGCAGGTTGCCCAGGGAACTGCAGGCATAGCTGCACTGCGGGCAGCGGTAGGGTTTCTCCCCGGTGTGGGTGCGGAGGTGGCGCTGCAGGTTGACGAGCTGGGCGGAGGCGTAGGGGCAGATGGGGCAGCGGTACGGCTTCTGGCCGTCGTGGACGCTCATGTGGCGCTTCAGGTGGTTGGAGTAGCGCGAGGTGAAGGAGCACAGGGCGCACGAGAACAGCTTGGAGGGGATGTCGCTCCTCCTGACGGACTTCCTCCTCCTGACGGTTCTGTCAGAGGGAGCGGAGCCGTTCTCCTGAGAGGAGGGGAGGGAGGCGGAGCTCTGCTGCTTCTCCTCACAGGTGAGACAGTAAAGCTCCGCCCCCAGGTCCAGCCCCACACCTGGAAAAAGTACGATTCAGAAGAGAGCATCAGAGTAAATTTAGATAAATCAAAATAAATAAATAAGAAAGGACAAAAACATTTAAAGTAAAAATAACTCAAATAAATTTTAAAAAGAATACAAATAAAATAAATGAACAAGATGAATTAATAAATAAAAAAAAATTAAACAATTAAAACAAAAGAAATAAGAATACAAACAACATGATTAAAAAAAATTCAAAACCACAAAATAAAATTAAAATAAAAACTGAATAAATAAAAAACAAATAAAATAAATGAAATATTAAAAAAAAGTTTATTTTTATAATTCCTCTGTAGCTTCAATATAAATATATATTTTTTATATATATAAAAAATATAATACACAAACACACATCTAGCAGAGTCTGAAGTGGAATGTGTCCAACAGGCTGACAGAAAATAAATAAGACAAAAATAAAAAACAAAAAACAGAAAAAAGTAACATTAAAATATAACAAAAACTGAGAATACATACATAAAAATTAAAAGAATAAAAATACAAAAAAAACTATAAATAGATAAATACAAAAGAAGATAAAAGAATGAATGAATAAATAAAAATTTGATTAAACAAAAAATAAATAAATAGAATAATAATAAATAAATAAATAAATAAAAATGATTAAAAACTACAAAACCACAAAATAAAATATTAAATTAAAAAATGAATAAATAAATGAAAATAATGACAAATACATAAACAAATAAAGGAACTTCTAAGAGCAGTTACCGAGGCCCAGTCCGGGTCCTAGAGGCGTGTCCCCCAGCAGCTGACCGCAGCCCTTACAGGAGAGGAGAGCAGGGCAGGTGGAGGCAGACGGTGCTGAGGGCTCGTCCTCCTCCACGCTCAGAGAGAACACGGTCACACCTTCAAGAGCAGAGGTTCTGATACTTTCACTAACTCAGAGGAAACCTTCAACTCTTCTCTTAACCTTTCAGACGAAATCAGAGAAGAAGTGGACAGAACCGTCCAACTTGTCCAACCTCCGTCTCTGTCCAGACCCATGATCTCCGAGTCTCCGAACTCCAGCTCTCCGTTCAGCAGGAAGTCGCTCTCCAGAACCAGGCAGCTCGGCTCGCTCGGCGCCGCTCCATCCTCCGACCCAGCTGCACACAGAACCCAGACTTTAGCCAGGAACGATCCGGAGATTTAGTTCTGTCATTATCTAGAAATAACAGAGCGACGTGGGTCTGGATCTGCAGGATGAAACGGAACCAAAGAAGAAGAACAAAAGGGAGAAGGGCAGAGGAACAGCAGGAGGAAACCAGTGAGGATGAGATAAGTTGAGAGGAGGAAGAGTTGGAGGTCCCACAGCACGCCGACGCAGGAAAACGTGTCCGGAAAACGTGAAGAGCAACAGGGCGAACAAAAAGGTTTCATCTGTGAGGAAACAACCAGCTATCACCTGGTCTGATCCTTCAAACGGTTAAAGAGCAGATGTGCTTGTTTTTAACCTTCTGCTTTATTGCATCGCGTCGAGTCGGGCTCAGCGGGTGGAGGCCAACGTTTCAGGTGGCTGGAATAATTAGAGCAGCGCTCTGAAACTGGAAGCAAAACCACAACAAGGTTTATTCTGAAGGAGCGGATGAGGATTCCTTCCTCGTGGTAGAATGTCGTCTTCTACTTTTTCACATTCTTCATATTTAAACTGTAACCTGCAGTTTTTTATTTATTTACTGGGATTTTATGAGACAAAGTGGTGCAGAACTGGAAAGCTGAAAGAAAAACAGGACTCATGGTTTTCGAATTTTTATGACGTGCATCTAAAAAAAAAATTAGAATATAGTGCAAATGTGAAATATTGGAAACTCGGAGTCCCCCCCCCTGATCAGCTGATTAACTCCAAGCACCTGCAGAGGTTTCCTGAGCCTCTAAATGGTCTCAGTCTGGCTCTCCAACCCCAGAGAAGACATGCTGACACCCCCCACAAGGAGGGGAGCTCCTTGCTAGCAAAGCTGGTTGCTCACAGAGTGCTGCATCCAAGCATATTCACAGAAAGTTGAGTGGAAGATAAAAGTGCACCAGCAACAGACATAACTGGAGCTTTGAGAGGATTGTCAAGCAGAATCTTTTTAAGGCTGGAGTCAGAACATCTGGAACCACTGCAGCCAGGCCAGGGCTGAGGAGAACCAGAACCGGACCGTTGCTTGGTGGACCAAGGTTTCAGATGAAAATAAAGTTTGCATTTTATTAGTCAATCAGGGTCCGAGAGTCTGGAGGAAGAGCGGAGAGGACCAGAACCCACGGTGCTTCAAGTGACTTGAAGCACCGATGCAGGAATTCATGCAAAAGGAGCCCCAACCAGTGACATTCCTGGTTAAAACACATGAACAACAGTTTAGAGATTATTAATCATAAAATCAACTGAAAAACGTCAAGTCTTCCTTCCAGTTTACACTATTGCACTGCTTCTGCAGGTCCGATCCGCACAGAGACGGTGAGCTAAGAGACTCAGTCAGGGAGCAGATCTTTGCTGTGCTGTGCTTAGAAAAACTGAGATTTCAACTGTGTCACTGGTCTGGAGGCTGTCCGAAAACAGAGAGGAGGGAAGGAAGGATGAGGGGAGCAGAGGGAGGTCAGGAAGTGGAGACAGGAAGCAGAGAGGAGGATGAGATAAGGCGTCCTGAGGAAGAACAACAGTTTTCCTCTCTGGAAGATAATGGGGAATAGGGTGAGCCTCCAGCATGTCAGACCAGTTCGACCACTTGAACCAGTCCTGATCCCTGCTAAAACGTCCAGTTTGGCTTGAAAACAAGTCCAAACAGACGCACTTCCTCATTCTGCGGTTGTGATTTCCGCGGACAGGGAGGCGGAGAGCCGCAGGTAGACTCACCTTTCACCGGCTGGGGGTTGGACTGCTTCCTCCGCGGCATGCTGGAGCCTCTCTGCCCGGATCCTGCGCTTCTCAGCCGGGGGAGACACCGCTCGGTCCGCCGGAGGCTCCGATCCGCCCGTCAGCCAGCCAGGCAACCAGCTAACTGCATGTCATCATCACCTCACCCTCATCATCATCATCACCTCCTTCCTCTTCCTCTTCCTCCAACGGACAGCCGCGGCGGAGTCGTCATGACTGACTACCGCCTGGAACAGAGTCACAAAGGAGCTCTTAAATGAGAGTTAAACTGAAATAAAAGCAGCCCTGAATAAACTACACTGATGATCAGCTGCAGTTTAACTAATAACAACAAAATAAGCACTTTACAACTTTAACTTTCCCCAACTTCAGCTGTGTCTGTCATTGTTTTCCAGCAAGTAGATGGAGCCACTCTGCTTTGGGGCCAATTTATTTCGCCTTTTTAAAAAACAAACCTCCATTTAAACTTGAAGCTGAAGCTAAAACTTTACCTCAGAAGTTTCAGTTCACTATCAAACCCACCTGTGTTACATTCCAGGAACAGGCTGAGGGAGGAAAATGACGCTGAAACTTTAAATCCACGGTTTGCTGCTGTCAGACAGCCTGCTGACGCCGGTGTCTGCGACCCACGTGACCTCACTCAGCAGCAAGGGGTTGTGGGAAATGTAGTTCCAGACGAGCCAATCCTTGCCCAGCATGACTTTAAGTATTGGTGTAAGTTTTTGTTTTCGAAACGTTTTCGAAACTTTTCCTAAAGTTTTTCTGAGTTTCTAGTTAGAAAGACAAAACAAGAACGCCCCAACAAGAACTTGTTACAATGCTAAAGTTTCTCATTTTAACAAGCTACAGAACATGTTAAAATGAGAAACTTTATCATTAGAACAAGAATGGTTTTTGCAGTGGCACCCCCCATTAATATATACTGTTTAAACTATTTATGCTGTGCTTAGTCTGTTCTGAAAGTGAAAGCTCAGTGATTGTTGATAGTTTCCTAGATGACAGTTGTCGCTGCTAACAATTGTTCGCAGTGCAAGTCAATGAGAATCAAATTTTCTCTGCTTAGTGTGTTGAAATGCTGAGAACATGTTAATAAATACATATTTTACATCTCCATGTATTTAAAAGCTTCAATTAAAAAACCCAACAATATGAGCAGTAGTCATATTGGATACTGAACCCGGGGCCACTTGGCAAACTCCTGCTCTTGCAGAGGGTATTCTATTCACAATATTTATAATATAATAGTTACAGAGTTAGCTTTTTCAAAAATACTACAATGATATTTTCTTAAATAAACTACCTTTTCATCCAGTTTATGGAATGTGTTCAATTCTGGCTGGAAAATATTGAAAAAAAATGCTTATACAGATTAAGTTTAAGTAGATGCATAGTTTACAAAATATAGATGTGAAATAAAAGAATGCATGATGATATCAATATGATAAAACAACAAATTGAGGAAAACTATCCTCCCACATCAGGATTTGATATGGGATATCTGATACATTTACCAACAATTAAACCAAATTTTGGTTTATTAAGCAGATAAATATTAAAATCATGAAAAAGAACAAAGTTCTGAGGAACAATTTAGGTCTTTATTATAATTAATTAACAAAAATTATACAGATATTGAAGCCATCTTTTATTTCCTTAAAAACAATTTTCATGCACATAAATTTAAATTGTACATTTTAAATTTGCTTCAAAATGTTAATCAGAATTTTATCCCGTAAAGTAGTTTTCCACTTGCACACACTCTAAAATCCCAATAAATATAATTTTTTCCTCCACTGCCCCAATTAAAACATTCTAAGTTTGACCATCAACATTTAGATCCTGATATGTAAAATGTCAGTTTTCTTAAATTTGAAGAGAAAAGCAATAGTAAAAAATGGGATCTGTGCAAAGGAAAGCCTGAGAGGAACTAAATCTTAGCTACCAGACTGTGACCTGGACTCTGTGGCTGACTGAAAATTATTAGATTTTATTTTGACTGTTTTTTGTTCAAAGAGCAAAGAGATGATGTTTTGTTAGCATTCTGTGCTAGATAAAGGGGACCTAAACTGAGTTGAATGTCTAAACAGCAGATTTCCAGCAGAGCACCACAAGGCTCTGTCCTCAGTCCTCTACTTTTTAGCTTCATTTTCATTTAGCCTGTCATCACAAGTCAAACATGGCCTCAAACTCATCGATCCTCTGTCTCGTATTTCCTTTGCGGATCTTCTTATAAGACACAGTTTTGTACTTCGATTGACTGCTGCCTTTCTTCTCATCATTGTCCACATCGGCCTCTTCATTGATCTTTGAGGAGTTTTGATCTTCATTTTTGTTTCCTTTGTCCTCTGTAACTTCCTGTTCTCTGTCTTCCACAGGTGACTGAACAGCGGCGTCCATCAGCCTGTCTGTCCTCCAGCAGCCTAATGCCTGCAGTTCAGGAAATAGAAATATTCTCTGTGACTTTCTTTGAATTGGTAAGTAAAACTGAGATGAAGGGACGTACTTTGCTGTGTGGAGGCTTGTTTTGTTTTTATCGACTGGTTTGTGTCATCATTGTGGAATTTTAATTAGATTTTAATGAATAGACTCAGGCTTACATCTTCATTTTGGCAGCTATTGTGCTCAGCAAGTCGTTAGCAACATTATGTAACGCTGGAAAAGAAACAAAAGGTAGAGCTTTCAGCTTAAAGTTTAAACGCTTACAGAGCAAAACAGCCCAGTGTTCTGAGTTCACAACAATGCAAAAGCAGTCAAGATACTATCTGGCCCACATATGCATCTGGTACTTCTTCCATTATGTTGTCTTCATGCACTTATAGAACTTTAGGGCAAATATATTTTACATCATTGGACGAACATGTCTCCCTGGTGCATGCCTCAAACAAACAGAAGCAAAAATTCTTCAATCTGATATTTCATTAAAATTGCAGCTAAAATGTGTGATTTTTCATTTCTTTTTAAAATTACTTTGATATAAGCTTTCATTTTCACCAAAATAAAAGTCATCAACTGGACATGTGTGTAAAGGAGTTGGGTGGTAACATGAATAACTAACAGCATATTAGATCTTCTTTGGAGTCTAATTTCAGACATTTTAGAGATATTCTGTGTAGTTTTTGAGCAAGACTGCAGTTTGCAGTGGAAATGGTCAGGGTAAATGTTTCTTCAACTTATTCTAGCTGCAATCTGATGGAGCAACTTCCCGGTCAGAAGTGGGAAAGCTCCATATATCTCTATAAGAGACGATTTTTTTGTTGTTATTATGTAATTTTGACCACAGCAAGCTGACAAGCTTTCCATTTGCTCAATATTTAACTGCTTTTACAAGCTACTCAACTTATTTTTTAAAAACTAACTTGCAGTGACCATCTGGTGACCACAGGTGTCGCCATTTCACCCAGAATTACAACTTCAGCAGGATGCAGACTGAAAGACGTATAAAGAGTGTTTACCTTCAGGTGAAATGTCTCTGCAGTTTCAGCCGGACGTCTCCTGCCTTTGACAGAGCTCTGCTTCTAATAAATAATTGTTTCTGGATTGAATCGAGACAGTTTTGGCAGGAAGTCCTGGTCTTCCCAGTCTTTGTTGCTGCTCGATGGTGTGAGATAAATGTTCCCACAGTGGTGGGGTCTGGCAGACACTCAGTCTGGCTCTTCTTCTGCTTTTGGAAGAGGTGTTTTAGCAGATTCAATATCTGATGGAGGAAGAAAATCTCTAGAGCGATCAGGCTGGATTTCCAGCCCTTCATTCACCTCTTCTTTCCATCTGTTCTCTCTGGTCTTCAGCAGTTATTTGTTATTCCTCTTCTCCAACATCTTCTTAACTCCCTTGTCAATCAGATTTTTTCTTTCTTTTCTCTATTCTGTTTTCTTTCATCCCTTTTTCTTGTTCATGATCTTACTCAAGGTTTGTGGAAGAGCTCCATCATCATCATCATCTTTATCTTCTCTACTTCTTCGACCACATGTTTTCCTTCTTAAAGGATGTTTTCTCCCTCGTTATCTTCTTCTTGAACATGTTCTCCTTCAGACCCCTCCAACTGAATGCAGAACAAGAAGGAGAAACGTTAAAGGGCGCATTTCCAGCTGCAGGGAATTTCCTTGCAAGCTTTTATCTCTCACATCTGAGGGTTTTATCCAGTGCATTCAGCCTGGCCTCCAGTCTTGTCTTTATTCAAAGCATATATTTTCATAGCAGTGCATCAAATCCTTTCATGTGCATCATTTGCAAAATTCCTCAGGTGGAGGTCTAACAGTTACAAGGATGAAAATGCAATGACTTTTTTCAGATTCCTACACACTGATCTAATATTTCAAACTGTTCATTCCTAAAAAATCTCAGTTGAGTTTAAGTTTTCAAGATGAAAAGAATCTTACATTCTCACACATAATCAGCACAATTACAGTAGGTGTTTTATATATATATATATATATATATATATATATATATATATATATATATATAGATAGAGATATATAGAATAATCACGAGTGAGTATATATAGATATAGATATATATAGATAGATATAGATATATAGATATATATATATAATATATATATATAAATCGTGATTTATATATATATATATATATATATATATATATATATATATATATATATATATATATATATATATATAAAATCACGATTTTATGTAAACCTCAGTAGCTTTTCACGTTCTCAGATTTGAAACCTTAGAAGCACTTTCTCATAATGTCCACTAGATGGCAGTATAACACGAGGAAGTCACTTGTGAGGTCCCCAGCACACTTGTTTCCTTATAACCCAAATCATATCAGCAGAATTAGGAGTTACTTTGAGGAATTTATGAATATTTTAATTGTTTTGATTCACCTAAGAGGCTTTTTGCATCAGAGACAAGAGACAGCAACTACTTTTAGCTTGTGTTTAACCATCTGTCTTCTCTGTGGTTTTATTATTGTCCTCTAAACAGCACTCCATCGAAACTCATGAGGAAGAGTTTACTACTATATGGTTCTCCAGGTTTTCTAAAGCTCTGTCAAAGTTTCCTATTATCTTGTAGTGCAGAAAACTTCAGTGTATTTTATTGGGATTATATTGACAGTAAAATCTTTAAGTAAAACATAAATGTAAAGTGGAAAGTAAACAATACAGTGTAGGCCCACCTATTGGTTGATTTTTCTGTGGAACATACATAAAATTTTAAAACAGAAGATGCAGCTTTTGCAAAGCAGCCAGTCCAGGAGCCAATTCATTCATTTCCCTTGGTGCTGATTGGCTGTACCCCCAAGAGCAAAAAGATGGAAGACCATAAAATTCAGCTTCTGCAGTGATGCTAAGATGGTTTCCACTGTGCGTATTAATGCATATTAAGTTATATTTGGTGTTTAAACTATTAAAATAAGGGGTTGTAAGCGTTTTTTTCTTATTTTAGGCTAAAACCCCACCTGTTTAGAGTTGACTTTGATTAGTAGTAAGTGGAACATTGATTAATATTCCTGATGTACATTTGCTTGATAATTTGGTGATTTTGATGTAATTTTCGTGATGATTTTGATGCATATGTTCTTAATGTTTTTATGATGTAAAGCACTTTGAACTACCTTGCTGCTGAAATGTGCTATACCAATTAACTTAACTTAACTTTTAGAGGGGCTCTCAAGTAGTCAGGGATTTTAGCTATTCAGGGGCATTTGTGGTATTTAAACCCCACAAATACCAAAGGTCTGCTGTACATTGCTCTTATTTGCAGAACCATATCTGTATCTTGCTGCAGTTACAGCTCCAAGTCTTTTGGGTTTCTTCTACCACCCTCATCTAGAGACTGTAAATCTTTCTCATTTATCTTTGCAGAAGCATTCATGTTTGTCCAGAACAGACAGAGATCCACAGATTCTCTGATGGATTCAGATTGGACTTTGACTAGACCATTCTAATAAATTATTCTGCTTTGATCTGAACCGCTGTATCTCAGGCTGTATGTTTTGGGTGGTTGTCCTGCTGGAAGGTGAAGGGATGCCAGAGTCCAGTCCTGGAAGGCTACCATCCTCCAACTTTTTGATGCACCTAAAAGTTGCAGCTGCTCCATCCTCTCTCCTTGTTCAGATGGTGGATTGAACGGAGCTCTGGGAGCTTGGGATATTATTTTAGAACCTAACCCTTCTATAAACTTCTCTGTCTGTTTTGTTTCTTGGTCTCCATGATGCTGGTCCTTCTCTAATGTTCTAGAAGAACCTCTGAGGCCTTCAGAGAACATCTGCATCTGCATGAGATCATATTTTCCTCCATTGGACAGCTGTGCCCCGCTTTGTTCAGCAAAATACAAGTTTTAAAGACTACAAATGAATTTGTGATGATGCATATAAACAGTGATGGCAGAGAACTGGGTCTGTATCTGATCAAGCATCTCATTAAGGTTTTAACATACTCAGAAGAGTTTAAAAGCCTGAAACTCCTACCCAGTTGGCTTTGAAAGCCTGATGGTGTGAAAGCCTCCAGAGAATTTTTATGCTCATGTAAATTTCTGCAGGAGAGGCTGTGGAGGCAGGTAATCTTCCTGGATGTCTGTGGATCTGATAGAGTACTGTGACTTAATTCTTCTTGTAGATGCTCCAATATGATCATACAACATCTTAAAATAACTAAACTATGGAAGTTCCCTCTTTTTCATTCATATTTGAGTCGCTGCTCAAAAATATGCAAAATGCAAGAGACTGTTTCTATGAACATTTATTGAAATATTTAAATCATAGCAGTAAAAACCAAGGAAAGTATTCCTTTTATCAGTAGTTTCATCACCTTATAGTAGTAGTAGTTTCATAATGGGTTTTAATAATGATTTTAAATTTCATACTGGTGCAAAAGAAGAAATAAAATACTGTAATAAATCTTTTTGATAGCTTTGTGTGCAAAGATCCCCTGCTAATTTGAATCTAAATGCATGATGGAAAGAATATTTTCACTTTGCTTTTAAAAGAAAAATAGCTGCTCAGGAAAGAAAGCAGAAAATTAAACAAATGATGTAATACTCATGTGTGGCCAGTAGCTGGTGACAGTGTGCAAAAAACACTATTCAGTGCTATAAAGCAAGCCAGATGCAGTAAACCAAACGATTCCAGTAAGCTTGCGTTGTCCCAGCCTGAGTCCTGATTGATACAAGAAACACCAAACTGTTGTTTTTAGCCACAGAGTTCTGAAATTAAAGCTCTCATTCTTGATGTTCTAAGATTCTGTGCTGGGACTTTGCTTCCTGCTGTGCCCTCCATGCCGAGAGGACCTCATCATCTTCGGCCTCCGCAGCAGCCCGAGCCCTAATCCTCTGTCTAGTTTGAGCAATGAACGTCTCGATGTCATCCTCCTCATCGTCGCTGGCCTCCTCTCTCCTCCTTCTGCTCCCTTCTGCTTCACTGTTTTCATACCGTGAATCATGAGCGAATCTCCTCTTAGTTAAAAAGCTCTCTGTTCCCTCATCGCTCTCCTCATAGGACCTCCCTGCCTGGCTGTAGCTGTGGGATTGTGTGAACCCATTGCAGGAGTAGTCTGCATTTTTGCTTGGTAGATCTTCCCGGAACCTTGACTGATATCTGGATGTTACACCGAATGTTTCCTCATCGTCTTCTTCAACAGCAAAGGAGCCTCTGTGACTAGAGAAGTCAAATTCAGAAGCAGAGGCATCGAGATCATCGTACGGATCCTGAGACGGATCAGCTTCTGCACCTGAGGACAATTTTTTTGGAGGAGGTCTTACACTTTTCAGCCAGTTGTCGATGCTGGTGTCTCTGTCTTTCTCTAAAGCTGTGTTGAGATTAAGGCAGCCAGAAAGGCCATAACTTCTTTTTGGTTTCTCCTTCTTCTTTGTTTCTTCAAGAAACTCCTCTTCTTTCCTTTTTCTGTCCTGCTCCTGCTCCTCATCTTCATCTTCCTTTGGTTTCTTTTTCTTGTACAGAGTGCTGCGTTTGTTGTCTTCCAGGATCTTTTTCTTTTCATAGGTTTCCATTTTGTCCCTCATTTCAGATTTGATCTCCTTCTCTATGGCATCCAGTTTCCCAAGGTTGACCTGGTCTTGGAAGAGGCTGAACAGAGGAACGCTGGTGGTGGTGATCTTGTTTTTCTTGGAGCCCAGAGTGGATCCTAAGTCTGAACCCAGAGTTGAGCGTCGCCCACTCAGAGCAGAGATGTTGCTTGAGCCGCCACCTGAGAGGACAGATGCTGCTCTGCCGCGATCCTTCGAGAGAGCGCTAGAGTAGGACGCCCCGCTTAACAAGGATGCTTTGTCATCCTCCACAACACGGCCTGCAAGCATGCTTGGTGCCCCACCAAAGCTAAGCTCAGATCCAGCACGTGACGGAGGAGGCAGGCTCATTTCACTTTGCTTCTGCTTGATTGTTTCAGTTACAACATTGGCAATCCAGTTCTGAATGCTGGCAAGATTGACCATTGGTTCACCTGCAGGCCCTTGCACAGTTGGAACTGGGAGGATTGGTGGCATTGCTTGAACAGCTGATTGAGTGGATCTTGTACTTCGAGGCTGTGAAACTGAGGATATGACAGAAGATCTGCCACTGAGCATGGAGATGTTGTCATCATTGGTTACACTTGGTGATCCTGTGACCCCAGCCCCTGCCCAGAAAGCAGACAGAGGTATTGTACCACCACTGACGCAGCTTTCTGCCTCCCACCCACACATGGACTGACTTTCCTCCAAAGTTTTCTTAGAACGCTCTAGAATCTCCTCACGTCTTTGCCGTCGTTTGATGGTAGCAGAGTCCTCAGCCCGGCTTAGCTCCAAGATCTCATCCGTGTTTTCCTCACCAAGACGTTTCTGCTGCCGTAGCTTCCAAGCCTGGTACGCTGTCAGGTTGACGTCCTGGAAGGATGGAGTCTTAGGTTCTTCCTCCCCATCAGCTACTGAACTTTTCTCTCCATCCTCACGGTCTTTCTTGTTCCAGCCAAACTGGATTCTCTTGATACGCCAGCGCTCCAAGGGTGTCATCTTCTCCTTATTCTTTTGGCAAAAATTGTACATGGAACTTGTGTCAGAGAGGATGCTGTCAATTTCAACATCAATGTTCTTGTTTCCACCTTCTGTAGCTGTGCTCTCACTACCTTCATCATCCTCTTTCTTGCGGTAGCGAGCTGCGGCTTGTTCCTCAATCTCTTTCAGACGCTGCTTCCAAAGATCAGAGTAACTGGTGCAGCTGGAGGTGGACATTGCATCCAAGGATGCTCTCTTGTTTCTGTGCTTTAATCTCTCTTTAACAGCTCGTATGTCCTCACTAGTGACGCTTTCCGCATCGTCATCTTCTTGCTTTGTCTTCTTCGGACGACCACCTGTGACAGAGTCCCTGTCCTCCTCACTGTTGAGCTGGGCCTCCCACCACTCATCGCTCTGGTACTTTTCATTTCTTCGCTGCCACTCACGGATCATGCTGTCCAAGCCATCATCGTCTTCATCACCTCCATCCTCCCTTCCCATCTGATCCGGCAGGAGTATCTCCTGTTGACCTGATTCCTGGCTCTGAATCCCATTTTGGATCAGTCCGTTTCGGAGTGCTGCAGCCGCTGCAGAAGAAGCAATGCTGCTCATCACGCTCTCTCCATCCTCCTCCTCCTCCATCATGATGGACTGAGCTTTCACCTCCACCATGCTTTGCTCTTCCTCTTTATCCATCTCATCATCGTCGTCACCTTCTTCTTCACCAAAGATCCGGGCGCGAGTGCGAGCATCAATCACAGAGCACTGGCTGAGCGTTTCGTCGTCGTCGTCACGTTCCTCCATCAGGTTCTCGTTGAACTCTCTCAGCTGCTTCAAGAAGCCTTCGTTGGGGTTGATGGCACGTTTTTTCCGTATGGAAGTCAGAGCTTCCATGATGGTCATGTTCTGGAAGATCATCAAGTAGGACGCCACGAGAATGGCGGACCGACTGATGCCCATCATGGAAACAACCAGAACTTTTCCTGCAAAGCAAACAAACAGATTTTAAGTAAGTCTGTGCTTTAAAGGGTGGAGAATCATTTAGTTGTTGGCAGAAAAAGAAAAGAAGTGTCTGAAATTCAAGGTCTTCTGCTGACCAGGACTGATTTTCCTGAGGGGAACCCCATGAATAACTTCAGTGGACATCATCATAATTTTCCTGGAACTCTAATCTACAGGCTCATAAAACATTCCCAGAAAGCAAGTTATAGACATAAAAAAAATCTGCTATTCTGGATCTTTTAGTGCGTCAGTGATGGTTGCTGCTCAGGGACACACAAATAAAACTCTGTTTTCACTTGAATGTAATGAAACAAGTGCTTTGTGTTTTATCCTTCAGGGTGAAAACAAGATGAATGAGCGAATAAAATTCTTCTGCCAACCTCAAAACACCTCAAAAAACCCAACAAATGAAACATTTTGAGGAGTTTATTTGAGGACTGAATTCTGGGAATGAAGGAAATTAGGGTAAATGATGAATTTTCTACTCCTCCTTTGAATATGTTTGTGCAAGCAACCCCTATGTCTCATTTTCATAAGAAATTATATTTATTTAATGGGTGCTGTGATATAGTTTTATTTTCTTCCTCTAATTTAAAATGCATAGACAGTAGAGAAAGTACAATGAGAGACATTTTGAAATGAAGATGAAAAGCTGCAGGAGAAACATAAAACCACAAACATCATAAAAGCAATGAGTAAATGTGTGAATAAAAAGTCTTTTAAAAGATTAAATCCCGTCAGAATAACATGTTGGTCCAAGTTCGATGATTGACCTTTATCCTTTCTTAATGCTGGGCTGAGAAATGCCAAACTTATCTCAAGCTAAGCTCTTTTCAGTTTGCATGAAGAAGAAATGTTAACAACAATAATAATAATAATTCATCATCATCATCAAAATTATATTAAATAAAGCCCTTGAACTTGTCCACATTTTGTCACATTACAATACAAACATCAATGTATTTAAGTCCAGCTGTGTGAACTCTGGTCTCAGTATAACTGCAGATGTTCTCTGAAGGCCTCAAAGGTTCATCAGAGAACATCTGGGATCATGAAGAACAAGAACCCAGCAGACGGGTCAAGGAGAAAGTTCAGGAGAAGTTTAAAGAAGGGTTAGGTTCTGAATCAACATCCCAAGCTTTGGACATCTCCTAGAACTCTGTTCAATCCATTATCTGGACATGGAGCAAGAATGGACCATTGGAGACCTACTAGGACATGGACGTCCACATGAATTGATAGACCGGGAATGAAAGTCAGAAAAAGTTCTGTTTGCCACAAGCCATATAGGAAGAAGGTGCTCTGGTCAGAGCAAACAAAATGCATGGAAATAAACTAACACCACAGATCACCCTGAACCCACCATTCTCATGGTGAAACATGGTGGTGGCTGCATCGTGCTGTGGAACTAAAGCTAGATCCAGGACAGTCCTGGAAGAAAACCTGCTAGAGGCTGCAGGGAACGTGAGACAAGGGTGGAGGTTCACCATCTAGCGGGAGAACCAACCTAAACAGTCTGAAAGACAATGGGTGGTTTAAATGAAAGCAGATTCATGTGTTAGAATGGCCGAGTCAAAGTTCAAACCTAATTAGGGCTGCACTGATTAATCAAGTAATGGAGATTAATCGATTAATCGTGACCACGGTTAATCGTGATTAGTCGATTAATCGAAAATCACAGTCATCAGCTCATTTAATAATCGACCAGCGAGGTAGCGAGGGCTTTCAGTGGGATTTTAACCTTTATTCCAACATGAACTCCAATCAAGTGGAGTTCTTGAAGATGGGAGGATGATGGTTCCACCAGGCTGACCTTTATGTGTGAGCAGAGCCTCGTCCAAGAATTCAGCTGTGGGTCTGAAGTGAGAGGCGATGTCAGCGTCAGGGAAGTCGTCCAGCTCGATTCCCCGGTACTGGATGCTCATGCCGGCGTAGAAGGACTCGTTGGTGTAGACCCCGGTGCCGTGAGCGGTATTCAGGATGTGTGTGATGCCCATTCTCTTCAGACGGGCCTTGTTGACTGCAGCGGATCTGAAAAGGGAAAACTCAGCTTTCAGATTCTTCTGGAGGTTCTGGAAATTATTACTGTCCCAAAATGTAAAACAAACTCAAATGAATATTACACAATCATTTCCTCTTGTTTCACTACGTATGATCTTTTCCACTTCTGGTGACTCACTTCTCAGCGATGTAGATGTTGGGCCACACTTCGTCCACAGGGTTGGCGGGAGCTTCCAGGCGGTCCTGGATCATGGCCCTCTGGATGTCCAGGACACAAGGGGTGTTGTAGGGGCTGCGGTCGTCGATCATGTCCCGGACCCTGTTGTAGAGGTCCTCCACCATCAGCTGCTCAGCAGATTCCAGCATAGACTCTGGGATGGACTCGGTGAGGGTGGCCCGAGGAGGCAGCTCTGAGGAGGAGCACCAGAAAACAATCATGGAGGGTTGAGGAAAGATATCCATTAATTCAGTTTTTGAATGGAAATGCTTTTAAAACCTGGAGCTGTGAAAAATGAGGTTCCCTCAATGATTACTGCCCTGTACACATGGAGACGAGGAGGTATATTATTGGAAACAATTAAGAAAAAATATGCACATCCACATGACAGGATACAGCTCGACAGAAAATGGTGTAGTAGGTCCACCGGGCCAGTCGGTGGCGCTGTAACACTGCCGGAGAACACCACAAACAACAGTGAACAGTAGTGTTTCCACCCAGTTGGGCTTGTTTTGAACATGTTCGGCTGGAAAAACAAGTTTGGATGGGTTTGCATCATTTGATGGGTTTTTAGGAGGTGTTCAGATGGAAATACTTTCAAAATAGTTGTAATTTTGTGGCAGAAAAAGCACAAATCTTTAAATAAAATGCTGTGTTCTTGCACTCATTGTATTCATTTATCTTGAAATAACAGTGCCATGTTTGTTATTTGTCAGAGGGAGGTGGAGGGAGAGGTGGAGCTTCGACGTCGCCGTTTAAAAAACAAGAAATTAACGGAAACATGAAATAGACATTCTGAAATGACACACAACCTAAATGACAAAAAACTTTTGTAGATACAGCTGAAATTGTGTCCATGTGGACGTAGCCTAAGATTCCCAACATTTGTTTCTGCAAAGCACTGGTGTCTGGACTTTGATTAAGTCATTTCAACACCTTGCTCTTCTCTGGGGTGTTTAAGATCATTGTTCTGCTGATGACATAGTTTGGACCAATCTTCAGCCTTCAGACAGAAGAGCTGATGGTCGACTCAGTGACCGCAAGGTTCAGTCAGCCCTAATCATCACACTGCCACCACTATGCACTCAGGTGCTTGGTTTTGTTTGATGCTCTGATGTTGGGCTGAATTTACCAGGACATCTGGTCCTGAGAAGATCTATAACTTTACTTCGTTTGAAGCCATTGCTGATGTTTTTCCACCTTGGCTCTGACATACCAGCTCCAGACAAAACCACTGCTTTTACAGAGGTGCTCACAGTGATAATTAACCAAGTGCATTCATTTAGCAGCACCTGGCTGCTTTTCTTCCTCCTAAATCCAACTAAAGCAGCCAGGATGAACTCAGTTTTCAGATGTTTATCTCCCAAAATCCAATCCTAAATTATTTTAGCAGAAGAAATGGCTTTAAACTCTCCCTAAAGCTTGAAGACTCTCCATTATGAAGTAGATATGGGCTCCTCATGGTACTAATACATGCAGGCTGAAGGAACATCGTTAGGTCCCAGAGGGAATAAAAGCACTCTGACTGTCATCCGGGAGAACAACCGGATGACAGTCCGGTCCTGTTGCTCCTGAACGCCGCTTCCCTGAAATAAAACATTGGATTCATGCAGAAAACATCTCCGCCCTGCAGACGGAACAAGGATCGTCCATTAAGCTGTCGCTGAAGACTGACACAGGAGCTGATCTCAGAGATGTGCCACTGGGGCTAATTTCATCAATTAGTGTCACTCTGCTCCTCCGCTGAGGAGCATGTCCTCGTCTGTCCGTTTGTTAACGAAATAGAGGGCTGGAACGTGGATCCGCTGGAAGTGAGGAGTGTTTGACTCATTTAGCAATTTTATTAATTCACTTTCTGCATGAAAATGAGGAGAGAGAAGAACTCGCTATCCTCATTTGATCTCCGCAGCTTCACAGCTTTAAAAAAGGTTTAAAGATCCTGCAGGAGTCAGAAAGATGATACTAAAGAGGAGCAGCAAAAGCAAATGAGGTGGATTCGCAGAGCTTGTCAACCACTGGGTATGGTCTCTGCTGCTGTGGCAGCTCTGGAGGAGCTGCAGAGATCCAAACCTCGATCTTTTACGGGGAAAGCTATGAATCATGGAACTCTAAGCAGGTGAAGCATGGTAGTGACAGCATCATGCTGTGGGAAAGCTTTTTTCAGCTGGTGAGGTTTTGAAGTTAAATCCAGGAGAGGGGCTGCAAAGGTGTGGGGTGGAGTTTCACCTTCCAGCAGGAAGACGACCCTAAACATACAGCCAGGGGGATGATTCAGATCAATGTCGTGTGTTAGAATGGCCTAGTCAAAGTCCAGACATAAAGCACCGAAACCAGATGTTGAAGATTCTTTACCTTCACTTCTGCCTCACCTTCGCTGATGATCTTCTTGGCAGCGATGGCCGAGGAGAGGTGGATGGGCTCCATGAAGATGCTGGCGGCGTCCGAGCCGGAGATCATGGAAAACCTGGAGTCTGAGGTCATGGAGAAGCTGGGAGGACAACAGAGAAGGAAGAGAAGCCAAGGATAATCTGGGAAATTAAAAACTCTTGTGATTTTATTACGTTTATGGATAACAAGCTTCAATTTGCGCTGAAAACCACATTGAAACCTGAAGATCTTCAGATTTCTGATGGATCTGCTTCACCTCCAGGTGTTAAAGTCCTTCTCTTTCATGGCTCCATATTTAAAGATTATCAAAGGTGAACGTAAAGAATAAAAACCTGACGTCTTTACATCAGTAAAGCTGAAATCCTCGAACATAAAAGGTGTAGAAGGCTTCTTCCTCATACCTGGGAGACGGGCAGCGCAGGTAATGAGCCTGAACTCCTCGGACCTTCTCCTCCTCCTCTTCCTCACCTCCATCAGGCACCGTCTGATCGCTGCGCTCCTTGCTTTCATTGGCTGTCTCCATGGCAACCTGGATCCCTTCTTATGACCACTAATGAACAGGAAACACACCTGAATGAAGAAGTGAAACAACTGGAGGCCTGTTTAACTCATTTCTTGATGATTTTTTGTAGAAAATGTTTTGTTGTTTTTTTTAAATTCCTGAATCACTTTAAATTTGGAATGACATGTTGAAGACATCTGTACCTCTGAAAATTAATATTTGTGGTCATTTTTCTTCCGGAAAGTTTGGAGCTGATATTTTATCGCTTAAAAACACATTTATACTGTTTTTAAATGATATATTTTTCAGCAAATATTACAAGGTAAACTATAAATAAATGAAGATATTAAACTGTCTAATAAATAATACCAAATACAGAAAAACACAGCAAGAATACAATAAAACCTAAGTAAAACAAACAATTTCTACAAAAAATACAAATTAAATTTACTTTTAAATAAATAAAAAAAAAAATCAGAAAAAAATCTAATCAAATACAAAAAACAAAATAAATAAATTAAATGTGAAAAATACCTAAATAGAGTAATATATGAAATTCACTCAAATAAAAAAATCAAAAAGGGGATATTACAAAAAAGCAAAAAATAATGAGATGAAATAAAACAAAAATAAATGCAAAGTTTAAAATGCTAAGTCAGTTTATTAAAGCTGATTACAGCTGCTGTAATTGATGGTATCTGTCACCTTCTTAATCTATCTTTAAATAAAACATTGAAAAAAAAAGATAAACAAGTAAAAATGCAATAAAATAAACACATAGAAATAGAATCAAATGAATAAATGCTAAAATGAAATTTAAGAATAAAAATTAAACAGAAAATTTGTAAGTAAAATTCGTTAAATGTACACTAAATAAATAAATAGCCAATAAAGTTGTATAATACAAAACAAACACTATAATAAAAAGCTGAAGATAAAATTAAAGAAACAAGGCTGGTTTCTGTCCCTGTTATTCAGTATTTTTGTCTCTATTTTAACTAAAACACTGAAGCCAATGAAAGACTGAAATGTTCTTGGTGATCTTGAGGCCTTCCTGGTTGGAGTTCTGCTGCTTTCTGTCCGTATTCGGACCAACCTGAAGCGATTTCTTCCTTGTTGACATGTAAACTCCACCGAGCTGAGGTTATCAAACCCAGCGTTCACCGTGATGTGGAGCGTTTGTCCTTCCAGCCGATCTATTTTGAGCCAGTGACAGCTGCCCCGGCCCGCAGGCCTCTCAGCAGCAGCAGAAACCGCTCCGGTTTAAAACCAGAGCAGCAGAGCTCAGATCAGACACAGTAAAACAGTAAAACATGACAAAGTGAACAGAAACCTCCTTCTGCAGCTCGGTGTGTGTCAGTGTGTGTTTTCTCACCTCGGGCTGAATGAAGCTGCTCCTCTGAAGCTGACCGAGGCCTCTCTGACTCTGCTGCCTAAACTTAGCCCCTCTCCTGCTCCTCCTCCTCCTCCTCCTCCACCAGGCCTGTGGACGTTCAGACACCCGACACCACGGCTGCAGGTATCCGAGTACTTTTACTCTCCCCTTCTTCATATTCATCACTTCCTGATTCTTAATTTTTTATTTCATGTTTCCTTTCCTCTTTTGTCTCAAACCACTCTTCTTCCATCTTTCCATTTTTTGCTTTTCGTTAAATATTTTCCTAGTTTTTTGTCCTTTCTTCCATGTTTTCTTCTGTTTCCTTGGCTCCCATCCATCTTTTATCCGATGTTTTCCAATTTCCCCTCAGATTTACCTTTCTTCCTACAGTCTTTCCTGTTTGCTTCTCCTCATGCTCCCATGCACCATTTTTTCTTTCACCTTCCACCCTCCCTTTTTCCCTTGCAGGATTTTGACTTCTCTGTCCAGAACTACAGATGTGGTGCTGAGATTTATTCTGGACCTAGGAAATCAGTAATCTGTTCTGAAAGAACTGGGAGTTTGGCTCAGATAAGTCTTTAACTGACGCCTCCAGAGACCGGATTATCTCCAGCTTCCCTTTGGATGAAGTCACGTTTCTGACACTGGAAGCTGCGGAGCTTCACCTTGGTCTCCAGAGATGAGATGAGATGTTCTCCCCCAGCTCCAGGACTGCCTGTGTTTATCTGCAGCCTGCTGACCGTCACATCAGGACTATTTATACTCAGACTGCTGCTGATTATAGAGTCAGGGAGTGAGCTCATGTTTCTAATGGAGGCTGAGCTGATAACGGGGGTAAATCAGCTAAGTTCATACGACCCTGATCCTCAAGCGTCCCTTTAAAGGGGTTTGATCACTCAGATGAATCATGTTCCTGTCTTTATTAAGCTACAATGACTCTCATCTGTCAATCATCGTCGTTAAGAGATAAATCAGTGTTTTTCACGAAGACAGATGAGACACAAGCCTCCCGGAGCCCTGAATATTTGACTTTTTTATTTTATTTACACTCAACTTTGGCTTTCTTGAGGCAAATTTTGAAAAATCAAAAGTAAATATTGCAATCTTTTCCAATGATCCCAATTATTTTGAAAACACTATCCAACTACATTCATGCAGTAGAATTATATAATAATGCACATAATTTGATTTCTGCCTTTTTTAAATATTCACTATTGATAAGTTTTAAAAAAAATTTTAACACAGAAGGTTGTTCAAAAGGCTAACTCTTAAAAAATATTGTTTTAAATATTTAGAAGCAAAAAGGATGAAAAGGGTAATTGCTTCAAATGAGTCTCATGATGCAATTGCGATCCAGTTCAACCAGTTTTCCTAATAACTGGAAAGCTGATCCTGACTTTTTCTTCTTTTCAGTTGTTTTGCTTCTGTTCTCCCATAAAAAAACAACAATACTAAGTGCAAATGTGGAGGTTAACCCACTATAATCTGCTATGACTGTGACTTTAGGCTTGCTCAAACCAGAACATTTAATGGGATGTTGATGAAAGGAGGGAGGACACGCCCCCCTCTCTGGAGCGCCACAACTCAGCCATCCTTCACAGCACAAGTTTAAACCAGACAGGAAGTTGGCAGAAAACACAGATTAATAACTTTTTACACAATCAGACTTTCCGTGTCAGGATTTTATTTTTTAAATTTTACCACTAAACGTTCAGATTGAAGCCTGATGATGTCACACACTCAAGATTCTGTAAAATATTCAGAAATTTTTTGATCTAAACTACTTTTACGCCACAGTTTCATCTCCACATGTACAGTTTATACATAAAATGTAGGTATTTTTCTGTACTTTCACCCAGTGTCTCTCTTGTTACTATGGGACGTTAGCGTTTCCAGTCAAATCCCCACAAAGTGCAATAACCCTTACCCTCCCTCTCATTCACTGCCATTATAAATCTTCTCAAATCTGGAAGCTGTCTTTAACCAGTCATATCTTTAACCAAAAACACCGCAGCCTCTTTAAAAGTCACCTGTGTCTCCACCACAGGGTTCTGCCATAAATGGATCAACATTTTTTATGATATGAGTAATAGTTTTCACGCACTGACTATTTATTTGAGGCTTCATGTTTTTTGTGTGGGCTCTCCCTCCTCTGCACCATATCACCATAGCAACCGACAGAGTTCTCTTATATCATTCTGTACTCAGATAAATTGTTCCAGCTTACCTGAAAGATGGAGTCGTTTAAAGTGAGATATTCCCTTTGAGTTGCAAACAGAGGCGCGACCAGGTGAGTATGAGCAGACTTTATTACTCTGATGGAAAAGCACTTTGAGCTGATGACATCTGTAACAACACGACTCTACAGAGGAGGTGAAAGGAGGTGAAGAGAAGCCCTGAAAACAGATGTTCATCTCACAACCAGCAGATAAACGCTTCCAGGTCCAGAAATCAGCTGTACATCACTAGCACATTAAAATAAAGGTCTGATGTGGATCGTTGTCTCCAGGATCAAACTCAGTTCATTTGAAGTTCAGGAGACCTTCAGTTCATTGAAACCACGTCAAGAAGATTGTCTGTGCAGTTTTAGGTTATTGATCACTACTATTGCATTGGCACCAAAAGTCACCATTCAACTTACAATCAGTAACTTTTAACAATTTAATAAAATCAAAAACAAATCCACCTTTTATTGCATCACACCCACAGCTGTTTTAGTCACAGCTCTGTTTCAGTAGCGATCTGCAGACACTGAGCGAGCTGCTTTCCTGTAACAAGTGCTGAATCTGCAGGCGTTCACCCATCAGATGGAGGTGGAAAAGTGGCAACAAACACCGCTGTGAGAGAGAAAAGGCACAACGAGAGACGAGGATGACCACGGGGCAGCAGAGACAAAACACAGACACGGCACGACATCCCTGCGGAGTTCCCAACATCAGACTTCCACTGGTCCTTCTCAGGGTTCACATCAAACACCAAAGGGTCAAAGGATCATCTACAAGGTTGTGCTTACAGTTTCCAACCAACTGGAGGAATGTTAGTGGCTCTGCTTTGATGCATGGAGGAACATTTGGCACAATTTTCTATAAATACTGGGAGGAAAAGCTGCAGTTCTGAACTGGTGAGGGGAAAAGACATCATCAAGCTGCGGTCCGACTGTTCTGATAAAAACTGTCCGGACTTCAGCACAGCGACTGGACAAACAGATCTGCAGCGGTTGGATGAGGGTGATGGGGTCCTGTCGTCTCTTGGCTGGAGCTAAGATCTACGGGTGAGGGTGTTAGCTTTAATAACAGCCTCCCTGCATGTTTCTATAACTGTCCTTTATGCTTCTGTTGAACTATTAAAGCTCAACATGGTTTATGGCTTCCTTCTACAGTGATTTACGAGGAAGGGATGAAAGACTCAGAGGGAAAGAAGGGCACAACAAAGAACAGCAATATGGAAGGACATAAGGGACAAAGAAATAAGGAAGGAAGGAAGGAAGGAAGGAATTGACTCTGAAAATGGAAACATTTTTTCATAATTATTCTTTTTTCCCAAACTTCTCTAGACCTGGAAAACACTAAAACCAAGCTCTGGACTCCTCCAGACTGCAGGAGCCTGGTAGCAAACAGACCCAGAGAGTAAAACAGATGAACACCCCCCCCCCAGCCCATCCAGAACCAGCAGCAGCAGCAACATGTTCTTTCTATTTCCTGCCAGACCTTCCTGTTTCTTTTCCTCTTCAAGCTGTCAGAAAATGACTGCAGTCTACCTGAGGTTGGTCATCAAGCTTCTCCACAATATCCAAATATGTTTAGCCAACAGCGTCGCCCAGAGCTGCAGTTGTTTCTTAGAAAAATCGACGTGTGCTGTGTTTAACCAGGCAGCTCGCTTTGCACTGCAAATCTGCTGGAACATAGAGACGCAGAGATTCGACTAAAACTGCTAATGATTCAGTTCAGTCACATTATTCTGGGAAAACTGGGCCTCATTTGCTGATTTTAGTGTTTTTTTATGGAATCTGCTGGTATTAAAAACCATAATGAGACAAATTGACCTCATAGGTCCACTTAGATTCCTTGCACGTTCTGGATAATCATCAATTCAAATCCCAGCACATGGATAGTTAAGGAGTGAGTGCATATTAAGAGTGAAGTGGGAATAAACGAGGTTTTATTAGAGCGAACATTGCGTGAAACGACAGGAAGGAGAAATGGAACCAGGAGGTTTTGAACGTGGAAAACCTGGATCCTCTCCATCCAACGCCACAGCTTCCTGTTTCCTGAGAAAGACGAACCTTCAAAACCCTGAAGCAGCCTGACCCATTTCAAACGGCAGGGCGCATGGACTACATTACCCATAGATCATGGTTGAACTGATCAGGAAGTCCAGCTTCTTCTGGGCAGAGTGACTGTTGGGACTTTTGCTCCTGAAAATGTGGATTTGAAAAACCTGCTGTGAGCAGAAACCAGAACCAGAACCGGTTTGATGTCTTGTGATAAGCTTATTGTTGGATTGAACACAAGTGCATCAATAACAGTGTTTTTCACGTCCACAGCAAACATGGCTTCCAACAGTTTCCAAAGCAGAGTCGGAGTTTTCGCTGAAATGTCATTTTAATCCTGCTTGAGAGTCGAGGAAAGGGCAGGAACAGAGCGAATCAGGAGCAGAATTCTGGGTCGGATGAGCAACAGTCTCCTGGCTTTTAGCTCCTATCCTCCGCCCCGACGGGCAGCAGAGGGTCGGCCGCTTCGTTCCTGTCGCTCTCGCCACCGTCCTTCATCATGGTCTTCCTGGCCTGGTACTCAGTCAGCCTCCTCCTCTTCTTCTCCTCCTCCTCTTTCTTGGCTGCATCCAAACTTGGGAAAGGTGGGAACTCCTGGCAGTACGTGGAGGGCACACATGGCACCAGGTGGACTTCGCCGCTCTCCCTCATGAGCTGGACGCAGGTGTAGAAATCCTGGACCGGAGGGTTGGCTGGATTTGAAGCTGAGACGGTGCTGTTCAGGAGGCCGGGATGCTCCATCATATCATCAACAGACAGCATCTCAGGCCTTTGCCATGGAGACGGAGTGTCCTGCAGCGAAGCGAAAACCTCGGGAGGTGAAGCGCAGTAGGGCGGCGCGCTCCGGACATATGCCGATGGGATCTGGATGGGAAACTGATTCTGGATGGTGACTGATGTTCCTTTATCTCTGTCCAGGATGTTAGTCGGGATGCTGCAGTCCTTGGGCGTGCTCAGATAGATCCCATCAGCACTCACCTGGTCCCAGACCTCCACAGAGTAACTCGGAGGTCTGTAGCCATGGAAGTTACTGAAGTGACGATTGATTTCGTCAAAATTCCCCTTCTGTAGACGGAAAGACAAGAGAAGGAAGGAAAAACTTTAAAATCTAGGACACGATTGGAAGAAAATAAAGGAAGTAAAGGTCAGAACACGAGGCTACTACATTTCCCAGAATGCATCATGTTACCTTCAGAAGCAGTGGGTCAATACCAATGATCCGTGGCTTGGGTATGGGCGGCAGGAAGTAGTCTTTTATTCTGGAGGGGAAAAAAGCAGATAAGCAGAAAATATGTAAAGGCAGCACACAAACGTACAGATAAGGCATCAGTTTGACCTTTGACCCTGAGACCAACCAAACATCGACATCAATCCATACTTTTTATTTCTACCCAGGAGTCTGATGGAAAGCAGTCCAGGGAGCGATCTGCAGGGATGGACTGACCAACTGATCTCCAGTAGCAGTCAACCTTGCAATGATTCAGAAGGGGCCTCTGACTGAGGACTGTTGCTGTCGGACAGTCTCATGGCTGTCATGACATGCTAACAGCTCAATATCCAGACAGAACAGATGATATTCCACAGCAGCACGTCCTGGATGACATCATCAGTTGTTGGCAGCTCTGCTAATCCGCCTCCTTTGCTTTTGCTGCTCCTCTTCATAGCTCTTTCTGGCTGTATTGTTAGAAAGCTGTGTAGTTAATGACAGTTGATTCATTTTTTTTTTTTTAAGGCTTTGGAGTTAAAATTTAGCAGAGCACTTATAATACAAGCCTAGAATCCCCCCTGACAAGCAACGTATCTATGGCTGAAGGATGGACTCCAGCTGCATTTGCTCAACATGACCCAACATCGACCCAGTCGGGTTTGAAAAGCTGCTGGTCCCATCAGAGATGACGGATGCCAGCAGAAAGGTTCTCTCCAAAGCTGGAACAGCATGGTGGCGCCCTCTCTGGCAACACAGTCATATTACAGTAAAAACCAAGAGTTTCCTCACCTCCTGCTCTGAGGAATCACCCCGAAGGCGATGACCAGCAGAGCCAGCGCTCCTACTCCAACCACCAGAACCAGAACCAGGACTTTACCTGCACAGGAAAACCCACAGATGTTGTTCTCTGACTCTTAACTTCAGATTTAGAAAAAACGTCATCAGATTCAACATTTCTAGTAGCTAAAGGAGGGATAAAATGTTGAGGTCAGTCATGGCAAATCTGCCACAGGTTGGTTTCTTGTAAAAATAAAAGCTTTGTCAGCATCCCCATCTCCATGGAAACCCTGAGTTTGGTGCTACCTGCAGGCGGCCTGTTGGGGATGCTCATGAGCAGCGTGGAGCTCCACTTGCTCCACAGGCCGTAGTTGTGGGATCGACACCGAACCCGGATCACGTAGTCGCCGGCGCGGAGGCCGAGTAGCTCCACGTGAGGCTCTCGCAGAGGATGCTTCACCTGCAGACCCACAAAAATCAGCACAGGTGAGTCAGTTTACAGCAGAAAACTGCAAACTCTACTGTTAATTATTGTTGAAAAGCCATAAATCTGAAATATGCATCATTCCCTCTAAAATCACTCCATCATTAACAAAGACATTCAGATGGTCCTCATCATCACCTTTCAGCTCGTTAAACCCGCCGTCTGTTTCTCAGAGAAACACCAGGTTTAAACAGCCAATAACCTCACTTTGCCTCAAGCATCAGAACCATCATGAACCCAACCAGACATGAGCATCAGAAATCAGGGTTCAGCAGGTGCTGATGGTTCAAATGGATCCATAATAAGGAGTCTTCTTCTTCACTCTGCTCATAGTCAGAGGTGCTGCGATCAATAATTCACGTGGAAAACAAGAAAACAAGAAAAACATCACATCATGGAAAGAAACTCCTTATCTTGTCATTTTAGCTATGAAATATTCATCTCTCATTGTGTTCCTAAAGAACATTTGTGTTGTTTTAGTCGGATTAAATGATGAAATCTGACCCAAACGCCGGTCTGTTGAACAGAGTTGGTTTCTGCATGTTACTGGTGGGTTTCCTGTTTAAATGGAGGTATCAGTCCTCAGTGAAGGCCTCTGTACCTTCCAGTTGTCGGCCTCGTTGAGCCGTCTGTACTGCAGCTCGTACACCAGCGTGATCCAGCCGTAGCGCAGGTCCTCGGGCACCGGGTACGTCCAGGAGAGCAGCGCGCTGTGGCCCGCCTCGTCGCCGCCGGCGTCCGTCAGAGAGAAGGTCAGGTTGACTGGAGCCTCTGTCTCCACTGGAGAACAAACATGCAAACTGTTCAATCAAACCTCTTCAGGACTGGAGCTAATGGCTCCGTCACATGTTAACAATGAGCCAACAGTGCTGCAGCCTCAGAGAGGACGATGTCCGCCTGCCGCTGCTGCATGTAACGGAGCTCTTCCTCTATCAACAGCATCCTTATTTCACATTCAGGAGGGAAACAGTTAGATTAGGAAAAGACAAAGAAAGAACAAACCACTCAAGATTTGATGGATTTGCTTGTCATTTCATGCTCAAACCCAGGTTTTTGTGTTACTGTATTCATGCTTCCTAATTCCTCTACCGGTTTTTGACCAGTCCCTACTGCTTCAATTTTCTCTCCTTACAGCTCATCTTTGTCTCTCAGGCTCATAACATTTTGGGTTTTTTGTTCTTGACTTTATCCTTATTTTGTGAATTTGTCTTTGACGCTCAGCAGCAACTGAAGTTGTCCATCAAGACAATCCTACAGCATGCAAGGCAGAGCCGGCCGGGTCTCTCATCTACCCACCAACGCAACAAAAAGAATCAGCTTTAACTAAACCATTGCTTGCTTGCAAATATGCTCTGCTCTCCCTCAAAACTGTATTTCTGCTCTCAGATGGAACGCCTCTTCTCTCCTGCTTGCATCCTTCTCCTCAAGCTAAAACTCCGGTCCTGCAGGGTTTAAACCTTAGATTTAGACCTTGTGGGACTTCCAGAACCAGACTGATCAACAGGTGAAGGCTAACCAAGTAATAAGGAAGTTCTAGGCCTCAGAGAGGAAACAGAGGAGTTGTGGGGAATCAAGACCCTGAGTCGTCATCTGAGAACTTCAGACTGGGAGAGTGATTTCAACAGATTCCAGTCCAAGGAACGCCAGAGACGCTGCACAGAACCCTCGATCTCCAGGGCCTCTGGAAGGAGATTTCAACATGAACTCACATCATTCCCCTCTGGAAGCTATTTTCTCTCTCAAACCTCGACTAAATCTTTTCTAAAACCTACAATTTATCTTTGTTTGAGATTTTGTGTGTGTTTGATCTCATGTTTTTATGATCCAACAGTTTCCACATCTGTGAGAAAAGATGTAGGTGGATAAACCAGAACTTTAACATCAGCTTTTACCGTATGAGGAGGCTGACCTATAGTGTGATGACAGAAGAATGAACTGATAATGAAAATACGTGAGTCCCGTTGGAGCTGAATGCCACCTCTGTGATGCGACATTTTGCTAGATTTGCTCCAACATTAGGAAACGGTGACCTTTCTGGGGCCGCCCTGATAAGAGCCACGTTCCCGGCCCGCTCCGATGTCTGAGATTAACTCAGAGATCGCCGCGGCAACCACACACCAGCCTCCGTTCGCACGGCAGCGCTGATAAATCACACAGACACAAGCCAGTGGTTGGTCCCGTGATGCAGGAAGTAGACTGATCCCAATGACAACAGACATTTGGTTCCTGATAAATGAGATTAAGTTGTGGCAGACGACTCATGCGGTTTATAGCAAATATCTGCTGCAACGTAACGGCAGGCTTTAGGAGCTTTTCACTCATTCATCTATCAGATGAGCCTGTGAGGGAGGGGATGCATGGAGGTTTTAGTCAAACAGAGCAAATGAAGACAAGTTCAGGTAGAAACCAGGAATAATTTAGTAAAATACTGGTTTCTTCCCACTTTCAACACATTTTTGCTGCGATAATAACTTTATATCTGCTTTGGCTCCACAATGTTGATTACAAGAAAGGACATTAGTGACAGAAAGTGGGAGCTCAAAGAGCAGCTGGTTTCTATGGACAGATTGCAGAAACAGTTATATTTCAAATACATCCAAGAATTGCATCCAGAAGCTTTTTGATTTTCATTTATTCACTTTTCAACTCCTGATTTATTCCTGGAGAACTAAATTAATACTGAAAAACCTGCCAACAATGGAGCCAAAACCACACCTGGAATAAACACCTAACACCTCGGGTTAAAGGCGCAGCCAAGAATGAAAGCAACTGACCAGGGTAATCTGAAATGAAGTTTGGTAGCTGCTGCAGCTCCCCCTGTTGGATGGCTGAAGACATGCGTGTTAGCGTGAATCAACCTTTGCAGGGATAACTGATAGAGCTGATGCAAATTTCAACTGTATCATATTACTTTCAGCCTGGACTGATGGAGAACAGTTATAAAAGGATGTTTTGGTGAGTTTAGGAGCAAACTTGTTATAATGATCCATTTATGGCTGGAAATATCATCCTGGAAGATTAAAAACCAACCTTCCAACATGTTGGCTGACATTTATTAGCAATAACGTGTATTCAAAGTATATTCATCTTTTTTTTCTTCAGATCATTTATTGCAACTTTGAGGTCATCATATATAGAGGAGACTTAATTATTTGCACAAAAATAAAGAGTTCCTGCAGAACAAAATTAATTTTCTTTGGATCTCTTTGCAGATTTTCTCTAATTTTCACTTAAAATTTTTGTTGTTGTTTTGTTATGTTTTTCTTGCCAACATGCTCATCGTGTGATATTTCAAACTAATTACTCTCCATGTTCCTGTGGTAAAAAACTCTTATCCTCTTATATTCACACATTGTATTTACAACACCAGAACGTTTCAACTCCCAGTTGCCTCAGTTTACAGCTTTTCAAAACACTATCAATCAAAATGTCCTGTGGTGTTCCCCAGGGATCAATCCTGACTCCCAACCAGTTTCAAATTTTGGATTATCACCTCGTACTTTCAAAATTATTATTAAAAGAGACAGACTAGGTGTTCTAAACCATCATTGATTAACCTGTATGTTTCAGAAGCAATTATCCTTACTAAGTAATTTGGATCAGAATTAGTATATTAATGGTAAATTAAACACTTTTCTTTAATATTTTTTTTAAGACACCAGTTCTCCTGTAGGTGCAATCAAAGTTTTCCATTTTCTAATTTCTCCTTTCAAAATATTTTGGCAATGTTTTGACACAAAATTCTATTGCACATTTAGTTTATGGAAAAATAAATGTTAAAAAAGATCAAAAAAGTTAGCTGTCTTTTCATACAGTGTATGTACATACTGTAGCTATTTGGTTTAGCTTTAAGCTGGTTTCGATGAACAATTGCTCATTCCTAATATAACATTAAATGATGTATATTTGCAGGTTTGGTTTGTTGTTTTATTGAGCCAGTTCCAATTTAAATGATTTAAATACATAAAGGTTTAGAGGCCAAAAAAGCTGTGAAATGGCTGTTTTTGTTTTTTTTTTTTTGTTTAAAATGAGTTTGTGTTTGTCAGTGGATTCTTAGTCAGCAACTCAAAAACCAAATGATCAATGAGTTGGACAAAAAGTCTAACTTTTGGGCTAATGTAAGTGTAACAGGCATCATTTAAATCTAAATTAGGGAAGTTATTTTCAGGCTGCAGGAGGTTCTGAGGCAACAACAGAATAAGAAAGATAGGAGTCCGCTTCCCAGTACAGTAAACAGCAGGGCAAGGCTGAAAACTCAGGAGAGAAACTGAAGAGGAGGCATCCATAAAGGGACAATCCCAGACCAGACCAAAGTCCCACCAGACTGAGGAACCAGGGACCCTTTAGCAGGTTGTTGAACCCAACACAAAGGCACAATGCACTTGCAAAGAAAACAACTTAACAACTGAGGTACAATAAGCCTGGACAAGATTGGTTACATTTACCATTAATATATCCAAGACGTTTAAGCCTGAGCTTTCTTTAGTTTCCTTAGAATCAGAATATCGTCGTGCTTTGATCTGTTGACATTCATCACGTCGGTTTCTAGGTTTGAATTTGAAATGTAGTCGAAAAGAAAACTGCTTGGCTTTCAGGCACAAATCAACCCAAATTCATCGAGGAAGGCACAGGATTAAATCCTTTTTATGAACATCATCACCTCTCCAGGGCCAGAATAAATTAAAAACAACAAGTCCTAAAGGTGTTTCACATATTTTCCGCTCTGATGTGTTTCGAGTCTCTCCAGGCAGCTTCGCTGGCTGATTGTACTCGAGGAGGATGAAACAGAGGTGAGTAAGCCCTGAAAGTTTGTGCTCTAATCAGTGTTTGGACACTCCTCACCGATCTCTGCCACATCCAGGCAGTGCTCCTGGGAGGTGTAGTTCCTCTGGGCCGTTACAGCGGTCACATTCATACAGTAGAACTTCCAGATGGATGTGTGGCTTTTGTCAAAGTGGCAGCTGTGGGGACCAGCAGATGTGTAGTCTGGACACTCATGTTTGGGCCCTTTACTGCAAAATTAAAGAAAAGATTAGATTCAGTTGTGCTTCAATTCAATTCAGTTTCAATTCAGTTCATTTACATAGCGCCAATTCACAACAAATATTGTCTCAAGTCACTTTAAAGTCAAAGCTTCAAAGATAAGCTCTTGGTTAGAAAGTTTTTCTTCTTGCAGCAGGATAAGATCAAAGGTAAGGGTAAAGACGTAGGTAACAGATTGTCCTAGAGCACAGAGCAGATTACATTCAAACACTGGGACAAATCAAATCCTCAGAGAGACAAGTGGCTAATTCTTCAAGATGATCTACAACCTTCTTTCAGTGTAGCTTAAAATTTTCTGCATGGTAATACCAGTGAACTACAGGGTTCATTTCAATCAATTTACTGTACAAATTCTGTATACTTGTCAGATTTAAGATGTTGGACACACCACAAGTTGCTTATAATTTCAAAAAGTCCAGTCTTTCTGCCATCCACAAAATAAGTATTCAGAATTTTAGCATCAATAAGTCTTGGCAGAAAGACTGGACAAGCTCGAAAAGGAACCAAAATCAAAGACCCCAAAAACATGAACAAACAAACAAAAACGATGAGGGTAACCAAAAACCTTGAAACCAAGATCGTGAAGGATTTGAAAATCGTGACCAAAAACTGAACTAAAACAAAAATCTGACCCCAATACTAGGAATAAAATATAAAACTGTGAAACCAAAACTGTTAAACAAAAAACAAACAAATAAACAAAACAAAATGTCCCCCAGGTCATGAGATGAACTCAACACCATGACACCAAAACCAAGCGCCGAACCAAAGAGCTTGACCGTAACTAATGAATGACCCAACAAATAATGGACCAAATCAGAGACCTGTGGCCCCAAAACCATGAAGACAACCAGAAATTGTGACTTCAAAATTATATCTAAACTGGCAATTTTAAAACGGTCATCCAAAAACCATGACCCCATAACTGTGAACTGAAAAGGTCTAACAAAACATGTGAGGCCACCCCCCCCAATGCCTTAAGCACACCGAAAGATAATCCCAAAACTATAAAATGCACCAAAAAACACAGAAACTGAAAACTTTGACCCCCAAAGCATAAATGAAGCATGAACTGTGACCCAAAAACCATGACCCCAAAACTGTGACCTGAACTAAAGATTTGTGACCAAACCAGAACCTCGAGAACTTGAAGCAGACCAAGACCATGACCCCATAACCATGAAATGAACCAAAAACTATGAAGACAATGAATGACCCTTAAACTGGTAATGAGCGTTAAACTGTGGCCCAAAACTGTGAACCAAATTGCCAAACCACCAACCATGAACTATCAAGCAGACCAAAGACCATGACCCTAAAACCAAATAAACAAACTGTAAACTTTGACCCCCAAAGCATCAATGAACCATAAACTGTGACCCAAAAACCATGAAACAGCCTGAAAATCATCACCCACAAACAATGAACTGAACAAAATTCAAGACCCCAAAATTCCAAACCGAACCCAAACCATGACCCTAAACCGAACCAAAACCATAACCCCAAAACTGAACTGAACTAAAAACTGTGACCCAAACACCCTTAAACTATAAAATGAACCAAAAGCCATGAAGACAACATGAGTGTTTAACCCTTAATCTGGCGATGAGCGGTAAACTGTGACCCAAAAACCCTTAAACAAAAAAAAAAAAACAAAACAAAACAAAAAAAAAAACTTGAAACCATGACTCACAAACCGAACCAAAATCATGAACCAAACTAAACACCCATGACCCAAACTGAACACCAAACCACCAATCATGAACATGAACTATCAAGCAGACCAAAGACTATGACCCTAAAACCATGTAAGCAAACTGAAAACTGACCCGAGTCGTAAACTGCGACCCAAAAACTATGACTTAAAATCAAACAATAACCTCAAAAATGTGAATAGAACTAAAAACGGTGACCAAACCACAACCTCACAAAGTCACAAGTCATTAATGGGACTAAAATATGACCTCTATACCCCCAAAGCAGACCAAGGACCATGACCCCATAGCCAGAAATGAAATGAAGACAATGGAAGACATTGACCCTCAGACCAAACCACAAAGGAACCATAAACTAAGCACCAAAAACCATGCACCACCCTGGAAACCATGAACTAAACTGAAAACCATAAAGCAAATCAAGGATCACCCAAAAATGGAGAAGCAACAAGAAGAACCTGAACTGTTTACTGCGTTTCAGGGACAAACGTAGCATTGGAAAGTCTGAACAGAGCTGTTGCTGATTGAATTAAGATGAAATTCTCCTCTAAGCCAGCTGACAGAAAGCCATGTTCCTCTGTTGGTGCGACTGCAGCGGTGCAAACTCGTTAAAAGTGATTAATGTTACCCCACCCCGATTAATTAGACTGCAGTTGGATGTGTCATGGAAAAGCACTGCAGGCGCGACTCAGACGTGACATCAACACACTAATGGAAACCTTTGGATGTCTAAAAGAAGCCATCAAAATGGTCCTGAGGCTAAAATTACTTTCTGAACACAGGCTAATTAAATATGCCTTTAATTCACATCACTGTCAATTAATTTAGATTTTAATTGGATATTTTGACAAAGTTGTAAATAGCTCCAGTTTTCAGTGAATGAATTTCTAGCGCAGTAATTTGTTTTTAATGAAGTTGTCCAGACAGGAGTGAAACAGACAGGTGTAAAAGCCAGAAAACATCATTTATTCCAGCTGCTTTGGTCATTTTTGAGCAGATAATCCCAGATTTAAATTTGTTGTCACAGACACATGGCAGCAGGAGAACGACAACAATCAATGAGTCTGTGAGCGCTTGCACCATATGGGGGCAGAGGTACAATCCAATTTGTCCTGATTACCGAGAGCGTTTTTCTGCGGCCACATGGGACGCCTGGCAACCAGCCTGGCCCGCATGTGACAGCGTTTTCAGAGCCCCGCTCTCGAATATCGACGTCTTAAAAGCTTCACGCTGGAGCACGGCAGCAGAAATCAAACGGGATTTAAGCGACGGCATTCACATGACCCAAAAACCTGAGAGTGCTGCAGATCTGAGGCCGGTTTCCAGGTCTCAGAACAGGAGGAGCTTTAATCTCATGGGTGCTCCGGGTTCAACCACATGTTTCTATTTCATGCTTAAAGTGAGATGACTGCAGAAAGTTTGAACGCACTCTTTGGAGTATGTGAGGACGTATGTGATCTCCTCGTCGGCTGTCAGGTTGTCCAGAGGGTGCCACCAGCAGGTGAAGTCCTCCATGTTGGGTGAGCGGCAGTAGTAGATCTGAGGCCTGAACGTCACATCAGCCGCTGCCTCTGCTGGTAGAAAACAGCTGGATTTTAACACAAATACCCAAAGAAGCTGGGAAAACGCATGGACAATTGTTTTATTTTAGCTCACTTTTCATAAACACAACAAAGCAAAACAGACAAGGTCTATTCTGGAAAAAAAATGAGTTAAAGTTGGTTCGAAAAATAAGAAAAAAAACTGATATTTAAAGGCAAAACTTTCATTAACTGCAAAAATCAACAGGTAAATCAATTTTAAAAAAAGAACAAACTAAAAAAATATATATAAAATGATTAAAAATGAAATGAAACAGAAAAAATATCTAAAAACTTTCCCAAATAAACCAAAGAGCTCCGAGTCAATTTCCCACCTCAGCGAGTCGTTTCATCCCCATGTTGCCATTTCTTCCCTTCCTTATTCCATTCGGCTCAACTTGTACTTCAGCAATTACATATTGGTAAAATCCTTTCATTTGCCTGTCATTTCTTCCCTGTGAGCAAACCATTCGAGTCAACAAGTTTGATCCACCAGTTTAAAATGAGATAATTCACCATAATATTCGTTGATTAGTGTGTTTTTGTTTGCTAACTTGGCTCAGATTTTACAGATTTGACACCAATGAGAAAAATGCTTTTTTAAATGAGACTGATCTGATTAATACATAACAGTAATTAAGCATCTTATCAGTTAATTACCCACCGTTTCATGAGGCCCATCACTACGCAGTGATGCTGCCGATGCATCGTCTCCAAGCTTTAGTCACATTCTCTGCACCGTATACTTATGCTAACTTATATCAGTTTCATTTTCTTTACAAGGGCCTAGAAGCCAAACAGACCCACAGCATCACAGATCCTCCACCGTAGTTGACAAAAGGAATGAGGTGCTTTTCTATGTATTCACCGTTTATTTCTCCTTAAACCCACCAGAATGGTTGTTGCTGGAAAGATCAATCTCAGCTGACTGAAGCAGATGGTTTGAGTTAAAGTCCCAGAAGAGTTTAACAAACTACATGTTTATGTTTGTGATGGTAGTGCAGAAAAAAGTCTACAAGTTTAATTTAGCTACATTTGAAACCTTTTAAAACCATTACATTTAGGACTTGAATTAATTATGAAAACTACCATCATAACCCACTTCTCTTACAACTGATATTTAAGTTAATAACAGTTTTATCCATCTCATTTCTGTTTTTTCATCATGTTACTTGAGTGCTTTCACTCTTAGGTTATTTAACATTAAACTTCTTTTCAACAGGATTCAACGCTTTTCTGTGTCATGGGGCTTGTAGTTTTGTCAGAACTGAAGTTCTCAGGCAGAACTACAAATTACCGGTCCGTGAATGCAGCCAGTGTATATCTAACAAATAAAACAAACTAAAAAAGTTAATTTTTGAACAAGCACACACATTTAATACTAAACTACATGTAATTTAAGACCAGGAATTGTAGATTTAAGACTTTTAAGATGAAATATTCTGATTATAAAATGTGTAAGTTTTTAGGACCCTGGAGAAAGATTTTTTTTCCTGGTATGCATTTAATAGTTGTCTACCTGACTGGAGTGGCACGTTCTTTAGTCCTTCCTGTTTTGAAGAGAGATAACTCTCTTTGGATTTGGTATTTAAATACCCATCGGATCTGCTCGTGTTGAATGAAGAAACCACCTAAACTTCTTGTGATTTAACCTGTCGACCAGCCGCCTGCACCTCCTCCTGTGGGTCACATGACCTACCCCTCACCTGATCCCTCTGAGCTCCTCATCCTCAGGAAATGCACTTCCTCCCTGCCAGCTCTGATTTATCACGCTGATGTTGTGCTGCAGCTTTGCAGGCTTTCTGCTGCTGCATGTCTTTGTGAATCAGCCTCTGCTGTACCTCTGGTCACTCCTTCTGTGCTTTTTTTGTGCCAGATTGATATTTCAGAAAAACCCAACTTTTCTCTGGGGATTAAAGTCTCTCAGCCTGGGTCGGTTTTAGTTTTATGAAACAGCAGAATTATGAGACAAAGAGGGCTTTCTGTGAGCAGCTACTATGCAACACCACATAAGAGACTTAGTTCTGCCTCTGCAGCCTGTGCATTTACTATGATTAGTCTGTTTTAGTAGTTGCTATTTGGAATTCATGCTTTAAAGTCTCACAAAGCAAAACATCCTCCTCCTGCTGCTTGGCTGCTCCCCTTAGGGGGCGCCACTGCGTATCATCCGCATCAGTCCACCTCTGTCACACCAGCATATCCATGAACCTTCCCTTCCTATTGAAGAGCTTTTCTCTACTTGCCCATAACTCCAATATCGCCATGATTTAAACCAGGCCATCTCAGCCAATCAGATTTCTCCCTTGAAAAGCAAAGTTTTGTGCAGGAGAGCAGAAGCTTTCCCCCAAACCCTGATGAAGTGGCTTAAAACACAACTTCCGCTTCACCTCCTGAATGCAGCACATGGTGTATTTTACAGCTGACGTCTGCTGTCAAAACCTCCGATAAACAGCAGCTTTGTAGCCTCATCTGAAAGCAGCAGATGTTCTGAACCCTTTCAACAAGATATTACATATTGATTCAGTCAAAACAACTCGTCACTCTGCCTTTATGGGTTTCTGGCTTCTATTCAGTGGAAACAAAAGTAGTTCAATTCCTTTAGAACGGCAGAAAATGAAAGCTGGCTCACTGCTGGGTTTCTTTACGGACTCCTGGCCAGAGTTTCCATTAATCACTGCAACGCTTCTCTGAAACATTAGAGCACGAGTCCCACTTGGCCCGGAGAGCAGATCGATCGGCCATCAGCGTTGTTTGTGAGCAATATTTCTCCAAATACATAAATAACAATCAGAGAGAAATACTGAACTCCAACATGTATTTTGTTTACAACAAATTATAACATATTTTATGTACATTAAATGTTTTTACAAAGGCTTAAATCCAAACCAGAAGAACTACAAATACATGTAGAAAAGGTGAATAAATTATTTGCTCATTTTCTAAACAAATACAAATATTTGTAAATAATAAATATATTAACTACAGACATCTGAACAAAAGCAAGCTTTCATGGGTAAAAACATTAAAATATAATAGTAAAAAATTATAATTGTAGATTTTAATACTTTTATTTTTGACAAGTATTAAAAGATAGACTATATATAACTGGAACAAAACTCTATGTAGAAAAAGCTGTTACTTTCCTCTTACAGTTTATGTTTCCCAAATCTTAAAAGCTACTTTCCTTCAACAAACCAGATAAATTCACCTCAAGCTCATAGGTTACTTTCCCAGATCTTACAAGAACCTTGTGCGAGGAGAGGAGACGACAGCAACCTCTGAACTCCAGAAAGCAGCCTGTTTTCTGCAAGGTTTTCTCAGTGTTACCTTTCTTTCTTTCTGTTTCAAGTGAAACCTTGAAGGTTTCCTGGGACCAAGTGTCAGGTTTAGGAAAGGACCTTGCAAATTCTGGAAAGCTCAAAAAGTATCCTGCAAGTTGAAGATCATAACCTGTGAGATCTAGAAAGTTACCTGTACGCTCCATAAAGTTCAGGAGAGTTACCTGTACGTTGTAGATGGAAAAACTGTTACGTTTCATGAAAGACAGCTTTAGGTTCCAGATCATAACCTCTACATTCAGAAAGGGAAGGGATCTGGAGAGAAACATTTAAGTTCTTGTAAGAAATCTGTATGTCTGGGAGAATTTCAGGAACTTTATGCTGCACCTTCCTGGAAAGTAAGTTCGAGTGAGTAACCTGCAAGTTCCCGGTACATCGTCTGTAAGTCCCAGAAAAGTGCCAAAAAGAACAGAAAAGTTTCAGGTGGCGACCAGTAAGTTCTGATCCTAACTTCCTTTTGGTTTACCCAGGTTCTGTTTGGATCACTGGATCCAGGATATGTTAGTTAGTTAGTTAGTTAGGTGTGTTTTACGAGAATACTGCACATGTATATCTACGATAAAAGGTCAGCATCGTTTAAAATCGACGCCAAAAAGTTTCATCCAAGCTTTAAGATCAGCTTTTTAAAAAAATGAAACAAAAATGTAAAAAAAATTTTTTTTTAAATCATCAAAAATTCAAAGTCTGACTTTGAAATAAAGTCAGAGTTCAAGTCAAGTGAGCTCTGAAGACATTTATAGAACGTTGGTACTGCAATACCTTTGAGTTTTAACTAAAACATGCAGCAGATGTTTGGATCAACAGCTGTTTCATGTCATAACAGATATTATCTGTGTTTGTATTGGAAAAAAACCTTTAATGAGAGAAGACACAATCAGAAAATCAGAAAATGAGGTTGTTTGTTTAAAACTTCAAGCTTTGCAATCACTTCTACCTTCAAATTGTCTAAAGCAGTGACAGCATCCATGCATTGCCGGGAGGAAAAAATCAAATCTGTGGTCCTGATAACAGACTGAAAAGCACCTAATTAGAAGTCAGCAACAGTCTGGGCGATGGAACCAAATGGCCATCCAGTTGCTTCAACCCCCTACGGCAAAGGAGGAAAAAAAAAATCAATTACCCAGCCGTCATCGCTCTCTGCTGCACTTCCACTAAATCCATTTTCTAATTTAATCAGTTTCTACCTCAAACACACACTCAATTATTCAATCCATGCGTCGGCCTGATGGACTGTTGGTGCCATGAATAAAATTTAAATTAGAGTAGGATACCTGAGCTGACTCAAACTTACATCGCTAATTCAACCCTGAATCATTTTAACATTACTCTCATAGTTGTTTGCACAGTTCTTTGAAACAAAGTGGATATCTCTGAAATTAAATCACCAATATTCTGCATCATCTCATCTCATGAAAGGAATGTGTTGTTACGCCCCTGTGTGTTATTGTTACTCAAGGGCCAAATGTCTTGCAATGTTACCCTAAAAGCCATTGTGAAATTTAGCAGTTTACTTTATATTTTTACCTCATCTGTCCATGTATCAAACTCAAAATAATGACAAATAAATGTTACATGAAACAATGGAACTGCCCATAAGAGCAATACCTGAAGAAATTTGGATGGTGACCGCCACTTGGTGTATACCGCACTATAATAAAGGTTTTATTGTTTATTTTGTCCCTAATTTCTCTGCTTGGACTTTAAATACCATTAGGAATCTGGAACTTTACTTTGTAACCAATAAATCATAATTTAGCTGAAATTTAATTTGGAAAATAAAATTACCAAAAAGGCTAGCATTAGCATGTTGCTCTTGATAACAAACATTTTGTACTACACTATAGTTAGGTATCATGCTCACATTAAGTAATATACTAGTAAACAAGGTACTAATATGATGTTAGGAAACAGTAGCTGAAACTATCTGTTATGCTAACAGCAGGTTATTAGCTATTAGCAAACACACTAGCATTAGGTTAAAAACTAACATTAGCACAAGTTGTCAAAAGAAAACATTATATGTAAGTTAGTTAATATGCTATCATATTGTTTCAACATGCTTTCAACATGTTATTAGTAACATGTTACTAATAACATGTTAACTAATAATCGCTAACATTATCTGCTATGCTAACAACAGCTTATATGCTATCACTAACTAAAATGCTATGGTAAAGTCATGGTAATAATAGCAGAAATGTTAAGCTCAGCATGTAGGCCAACAGTAGCTAACACTACCTTTTATGTTGGCAGAAGCCTATACAAAGATTAGACATTATGCTAAGGTAAGCTAATATCCTATAACTGGCATGCTGGATAACATTAGCATGTGACCTAACATTAACTATCTACTATGTTACAAGGCAACTTTGAAGTTAACATTTGCTTAAATGTGAACATCAATCATGCATCCATTAGCTGATGTAATACATCTTTTTTAAATTTTTGTGCAAAAGCGGTAAAAAAAAACATAGTTTTACTAAAAGTTGTTATTCCCCAAGAACTCAAATGAGCCACAGCCAAACCACAATTTTTACTGGTGGAGTAACACAAGCTAATTTCTTTCTGAAGTTAGGTGATAAATTGCAGCAAAAAGTGAAAATGAAAAGAAGCAATTGTTTAGACCTTCTATTTCTAAGGTACAGTAAATGCAGCTGCATGTACAACTATTCAGGAATGCAGTCTTTAGATTGAGTACATTAGGAAATACTTTGAAATTGTCCCTTTGTAAGCAATGACAAAGTCATGTGGGCTTTGCTGGTCCTAGCGGGAGGCAGAGTAATCCATTAGAAAACACCAAACAAAGGTCTTGTGTTTACTTTAAGAAGATCAGCAATCTGCGCTGCAGGGACTTTACCAACAACAAGCACTCCTCAGAAAGAAAGCTGGACAGAAAGCATTCTGGGAACTAATAAATCATCCCCCATAGAGTCACCACACGTCAAACAGTTGGAAGCAACTTTAAATTTAATTTCCCAATATCTCTCTTAAAAACCAGCATGATGTGCATGGAGTTTGGGGTAGGGCAGCAAAGCAGAACCTCATGTACAGATGAAACCACATATTTATTTTATAAACATATAAAAAGAGACTTTTTTTTGTTTGTTTGGTTTTTTCTAAAATTAAGTCTGACTAACTCTTTTCTATTTTAGGTCAGTTAAGATGACCAACATAATTTCTATTAGCGAAAAGCCAAAATAATGGCAGATAATTATTTTATACTACAAGTTTAACTACATTTCGAACTGTCTGACTTGGGTCAAACAGACCCAAGGATGACCCAGAGGTGTGGAGGTCCAAATTATCGTTTGAGTCGTTGCCTTAAAATGCATCCAACTCAAATGTGGTGAACTGACCTTTCAGAGGCTTACAAATCCAGCTGAGCTGGAAATGTTTAGTCTGATTTACTGTCAGACACAGAGAGAAATATGGTTATTTGCTCTTTTTACACAGAGATCTAGTAAAGATCTGGTTTCAACTGCATAATAAGACAGACGTGGTTTCAATCTGAGGAATTTCACGGTAAGTGGTTATGAATAGAGAATGAAAGCCACGGACTTAATGAAAAACTGGCCTTCCTGACCAGACAGGACAGCCAACAACGACAAAATAATCATTTAGTTTAAAAGACTCAGAGTGGGCAAAAGTCAACAAGCAGAAGAAGATGAGCAATAAGAAAGAAAATGGATCAGCAATAAAACTTGTGTTCAACAATATGGTAAGAAATGAGAGAACCCAATCTATGATGACCCGTTTTCATGAGCTGGACTGAAGAGACGAAGCGTGAAACAGACCCCATGGAGCCGTCCAGGCCGTTGCTTCTCTGGACCATAAAGTGGACTCTGTTCTGATTCTCTCGTGTCGGCCCGAGTTCAGAGGAAACAACCGTCATGTGATGCTGCTGCTGTTCATCAGGAGGATTTCATTAGTCAAACCCCCCGTGAGCTTCTGAGACCAACCAGCAGCTCCAGCAGACGCAAACATGGAGATGAAATAAAGCAATTACCAAGTTCAGCGCCACAAACAGCCCGAGGCCACCAGTCAGTTGATTTGTTGTGGCACATGCTGGAGCTCTTCTCACTGTCATCATTAACCTTTTAGCTGCAGACAGATCCGACGAGGCTTTAGCAGCAAGGCGTCGACACAGCCGTCACTTCAGCAGGAGCCAGCAGTGATTCAATGCGTTGAATTTTCAATCAGTTTACCTCAGATTCAGGCAGAGCGACCCGATGTGAACCTGTCGCTCAGATCAGCCATCCGCCCTGCACCTTCTCTGGATATTAAATAAATAAAACATTAACTTAATGAATAAAATAATGTTTGCTCCCTCCAGCTGTCGTATGGTAACAGCAGCAGGAAGCTGGGAGTTGGAGCTGATTTCCTCTGCTTGCACCACTTAAAACCTCTAAGGCTGTTGAACATTTGAGATTCTGTCAAAACTTTCCAACTGATTGCTACATTTTTGATTTGTCATATTTCATTTCTTCTGTTTTGTCACTCTTCTCAGAGCCTCTGATCTGGGATCAGATTTCTGTAGTTTTAATGGCCTCTGCGGTTTAAGCTCATGTTTATTTTTCCATTCCTCGTCTTTTTTGCAGGTTTACTGCTGGTTCCTAGAATTTCTGAAAGTAGAATGGGAGGCAGCTCCTTTGGTTCTCAGGCTCCCGCTTTTAGTCCATGAGGCGGACACCCTGTCTACTTTCTAGACGAGGCTTAAAACTTTCCTTTATGATAAAGCTGATAGTTAGACTGGCTGAGGTTATCCTGATCCATTTCTGTAGCGATGCTGCCAGAGGCTTAGGCTACTGGAGGACAAACTGACCACTTCTTCTCACTTTCTTCTTCATTCATTTTGCTGTTATTTCAACTGTTAACTTTTTGTTTTCTCTCAGTTATCTTTCTCTCCATAGAAGGTACACCTGGTCTAGCGTTCTGCTTGGCTGTGATGCCTTCCTGGGCCCGTTTCAGAAAGCTGTGAGCATATCCTGGGTTTTCAGTTTCAGAAAGCCAGATAGTCGTTATCCCGAGTCAACTTCCTACCGCAGCTTACTCCGTGAAGCAACCCTGCTCCGTGGCGCGATCGTTTGAGCTAATCTGAACTGTTCTGCTGAGACCTGGCACAAGGAAAGTGTTCTCTTCTAGAGGAGCCTGCAGATGTTGGAGAGTAAATACTCTGCAGACATCTCTGTCGGGAGAGGCTGATCAGACCGCGATAAGATGTCTTATCATTTCTGGATTAATGTATTTTCGAGCGTCACCATTTTTCGCCACAGTTAGTGATTTATTTCAATAAAATTTCAGCCCATACGTTACTCATATGACCCAATGAGGACTGATTCTTTGTGCTGGACTTTGCGTTAATGCCAGCAGGATGCTGTCAGGAATGTTATTGTAACACTTACAATGTTTCTGTACAGCAGAGGTGCCTATGAGGTGGATGTGAATCTGTCACTCAGGTAAACGTAATTAGGTCTTCCTGGGCAGAGCGGTGTGTGTCTCCACCTGTGACGTGGGACGCTGCGGTTCAATCCCTGGCAGGTCTTCATAACTAAAGCTATTCTGTTTCTCTTTGATGTCAATGGTATCAAGCACAAATAGCTTAGTTGTAGGTAAATTTGATGTTATATTGGAGCTTTTTAGAGAATAACCCCCCCACTGCTGGACAGTAGATCATTGTGGCTTAGACATTTATAAGTCGCTCCCAATCTGAAAACCGTGGGCACCCTGCTGTACAGTTCAGTGGCTCCCTGAAGTCACAGACCCACAAGACTAATAAGAGAAGAACTCCACAGAACTGCAGATATCAGTGAAAGCAATAATGTAGACGGTGTCACATTTTTAGACTTAAAACATTATCTATTCATATATTTTTGGATTTCCATGCATAATTGGCTCCAAATGAATGAAGAAATCATCAGCTCCAACAATCATCTTGTTACAGATACAGAAGATGCAACGGTGATATTTTAGGTCGTCTGGATCTGCTGATGAAGTCCAGAAAACTTCACACACTCAAGGTAACCAAGTCTAATCTAACAACCATATGTCTACGTGCAGAGTACAGAGGTGTAGTGTTACTGACCGCACATCAGCCAATCAGCAGATGTAAACTTACCGTGGTTGTGTCTCGCCTTATGAGCGACTTCCCGAGCGATGATGCTGCTGCCCCCCAGAGGAAGCAGACAGAACAGCAGCCACAGCATCCTGACGCCGTTGCCAACCTGTCCACACAAACAGAAACAAACATGAGCTGAGAAAGTCTTCCACCGCCCTCCGTGTCCCCAGAGCGCTTCGATGACTGTGAGAAAGTCTAGTTTCAATGTGATGTCCTCCAAGAATAGAAGCCCCAGGGAGGCATCAGGATTTCAAAGGCAGCAGCAAGATTTCCTCTCAGCTGCCTGAGTCCCAAAACTGAGCAGCCGTAACACAGCATCACCTCCTCCTGTCATTACAAGGGTTGAACCTCCCCGCTTCCTTATTCTTCTACTCAGATCAGCCATGAACGACACGGCTGCATCGACACGTCCCACAGGGGGTGCATGCTTTCCCCAAACAAAACAAGCAAAGAACAACAGAGGTTTATTTCTGGAACAGGTTTTTTTTTTCTCAGTTTCATAAGAAAGTCTCTTCGTGTGTGCAGACGTCAACAGTAAAACAGCAAAACCCAACCAGAGATCTTCCCATTGGCACAGACGTTTCATCTGATATTATTGTTGCTGGAATATTAATTATAAGATAAACTGATTTTACTTGATTAACCGGTTTTAAATAGGACCGGGAAAAAAAACTCTTTTGGTTATGATTCCTGATAAATAGTAATTAGTCCTGCTATTACATCCTGCTGCTCTTTAGAAAAGCGTTTCATTTATTTTGGTTTTTGAAATATCCATGTTATACTTCCTGTTAACACACCTCATTGGACAAAATTTAATCAAACAATGACTTTTCTAAACCTCAATCGACCTCTAAGAACATTCATTGTGTCCTGATTCTGACGGCTTCCTGAATAATCCGAACAAGAAGAACAATCGAAGAGGAATGTTTTAGCCATTTTTGTCGCAGATACATATTTAAGTGGTTAGACGGATTCTGAGACTAATTTTAGCGTTTATTCAAACAAACAATAATAAAAGACAGACCTAAACAACATCACAGAAAATCATCATTATTACTTTATTCTGCGATAAAACCTTAACCTAAGTTATTACAAACAACCTGTTCTCTGATGCTACTGAATGCACCATCTGGGCTAGCTCCATGCTAATAGCTTGTTAGCCTTCAGTTAACACTTAAAAGAAAGCATCACTGCTCAATAAATGATATTCATATTTCTACAGACACCTGTGTATATTTTATCAAATATGTGTTTGCATTTGGCTAATATGGTTAAAGCCACATTAGTTTGTTTTCATTTCAGAAGGAACAAGATCCATGTCATGCAAAAGGTGTAAAAACTTCAAATGTTTTGTCATCGCATCATTTTTTTCCTCCACAAAAAACCTTTTAACAGGGGTGTTAAAACTTTTCAAAGCCATTATATCTTGATTATCATTAGCATCTATTTATAGGTAAGCATGATAGTATGATACTCAGATGTGCTAATTAAGCTACTGATATGTTATCTGCTAATTAGCTTACATTGAGCTGTACAATAAATACTGGTAAATACAGATAGTCATCAGCATATGGTTATGCGAAATGGCACATTGCCCCCTTTGCTAAATCATTAATGGACAGTCATTAACCCCATGTTTAGTAAGCTGAGTTCAGTTTCACTAGCCCCCCCCCCATCCCAATGGCATCTGCCATTTTAGCATTAACACCAATTTGTTGTAGTTTAACAAATCGATCACCTCTTTATTTTCCAAAACTTTTTATGCTGCATTAAACAAGTGTCACCACATATACCAATGGATGGTTCTTAGATAGTTAGCTATAACATCAATCTGAAGCAAGTCCTCAAGACCTAAGAATGGCTCAAAAACCCATACATTTCCAAGTGGCAAAGTCAAAGTCTGGACGTAAATCTGTTTGTGATACTGTGGAATGACGTTAAACAGGACTTTATGCTTGGAAACCACCCAACGTGGATAAATTAGAACCATTCTGCAAAGCAGGGTGAGCTAAGATTCCTCCACAGTGATGCAAAACACTCATCGCCAGTTACTGGAAATGCTGGACGGTGGTTGTTGCTGCCGAGTGTGTCACGAGCAGTTATCATACTATCATGTTGGTTTGGATGGATTTTGGAGTTCAAATCAGGGCATCTAACATTTCCAAAATAAACTTTTAATCCGCTCCACAAAATCCTGTTTTATAAAAGAGTTTAAAGAGACTTTAAGGATTCTGGAAATACCTTGGTAACAAAGGCACTTTTCAGCTAATTTCTACTTTTTCCAAACATTGCTGGTTTTTCCCTCAGCTGGTTGCTACACTGACCTCAAAGTACACTAATCTACGAGAGGCACTGGAGCTCCAGTAATTAGACCCACCCACTAAGCTTAAGGAAACCAGAAATTAAACAGGAGATTTGTCTAAAAACTCAAAGTTTGCAGCTTTCTGTTCTTTTACATGAAAGCAGCGACACATTGGGATATAAGGGCCGAGGAAAGCTCATGCGTTTAATCCTCTTAGTCCACTGAACTGCTCTGTCACCGACCACTGAGCATATGCAGCCTGGCAGGTCAGGGATGAGCATTCACTAAAACACAAGAGTAGATGTTAAAACAAGCAGATTTAGAGACTCTATCAAGTTCTCCTACAGTAATATAATGAGAAATTATCTTAAATCACATAAATATTTGAAAAATGACAACAATTGATGTGTTTCCCTTTATCTCAGTGATTTCTAAAGGTTTATAGATCATCTGAATCGGAGACAGATGCGTCAGAACATCAGCTCTACTGAGGTCATGGTTCTGAACCGGAAAACGATGAAATGCTTGTTCCAGATCAGACACAAATGTCTCCCTCAACTGGTGGGGTTCAAGTATCTTGATATCTTGTTCTCTACTGGCAGAATGAAGAAAAAGATGGTCTAAGGTGAGATGGTTGGTTCATTGGTTGGTTGAAGGCTGAGATGGTTGGTTCATTGGTTGGTTGAAGGCTGAGATGGTTGGTTCATTGGTTGGTTGGTTGGTTGTTTAGGGACTGAGATGGTTGGTTCATTGGTTGGTTGGTTGGTTGTTTAGGGACTGAGATGGTTGGTTCATTGGTTGGTTGGTTGTTCAGGGACTGAGATGGTTGGTTCATTGGTTGGTTGGTTATTCAGGGACTGAGATGGTTGGTTCATTGGTTGGTTGGTTATTCAGGGACTGAGATGGTTGGTTCATTGGTTGGTTGGTTGTTCAGGGACTGAGATGGTTGGTTCATTGGTTGGTTGGTTGTTCAGGACTAAGATGGTTGGTTCATTGGTTGGTTGGTTGTTCAGGGACTAAGATGGTTGGTTCATTGGTTGGTTGGTTGTTCAGGGACTGAGATGGTTGGTTCATTGGTTGGTTGGTTGTTCAGGGACTGAGATGGTTGGTTCATTGGTTGGTTGGTTGTTCAGGACTAAGATGGTTGGTTCATTGGTTGGTTGGTTGTTCAGGGACTGAGATGGTTGGTTCATTGGTTGGTTGAAGGCTGAGATGGTTGACTGGTTTGTTGGTTTTTCTAAAGCAACTGCAAATGGCCTTTAACCTTCCCTGTAAGCATTTAAGAGGCTTAGGAGCCGTGCATGAAATGTTTGAATTCTCTACCAATCAGATCTACTGCTGCTGTACATCCGATGTTGTGATGATTCCAACACAGGTCATCTCTCCAGATGGATTAGTGTGGTCTGGGTGTGGCTGGTCCAGATTTTGTTTATTTTAACCATGATGAACTCAAACTTTGTGGTCCAGTCAGGTAGAAACTGCACTCCTGCAGGTTTAGTCCCTCTGAAAGCTCCAGATTTACAACTTTAGAGCGTTTTCATCCACGTGTGGAAGGACGGGGCGCATCACAGCGAGTCTCCCTGATCCTTGTGTTAAATCTGGTTTAAAGGTCACATCAGGTGCTTCTATCACCTCAACCTCCTGCAGGAGAACCGACCAGGAACCAAATAAAATCCCTGCTGACTGACTGGTTTGCTGATCTGATTAACTAGTTCAACAAACAAAGTCAGTGGCAGCTCTAAGCCTTTTTATTTCCTGCTTGGACCCATTCCTTCCCCTGCTCCAGCCTCTTCACGCAGCGTCTGTAGCGGCTACCAGGAGCAGGATGTGTGGATGTTTGCCTGGCTGCTGCTCCGATCCAGCTGCTAGCAGCTGTTCCAGCAAACAACAGAGGAAACAACACATTGATGCATCTTATGTAAAAACATAGAGCTGTAATGAGGTCAGATGAGAGGCTGGGAGGCTTTACATGGTTTGGTTATGAAGGAACAGATGACAGAACCAACATACGAGCTGCAACAATAGGAGGTCCGGTCCGTCCTCGAGTGCTGAGACAACAATCACAGGAAATAATCCCTGCCTTGATCTGAGAGGAGGGATTACAGAGGCCGGTCATGGTCTTATCCCACGCTAACACCAGATGACTGCTGACATGACTTCAAACCCAGCAGTTTCTACAAGTTTCACTCCAAAACAGAGACGAGATCCATCTTCAACAAAGCTGGTTGTTCCCCCTGCAGGTTGCATCCACCTAGCAGCTGATTCACTCCAGCTACACCAGAGACAGCTGTGATAACAAAACACCAGCGTGGAAAGACATCAGCCATGACCTCAAAGAAGTAACGGTTGCTGCTCATCAATGTGGGAAGGGCTGCACGAACATCTCCAAACCATCTGAAGCCCATCATTCTGCAGAGAGGAAGACGAAAACAAAGTGGAAGACATGTCTGAGCATCATGCAGGGCACACCTCATACCAAAGGTCCAGCACGGTGGTGGAGGGCTGGTGATATGGGCTGGTTTAGCAGCTACAAGACCTTAGTTTCTCTTACTGATGTTTTAAAGCCAAATTCTTATCATTTTTCATTCTTCTCCTAATCCCAGCAGCTCATTTGGGCTTCCAAGATTTCTTTGCATCGTTTCGAACGTCGTGACACAAATCTTCAGCACATTTTTCGATCCTCCAGAGTTTGTGTCATTTTTAGATTCTGATTGTTTTTCCATCATGTTCTTGTCTCCATTTTCCATTTGGTACTCCTGTGATCATCTCATGGATCTTTCACCATCTGCTCGGATACTCCCAGTCGAGTTGAGTGACCCCTCACAGCCCTATACACTGGGGTGCAAGTGCCTTGCCCAGGGGCAAAAGGCAGAGGAGGAAGTTGGAGCTTTTTTCAGTGAACCAGTCACTCTGCAGAGGTGTTTCGGTCATGTTTTCTTTGTATTTATTCGTCTTTCTAGAGGTTCTATATTGTTTTATGGTCTACTGTCATACTCTGACGGTTTTCCCATCTTCCTGTCTAACTGTGGTTGTGTGTTTATTATTTTTGATAATTAATGTCTCTTTGTGTTGTTAAATTGGATCATTTTTAGGCTGGAGAACATGGCCAACGTTCTCCAGATCGGCCGGACGACCAGTCACGTGTCTGCTTTATGAATTGAGGAGCGGCGTGTTTATTCTGTCTCACCTCCAGGGGTTTTCCCAACGTCTTCTCACATTGAGCTGATACAACAGCCCAAGGGGGGAAAAGCCCCCTTTAAACCCCAACACATGTGACTCTGAACATGCACACAGGTCTATTTCTGTCATGATGCGTGATCTAAATCCACCCGAGGGCCTACATAAACTCAGGAATGTCCACTGTGGTTCATTCATGCTGCAGAAAAACAAAAAGCTCTTTTTTCATGCTGCTGCTTTATGCTAAAAAAAAAAAAACTAAGAGCTGAGATTTCCCATCAAAGGGAAGTTGTTCAACCAGAGTCTAATGTGCCATTAAAGCTAATCACCCCAGATAACAGCTGCTTTACTCTGATGATATTTATCTCCTGCTTTATGGTCTGGAAACACGAGGAGCATGTGCTGAAAACGCGCCAACACCTGAGAGAGCACACAGATAAGGCAGCGAGTCCTTAGAAAGCAGCTTCAGGTGTTTGATGCAACGTTTTACTCACCAGTCCTTTGACAGCAATATGTGGCTTCATCAGGTTAGAAACCACACAACAGCATGGGAGGAGTTCGTTTTACTGGTGTGCAACACCTCAGTTCAGGTTGGGACAACGAGGCTCTTCAGCAATAAGATGACGCTGCCGAAAAATTCTGCTGTTCTTTAGTTTTATGGTCTGTTTAGCTTCTGATTCAGATCATATTTACATCACTACTACAAGTCTTCATCCTCCTAGAACTTTTCTACACTCAGTCACCTTAAATCAGATTAAATGAAAAGTTGTAACTCATTTCAAAGTATCTTCATAGGCCTGTTTTTAAGAAGAATCTCCAGTAGCAATCAATCTTGCAGTGAATCTGCAGAAGCCTCTGACTGAAGACTGTTGCTGTATGACTGTCATGGCATGCTAGCAGCTCAATAACCAGGCAGCAGAGACAATATTCCACAGTAACACGTCCTGGATCACACTATCAGCTGTTGGCAGCTCTGCTAATCCACCTCCTTTGCTTTTGTTGCTCCTGTTCAAATCTCTTTCCCATCATGAAAGAGATGGTTTGAACTTCCTCCTTCTATCTGCATCAGTTTTCAGCCCCTCTGTGGTCATAGTTCAGGTATTATTTGTGCTTTTGAGATGCAAATCAGCTGCTCCCAGTTGCAAAATAATACCTTGTTGCCATGGAAATACATCATCCCAACTGTTCAAAATTAAAAAAAAAAAAAAAAAAAAAAAAAAAAAAAAAAAAAAAACCCTCCTCCCTTTACTCTGACATGCCTGTATTAAATGCAACCAGCTTTCTTTATAAGTCTGATAATTAGTAAATAGCAATGTTAGGCAATAAAACTCCAGTCAAGAGGATCATTAAATCGAACACATGGCAAATGAGGCCAATATTGTGGGTTTTGATCTTTGGTGGTGGCAGCACCATGCTGTGGGGATGCTTCTCTTCAGCAGGGGAAGGGAAGCTGGTCAGAGTAGATGGGAGGATGGATGGAGGTAAATCCAGGAAATCCTGGAAGAAAAGCTGTTAGAGGCTACAGAAGACCTGAGACTGAGTTGCGATGGTTTAGAGTGGCCTAGTCAAAGTCAAGACCTGAATCCAACTGGGAGTCTGTGTCAACACTAGCCAGCTGATGTTTAGACGGTCTGACTGAGCTGGAGCTGTTCTGTAAAAGAGACAAACTCCACCAGACTTGCTGTGAAAAGCGGTTCTGGCTGAAGCATCGACGTCACACTTTTCAGATTTTTATGCAGTGATGCATGATGGGAGTCAAGTCGTAACATGGTGGCAAAACCAGCTTTTCAAAGGCTCTGCAAGCCAAAACCTCTGAATTCATGAAGTGCTGTTGGTTTTTCCGTCGGAGCGGCCCATAAATGTCCTCAGCTTTCATAACACATGTTGATGTGAACGCGCCCCGAGGTGGCTTGTTCTCCTGAATAAATAAAACCGAATCAGATCTAGTCAGTCGGGAGCGAGAGGGGAGACGGACATGATGAATGCCGGCCGAGTCAGACAGCAGCGCTCACAGAGCCCGTTCTGATATTTAAAGACACAGCTGGCCTGAGAAACATGGAATCAAATGATCTCACTGGAGGGCTCTGCAGAGCAACTAAATGAGCCCAATTACAGGCAGGAGGAATCCAAATCCCAAGGGCTGGGAATTTTAAGATAATTATCCACCATGTGTCGTATTTTATCCCAGATATGACTGTAAAACATGTTAGAAGCTGCGCTGTTTGGAAAAGCCTGATTTCATTAGCTGTGCTCTGCAAAACGCAATTTATCTGTTCCACATGATTAACAATTAACTCGTTAACATGAGGAAAAACAAGTCTGAGATCCAAACTCAGTGCAGCAAAACTTTTCCTCGTTTTCCGTCACTCTGCAGGTTCAAATTAAATTAAACAAAACCTGAATTTAAAATCTAAAAATGAGACACTTGACCCAAAACTACAACTATGAAAAATTGAATTTAAAAAGTAAAAAATAAACTATTTAATAACATATGTTTAAAAAAAAAAAAAAAAAAAAGTTTAGCTTGTTTTAAGACAGAACACTGTAAAAATGGACCAACTCTGCTGTTAAAGAAATATTCATCTCCTGGGTTTTTATTTAATCATTTAAAAGATTCTAAAAGTAAATATATTTTAATTGTGCCAAAAAATGAAAAAAAAAAACAAACAAAAAAACCCCCCAAAAAACCAAATCAGAATTAATGACAAACACAAAAAAATTTGATGGACACAGAATAAACTGTAAAAAGGATTCAACTGATTGTTATAAAACTTATGCTAAGATATTAAATTTTACATCTATTTTACATAAAAATTGGAAAAAATATTTTAAAAAATGCAAAAGATCTCAAAACTACAACTATGAAAAACAATTTGCTTATATATATATATATATATATATATATATATATATATATATATATATATATATATATATATATATATATATATAAAAAACAGCTATGCCTTGCCAGTAATCAGATACCCTGCAGGAATAATAAGCTGGCCAAAGGAAGAGATAAAGACCATGGATGTTAAAACTCGGAAACTACTAACCATGCATGGAGGGTTCCACCCTAAATCCAGCATCCTGAGACTATACGCGAGCCGTAAGGATGGAGGCAGAGGACTAGTGAGTGTGAGAGCCACTGTCCAGGATGAAACATCCAAGATCCATAAATACATCAAGGTCAAAGCCTCAACCGACGATGTGCTCAGCGAATGTCTCAAACAATGGGGACCAGAGGATGAGGTGCTGGAGGAACCATCATGGGAGGATAAACCCCTACATGGGATGTACCACCGACAAATAACTGAAGTGGCTGATATCAGGAAATCCTACCAATGGCTGGAAAAAGCTGGACTCAAGGACAGCACAGAGGCACTCATCCTGGCTGCACAGGAACAGGCCCTAAACACCAGAGCAATAGAGGCTCAGATCTACAACACCAGACAAGATCCAAGGTGTAGATTGTGCAAGGAGGCCCCTGAGACAGTCCAACACATAACAGCAGGGTGCAAGATGCTGGCAGGGAAAGCGTACATGGAACGTCATAACCAAGTGGCGGGCATAGTGTACAGAAACATCTGTGCAGGATATGGACTGGAAGCCCCGAGATCAAAGTGGGGCACACCCCCAAAGGTGGTGGAGAATGACCGAGCTAAGATCCTGTGGGACTTCCAGATCCAGACAGACAAAATGGTAATGGCGAACCAACCGGACATCGTGGTGGTGGATAAACAACAGAGGAAAGCCGTTGTGGTGGATGTAGCAATACCAAGCGATTGCAACATCAGGAAAAAGGAACACGAGAAACTGGAGAAATACCAGGGCCTCAGAGAGGAACTGGAGAAGGCCTGGAAGGTGAAGACCACAGTGGTGCCTGTGGTCATCGGGGCCCTCGGGGCAGTCACCCCCAAACTGGAGCAGTGGCTAAAACAGATCCCAGGAACAACGTCAGACATCTCAGTCCAGAAATGCGCAGTTCTCGGCACAGCCAAGATACTACGCAGAACCCTCAAGCTCCCAGGCCTCTGGTAGAGGACCCGAGCTCAGAGGTTGAGAAAGACCACCCGTGGAGGGTGAGAAGGGAATTTTTATATATATATATATATACACACAATGCTGTTCGTGTTGATAAATTAAAGATTTTTCTTGTTTTAAGACGGAAAGCACTGTAAAAATGAACAGAAATGGCTGTTTAAAATAATTAACTATAAATGTATTATTTTTACAGGTGAGTAAAATAAATATTCATCTCCTTCAAAAACAAAAAGTAACACGTGAATTAAACATAATTATGGAGGAAAATCTTTCAATTAGGTTTAAAATTTGTTGGAAAATTTAATTAAAATTTTATTTTTTGGTATGACAAATAGTTCTTTTTATGAATTAAAAAATTACCATTTAAGTAATATACAAAAATAGCAAAATAAAATATAAAATGTCCATGTAAGTTTATTTTTGTTGAAAAAATGTAAGTAAAAAATATTTATATGAAAGGAAGATGTTCAAGGTGTTTTAATTTTGTGAAACAAACAAAAAAAGGCCAGACTGTTACAGTTGATGGAAAATCTTTTTACAGCTTTAAAAATCAGCATTGCTGTAACAACTTCCTGCACAAGTCAAATTGTGGGGATGAGTCTGCGATTCCCAGAGCGATCCTGCAGACGTTCCCGAGCTGACTGGCTGTAAAGCTCTGCAGACACGGCTGGAGGACCATCGGAACAAAGTCGGATTCAGGGAAGGATTTTTCCAGCGCGTTTCCCAGTCTGGCAAACGGAGAGTCAAATCGAGCTGAAAGATGACCGGCCGCTGCAGGAATCCTTAACCTGTTGCCGTGGTTACCGCCTCCTCCTCACATACAGTTCCCGCCGAGTCTGACCTCTGCCTGACTTTCAGTTTTTCCACCAAAGTTATGGATCCACAGGAAAAAGATTTAATTACAGTTAAAAGCCAACACGAAGGAGGAAGACTAAAGCAAACCATGTCAGGACAAGGATACCAACCGGTGTGCTATGGATCAGACTATTTCCTGAAACACTCGATTAAACGCCAGAGGTCTGCTCAGACTGTGGCCACTTCCACTAAGCACACAGCAGCCGTGAGTCAGGCGTGTGAAGAGGCTTGCCGTGTTGTTTGGACTCAAACACATCGGTGCTGAAGTCCTGAGCAGCTGCTAAAAACCAACCGAGGTGTGAAGATGCTGCTGACGCCTGGATCCTCCAGGCTTCCCACCATCAGACCTCGTTTATGCTCCTTCATTTCCTGATGGTTTTCAACTCTGATCCGCCACTTCCCAACAAGTTCAGGTTCTAAATGAGAAGATTTTTGACTGTGAAGCAGAAACCGTCCGATCTAAACTTCTCAGATTGAGCTTTCTGTCGTCAGGTGTTCTGCCTTTATGCCTCAGAGCCACGGAGAAGCCAGTTTTACATCAGCGTGGACTGAGGCGGTGCCAACCAAGACTCTGCAGCGCACCTCGTGGACGACCCAAACGTCTTCAGGAGAAAAGGGCTGATGGTCAGATGAGCAACCAGGATGTCTGGAGGTGTTAAGATGAGGCTGTCAAACCAAAGAACACTGCGCTAACAGTGCAGCACGGTGGTGGCACTGGCAGCATCATGCTTTGACGAGGACGAGGACACACATCCAGGTGGTTCTTTCCAAAATCCAAACCTCATTGCATGTTAAAATGTATAGATTTTGCTTTAAAGCCTTTGATTTTGGTATCTTTGTTGAGTTTTACAGCTCTTAGCCCTGCTTATGCGGCCATTTGGAGTTTATAGATAAAAAAGAGAAATAATCCAGCAAATGTTTGCAATTCAGTGTTAAAACTGACAAAGAAATCTGGATGTTTGAGTCTGGAATTTAAACAATTGGAAAATATATGAGAATCCTGAAAATATTTCAGCTAAACAGGACAGACAGAGAACTTTGATGGCCTGTGCAGCTTGTTGGTTTCATTTGTACGTTTGCTGATTGAACCTTTGTTCAACTCTACGAGTAAATAAATTATTTCTGGTTTCAAAATAAAATCAGCTTTAGGAATCTGAGAAATATAAAGAAATGAACCGCTAGTCTCACGTTAATAATGTTTAATAATCAACTGAGCAGAGCAGGCTGTGAAAACATGCTTTAAAACACCAGATGAGGCGTTTTTAAAGAAGGCTGCCCCTTCCTCCCTGCAGCTCCCCTGCAGCCGAGCAGCTGACCTTTAACAACAGCAATGCTGCTAATTAAACCCAGGCTAACTGACAGGGAGCAACGCAATGCATTTACACACAACCTTATGGCTGAATTAATGAATCAGAGAGAGAACTTCTCAGCTGATGAGAGCAGGAAACACTTTGGCCAGCAGGAAGCAGCACAAAATCAGACTCTTGTCTGAAGAACTTCACATCCTGCATTGACCTTTAGACAACTTCTCGACTGAAAATGCTACAAATCTGATTTTTTTTTTAAAGGTTTTCTTATATTTATGAAACATATTTCAGGTACCGTTTGTTGTAGAACCAAACCAGCTTTAATTTTATTCTATAAAGTGAAGTCTTAACTCTCCTTTTGGTCTTAAAGGTCCAGTGTATTGAATAAAATGCCCTCTAGTGGCATAAACTGCAAACTACTCCCAACAAAGCGCTGAAACAAGCAGGAAACTTTCCAGAAGCCCATAAAACAAACTCCAGCAGGGAGTCTGTGTTTAGTCTGGAAACTAAACTGCTGGAACACCAGAAACACTAACAGCTGTCAAGCATGGAGGTGGCAGCATCATGCTGTGGGCTGTTTAGCTACTGGTGGCTCTAACTGGACTAAAACAGGAAACCTTCAGCCTGATTTAATGTCAGCAGCTGTACATGCCCAGGGTTTTAGATGACTAACCGGCTTAAACAGGGGGTCCAGATGACACTGTTCAACATTAGAGGCAGCTGCACTGGTCGTGTCCTGGAAAGAAACCTGTAACATGAGCCAGTTCCCAGCGTGACGGGTTTGGACTCCACAACGTCAGCTTTACGCAACAGGCCCACTGTGTTTCTGAGCTCCACCAGCTTGTGGCCTGCGACAAACATTAAAACTCCACAAATTAGCACCAGAACAGCAACAAGTCATAATAAAACCTTCAATGAGACGATCAAAGCTCTGTGATGGCCTCCCAGCTGCTGGGGTCTGCCACTTTATTCCCACATGAAACAAACCAGTGTCTGCGCAGCCAATCAGATCACATGGAGACACTGGAGTGTCCTCTGTAGCTGCAGCCATCATGTGCAGATGGAGCAGCGATAAGTCTCATCTGGGGGATGGACACGGCTCTGCAGCTCTTGCAGCTCTTGCAGAGCATTAACCCAACAGGAAACCCAGATCTGAACAGACAGCAGCGTTCGATCGGCTGGGAGTCACATGTCAGGTCCGATGTAAACACAACACTGTTATGTAACCTGAATATGTTCTGATTACCGCAGGGAGGAGACACATCAGAGCAGGTTGATGATGGCGAGGCAGGAGATCGCCTGAAGATTAGATAATCAGCCGATGATGCAAACAACACGCTTTCAGGGAGCCATTAAATCATGCTCTGATCTCCTCTGTGGAGACCTGGGGGCTCCGACTGACGGCCGCGGTGCAACAGGTGACGGGCCGTCGGCTCCCATCATGCACCGGCTCTGCTCTCCCTTGTGGACGGGAGGTTGTCAGAGGGAGTGTGTTTCAGTCATTCCTGCTGCCGGATGAGTCCGTTTCCACGGGCAACCAGACCTGTGCTGAATAAAAACTAAAAAACACCACAACACCGCGGTTCTCTTAGGACTATTCAACTTCTCTGGTATTTAGAAACCAGAACTGGGTTCACAAGTTGGAATTCCCTCTAACCAGGCCAGATATTATCCATACAGGCTCAAATATACACCCCTACTTGGGTTGGAGGTAGTCCTCCTTTTTAAGCCACTAGCACCTCTTACAGCCAAACAGGCCCACAGCATGACAGTTGGTACATCGTTTTTAGGCTTGAAAGCCTCCAACCATTCTTCTTGTCACTGAGGCCCAAACAGCTCTTTCTCACCATCAAAGTTTTCTCTATGTGGGCAGATGTCTCTTAGCTCAACCAGGCCCAGGTCTGTCAACTTCTGGTCGGCGACCATAAGCGCAGCCTCCATTGGACCGACCAATACTAAGAACAATGAGAGAGTTCAGGGAACTGAGTGAAGATCTCAGAAGGAGGAACATTGGTGGGGATGTTCAGTAACCTGCAGGAAGACCAGTGTTACTTTCCACAGTGAAGCCAGTTCTACATCACCGTGGACTGAGATGGCACCGACCAAGAAAGAAGAACCTGCCTCAAATCCAACACCTTCAAGATGGACCGACAAGAGAAAGATGGAGCTGCTTCTTCACCAACCTGGACATAGTTGGGTTCAACTGGAAATGACCCCAAATAGCCATCCAAGCTGGTTCTGGATGGACAAACCAGGATAAATGAACCTTTTATAATGTTCTTTCCAGAGCTAGATCCTGAACTGCATCTTCAACTTTCTGAGAGACCTTTATCCGAATCTTTTTTTTATTGCTACCTGGAAGAAGAACAATTTAAATAAATTATTATAAGACCTAAATTAAAATGACAAAAACACAAATATCATTAACAAAAACAAAAGAAGTTTGTCTCTTTTGTTTTCTCCTCAAATGCTTTTAGAGTTGTTGAAATATTTATTTTACTTTCCCCTCATTGATGTTTTGGTAATCTTTCTCAGTTACATAATGGTTTGGTCCAACTCTGCAGCCTAACGGGGGGAAAAAAACCCGCATGAAGATCATGGAGCACATTTAGTTTAATTTAAAAGCCATTTCCCCAACAGGAGCACGCTGAGGTACAACCGAACAGTCTGGCTTTATTTGACATGTTCTGCAGCCTGGAGACGTTACTGTGAGTTCGACTTGTTTGCTCCATGAAAAGAAGCAGGTGTGAGAACTTTCCTTCCGAGCTTCTCCTGCTTCATGCTTGAAGTGCTTCTTGCAGCATTAACACCTGCTGGATTAACATCACACCTGATGAGGTCGGCCGGTCATTAGAGTGGGACTCAGGGTGGAGAGTGAAGCCCGATGGCGTCACCTGTCACGGTGCAGAAAGGCATGACAGGTGAGGGTGTCACCACCAGCTGATTGGTGAAGTCATTCCTTCATATTTTCAGCTTCGGAAAGCTTCAACTTCCTGAAGATGTTCTTGGAAAGCTCTGGTTCTGGTTGCTTGGCTTACAGGTGTTCTTTAAGAAGACTGTTGAAGATTAGCACAAAATGAAGAGGTAGTGATTCTATTTCCATCGCCTTCACACTGGATGAAGACCACACTGCAGGCTCAGTGACCCAACCAGCCCCTTCTCATGAAGATCCTATCCCATACGGCCAGCACTGCACCACTTCCAGTGTCAAAACCTGGAACAGGTCATTCTAGCTCCATGATGGTACTGAAGCTCAAGCATGAGCCAGTAGGTCCAGTCCTTTTACCATGCTCCACCCAGGACCCCAACATGTTGCCTCAACCTTGGTATTCAAGTTTTGCAGATCCTCAAAGCCTCCCTATGATCCACCACGTTCTATCTCTGCAATGGAATGTCTACTGCATCCTTTCTATGCTCCAGAAGACCAAGACCCTGCAAAGACTGTCAACATGGTGGTTAATGTCGTTACATAATTTCTGGTTCCAATCGGAACCAAAAACCTCTTTTCTCCACCAGAATCCACGTATGTTTGCCCATTTCAACAAAAAGCCACCAGTGGACACTCCTAATCCTACATTGTGGTTGCACAAACAAGCGGAGAGAACATCTTCATGTCTCCAGACCATGTAAGAACCAAGGCCCAGTAAAGTAAGACTTTACTGACATGACTGCTGAGTCTCCTTTATGTAAATGAAGCCAATCTTGTTGGTATACAAGTACTGATTAGCATCATAACCTGTTGGGTTATTAATTGCTGCCCTCAAGGGATTTAAGGACACAGCTGTTCTAGTTCAGGTTGTTCCTGAATCTCAGAAGTAAACGAACAGCACGACTGTCGCTGTTATACACCAGAACCTAAGTGTTGCAGGACCAGAACGGCGTTTTGACCAGAATCAAGCTTCTTGACCTAAAGCTGACATTTCCCAGGTGTGTGAAAGCAGTGGTGTCCAAAATTGGTCCTTGAGGCCTGGGACCCTGCATGTTTTAGTTCTCTCCCTGGTGGTAGTAACTACCTCCTCAGCAGGTCAATGTTCTGCAGAGGTTCTGATAACAAGCCATCATTTGATCCAGGTGTGTTGAACCAGAAAGAAATAAAACATGCAGGACCCCGGCCCTTCACGACCGACTTTGAACACCACTGTTTTAAAGGAAACCCGTCATTCCAGAGCAGCTGGGACAGACGAGCTTCATCCTTCTCTGTCCTGTTTTACATCCACCAAATGAGAACAATTAGATTATCTTTGCTTTTACAGATGTTTCACTAAACAAGCAAACTAGATGCCTCCAGCAGGAAGAATGAATATGTGACGATAAACGCTATATGACACATCAACGCCTATAGAACCAAACATGTGTGGCTAAATGGATTTTACATTTCACAACATTCCTGTAGCTACAAGGGAATCTCCTGCTGTTCCAATAAATAATAAATGATACAAAAAATACAAAGAAATCCAACTGTAAGATGTTTGTTGTCTCAGGGTGAAGTTTGTTTAAACAGTTTTAGAACGTCAGACTTGGATCATGAGACAGAAGTTCATTATTCTCTGCTGATTTTAACCAGAACAGAGTCCTTGTCTCACTTCATGCTGTTTTATGTCCCAGAGGGGTCCTCTGCTCCTCCAACTTTCTGTTAGCATCGTCTTCTGCCTTTACAATGGTTTCAAACCACCACTAGAACATCTTATCACAACACCTGAATACACGGAGATGCTTCTGGGCCAGCTCCTGAAGGTCTTATCGGTTAATTCTGAGTCTGGAATCTAAGGAATAAAAGTTAAGTAAAAACCCGCTACAAGTTCTCTGATGGAGGTAAAAGTCTGAAATGGAAGAAATGACATGATTATCCCCATTTATGCATCAAAGTATCCACCCCGAGCCTTTATCTGATTTTTATTCAACTTTAAAAAGTGCTTCAAAGTGCATGCTGCAGGCGGATGTATTTATGGACTAAAAATAGTAGGATTTTTAAGTTTTGATGCAGAAACTGAGCAGAGAGTCAGATCAGACTAAACAAAGGGAAATATGATTCTGGACGGTTGATTTGTGCATCTATAAATATAAAAGACAAGCATAAGAGGAGCTTTCAAAAAGTGCATATAAACATTTCAACAGCTTCAACAAAAGTTCATATACACATGATTTTAATTATATAACAATAAAAGATTTTAAAACTGGTTAAAAACTGTAAATACTTTTATAACCTTAGTGCTGAAGCACCAACCTGCCTTGAAATTGATTCTGAACGAGCTCATTTCCCTGCAGGAAGACGCCTCCAGGCAGGAAATGATTAAAGCCTCGGTTTGCATTACAAACTGTCTGCCTCGGTGTGTTTTGATCTGAATGTTGGAAGTTTAAAGTTAGCTGGAATAAAGAGGAGCTCTGCCTGAACCATCTGATCGCTTGGAATGCACAGATCCCTGAGTAAGAAGAAGGAGAGACGTCTTCAAAGTCCAGCAGCTGCAGCTCAGGGGCGACAAAGGTATCCAAGTGATTAAAAACCCTGCATGAGACGGATCGAGGTAAATTAAAGAGGCCTTCAAGCTGTTTGAAGGCAAATCCACACAGATGCTGATGTTCTGCACGTGCACGGAGTGGGGGGGGTTGAGAACCTGCCCCTTTCATCCTAGATGCCCTCAGTGACCTTTTATTTTTACGTTTCTTTATTTTTTCTTAGAATTTTTTTATGTGTGTGTGGAGGCCTGCCTCTGCCTCTTAATAATATTTAATAACTTAGCTAAATAAACGGATCCGGCTGCCCTCAGTCCAAAACCTCTGAACCGATTCTCATCCTTGACGCAGAATGGTTCAGCCGCTGAGAAAACTTCCAGCTTTGAGTTTATGGGGCTGCCCCAGTGCTGGGCCAAACGCCCGGTGCGCTGCAGGCAGGGAGAAGGAAACGTAGCCCCAGCCGGTCCCTCTGCGGTTCTGTGGCTGGCGCCTCAGAGCGCAGGTACCGCCTCCTCTCCACCTTCACCTGACGTCACCCCCAGGTGTGTCCCCTCCGCTGCAGGTGAGCAGCCGTGAACACTGCTGTAGAAGCTGAGCTGCTAAAGAGGGGTTCGGCCCACGGCATCTGGAGCTCACATCGAAAAACGGCACATGAACAGTAATAAACGGAACGTACTGGACCGCAGCATAACGCCAAACGTGCAACACTTAAATAAATCAAGGTCTCCCAAAACTGATACCTGTACATGAGAAACTTTGATCAAAGTTGACATTCATTGTCAAACAAATCCATCTCTCTTTACCATGACAGGATTTTCTTTTTAAATCTAACTTATTTGAAAGTTTATTATTTTTTTACTTCATGACTGAAGACACAAGAAAGGCAAGGCAGTTTACTTGTGAGCCACAGTTTAATGTGTTTTGGTGCTAAGCCGTTCGGCGATTTATAAGCTAGCAGAAGTATTTTAAAGTCTGTTCTCTGAGCTCCAGGGAGCCAGTGGGGTGATGTGCTCCATCTTACTGGTTTCAGTGGGAACGCCAGCAGCGGCGTTCTGGATCTAGTGTGGTGGACTCTTTAGGCAGACCTGTGAAGACTCTGTTGCAGTGATCAGTGCGACTAAAGACAAACGCATGGATGAGCTTGTTGAGAAGGACCAGATCTCAGGAATATGAGTTATCTCTCCAACTTCCAAATCATAATCTCTCAGAGATGCTAACACCACAACAGAAAAGCAGAGTTAGTCGCTCTGAGCTATTTTGATCTTCAAAGCAGTCTGCCACTAAGTTGCTGTGGATTTTAACCAGACAGATATTACTAGAGTTTATTTCATAAGACACAGCAGCAATTTAGATTATTTCATAACATACATCATAATCCCTCCTATGGTCTATTTAACAACTCATCTCAGATCAACACAGCCCCTCAACATCAGGAAAAACAGAATATATTTGCTTTGCATTGTCCCCACATGATGACAGTGATACAGTGTGATGCCACTCCATATTAGATTGTTGATGAATATGAATTGTTATGTTGTTGGACGGTATTTTAAGCTCTTGTTCTTTGTGCCCCTTTTTAACTTTGAGCCCCTGACCGTCCAAAGGTCTCAGCACGGCCCTGCAGCGCTGAAGGCTGATGCAGGCAGAAAACATCTTCAGTTCAGAAAGAAACCTCAGTGTTTAGAAGAGGGCCAGGAGGTTTTATCTGTCCTAACATACAGGGGGCACAGAGAGCGGAAGGGGAGACGCCTGAGGAGATCCATTTAAAGCTCTTAAAACTGGATGCTGAGCTGCTCCAGTTTTTCTTCTCTTATTTATGAGAAAACATGATAATTATTATTATTTGGTGGTCAAAAACTAAGATTTTTTGCTTTTTAATTTGCTGCTTGAAGTGTGCTGAGTGTCAGCGGGTTTCTGTCCAGGCTGCACTCTGAATCCTGGAACCAGGACAGGAAACTTATTTGTCCCTCCGTCTCCTCTCTGCAACCCGGACAAGCCATCTGCTTGAGTTAAAAGTTAAATATGCAGCAGCAACAACACATTCTGCAGCAGAATCTAAATGGATGCATAAATTGGCTAATAATAAAAATGAACGTGTAAAGTATGTGTAGGTTAAAATAAAAAGGACGCAGCAGCTCTCCAGATCCCAGCTCCTGCAGCTTTAATCAGATTAAATCTGCTGTTTCTAACATTCTGCGCTCTGCTCGTCCTCCTGCAGTAAAACTGTCTTTATTCCTCTTCTTTCCGGCTAAACTCTACTCTGAAGGGACAACTTCTGACCGAGGAGGCGCACCTGTGCAGCAGGTGAACCAGGCAGGAATCCGTCTTACCTGGAGCTGCCGGGAACCGCTTCCAGCGCCTGCTTTTCGGGCTGAGCGCAGCCCGCAGCCCGCTCCACGGATCCGGGCGGCCGGGGCAGTCCGTCGGTGCAGCCGCTGCTCCGGGAGAGGTCGGTGCTGCTCATACAGCTGCTGCCAGCGGACAGAGAGGAGGCTTTCTGAGCGAACCCCTCCCGCACTAAGGAGCTTTGCCTCCACCTGATCCCGCGTCATCCGCCAAGCACCAGCTGGAGCCGCTTCCCCTCCATCACCCTGCAGCCTGAGGAGGAGCGGCGGGTGGAGCTCCGTCAGCGACCCGATAAGCGCCCGGAGAGGGCGGAGAACAACCACCAAAGCAGCCTGATAAGCACCAGGAGCATTTATACTGAAGCTGCATGTTTTCCGAAAGATCTTCACCCCAGAAAGCTGCAGTGAAAACACAAGAACAAGGAGCATTAAGCCGAAATGAGACCAGACACTGAGGAGCGTTCATTACATTTCATCTTCTCCTCATATTTCATAATAAAAACATTTAATCACCAGCAATTAGCTTTCCAAGGCCAGCGACTTCATTCCGTGACGTCAACGCCCATATAAGGTCGGGCCACCATGAGGGGGCGGAGCATAGAAAATCAAATTAAAACGTTACCCTCTGTTGTGCCCGTATTTACACACACATGCCTGATGACCATAAACCTGTATGACTTGGTGCCAAATTAAAGGGTCATTCATTTTTTTAAACAGGCCTGGACTGCATTTTTCCATCTTTAGTTTAAAATCTTACATATGTGAACTGGTCAGACCTCAACAGGATTATTCTTTACTGAACAGATTATTTTTTAAAAACAGTTTGAGTTTTATGAAATGTTCCTTCTAGCTTTGAAAACACTCAAAAAAGAGCTTTTTTTTACTGCATTCTTGACATCGTTTACTGAAGCAACCATCTGTGGGTCTGTCCTCATCAACATGGATGAGATCCGTATTTGATCGTTCTTTATGTTTCCAAAAAGTTTCATGGTGAAGAGTTGTATTTGCAGATTTGGCTTAGTCAACATTCATGCAAGCGCTGAGTTTACACATATTTTTTTAAAATATTCCTTTTCCTCATCTATTTTCGGTATGTGTTTATTTTACACGGTCCTGCTGATTCCTATTTGGCTCATGGTGAAAAACACTTTAAGCCACTTTGAACAACAACAGCGCCTCCTACGGTCACAGTATACGATGGTCACAAATTTAAATTGTAAGACCAATTTTTCATTTATTTTTGCCAGATTTTATTTTTAAAATGCAGAATATTAAATTGAAATACAGTATTTTTTGTGGTCAAAAATGATGACTAGAAATTTTAATTTGGTTTGATTTTGTTTTCAGGATCAAAATAATAAAAGCATGAAATTGCAGGCGGAGAAATTAAACATGCATCCTATTCTTCACCCCATGATGTCACTTGAATAAATAAATAAATAAATAAATAATTTTCATTCAAACTCATCAAAATTTATGTTTATTTTACATTTTCTCGTACATCCCAATTTATTTTGTGATGAAAATAATAATTTTGTATAGTATTTTTCTATAACAATGTTCAATAGCGGGTGTGAAGAGCTACAGACCCACTCAAGTCAGCATGTCAATAAAATCTACAGATCAAATTTTGCAGAGATTTTCTCTTGGTTCTTTTGGAAGGAATATGAGTATGAACAGTTTTATTATAGTCATTTCCATAGAAATATTAAGAGTTTTGCGTGATTTCATTAGGGGGGGGTAATAATTCTGAACTGTAAATCTGCATCAGCCGATGAGATAAACCAGCACACCCACACACAGGGATGATAGAGGGACGAATAGGTATAAAGTCTGCAAGTTTGCTGATGATGCAGCGTTATTTTAGGATGATAACGCATCTGATTAACAAGCAGAGGACATTCAGCCTCTTCTTCAGGAAAGCCAAATCAAGTCAATGACATGGCCAGCCAGGACATGTTACCAAGCTGGACATTATTGGGGAAACTGGACAAGGCTGGTCTGGAACCGGGCGAGCTGACCCGTCCACTGCTGTATGAGGATGTTCAAGCTGTCCAAGAAGCCAGAGCAGCTCCAACAAAGTAGTGACTGGAATGTTTTTGGTTCATGAATCCATCATTTTTTCATCAACACTGAGTCTGCAAAGGTCACTAAGTGAAGCTGTGACGGATGTATGTTATTTTCCAAATGATTTCTTATGAAAGAAGTTCTCCATCCAGCAGCAGAGCTCAAACAATGTGTGAAGAACCACTGACCTCAGATCATCTGCCTCATGGAGACCCATTTAATCACTCTGAGAAGCAGTGAGCTGCGTTTCAGGACTCTCCTTGATCACAGCCGCTTCACCCATGTTTAACCAATGAGAACAGCCAATGAGGTGCTAACCTGGTTAGAGAAGTATTTCACTTACAGATTTCTTCTGATATTTGTTTCCTTTGTCACATCTGAGAGTTTCAGGTCATCAAAGTAATTCTAATATCAGACCAAGATGACCAGAGTAAGTCCAAAAAGCATCGTCCAAAATAAAATGTCTGAATTAAATCAACTCAGCAAAGCAGAGTTGGTCCAAATTCCTCCACAGTGATGTTAAAGACTCATCACCAGATATCAGTTGATGGTAGCTGTTGCTGCCAAGGGAGGAGCAACTAGTTAACAAATTTAGGCTTTTACTCACTTTTACTTTTACTCACATGGGGGCAGTTTAGACTGGATCTTTTTTGTTTTTACAGCACTGTAGATGAAGACTAAAACACACAGCTAATACTCACACTTGACCACATATCTCCTCCAAGTTGTAGATTTATTTGAATGTCAGACATCACATGAGTCTAGATATGTTCCTGTAATAAATCTAGATGTTTTCATCCCTTTGGAAGGTCTCCAGTGCTTTACCATGTCTAGAAAAAACTTCTGTGGTCAAACGAGATGACGTCTGACCAGAAAGGAGTTTAGGAGAGTCAAGGTGATGCTTTTAAACCACAGAACACTGAACCAGCTTCCCAGCATGGTGGTGGCAGTATTGTGCTATTTTATGGTCTGCCATATTCAGGAGGGCGTTTCCACCAGTAGGACTCTCACTGGGCAGACTGGGTTAAACCCAAATGCCAAACATTGCATCTTATTAACGCAATGACAAATTTGACTCACTTGTGTGTCTCGTTCTTGTCTCAAACAGTGATGTTTTTCTGTCACCCAATCAGTGGACTGTGTTGTGTGACACCAGTCGGTCCATCCTAACCGTACCGTACCATTGTCCTTTGGACAACTAAAGGGGTTCCAGGAATGGTGCGATACGGGTCAAAATAGTGTACCGAACCGCACCGACCCGTAGCGCTCAGTGGAAATGAGACATAAGAAAGTTGGGCACAGCCAGGTGTTCCAACATCCCAAACACATGTCCAAACTGGTTGTGGACTGGATCATGCAGCCCAACATTAGGTTTCTGAAATGGCCTTCCTGAACTTCTGACCTCAGCCAGATCACTTGTTTGTGGCGAGGTCTGTGACAGAAAGCCATCCATCTTACATGAGCTCCACTAAATCCATCCAGAATGATCCAGAACCTCAGTGATGGTTGCAGAAAGCTGGTGCTTGATGCCCTGACACCAACCCCTAATTCTCAGCAATTATTTTAAAGATTAATCATTGATTCTGTTTAGGATTATGTTATGTTAAGATTATGGAAGGATAGCTTGTGTTTTTAATGATCACATCCTGGATTATCTTTTATGTTTAGATATCTTCAGTTCTAACCTTGGAATATCTGTGGATGATGCTGCTGCCGTGTTGTGCAAGGACAGTTTCTTCTTCTCCTTGAACCTTTTTGCTTCACCGTGTTGTTGTGTGTCTGTGAGGGTGAGAGTGGCAACGACAGAGTGAAGTGGGCTCTCGAGGGGCAGCCTTAATGGAAACACAGCACATGGAGAGAGTCCACGCTCTTCCTGCTCTCACAGAAAGCTCTCTTGCAGGCATAACAGAGGAAAAAGCAGCATGGCGGCTCACTTTTTGATGATGCATTGTGAAATGGGTCGGTGGTGATGTCACCGTCGCTATGCAACAGATTTAATCTCACTTCTCTCAGATTAGGAAGGAAAAAAATTTACTGTAAAGCCTTTTGTCTAGATTACACCCTGATGTGATGGTTTCCGCCAGCAGGTTTTACTGTAGCCTTATGCTGCTCTGCTCACCTTTGACCTCTTGTTTGAGCTCCACAGAAATAAAAAATAACAGGATCATTTCACTCAAAACATTCCATCATAGTCAACTGTGAAGAGTTTGGAAGATGTTGAAGCAGCAGCATAAAAGCACTGAGCTCTCCAGGGAAAGTCCACTCCCGAGTATTGTCCTGGTCCTCCAGACAACAGGAATGAACAGGAAGTCCAGAGATTCATGAAATCTAAGGCTGAATCTCATCTGCTGTCAAGGTGATAGAGCTACTTAGACTTTGTCTTCCTCCATCACTAGACAACATCCTCGGTTGGGATCTCCAGTTCCCTACTGAAACCAGTCAGAGGCTGGAACTGGGCTTCCTTTCCTTTTCCAGGTCAGCAAACAATGTTCAAGAACTTCCTTATTGCCACCAGAAAGCCCTTCTTCCTGTCTGATTCCATCCCACACCACAGGGATTTCTCAGGGCCGTTTTGCTACATCTGGAATCTACATCTGGAAAGACAGGTACCAATGAGCTATTGGCTGTAGCTCCTAGATGCGATGTTTTCGACCTTCACCAGGATGTTTTAAAGTTGAACGTCTGATGAAGTCTCCATGGTTCACCTCATACTTTACACATCCTGTGATCAGTTGACTCATCTTAGTCTCCAAGACAGAGCACTGCAGGTCTGATGATACATCCAGAAGGTCAATGAAGGTGTCCTGCAACCAAACATATAAGGACCGACCCAAAGCTTGGTCCTACAGTAACATTTCTCTAAATTCTTGAATGTTTTCATATTCTGCTGATGGAGATGCAGGCAGATCCTTTCCAACCTGTCTGACCAACGGATGATCAAGGATTTCCATCTTCACTCCTCACAGACTCCTACACCAGAGAGGAAATATAGTCCCTTTAATCTGTTCTGGGTCTGCCACAAGATGTCCTTCCAAAGTGAAGTCCCAAAGGAGGTATCCAGATCAGATGAACCACCTCAACTTTGGATGCAGAGGAGCAGCAGCTCTACTCAAAGCTTTCCCTAGATGGCTGAATACCTTAACCCATCTCTAAGGTCAAGCCACTCTACATAGGAAGCTCAATTCAGCTGACAGGATCTTGTTCTTTGGTCAGGCTCTCATGACCATAGGTGAGTGTTGGAAAGTAGACAGACAGATAAATCAGAGCTTAGAAAAACCCTCATTACTGCTGACACCTTCCACTCCATCCTCCCTTTACTCCTGAAGAATATACCATCACCTGTCTAGTGGTTAGTATCCATGTCTTCACAGAACCTCCTCCATGATCTAGTTTGGTTTTGGGTTCCCCTGAACCAGTGCGGCTATGTTTCCTGGAGACCTTGTAGGGTCTGTTGGGCTGGTGCCTATCTCCAGTGGTCATTGGGTGAGAGACGGGGTCCACCCTGGACAGGTCGCCAGTCCATCACAGGACAACACAGAGACACAAAGGACAGACAACCATGCACGCACACACACACACACACACACACACACACACACACACACTTCTAAGGACACTTTAGAGAAACCAATTAACCCATCAGTCATTTATTACTGAGGGAGGAAGCTGAAGTACCCAGTGAGAACCTACGCATGCACAGGGAGAACATGCAAACTCAACGCAAAAAAGACCCCAGGCTGGGATTCAAACTTAGAACCTTCTGCTGTCAACCCAGTAACAGATCTATATTTGCAAAATTAATGCAGTTTTATGGCATAGAACATGAAATTCTTTCAGTTCGTACAGTCTCCAGAGGAATGAAAGTCAACATAAGTTTAAAGTCCTTCTGTTTTCTCCTACATGTAATTTATTCCAGAGTAAGAGTTTTCATCAGACTGCCTGGTTTTCAGCTTCATATGGTGGTTTTCTACCATTTGGACCAGAATAAAAGATAATTTCTGTTTATTTGTAAGGGTAAAATGTTTAAATAAAGTCACTCTAACAAAGACGACCGAGGTAACATGGTTTCAAGGGAGGAAAACAAGAAATAGACCTGTATGAAGGATGCCAACAAAGTAGTAACAGACAGACGGACAAGTTTATAATTAGATCAACATGGAAATGTCAGCAGACTCTGAGTGTGTGTAGAGGGTCGTACTGGACTCATTCTGTCACATCTCGTGTGCGTCCCTCTGCCATTAACCTTCAGTCTTGTTCAGGCTGAATAAAACATTTCCCCCACTGCTCACTCTCACTGCCATCAGTCTGCTGCATCCCTGGAACCTGAAGCACAACCAGGTCCCTTTAAGTGTCTTAATGCAGAGAAATAATTGGATGATGGTCATCAAAGGAGAGGGATCTCCATGCTGCAGAGAAAAGGAGCTGCTGAGCACTCTCGAGCCAACAGTTGCTTCTCCGTATAATCTCCCTCATGCAGATATCCTCTTATCTCAAAGAACAAGACATGCTTCCTTTGTTTTCATAATCACTTTGACTGTCCGTCATTGTTCTTTTAGGATTAGACCAAACTGCTAGCAGGTTCACAGCAGGGCATTCTGGGGCCTTAGTGAAAGCTAATATGGCTGGCATTGCTAACATAACATTAAGGGTTAAACTGTTGGATGTAAAGGTAATGATGTAAAATTACGAAAAATGAACCCCTTTGTCTTTGACTGCACTTGCAACCTGTAATCTTGCTTTTGGAGTAATGGCTTCTTCCTCTCTGAGCGGCCGTTCAGCCAGTGTTAGTTCAGGACTTGTTTCACAGGGGATAATGTCACATTTTCCATCTTCCACCAGCATCTTCAGAAGATTTTTAGCTTTTGTTGATTTGAACTCGTCTCCATTATAGCCAAGGATGAATCAGACTATGGCGGTTCACAGTTCTCTTCCTGAGATCTTGGTGTTACATCAGGAAGCTGCGTATTTGAATTGTTGCTAACTAACCAATCAGAAGCTTACAAAGCCATGACATCACCCAGAACAAGATGAATGTAGTCAGATTTAATGTCAGACAGTTAGGAAAAACTGTTGTGTATGCAAACATCTGGTTTTAGCTGCATATGGCGTCACATACAGGGACAATGTCGAGATTTTTGCAGAACATGCAGCAGTAAATAAATGAAGGGATAAATCCTGGAACAGAGTGATGCCTTGCTCCATGACAACCATTTTTTTGTCGAGAGCTCTTGTAATTTCCCAGCAAACATCATGTTTTGGCGTTTGGAGATTTTATTACAATGGGCGTGATGTAATCATGGCCACTAAATCCCTGAGACAATCAGCGGTGAGCTGATGGTCAATAATCCGGAGTGAAAGTTGGATTTCCAAACAAGCAATTGTGCTGAGTGAAAGCCTGGGTGCTGGAGTGATGAAGGTCTTCTTTAAAGCCAGATAAAACTTATAAAAATGATGACACTCATTGCCTTGTTTTACCACGACTTTAATACTTTCTGAGAATCACAATGTGTGATTTTATCTGGAATGTTCTCCTGTCCTTCAAAAGCTGCTTTGTAAAGAGCAGTGGATTAAAAAAAAAAGGATCAAAAGATGTTCCTTTTCATGGAGATCACATGAATCACCACTTTTATATGTACTGATTATTTGAACCCTGTATCCTCTGAAGCGCAGGGAAACAGACAAGAAGTGACCTTGAGCACTGATGAGCACATGTCACCAAGACTGATGAAAAGACCTCCTTCAGGTGAGATCAGACTGTCTGTTACTCCACACACTGCTTCTGAGATTGTCCAGAATGATCATGACTGAAGCTTTTACGCTGAAATATTTGGGATGCATGTGAACACACATCAAATAATGCTCTTAAAAGTAAAGTCTCTCATTCAGGAAGTGTTTCAAAGTAAGTGCCACCTGGTGTCTACCTGCTTCCAGCTGGTTCTCATTGCTTATTCTGAAGTAATCTCCTTCTGAACATATGAACAAACAGGTTTCAAATGTTACGATAACATGTTTTGAAGACATTTGGCCAAAAAAAAGACAAAAACCCCTCTGACTTCTGTGTTTTCTTAGTGCTGAGTCAGTGCAACAGAAAGAACAATCAGAAACTGGATCAGGGAGGCTGCAAAGAGGCCACCGCAACACAACAGGTTTTCTTCCTATGTCTGTAAAGCCGAAGCTTTTTCTACATAAAAACATCCAGGCCTGAGTAAAATCTCCCAAACTCTGTGCAGGATTATGTTATCATCTGATGAAACCGAGTTTAAATAGATGAGGCTCAATTTGAAAAAGTACAACAGAAAAATTGTCAAAAGAACCCTAATCTCATAGTGAAACATGGAGGTGGCAGCATCATGCTCTGGGTTAAAGTTTGATTAGGTTTTCCTGAACAGTAAAGGAAGTCAGGTAGTTTTGACCCAACCTTCAGGCGTTGGCTGAAAGATGAAGATGGGTTTTATTTTTCAGGCCACAGCCAGATCAGCAGAAGAATGACTTCACCAAATGAAAATCTGAGTTTCATAGTGGCCTAGTTAAAGCCCAGAAGTAAACCTGACAAGAAATCTGTGCAATGGCTAGAATAGGATTGTGGACAAGAGATGAAGAGCTTGTGTGGGGCATCTATAACCTCCTCTAGCGCCCTCTAGTGGAAGCCTCTTGACCTCATGAAATCATCAGCTCTTTCTGAAGGACTGGACCTCAGCAGGAACCCTCTAGGAACCACGAGATCATCTAAATAATCTTGTGTTGTTCTTCAGGAGCCATGGACAAGCAATAAGGTTCACCATCAATAAATCCTGAAGCAGTTAAAGACCTGACCAATTGGAAGAGTTTCTTTAGACATCTGAGTATGCAGAACTTCATCCAACACGTCTTAAACACCATGTGGAGAACCACCTGGCATTCTGTACAGCCCCCCCGAGAACATTCACACCCTGAAATGGTTTAATCAACGACGGGAAACTCTTCAAAGCTACAGAACCTCCTACTGGAGATGGAAAATGTTCCTTCATTCATCTAAAGAGCGTCTTAACCAGCTGCTTCTCCTGAACTCCTGATGGACCTGCAGGACTCTGAATGGACCTCAGGAGGCTCTTAAAGCTCCTCTCAGCTGATGTTGTTCATTCAGATCCAGCAGCGTTCAGATGGTGCTTTTTTCTGGGCCAGGATTAGGTTGGTGTTCAGGTGCTTCCCCCTCTGCAGCCACACTGAAACAGGAAGCACGGAGCAACTGCTCTTCTGCTTTGCTTCAGGTTTAGAAATGGGCCACTTCCTTTCCTAAAGCTCACAGTGTCGACATCGGCTCTCCAGTTCCTCCTAGAGCAGCCACCTGGCCTCCAGGAAGAAACAGCTTTGGACGGCGCCACGCACCTGACCCAATTCATCACTGTAAGTGTCAGAACTTTGGGCTAATTATCGGTACGTTGGGCTCAGATTCTCTCCAAACTCACATTAATTCAACATTTATTAAAGCTTTTAATGGAGCTATTGTTAGTTTGATTTGAATAGTTTGAGCTTGCATTATTCTTCCTTTCAATGTGGACTAAGGAAGGACCTCTTCATGTTCAGCACTCATAACTGGACCTGATGAGTGGTTTTCAGCTCAGCGTAATTCTCCTGAATTTAACCCGCAGAGGTTCTACTTCCTCTCATCAGCACGGTTTCAAATCTAGGTGATTAGTGGTGTGAAAAGACAGCAGTTTGATCATTTAGACCTCATATAGCTTTTTATGTGGCCCTCTGCAAACACTCTGCAGAACCTCCAACATAACAGTTGTGCACTCAAATATTATCTTATCCATCAAATCAAAGCAGATTTTTTTTTTCAGTCCCTCCAGGTTTTCTCAATTCTATGATCACGGATATTCACACAAAATCAACAGATCCCTACATTTTTGTAAGTTTGTTGCAAATTTTCCACAAAAATGGTCAAAAGATTGGGTTTAAGTTATGCTAACTCCCACCTGCAGGTGGCAGTATTTTTTACTTCTACCACTCTGCTGCCTCAGCCTAACTTGATGTTAAGTTATCATCCATGATCGTTACAGCGAGTAAGAAAACGTCACATTTACCGTCATACATAAACGCAAATATTGCAAAATTCCTCGCAAATATTTCTGAATTTGCTCCACAAAATCTGTGCTTTTGATCACAAAAAAATCACAAAAACAATCATGAAATCCTGGAGGCACTGATCAGTGTGAAAAGATGTTCAATGTTATTTCATGTTAGGAAGAATTTATCAAATGCAGAGACAGCTATTTATTCATATTTTAACAGTTTGTTAATGGGTTTTATCAGAACATTCTGGCACAACGGACCCTTGAGAACATTCATGATCTTGATATGGCCCAAAATGAAAACAGTCTGACACCCCTGCTTTGATTTTGATGATGGCATTTGACAAAATCTAATGTTTATTGCTTGTTTCATAAGTGGTGACTGCATGATGTTTTCATGAAGTAAAGCACTTTGAACTGCCTTGTTGCTGAAATGTGCTTTACAAATAAACTTGACTCCAGAGGAGTCATTAACCCCATGGAAACAGCATAAAGACGCTTCTTCTGGCTGCCACGTATATCGTTGCTACAGCAACCAGGTTGATAACTAGAGTACAGTGCGGTGGGAAGGTATCTGTCTCTCAGTTTTCTTCTGGATCTTCAGAGTTGCTTTCATTCATCAACACTGAAAGGTTTTCAAATCTATGTCCAGACTTTGACTAGACCACTCTAAAACCTACTTTATAACCCGAATGTACTTAAAGTCCCAGACCACCACACTACCACCACCATGTTGATTACTGATAAGAAGGTAATTTCCTGAAATGGACAAAATGGTCATTTTCATGTTGGCAACATTTAACATTTTTTAGTGCTGCAGTCACTTAAAAGGCGATAATTAGCTCATTTTATATTTGTAGCTAGTTTCTGCTGCCCCTAGTGGTGAAAAACATCACCTATCACAACTCAAGCAACTAAAATCTTGATTATTTTGCAGCTTGATCCTCACAGCAAGAAAAGTAGGTTTGGATTTTATGTAAATATTGAGGCTGAAATAGTTTTCTGTGGTGAAATTCAGTCTCCTGTTATGCTCCTGACCGTTCTTTTATTAGTAAAGTTCTTTATTAGGCAGCTTTTATTTAGCCGAGAGGTATCAAAAAGACTTTGTGAATGATGAACATTTGGGCCGTCACCCTCCACTCTGAAAGTAAACATCTACTTCCTCTTTGTCTGAGCTGAGAGTATAAAACGAGCAGAGGACCCTTGGCGCTCCTCATCCTCCTCCGTCACGGTTTCACATCCACGCTCTCTCCTTTCAGTGGCTCCTCTCGTCATGGGGAACTTTGTCGCCAACGAGGGACTCTCCATCTTTGTTATTGTGAGTACAACCAACGTCTGGATGTTCTCGGTTCTTACTGGTATGGAGTTTAATCTGAAAAGAGGTATCTTAGCTGCTGCAAATTCTGTAAAATCAAAATGAAATTTGGTAAAAATGGAATTTTTCAGATGCATTTTCTAATATTTTTGTGAATAATTGCAATTTATTGGTCCATTTAAGCATCCAGAACAAAAATAATACTGGTTGGATATTTTTGTGGTTCTACTGTGAATGAAATAGTTTACTTTGGGTGCTCAACTCTGAAATGTCATGCCCACCACTGATGAATGCTAAATGAAAATGCTAACTTCTCTTCAGGTCCAAAAGCATAAAAAAACCTCCCAAGACCTCAGAATTTGGATCTCTGTAAATGTACCTTTAAATATCTGATATTTGGCATTTTCTTGGTAATTTTCTTTCATTTTTGTGTCTTTAATTTGAAATTTGGATCATTTTTCAGCTGGTATGGCTGGGAATCAACGCCTTCCTGTTCGTCCATTTCTACATGGCCTTCCTGGTGGATCGGTGGTTCTACACCAGGGTGCTGCTCGGGGTAAGTCCACTTTCTGACCCAAAACATTCTTTAAAACAGCTCAACCAGGTGGGTTTGAAAGCTTCAACAGACAGAGAAACAAGCCTCTTTTGATGGGTTAAAAAGCAGGAGTCTGTCTTTTTTCATTTCCTCAAAAGGCAGCAGCTGCCTGACGTTCTGAACCTCGTAATTGACCTGCGAGACCTCCCACGTCTTCGGCTTCTTCCTCTTTTATCAAACTGCTCATCTGGAGAACATGCTAAAGTGTTGGAGCAAATTTAACATATTCAGACAAATTAGGAAGGTTTCTGGCTTTTTGCTGCAATGAAAGGGTTAAACGTGTACATAGAGGCTCAAATGCGCCGAAGCCTGATTTGTTCGGTCAAAGTTTGTTTGGGATCAACTTCCAGGTGGAGCACCCAGCGGTCTCCAGGGTAGTCCTCCTCCTTCATTACCATTCATTTAATGCACCAATATCACTGGCAGAGAACCAGCCCCACAGCATGATGCTGCCACCACCACGCTTGACAGGTTGATGACTAGATGCAAACTAATGACTGCCTCTGTATTGACCTTACATCTTCAAGCAAACTGCCAGGGTTTAGAGGGAAGTGGGTCACAGCTGGCTACACTGATTGAGGGCCTGCAGCACATCTGGTTTCTCCTCAGCAGAAGTGAAACACTGTTCACACTAAATGATGCATCTACTCTATTTCTTTCATCTGCAGCACGCTTTATCATGGGCCAGAGCTCCTGCTGCCTGCCTCAACTTTAACTGCATGCTGATCCTGCTGCCGGTCTGCAGAAACCTGCTGTCCTTCCTTCGAGGCACCATCCAGGTGGGAACTCATACATGCACTCAGCTTGTGGCGTTCCAGTCAGTCAGCTTGCCTGCACTCATTATGGATTCTGTTCTTTGTCTCTGGTCCTCAGTGCTGCAGCCGGACTGCAGCTCGTCAGCTCGACCGAAACCTCACTTTTCACAAACTGGTGGCTTACATGATCGCCTTCCATACAGGTACAGTTCTGAGAATTCAGTTCTCCATTACTGAATGGATAAACAAAGGGCTGTGACAGTGCTATCGGCAATAAATTTACATTTTATTTATGCTTTTTATTTTATTTTAGATTTATTTAAGATTTATTTATGATTATTTCATGCTTTCTTTCTTTCTTTCTTTCTTTCTTTCTTTCTTTCTTTCTTTCTTTCTTTCTCTTTCTTTTATTTATTTATTTATTTATTTATTCATTCATTTTAGATTTATTTATCTATTTAATTTTAGATTAATTTAATTCTAGATTTATGTATTTCTAGATTTATTTATTGATTTAGTTTTTGATTTATTTATTTAGTTTAGATTTATCTATTTATTTAATTATAGATTTATTTATTATTAGGTTTATTTATTTTAGTTTTATTTATTTCTAGACTTATTTATTCATTTATTTAATTCTAGATTTATTTATTTATTTATTTATTTTGTCATAGAAAAAAAATAAAATATAAGGGGACTGAATATGCAACCATGAGGTACTCCACTAAATAGAAGTAATTTTCAACTTTTTCAGGTACTTTCAGACTTAATCTTTCTCAAAGATTCATCAACATCCACTTTGTTACTTTAAAAATACGATTTATTTTTATTATTATTATTATTATTATTATTATTTGGTAAAATCAGCTGATATTTGAACTTTACTCAACCATTTTTTTTGCTGAAGTTGAGACTTAATTACGTTATAATATCTTTCTGAACGTTGCTCTTGGTTTTTTCTTGCAGCCGTACACATTGTCGCACACTTGTTCAACTTTGAGTTTTTCATGGACGCTCAGCTGAATCGCAACAGCAGCCACCTGCCCTTTATCTTGTCTGAAATCGGCACCGGTGACAATGCCTCCTTCTTGAACCCCATCAGGAGCAATGAGACGGTGAGTCACGGTTCCCTGAGCAACAAGAACTGCTTTTTGCTTGTTTAGAAATGGAGGCTACCTCGAAGCTTTCCAGTCTTGCTAAACGTTGTGAAATCCCAACTGCTTGTTGCTAAATCTGGTGTCAGAGAAACGATACAGAAGTAATATGAGGTAATACTTCCTTTCTAAAAGTACTTGTCTCTGGTCATCAAGTAAACTTCTTTTTTTAACTTTCCCATAATTTTCTTCAAAAGCGGTGACCCCACTGATGACAAATCCATTGGTCTTTGTCATCAGATCATGTAGCGGATTTCTCATGGCTTTAATATGGAAATGAATATTGCAGCTATAGGTTGATGGAAGGATGCTCAGCTTCTCTTTGGTTCTTAGGGGTAATGCTATGGTTGTACTGCTAGTTTCTGTTGCATCTGTACAATTTTACGCTGAGATTTTGTTGTTTTTCCGCACATGTCTCTGCACAACAGACATTCGAACAGTACCAGGTCAGCGTGCAGATTCTCACCCAGCCAGAATGCAGGACATGGATCTGAATGATCTTATAAGATCGAAAACTGCAGGGTAGATCCAGATCCAGACCAGAGACACAATCATCCGTATGATGGGTGAACTTGTCTGGAGCTTTGGAACAAAACCTGTAATTTTGCATGCTTTGCTGTTACCTTAAATTGATGAGACATCTCCTATGTCAGCTGGACTCACTGGTCTGGTTCTGATAAGTGCCTGATAACACCATTTCCATACCACCTCTACTAACCAAGAGGTGGTATGGTCAAGAGATTGCTGTGAGTTATGAAACACCAAATCTGGAGTCGAAAAATCTAAATATAGTTGAAGATAATAATAACAATACCCCTGAAATTCTGGTTGTTGAAGCTGTTTGCAAACTCAGACCGCTGACTGGAGTCACAGCTCTCTGCCAGAACCTAGAAAGTTCAGGAACTCCCCCCCCCCCCCCCCCCCCCCCCCCCCCCCCCCCCCCGAAAGCCTCTGAAACACCATCAAACCACCTCTGATCCAACCTGAGCCGTTCGTTCCCCCTTCAACCCTGACATCAAATCTTTGTTCATTTCAAAACCTCACATTCTTCTTGGTTCGACCTCAGGATGGTTTTCCTCTCACCTGTCAGTCTACATCTTTCCTCTACACCATCATGTCATTCCTAGTGCCGCTCTCCCTTGAATACAGATATTTCCAAGATTCTCTGGGTGTTTTATGATGTTATGAAAAACGGATGATGGAATCCACAATTTTTTTTTTTAATTATTGAGTTACTGAGTTTGAGTTCCCCTCCTAGAAACTCTTTGCCTTTGAACTTTAAAAGGATTTTTTGTTGACCCAATGAGCATCCAGCATTCCACTTAAATGTTGCTTCATAGTTTCAGTCTGTTCTGAATATATGTTAGTTTAATAAAACCATAAAGCAGCAGCCATCTTCTGGAGATAACCTTCTGGTTCTGTAAAATAACCCTATGGTTCATATAAGGTACCCTTGGATCTAAAGAATTACCTTTAAACCACAAACCTTGATTAAAGATGCATATTTTTTGCAGAGCAGTTGCAACAACAGATAAACTCTAATCACCTATTTTCCTTTATTTGACTGTGGTTATTAATCACAGCAGTAAGAGGAACTATATTCTGTCAAAACAGTGTTTGGTAAATGAGGGAAGTTAGTCAACAGCTATGACTGGCAGGGGAGGATAGTTAAAGTAGAGATAATTCAGGAACTGTGGCGCCTACCCCCAACATACAGACTGACTAGACTTTAAATAGTCAAAACACCAGAAATACCAGTAAACATGTCTGTGTTTTGGTGCAGAACCCTACCATTGTCATGTTCACCACTATTGCCGGGCTGACGGGCGTGGCCATCACGCTGGCTCTCATCCTCATCATCACTTCGTCCATGGAGGTCATCCGCAGGTCATACTTTGAGGTGTTCTGGTACACTCACCATCTCTTCATCATCTTCTTCATTGGCCTGGTGTTCCACGGCTATGGGTAAGATCAGAACGACAATCTGGGTCAAAGTTTGTAGCTTCCAACGAAATCTGCCTTGACTTTTCTAGATCTAAGAAATAGCTTTGACTCATAGGTTTAAAACACCCCTATGGTGGTTCAATGTAATCTGAGTTTGGACTGTAAGATGTCAGAATGAAGCAATGACACAAATAAGACAAAATGTGAAGTCAAACTTGACTTGTATAGTACCTTCTTTGGTAGGATCTAAACTGGCATGATTGGCAGTTCTCAGACTGGAGTCTCCAAGGGTGACCAGAGATGAAAAGGCGATCAAACGCTAGTCTCTGAATGGCTTTGAGAACAAATAGGTCCTGAACTTTGCTTTTTTGACTTTGGGTTGAACTCTACTGGACTTTTGAGTGTCAGTTACAGAACCGACAGACTTGTAGGACAATGTCTGGACTCAAAGAAACAGCAAGATTCTGACTTTACTTTAATCTGACTTCCCAACTCAGGTTCCCAGGGGGCCAGTCTCCTGCTTCTGTTCAAACACACCTGACTGAAATAGTTCCATTAGCCCCTCAGCCGGTCACCAGGTTCAGTAAATACCTGGTACTCATCCAGGGAAACATCTACAACAGACATAATGCCAACCCTCGAGGACCAGGTTTGAGACCTACATCCTTGGATGTAGTCCTTGCTCATAAAGAACCTCTTAGAGAAGACCATAACTTGGCCCTAAGATTATGATCTTATGTATGGTCCAACCTGAAAGGGTTGTAGCACCATGTAAGGTTTCTAACTTTCAACAACTCCTTGTTGCTTGTTGAAGGCAATGAAGACCGAGAAGTTGCACCACAGTGAAGAAGTCATGCTAGGGTATCAGGAGTTTCCTCTTCAGATTTAACTCTTACAGCTCTTTATGTTGATGAGCTAACATCAGAACATCTTCTTGGTTGTTATTGGACCGTACAGTTTCTGTCCACCTTCAAGACCCCACCAAGTAAAGATCAAGGATCTTGACATGTCTTGTCTTGGTGACACAATGAAAGAGTTTGGACTTTCTTGACTAAAAAAAATAAAATATTTAGAAATTATCCTGTTGTCCAAAGATGCCTTTGGTCTTGACTTCAGCAGGTGACAAATGGACTTAAACAGTCTGGACTTCATCCTAATCTGAAAAGATAACTTTAGGACCTTGACAAGATCTGAAGGAACTTGGGTTTGCTCTTCACTCTGCTTTGAAGATTCTAGGTAACGTTTACTTTTTCAGATTAAATGTAAAATAAAGGAGGATAAAATGTGCTTCATCACCATTAAACTGGTACAAGCTTGATTATTGGTGTACTAGTTTCACATTTTGATGATTCTTTCCACCTATGACTGTGTTTTTTTTGTATTTTTCCCTTTCTGTTTCTGACTGTAGGCGAATAGTGCGAGGACAGACTCCGGTCAGCCTGCAGACCAATAATCCCAACATCTGCGCCAACCATTTTGAAAACTGGGGTAAAAACGAGTCCGACTGTGCCGTACCCGTGTTTGCAGGAAACCCACCAGGGGTGAGGTGCCATGCTGTGATATGAGGAACATCCAGTCCTACCCTTTCTGATTTAATTCCTGAAACATTTTGCTTTCCTCAGACGTGGAAGTGGGTGGTAGGTCCGATGATCCTGTATGTGTGCGAGAGGCTTGTTCGCATCTATCGGTCCCATCAGAAAGTGGTCATCACCAAGGTGATGGCTCGAGGTCCACGCTATACTAAAGCCAGATTCTCTTCACAATAAGGCGTTCATAGAACCAGACCTGACCCTGTAGCTGCTCCACAGGTGGTGATGCACCCCTCCAAGACCCTGGAGCTGCAGATGAAGAAGAAAGGCTTCAAAATGGAGGTGGGACAGTACGTCTTCATCCAGTGTCCCTCCATCTCCAGATTGGAGTGGCACCCTTTCACTCTGACCTCCGCCCCGGAGGAGGACTACTTCAGCGCCCACATCCGCATCGTCGGGGACTGGACTCAGGCGCTGTACGAGGCCTGCGGAGGAGACAAACCTGAGCAGCAGGAGGCCTGGAAATTACCCAAGTATGAAGCTGGGAAAATAAGCCGATATTACAGCCAACACTGTGAAATCGCCTCAGCTTTGATTGCTACCCCACTGATCAAACCTGGCTTTGGGAGGACAATAAAAGGAGCTGCATTGAAAGCTGTGGGAGGTTTATTGTGTTTTTCTGTCTCCCCTCCCTCATTTCTGAAATGAGTTGGAAGCCATAGAAACTTTAGAAATGCTGCAGTTACATCATCTCCTCTTCTTCAGAGCAAATAATGGAGCTCATATTCGGACATGCTGCCTCCATGAAACCGAGCTGCTGCTTTCTTCTATAAACTACCATCACACCTGCTGGGTAGAAGCCCACCCACTGTTTAAAGCTTCACACCAGATTGAAAAACCCCCAAAAGATCAAGTACTGTAAACGAGACACTTGGATTCTCTTCTTTTTAGAAGACAAGAATATCACTGTTAAAGAAATATTGAACTTATGGGTCACTTGTCAATATTAGACTAAATCAAATCAGTTTGAACTGGAACCTCTCAGTCTGCTTTCAATATTTATGTATTAATTACTTTTTTAAAAAAAGCATCAAACCTGATGTTCAAAGCACTTCTTGGCCTCAAGAAGTGGATCAGTCAGAAAAAATACTGTAAGTGGCTGTGTCTTAATAAGACAGCAAGCAAAACAATTTTCTATATTTTTTAGGCATATTTTGCCAGTTTTTTTTTTGTTTTTTTTAAATGCTATTATTCCCTTCAGTCCTAACCATATAGTTATGAAATTGTAACTCCTTAAATGCCAGGTTTAGAGATTAAAACAATTTTCTTTAGAAAGAGAGGTCAAAAAGTAAACTTTCCCTGTATGAAAACTGGGCATTTTTGGGGTTAGATTGCTCAATTTAGGTTAAAACATGAATAAAAGACTTGATGAGAGGAAGAAAAAAAAAAAATCAGCCCAGAATTCACAACATGCCCAATTTTTCTGCTTTTTCCACTGTAATAACAGTAAATTTAAACAGTAAATAAAAATGATGACAATCCAACAATAACCAGCTTGTTTTTGCATTGTTTGGCCCTCAGGGTGGCTATCGACGGCCCGTTTGGTACCGCCAGCGAGGACGTGTTCCGCTACGAGGTGGTGATGCTGGTGGGAGCAGGAATCGGAGTGACTCCCTTCGCCTCCATCCTCAAGTCTGTGTGGTACAAACACATCCAGAACAACCAGGACGTCTTCACCAAGAAGGTGGGCTTGGCTTCAGGGAACCAGAAACACTGAAAATGATCCGTTTAGATAAGAAGGTACTTAATGCTGGTATTTAAGGAAAGAGACACATTTTTAAGCTGGTAGCTGGGTTATATTTTCATTCTTTTTTAATTCTATTAAATTAAAAATGTCCCTATCTTGGTTCAAACAGAGACTGACTATTTTTATTAGCGTTTTCTAGGAAATAGTTTGCAAATAACATATATTTCTAGAAATGGGGTTTAGAATTATGTTTTGTCCAGTTTTGTCAGGCAGCCTGATCAGGCCACTGGAGCTGGCCAATGAAAACAGACTGTGGTTTTTGGGGGCGGGGCTACTTTCTAACCCCTCCCCCTAAAACCCCAAAACATTTCATTTTTGGTAAACCAGACAAAATCTGCCAGTTTTTGCATCCAAAACGTGTTAACTTGTTCTGAGGTTAACACGAGGCTTTAGCAGAACCTTTAGCAGAACCTTTCCACCTTTCCGCATCGCAGCTGTTGTAAAACCAGACCAGAACGTTGTCTGATGAGGCGCTTCTGTTGCAGATCTACTTCTACTGGTTGTGTCCAGAGACTCAGGCCTTTGAGTGGTTCGCGGACCTCCTGCAGTCTCTGGAGCGCCAGATGGCGGACAAAGACATGGCTGACTTTCTCAGCTACAACATCTACCTGACCCGCTGGAAGGAGACGGAGGTACATTATGACCAATGGGCTCATTAACGATCATAGTCAGCTAGATTGCAGCTGTTTCTGTATTTTTATGCAACTCTAGAAGTGAAAGCATCTTTTTTCCTCCTGCTCAATCAGGCAGCTCACTTCCGCGTCCACCACGAGGCGGAGAATGACCCAATCACCGGGCTCAAACAGAAAACCCTTTACGGCAAGCCAAACTGGGACAATGAGTTCACCAACATTGCGGCAAAGCACCCGAAGTGAGGCTCATTGATACGGCACAACAGGCTGGTTTATGACAGCAGCAGATATTCGTCTGCACAAGCGATTCTTTGGCACCGCTCGTTTGGATCCAGTTTTCTGAGCAGCAAACACTGACGTTGTGGTTCTGACCCTGCAGGTCCAAGGTGGGAGTGTTCCTGTGTGGTCCTCCTCAGCTCGGGAAGTCTCTGGAGAAGCAGTGCCTGTCTCACTCTGAGGCCGATGTCAAGTTCATCTTCAACAAGGAGAACTTCTGAGAACCTCTGAGGCTGAGCTTCTCTCCTCCGTCAGACCACAGACGTGTTGCAAACATGTTGCTTTAACCCAAAACCCCAAGAGATGCCGCAGTTTTGCTTCTTCTTCTTCCTCTTCTTCTACTTGACCTTTAAGGTTATTTCAAAACTTCCTTCTTCTCTCCTTCGGGCTGAGTTTGAAGCAGAAGTGACCTTCAGGTGGTGCAAACAAAGCTTGAGACATGAAGGTTTCTGCTGCAGCTGCAAAGACACAGAACATTAAAAACAATAACCAGAAAAACAGAAGAGAGGCTTTTATTCTGAAAAGCTTGTAACCTCACAGCAGCTCTTTGTGAAATGTTTAAACTGAGCCAGAAAAATAATGTAAATAATAAGAATATCTTTGGAAAACAACTTTGCTTTTCAAAATAAAAGCAGTTGTCATGTTGACCTGATGACAAAAAGCTTCCTGTGAATTTTTCTTTATTGATTCAGAGGCTTGCATGTAGATACTTTCTGCTCGAAACACAAATCAATTAAAATCCAAATATATTTTGTTTTTCTCAGACGTTTGAAGAATCACAGCAAATGCAGCTTTTTGAGTTCAGTTCTTGGTTCCTGTTAGTAAAACTGAACTTCAGAAACTAACTTCTGTTTCTGCACACGTTAAATCAACATTAGTCTGACTGGGTTTTCATGAACCTGAGAGCAGAAACTTCCTGTGGGACACCAGGACGTTCCTGAGGGAGGAGGTTCAAACCTGCGGTGAAGGAGGCTTCGCTGACTTATTATATGTAGCGACCATTTGCAAATAAAAAGTGACCCAAATCCTGTTGTTACTGAGAAGAACCAAGAAGATAAAAATCAGTAGATCTCCAATAAAATGCGTCAACTGCATTTCCATGAATGAGACTAACCGGATCGGTCCCTCCAGGATTTCATGATTGTTTTTGTCACAAAATCACCGATGTTGTGGTGCTACTTTAGAAATATCTGCAAGGAGTTTTGCAAAATTTTCCCCTCATTAAACTCTTTCCAAAATCTACATATAGAAGAAAAAAAGATGAGTAAGAAACAAGCAGACAGCTTGGACACACAAACATTTTTATTCTTCAAAGAACTTAAAAAGCTCAATTTTTGTTACTCAACATATCGATCATAACTTCAATATTTTAGGCGTGGGTGATTAAAAAAAGAAAACTCAGATTTTTTTGTGGCCAATCAGCACTTTCAACTTGACGATTTTGGTCCATGTGGCAAAAAGTTTGTACACCTCTGGTCTAAACCAAGCTGAAACAATAAGCTAGGCTGAACAACAGAGCAACACCACATGACCGCCACACCCACAGGGAAGCATGGTGGTGGCAGCATCATGAGGTTTTCCAAGATGTGTAAGATTATGATTACAACTTCAAAAGACAGAACCTTCCAGTCAAGCTCCAAATATTAGAGGAAGCTGCAGAAAATAACCAGCTGACCTCATAGATGACCCTGATTTTATCAAGAGAAAACCGAACAGCTAACTCAGTTTAATTTATGTATGAATCTGAGGAGAAACATCAACAAGCTCGAGGTTCAGTTTAACGTAGAATGAAGCGTTGCTATGGAAACATCGAAGAAGTAACTGTCAAAATGAAACGATTAATAGATAATTTGACATAAAACATCATATTTGGTCCAGAAACTGTTTATTTTGCAGCAGCTCTGGCACAAAAAGTCTCTCCAACATGATACAAGAGGAGTTTAAATATTGAAGCTCGGCATCAACACTGTGGCACTATGTCTCCCCCTGCTGCTCAGATCAGAGCACCGCAGCCCTTCTGCTTGGATCCTAAGCGATGGAGACGGCGAACACGCTCACCACACAGTACATGGTGCGGTTCTCCCACCTCACGGTGCAGCTGCCTGCAGGGAGGACAGACAGATTCAGACTATTATGGGATATAAAAAACGGGCTGAAGACAAGACGTGGGAAAAACAGGGAAAAGTCTAAAAGAGGCTTAAAGTCTAAAAGTGGCTTAAAACAGTTTCCAGGATGCAGAAACCTTCAGAACCGTCTGGATCTGAAGCTGAGCGGATGTGCAGGAACAGCTCACCGTCCATGCTGGTGTCCCAGTAGCAGGAGTTGGCTGTGTGGAGGCCAGCGCCAGTTTTCTGCATCACAGAACACGTCACTGTGGACACAAACCCACAGTTAGTTCTCTGAACTGGTCTGTTCCCAGCTCGAGCTGCTGGTAGAGGCCGCACCGATGTATTTGTAGGGTCTGCCCAGTTTGACGAGCTGAGTGAGGCAGCGCTCCACGATGCCGGCGGTCCATTTGTTCACATGAGTCTGGCTGTAGTCGTCTCCTCCCAGCACGCCCTCGATGCCCTGACACAAACACAGGGTGTGATCAGTCATGTGGGAGTCAGGGGGCTGCGGCGCTCCCGGAGAGGAAACAACTCATGAGGAGCTCAGTGTGTCCACACCTTCCCAAGACAGATCAAAGATCAGAAAACCCAAGAACGGTGTCCAAAATCTTTAGTTTTTCATGTAAAATGTGAATTTATCAGAGATGAATTTAAAGAAAAATCTCAAAAAGCCTTTTTAGCAAAGCGAGAAACAGTGGAAACAGAACTGAATTTAATCTCTGCTCTGAAATTCAGGAGAAAGAGAAATCAAATTCTCCAACATTCAATGTAACTTTCGAAGCATATTTGAGTCTTCTGACGAAAGCTTTTCATTGTTTAAAGTTTAAAAAGAAGCTTTTCAAGGTTCCCATGAACCGGAAACTGTTAGAAATCGACAGCTTTTCTTGTGGAACCCCCGTTTGAAAAATCAAAGCAGAAAAACACGCCTTTGATTGCAGCGACAGAAAGTACAAGCAGGAGAAATGAACTGATTTCTGATTTTCTGCTCCCTTAAAAGAACTGTGTTCGACAGAGATTTAAACCTTAAATCAGCTTTTAATGATAAATGCAGCAAAAAATGATTTCAAAGAAAGCAAAACTATTGAGGGTAATTTTGGTTTTAAAGCAATGTTCGACCAGTTTGTCAGTCTGCTGACTAAAGTAAATAAAATGAATCAGAAACGTTAAGATGCTGAGAAAATAAAACAGGTTTAACTAAACACAAACAGAAACAAACTGACTGCATCAAACAGGAAACATTACTTTCTTTTTTCTATTTTAAGCCTTTGATGCGTGTATTTTAGACGTGAACTCAGCATAAAAGTAATTTTCTCTAATATTTCACATGATAATGTCGATAAAACGGTGAAACAAGAAGCTTCCGAGGCTGTTTCTGACCAGACTAATGGAAATAAAGCGTTTTTACCTCTTTGACGACGGTCTCCGCCTCCTCTGAGTTAAATGAACCCTGGAAAACATCACAGATGATCAACAGCAGGTAAACTGGTCTAAACTGACAGGCAACAGCTGGAAAACAAAATTATTCCCATTAAAAACCGCTGGGAGCTCAGCCTGGGAGCGGTTATGTTAGCCAGTTAGCTTCCAGCTAACTTCTCCTTTCTAACCTCCGCAAACCAAAGTAAACTATCGGCTCAGACACCAACCTCGCTGCCGTTCTGATACTCTTCCATTCCGGCGAGCTGACCCCGCTCCAGGCCGCTTTTTGACTCCGTTTACTGGAAGAAAACTTGAAGACGAACCGGTTTACTGCGAGGAAAAAGCGGAGTCAGGTCCTGACTTCCTGACAACTGGGGGAGCGAGGAGGAGCTGCTGCCACCTGCTGGTGGCTCCGAGGAACAACAACAACAACAACAACAACAACAACATATCAAATTAAACATAATTTTTTTTACTTCATGTTTTATATTTACTTTCCAATACAAATGTAAGAATTTTAATAGCAGTTGCATTAAATTAATTTAGAAATAAATATTTCTGCCTTATCTTTTTGCTCATCTTTCTTTATAGTCTGACCTCAACATGTTTCTGTAGTTCTCTCAATTTTTCACATTGTGTTTTAATATTTTAAATATTTATAGAATATCATCAAGATGCATCAATAAAATCTAATTGCATAGCAAAATATTTTTTTTAAAAACCCTACAAATAATTCTAATACTACATATTTTAGCATTAAAATAAAATTCATCTGGAAAAACTAAAAACATTGAATATATTTTTACATCCAACAAAATAAAGTGGAACAAATCAATTATTCAAAATCCAAGGGAATGAGTTGTGTAGAAAAAAAAAATAATTTAATAAAAATATAAAATCTAGAATTAAAAACTAAGATTTAATAAAACCAAAATCTAAAACTAAAAGTAAACTACACTTTTTTGCGTTTTTGTCGTTTCTGTAAATAAAATAACATTTTGTGAAATAAAATAAAAATCTGTATAGTTAATTACTTAAATTATTACTCAATTCTAATCTAACCGTGAACAAATGTTATGGTTTATCTGATATTTTTTCATTTCCCATCAACTATTTTACTGTGAATAAAAACAGAAAATGTTCCTTAAGTTCCAGCAGGATAAAGAATAACATCTCAGTCTATTTCAAATTCAATTGTGTCTAAAGTAAATTTAAAGCATTTAGATCAGTCTGTCTTCTCAACCATGTCTTTAACTTTTACGTTTTCTTTTCAATAAACATCCAATAATTAGACAGAAAAGTGTTGATGATGTTCTGAGGAGTAAAAACAAACACATTCAGCTTTGTAGCAAAACTCTTTACTGTCAATAGAAAAAATGAGATTAAAACATGTCAGGATATAAAACTGGGTCCAGAGTCAAAGTGCAAAATGTGCTTCAGGATCAGGTCACAATAAATAGGCTCTCTCTCACACACACACACACACACACACACACAGCTGCTGAGAGGAAAATATCACATCTTTCAGTTAAAAAGTAAAGCAAATAGCTGCTCTGTCTGATTTCCAGGAAGTTTAAAGGAATATTCCACCCTTTATCCGATCATTCCCTTGGATGCTGCAGGAGCCCTGACGACAGGCGTCCTCCTCACTTGGAGGACCACATGTCCGGTCATCAGGACCAGTGCTGACATGGACCTGACTGAAAGCAGGTTTATTAGAAACGTGATTCTGTTATGTTTAACAAACATGATTTTCTCTTGATTCAAACACTGAATCTAAACTATAAACTGAATAAGACTAAAAAACACAAGTTTATAGATGAACTGGTTAAATGTCTGGATGTCACCTAAATAACCTGTATATTACAAATATATTATGAGCAACAAAACCTGGAGGTACAGGATACATTGTACATTAAGGAGAAATGGCAGAAGGAAGGCTATTATGAGATTCATATTGATGGCTGGTTGGATATTTTAAATTATTGTTGGAAATGTACATCTTCACTGACATGGATACAGACCTGCCCACAGCCATCACCATCTACAATAACGCTTTAATTAAATGACTTACAACATTTAATTTCCCTTTGGGATCGATGAAGTGTTTTTGAACTAAATTTCAATAAGATATCAACACGAGACGACGGGATAAATGTGATTTAAGATAATCTTCAGGTGGAGGATCTTACATTTACTGTTGTCCCGGGCCCATTTGCACTATCAGCTTATGAACTGTGTAGAAGACCGTTTTCAAAATACAGCCTAAGCCTAATATTTATTGTCACATAAAACTGGGGCTGTGCGATATGGCTTAAAAATAAAATCCCAGATTTTTTTCATACCAGATCTGATTTTAATCAGATTTGGGTTTTTTCGCTTTCTTTTCTTAAAAATAAATTACAAATGACAGAAAACATTTTTAAAAAGTGGTAAGTCCTGAAGTGTCGAATGACTAAAACATTCACCACCATGCAGCGGTCCTCAAATCCAGGCCTCGAGGTTCGGTGTCCCTGGTCCAACACGCCCGAATCACCTCCTCAGTAAGCGGTCAAGTTCTCCAGAGTCCTGCGAATGACCTCATTATTCACAACATCTATCTGCAGATAACAGATTTCATTTTGATTGTATCTTTTTTGATTTGTTGAATATTTTTGTGATTATTTGATTTTTATTTTAATTAGTCCTTTTGGTTTATTTTATTTTTCAGTTAATTTACTATTTTTTATGCTATTTTTTTTCTAATTGCTTAATTGTGGTTTCATATTTTCTTTGTTTTTTTAATCTCATAAAATTACTCACATTTTTTTGGTTTTATTCTTCTCTTTTTAGCCCTATTTTAGCCTATTTTGTGTTTTATTTTTCACTCTGTTTCTTCAAATTATGTTGATGTTCCCTTTTTATTTTATTATTTTTGTTTTGGTGATTTTTCTCTTTTTTATTCAATTTTACTTATTTTTATTCTGGTAATTCTGTTTTAATGATTTTTTTTTTTATTTTTTTTTTTTTAGCCTCTCATTTAGTAAATGCCCACCAGATTAGTTTTAGGGGGAATATTCCTTTAAAGAGTGACCTGAAGCCTGGATTTAAATGCATCACAAGGCTGCTAAAGTTCATAAGCTGAAGAGTTTCTCTGAGTAGATGTTCAAATGATCCTGAGTTGAGCAGAAATGTCTCCTTTAGAGGAGCTTCAGTGAGATCAGCGCTGCCATCAGCAGAGGTCTGGTTTCCTCCTTCCAGACTCCTCTCACTGAGCCGGGTCAGTGTTTGGCTTTAAAGCTCATGTCAGGACATCGGTTCTGGAGATCTGTGGTGAGGAGCTCGACAAACAGACCTACAGCTCTGCTTCTCTCCTCTGGGAGGCGCCGCTGCTACCAGGCTGAGATGTTTCCAGAAGCCGATTGTTTCCTGGGACTAAAGCAGGCTGCAGGCTCCGGAGCGAGGCCCCCCCAGGACAGCTCTGTCCCCCTCTGCTGAGGGGACATCCGTCTGCTTGGACCTGGATGAGGACAGCCGTCTGAAAAGAGACAGCTGAGGACAAGGAACAGTGAAAGTCTGCCCGACTGCTCTACAGGTAAGATTTAGGTGTTCAGGTCAGCGTACCTTCTTGCTGGAGCCTGATTGGCTGTCGGAGCGGACATCTGCTTCCCCATTGGCTGCTTTGGTTTCATTTCCTGTCTTTTGTCCACTTGAGGTGTTGCTCTGCTCTCTGACCTCGGCTGCTGTTGACATCAGACATTCAGGTTAGGAATATTCAGGAAGTGTGGCTCCTTCTGACATTCTGCTGATTAAAACTGAACCTCCGTCACCTTCCTGCTCTCTGCCAGGTTCAGACTCTGCTTTCAGCTTCAGGGACCAGAAAGCAACAGGTTACGGCCAGGAACACTCAATTTTCACAGATTAATGGACAACGGCATATTTACTGGACTCTCTGCTGAGGAGGACGTCTCAGTCTTCTCTTCCTCTGCTTCACCAGCTTTGTCCTCCTCATCCTTTTCATCATCTGTTTCCAACACATCCTGATGTCCACAAAAGACAAAAAAACACATTTAATTTGGTTTTGTTTTGTTTTTGTTTTTTTTGTTTTTTTTAAAAAGGAGCTTCTCGAAGGTCTGGCAGCAGAGGGAAGGGAGGAAACTCAATCTATGGCTACATAAGCAGAGAAAACACAGAACTGGGGATGAAGGTAGGTGACCAGTACAGAAACTACACCACAAGAGGAAGAAAAGTGGTCAAACCTGATTCTGAATCCTCACCTCTGGAAGTGAAAACATTAGGGGCTCTAAACGGTATCCCTGAGGTGCTCCAAACGGTATCCCTGAGGTGCTCCATGAAGATTAGAATATCCAACTCACTAATAAACCCAGTCAAAATGACTTTCTGATATGTAAAGGTCTGAAATCAGAGTGCAACAAGTTAAAGAGAAAAATATCTGATGAAACTGGCCTGTTTCTGGGATCACCCGACAGCCTGGAGTCACTTTTAAAGATTAAATCAATAATTCATCACTAAAGAATAACAACAAACTGGGTCTAAATCTTACTTTTAACACAATTATCTAAAACTGTGATTCAATCTGAATTTATAAGCCCTAACTAATGGTAACTAATCTTGGTGTACCACAAGGACACTGTTCAGGCTCACTGACCTTTTCAGTCAAAGCTCCAAACTTTTCACAGATCAGAAAGTTGGATTTTATAGTCTTCATGTAGCAGCACAGGGAGGCTGTTTAGAACCACTAATAACACTAAAAGTATTTATTGTGAGCTAAAAACGGTAAAAAGAAAGTGAACATAAATAGAAGTCCTCTGTCTCATGTGTCTCATTTTCTCGTAGTAAAGAAAAGCGAAGAAAACAGAGTAAAATTAGGATTAAATGAAAACAATTGTTCGCTATTCAAAATCTACACTCAGTACCTATTTAAAAGACGTATTTAATGTCCTAAGGTGCAAATACTTATTTCTTTTAAAGGGGCCTGTCAAATAGACAATTCTCCCTTATTGGCACCCTTGGTGAAAATGTATAAAAATCTTAAAATAAATACATTTTTTGTTGTAGCAGCAAAATTTACTACCTCATAAATCTATAATAATTTAGAAAATCAAGAGCAGTTATTCAGTGGATGAAAAGATGATGTTAAGACATTGTTTATTACAAAATCCCTGGTCGAGGGATTAATAAACAATCCTTTGTTTTCATGGGGTATAAATACGACGGGACAGATCCTGATTTTGTTCAGCCGCACTTCAACATAGGAAAGACTAGAAAACATTGTGTACATCTCTACAGTCAGATGGATGACCACCTATGATTATCTCTAGAGAGGCAGTGGGGACACCAAGTCTCCATGACGACCATTAGACGCCATCTACATACCAACTGCTTGCTCGGGAGGCTCTTCTGTCCTACCATCACAAACACAAACATGCAACTTTGTCTGTAGCTGTGAGCCAAAAATAAAGGATGAATATTTGATAGAGGACCTGATGCAAACGTTAAGTACAGTGGAGGATCTGTGATGCTGTGGGCCTGTTTCTCCTCCACAGACTCTGATAGTCTTGTTGGGTTTAGATTTTTCTACAAATATTCAGTGTGGGATCAGGCTACTGCAATAAAAGGCGAACGTATTTAACCTCCTAGATGTGTTTTCCTGAGGAGCCAATGGAAAGCCAGGCCCCTAATTATAGCAGCGGGGCTGGTATGACATCCTGGCAAAGGTGCCAGAAATACCAGGAGGAACTCAGGTCAGAGCTCAATATTTAGAAAGAGCCCAAGAGACTCAAACAAACATGAAAAATGACTTTAGATTGGATCAAATGACATTTATGCAGAAAGTGCAGTTCAGGTTTAACAGTTTGGCTGCATGTGGTTGAGTTGATTCAAGTTTTCACTCTTTAGACATAAATGAAGCACAATGTTCAGTCCTTCCTACACAGTTACAGCTTTAAATATCATTTTATTCCTGTTTTCTCAGTATCCAAACAGTTTAAAAAGACAAGAACTCAACAATGTATGACAAACACTTTGAGGAATAGAAAGTTGTGCATCAATAACTCCAGTTACAAGAAAAATGAAAAAGTCAGCAAGGGACAAACATGGGAACAAAGCAAAATACAAAAAAATAAAGAAAAACATCACACAGCAGGCCTGGAATGCAAAACTAAACAGAAACAAGTTATGAGAGGAACATGAAGATGGATGCAAAAGGCACAGTGGATAAAGTTAGAGCAGCTGATCCACGACTGGACAAACAGCTGATCCTCAGATATTATCCTCATAAACTGGAGTCATGCACCCAAAAAAATCCCTCTAGAAGACACCAGGAGTCCTTGAGAAGTTATTTAAAAAGCAGGAGAGACAAACACACAGTAGTCGTAAAAGATCACCAACAAACCACACTGGTTAATAAAAAAAAAGAAAAATATGGAGCAAAACGTAAACATCAAGCTATAAAATATGATTTTAAGTAAGGATGAGAAACACTGAGAAATCAGACATGTTTATGTCAATATTTTTCAAACGTAAACCATTGAGGTAAAAAATGACCACAGGGTTTGTACTTTCTCAGAACCAACAGGTTACTTTTACAAACAGGGTTGTATTATGAGGGAACTTGTCTCCTCATACCTCGCAAGTTTCAGAAAATACCCTTTAAGACAGTCTGTAAACTCTGAAAGAGTTCAAGAAAGTAACTCCTAAGCTCTAGAAAGTAACTCGTAAGATCCAGAAAGTAACTCCTAAGTTCCTGTAAGTAAACTATAAACTCAGATTTCTTGAGGAGTAAAAAATTAAGTACATTTGATCAAAAATAAATGCAAGAAACACAAAGAACTTGTTAAACACCTTCCAGAAATCTGAAGTAGTCTCTATGCAACCAAACGCTTAATAAAAAGGTGCAGATGAAGCTTCAGCGAGTTCCTGATGGTCCAATGGGAGCAGCTCATGGCTGCTGCGAATTCCTGATGGTCCAATGGGAGCAGCTCATGGCTGCTGCGAGTTCCTGATGGTCCTATGGGAGCAGCTCATGGCTGCTGTGAGTTCCTGATGGTCCAATGGGAGCAGCTCATGGCTGCTGCGAGTTCCTGATGGTCCAATGGGAGCAGCTCATGGCCGCTGCGAGTTCCTGATGGTCCAATGGGAGCAGCTCATGGCTGCTGCGAGTTCCTGATGGTCCAATGGGAGCAGCTCATGGCTGCTGCGAGTTCCTGATGGTCCAATGGGAGCAGCTCATGGCTTCTGCGAGTTGCTAATGGTCCAATGGGAGCAGCTCATGGCTTCTGCGAGTTCCTGATGGTCCAATGGGAGCAGCTCATGGCCGCTGCGAGTTCCTGATGGTCCAATGGGAGCAGCTCATGGCCGCTGCGAGTTCCTGATGGTCCAATGGGAGCAGCTCATGGCTGCTGCGAGTTCCTGATGGTCCAATGGAAGCAGCTCATGGCTGCTGCGAGTTCCTGATGGTCCTATGGGAGCAGCTCATGGCTTCTGCGAGTTCCTGATGGTCCAATGGGAGCAGCTCATGGCTGCTGCGAGTTCCTGATGGTCCAATGGGAGCAGCTCATGGCTGCTGCGAGTTCCTGATGGTCTTATGGGAGCAGCTCATGGCTGCTGCGAGTTCCTGATGGTCCTATGGGAGCAGCTCATGGCTTCTGCGAGTTCCTGATGGTCCAATGGGAGCAGCTCATGGCTGCTGCGAGTTCCTGATGGTCCTATGGGAGCAGCTCATGGCTGCTGCGAGTTCCTGATGGTCCAATGGGAGCAGCTCATGGCTGCTGCGAGTTCCTGATGGTCCAATGGGAGCAGCTCATGGCTGCTGCTCTTTCTGCCGCTCCTCTGATGGTTGCAGCCTCAGAGGAAACAGCTTCAGCCACCAGGGGTTTCAGAAGGAGGAAGAACAAACCTTCAGGTTTCCTTGGAAACCAAGTTCTGGTTCTGGACGGATGTTATTTCAAGCTGAGGTATTCAGGTAAAACATCATCCCAGAACTCCTCTTCCTCACCCGCTGAAGGACCTCTTCCTCCTCCCCGTCTTCGTCTGCCTCCAGCTGCAGCTTTGCTGCTTTGCTGCTTTTTCACTGAAGCCTTCTTCTTCAGAACCTCCTCCTCTTCCTCTTCTGCCTCCTCTTCTTCATCTTTGTTGTCACTTTCTTTCTCCTCTTCTTCACCATCTTCATCCTCAGTCTCATCACTTTTCTGTTCCTCTTCCTCACTTTCTTTCACTTCTTCATCTTCCTCCTCTTGTTCTTCACTTTCTTCCTCTTCTTCATCCTCCTTTTCTTCCTCTTCCTCCTCATTTTCATCCTTGTCTTCATCCTCCTCTTTATCCTCATTTTCTTCTTCGTCTTCATCCTCCTCTTGTTCTTCACTTTCTTCCTCTTCTTCATCCTCCTCTTCTTCCTCTTCCTCCTCATTTTCATCCTTGTCTTCATCCTCCTCTTTATCCTCATTTTCTTCTTCGTCTTCATCCTCCTCTTTATCCTCATTTTCTTCTTCGTCTTCATCCTCCTCTTTATCCTCATTTTCCTCCTCCTCCTCTTCTTTGAATTCACTCTCTTCCTCTTCTTCAACCTCATTTTCTTCACTTTCTTCCTCCTCTTCAGCTTCTTCCTCCTCCTCTTTGCTTTCACCCTCTTCCTCTTCACTTTCTTCCTCATGATTCTCTTCAGTTTCCTCCTCTTCCTCCGTCTCCTCATCCTCACTTTCAGCACTCTTCTTTCTTTCTTCCTCCTCTTCCTCACTCCCTTCTGTTTCCTCTGATGACTTCAAAGTGTCACTTTCATCCTCCTCTTCCTCACTCTCACTTTTTAAACTGCTTTCCTCCTCTTCATCGGTCGCTGCCCCTTTGCTCTGAGTCTCCTGACTCGACCCTTCCTCCTCCTCCTCCTCTATATCTCCTCCTTTGCTTCCTTTTTCTTCAGTCTCATTTTCACTCTCTGTGGCTCCACTTGTTTTCTCCTCCTCCTCTTCCTCAGTCTGAGACAGATCTCCTGATTGAAGAGCCTCGCTGTCTTTCTCTTCCTCTCCTCTTTTCTCCTCACTGACCTCCTCCTCTTGGCTTACATCTGGGCTGGTTCTCCATCCTTCCTCCTCTTCCTCTCCAGCTGGAGCAGATCCAGTCCCCTCCTCCTCCTCCTCCTCCTCTTCCTCCTGACCCTGCTGTGGACTCTCCGATGCAGGAATGAGGTTGATGCTGACGGCTGGTTTGCGGCTGAATTCCTGGGCAGAGCGGGATTCGGACTCTTCCCGATCACTTCCTGGTTTGGGAACACCGCGGCTGCTCTCCGATCGGGACGGGTTGCTGACTCGGCTCTGTTGGACTAAAACAGCGCCCCCTGCTGCCAGGGTGGCAGCCCCAGCGAGCAGACTCAGATCTGAAGACTTCCTCTGTGCTTCAGCTTCTTTCCTGTTTCTCTTGTTTTTGGACTTTTTGGATAAATCTGGGTTCTGTTTGGATCTGGAAGCTTGTTTCTCTTCAGTGATTGGCTGAGAGCTGTCTGTGCTCAGGCTAAAGCTCTGTGAGTCTGTTAGGGAACCAGCTGCTGGTCTCCCTTTAACTCCAGGAGCTTTGGACTCTCTTCCAGTGAAACCGGATTCAGAACCTATCCGTCCAGGTTCTGGATGCTGTTTCCAGTCTGGTGCTGGTTTCTGGCTCTTCCCAGTCAGCTGGGTTCTGGACCCTGCCCTTCTGACTTCATCTACACTCTGAGCTTTGTTTTTATCCGTTCTCCTCCTCTCCTCCACAGTCAGCAGGAGGTTCTCTTTGTTCTGACCCGTCTTCTTCTGCCTCTGGGTGGACGGATGGCGAGCGCCGCCGCCCCTCAGGAGCTGGGTGGGTAACGCCCGGCGAGACGAAAGCTTTCTCTCCTTTCTCTGGCTCTGCTCTCTGACTGGCTGAGCATGCTTACCCTTCCTCTATCCCAGCACAGACAGCAGGAAGAGAACGGACAAGAGGCATGCATTAGAGGAGAGAAGGACCATGCAGCAAACAGAGCCAAACATGATGGAAACCCGTCGGGCTGCAGCAGGAGGTTGGTTCTGGTCCCTTCAACGTCTTTATTCTAATCAAAATGCAGGAAATAGAAGCTATTGCTCTGATTTCATCACCGTTCTGATACCTTAGAGCTGATAAAAAGCAGGAAACCAGAAACAAGCTCAGAAAGCAGCCTGACGAAGGACAGATGAGGAGAATGATAGAAGAAGCTCCTGAAGACCCGAGGAGGCTGAAGCGGACTTACCTTCTGCAGAGGAGACAGAGTGAGCGTTTTATCACTGGGATCCATCTTCATCACGTGCGTCTGTTCGTACAAAGAAACATGAGGAGGAGGATCCACACTGCTCCACATCAGGAGGAATCCAGAGATTTCTCACCATGTTCAGGAAGTCTGTGGTTTCTCCCAGACCTCTAACGCTGTCGGTGTCCGTCAGGCCCTCCACAGCGCTGTCGGCCCCGCCCCCCGTCTGCTCTGAGGAAAACCACACAACTCAGCAGCGTCCAACACAACAAGCCTCATTTAATCAGGACCAATATAGAAAAAGCTATTTGAATTATTAAATATATGAAATCAAATTGGATTTTTTTTTTAACTTGCGTAAATATATTTACACATGCTATAATTTAAATTAATGAAAAAGACAGAAACAAAACACAGACAGAAAGAGAAGAGAAATAGATAAATAACTGAATTACAACATCAAATATTATAATTCAGTATTTTAAAATGATGTAGTGCACAACAACAAATTTTAAAAAGTATTAAATTATAAGACAAATAGAAAAAAATAACTCTGAGGTTTTAAATTCATTCAAATAAATGCAAAGAAAGCTAAAATACTTCACTGAAAAATAAGCCGAATTAAGAAAGTAAAAATGTACATTTTAGGGTAAGCCAGAATAGATATTTAAAGAATGACATTCAATTTAATGTGGTACATATTCAGAAAAATTCTTACATTGAAAAAACTAAATAATAAATGCAAAAGAGTTAAAATATTGAACTGAATTAAACAAAAAAGAACTGAATAAAAGGCGTTAAAAAAAACTAATAAAAATCTCTTTTTTAAATAAACTAAAAGCTGGTCAATCACTTTTAACCTACTTTGGGTGGATCATGAAAAGAAAAAAGAAAAAAAAGGATGAAAGTGATTTTGAAAAAGAGAAAATCTTATTTTATGAACTCATTAAACATATATATTTTATAAAATGATAAGTATTTTCTCAATAAAACAGCCAGGGTGAATAGCGAAGTTATGCTGGCAGCAGCCTTTGAGGTAGGTACCCTGATGGATGGAGTCTGTGGCGCCCTGCTGCTGGGTCCCGTTCAGAACCTTCGTGTGGCCCGGCTCAGGTGGAGGCAGTCTGGGGGGGGCGGTCCGACCGGAGACAGGAAGAGGCGGCTGAAGGAACCCAGGAGTCACGGCGGGCAGCGTGCGACCCGTGGTTCCGAACTGGTCTGGAGATCGTTCCTGGAGGCCATAAATGAGGTTCTCTCAGTGGGCGCTTGGTTCTGGATTCATTTGGACCCGTTTCCAGCCTCAGAACTCACCCGTTCTCTCCGGCGGACCCGGGCAGAGAGGCTCCGCTGCAGAGCGGAGGAGTCGGCCGTGTCCCCCAGCAGCTCCACGTAGGGCTTCTCCAGGATGTCCTCGGTTACGTCGTCGTCCTCCAGAGTGACGTCGGAGGAGCAGGGGTCTCTGGGCCGAGCCAGAACCACCATGTGGCAGCCTCCACACGCCGCCTGGACGGGAAGGGAGGGGGCGCAGGCGAGTCAGCACGGCTGCTGCATGAGGAACAGCTGAACAGAGAGCAAAACTCACGGCCTGGACGCTGTACTTCAGGAAGCGGGGACACAGGGTGGGTTTAAACTGGTTGGTGAAGTTTTCCTCCCCCAGGCCCAGTTTCCCGTGCCGGCCGTCTCCGAACGTGTACAGCAGCCCCCCCTCTGAGAAAAGAGACACGTGTTCAGTCCTCAGCGCGTCGGTTCTGGTCAGGCAGAGGAGGACAGACCCGGCGGCGTTCACCTGTGACCACAGCCGTGTGGTTCTCCCCACAGGACACCCGGCACACCCGGCCCTTCCTGAAATGCTCGAGCGGTCGGGGCAGCCGCGACTCGAAGATGAACGTCCCGTGGCCGAGCTGACCGAACTGGCCGAGGCCGAACGAGTAGACGTCGTCGTCTGGAGGCCGGAAGGCACAGAGAATCAGCCGAACACTAAACATGAGTCACAGAGGCAGCAACGCTCGCTCTCTGGCACTTTTCTAATGAGGTCGTCTAAAAAGATGGGTCACAATACACACACATATTTCATTCATGGGGAAAAAAACTCTAAAATGAAATAAAAATGTAATATAATCAGGAGAAAAATTGAATACAATATAAAGTGATAAAATATCTAAAAAAAAAAAAAAAGAAAGAAAAGAATTGCCAGCACAGTTATATTTTATGAAATAAAAAAAACTATGAATAATAAAAATAAAATTAGTTTACTAATAAAAACTAAAATGTAAAACAAAATTATTTTATTAATTAAAATTTTTAAATATAAAATAAAATAATACTATTAAATTAAAATAAGAAAACTCAAATAATAATAAAACAGGACAAGATGAAATATAGACATTAGATAAAAATAAACAAAATAAAACATTTATTTCTAATTTTCAGGTTCATTTCCAGAATCAAACATTTATTCTGTTTAAACAATTTACTTGGTGTTTTTCTGCAGGATGGAGTTAAAGACCAATTCCCATCAAACACACATATCTCTGCTCTTAAATCCCATTTCTCCCAGTAGGTGTTGCTGTTGTGGCCCACCTGTTAGGGCCACCGTGTGTCCTCCACCACAGGCCACCTGCTTCACCGGGTCCGTGATGCTCTTCACCCGCTGGGGGACTCGGTGTCCAGACAGCTGCTCCGTGCCCAGACCCAGCTTCCCGCTGTCCCGCTCCCCGAACGTGTACAGAGCTCCGTCCGCTGCCACAAGCACAACACGGACACACATCATCCAGCGTCTGCACTGGAGGATTGGAGGGCCTCCGTTTGCATTCATAAGTTCTGGTCTCGTCCTCACCCGTCACCAGCGCTGAGTGGTAATATCCACAGGACACCCAGCTGACAGGACGACCCACGCTGACCTCCTGCGGCGAGGACGCCTGGCTCCTCTTCCCCAGCCCGATCTGACCCTCCGTGTTCTCGCCCCACATGAACAGCTTCCCGCTCGCTGCAAACATTCAACCGTTTCAGACTGTTTCTATGGAGACGCTGCAAACAGGACTGATTGATTCGTTGATTAGCTTCACACTGGGTGTTTATTTACAAAAGAAATGTTCAAATTAAAAAATTTATCAACACTTTTGTTGAGAATTACAGTCATTCTGGGTTTAATCTAATTGTAAAATACAGTATTTAAAACTTTATAAAAGGAAACATTAACAAGATGAATATAGTGCATGAAATTCATTTAGTGACAAATATTAAGGATTTATTCACAAAGATGGAAATACAAAAATAACATAGTAAAAAGCATATTTAAATAGATTTTATTTATTTGAATCCCAAATCGTATCACTATGACAAATAACACTTTTTCTGTTAATCTTTAAATAAACTATTTCTAAAACTACAATATATAAAAAAAACCCTCTAACTTTTCCCATTTATTTTTAAAATGTCAATTTTTATTATATTGTATATTTGTTTAAAATAAAAAAGGAATAAACAAACATTTAAACCCAAAATATTTTAAATAGTTTAAAATATTTAACTTTTTAAATATTTATTTCAATTATTATTCAAAATATTTTTAAAAATTCCCATTTCAAAACTTTAACACTTCAAAATTTGAATTCAGTAACGTTTTACAAATTTAAAAATACTAAAATCTAAAAATGGGACATTTAAAATTTTTAAAATATTGTATTATTATTACGATATTATTAAAAATTAAAAGGTTTAAGTTTTAAAATAGTTTTAAAAAATTTAATATTTTTCTGATTAAAAACAAAGAAGCAGTTGTTAAACTATATTTTAAAATTATTATTCCTTATAACTAAGCATTATTAGTATTTATCATATTATTATTTTAAATTTAAAAGATTTTTTCCATTTAAAACATATCAGAAAAAAATTGAGCAGAATAAATTTAAAATTAAATGTTTTATGAATTTTAAAGAATTAATAAAATGTTAAATTTTGAAGATGTGAGTAAACGACAGTCCCATGGCGCCTCCAAACGGAGCAGCAGACCTGTCAGAGCAGCTGAGGTGTTGGACCCCGCAGCAAGCATCCTGACTGGTCCCTGCGACTCGAAGAACTTGATTCTCTGGAAGGTGGTCCGCTCCTCGCAGTCGCCAAGTCCCAGCTGCCCTTCGCCGTTCCCACCGCAGGCGTACACGTGTCCCCGCTCTGAAAGACACACACCCAAAGTGAACCAGCCCAACTTTAACCTGGGGACAGAACTCTGATTTCGGATCAGAAACCCACCGGTGCTGATCAGGGTGTGGTTCCGTCCGCACGCCACCAGCTGGACCTTTTCAGACTTCAGAGCTGGAAACAAGAGAAGATGACTCGTTAGGTTTCCTCCAGACTCGTTTATTTTCTCTGTCTTCGTGTGTCTGATTGTCTTCGGTGATGGCGCCCAGTCTCTCACTGGGAGCGTCATGTGGAAAACCAAGGCTACCTTTGACACAGGTGGGTTTCTGCACCGTCTGCTTGGAGCCCAGACCCAGCTGACCCCAGTTGTTGCTGCCAAACATGAAGAGCTTCCTGTTTTCTGAGGAGACAAGCAGAGCAGCTCAGGTGAAACACCACACTTCCAGCAGCGGACTCCATCTGAACCGTCTCCATATGAAGTGTTTCCCAAATGAAGAGAGGGTCTCTACCTGTGATTAAGGCGGTGTGTTCGTCTCCACAGGCGATCATCTGAGGAACGTCATTTTTCAGCCAGAACTTACTGGGAATGTTGTCGGCAAACTTGCTTTTTCCAAAGGTGAAAACTGCTCCTGATTCTGCAGGAACAGAAAACCAGATCAGATCCTGAACTAAGAAACAACGAAGGAGCTTCATCTGCTCTCTACACAGCAGAAGGAGCCTCCTTTAACACCTTTAGACTCATAGATGCAGTCCTTCAACGCTCCTTTAATGTCTTTGGATGGATGGATGGATGGATGGATGATACTGGACCAACAGATGGATGCTACAGGGTCTTAGAATCTATTGGCAACACTTCCCAGCTCTTACTTTTAGCCTAAACTGGTTCCAACTGGTCGAGTGTAACTGAGCTGAGCTCCTAGCTGAGGACCATCATCACCAACCGCAGGTTTTCATATTTTAGGACTTTTAAAAGCAGTTTTAAATGGAAGCAAACAGGTGATATAGAGAAGAACATGTTCTGAGCTGTAAATCTAACAACCTCACGAAGAATAACACCCGGAGCCGACAGAGTTACTGGAGGTAAATTATCAATTTTAATGCTCTTTATTCGTTAGCCTGCGAGCTAATACAGAAGCTAATGTGGGGTCCTAACACAGCTAATTACCCGGATGTTACCATCTTACAGAATGCTACGTTAGCTTTCCAGAAACACACCGCTAATACGACACTGGTGACATTTATTTACCAGGCATTTCGTCTTCAGCCTCTTCCGCCATCTCTGCGCGACTTTAATCCGCTTTGCTTGGTGTTCGGGGCGTGTTGGGCGCTGTTCGCAACAGCGACAACCCGGAAGTAAACAAAACTTCTCCAAGGATACGAAGCTCTGAACTCTTAAAGGAACAGCGCACAGTTTAAAAGCTCTGGGTTTTTGTGACTTTGTCCACTTTTTTTCCTGTAGTTGCAGCTCAGTAACTTAGAGCATCATCAGATAATTTATTTTAGTAATTCGTTTCAAAAAAACAAAACTTGTAGATAATATGAAGGCGTTACACACCGTGGAAGTTATTCCAAGTATTTATTTTTCCTCAACTCTGATGATTATGGCTTAACAGCGTTTGAAAAGCTGAAACTGTGCCTCTCAAACAATTTCTGCAGTTTATAAGACAAATCATTTATTTTTTGTTAATACAGGGATTTTATATTCTGGCATGATCTTTCTCTATCCCTATTGTTGTTCACCTATTTTGTCCACAGTTTTTCCATCCACTCAACTTAAGTTACAAAAATCGAGATGTACGAACAGAACACACCTCCTACTGACAGAAAAAGGAGGCACCTTTGAGCAAAAAGAGTTATCAAAGCATTTCTTCTTGAATGTAGTCTGAGATTCTTGAACTGAAGTTGTAAAAACTGAGCTCGGGACATCACAGAAAACACTGAGCTTCTTTACAAATGATCTCTTTTAATTGAATACTTTTCATTTCTGCATCACAGAGAAGGTGGAGTAGATCCCCCAGTGATCACTGGTGAAGAGGCCACACCTGAGCTTCTCCAGCCCGATCAAAGCCATGCTCTGGGGGTCCAGCAGGAGGACGCCGTCCTGGGCGGCCCGTCGAAGGTACACCCGGTCGAAGCGGGAATACACTTGAACTGTATTTCCTTGTTGGTGTTTGCCTGGGTGTCCCATGTGTAGCGGCACTTCTCCGGCTCTCCCAGTTTCTCCCACAGGTCACAGACGTTGCTGGGAAGCCCCACTGTGGCCACCTGGAAGGGAACACCGGGCTGAAATCATCCTGAAACCAAGCAACAAGTGGCTCCAGGAGGAGATCTGAAGGAGGAATCAAACCTCGTAGTCTCTCAGGTTGGTGTCCCCTCCAAACAGAACCGTCACGTCATCTGGAGCCTTGCTCATCTTCTTCATCACGAGCCTCAGCTGCCTCATCCTCTCCTCAGAGTTGGCCTTACAGCTCTCAAAGTGGGACGTCATCAGGCACAGCTTCTGGCCTCTGAACAGCACCTGACTTAGAGACACATGAGACAACAGTCAGATTTTCAGAATAAAAGCATGGATCTCGGGATTTGGCTTTCTGTAGATGTGCAGGCACCTGAGCAACCAGCAGGTTTCTCATCATGTGGGAGTTTGGAAAGAAGAGAACTTGACTGTCCAGCAGCGTGAGTCGGGACTTCTTCAGCAGCATCATGGTGAAATAACCCTCCTGTCCACCTGCCGGCATCAGGAGACACAGCTTTGAAACACTCCAACACAAATCTGGAGGATCAGACGTTTCACAGAAAGCCTTCATAGGCTGGAGGACCTTCAGTGAAGGTGTAGGTGTCACCCAGACGTTGGTGCATGAAGCGCATGTAGGGCGGGACCATTTCCTGAAGGAGCACCACATCGGCGGAGTATCTGTGGAGAGAGCCGTTAAAAACACGTCTGAAAAGAACTTTGACCCAGAAAAAGACCGGAGGAGCTTCATCTCACAACATCAGATAGGAGCAGAGGCTTCTGGCTCTTTCTGGCTGCTCTTCTCCATCCAGTCCGTCGATGTTCCAGGTGATCAGCGACAGCTTCTCGTCCTCTTTGCTTCTTCCTGGTCCTTCACTGCAGAGAGCAGCATCATTCCAGGTTTATCCCAGATTAGAGTATATCATCGTTATATATTCAGTTATACTATCGTATGATTATTCATTTAGTCTCGTATGTTTATCAGTTGACTGATGCATTAATCTGAGATGAATCCTTCACCTTCCCAGGGAAGGACTGATAAATATAATAAAAAAAAATCACCAGAAGTTAATTTATTCCTCAGTGCTATGACTCATTTCAATCGATTTATGAATGATAAATGCTTAATTAACCAAACTAACAACAACTGTACTCTAGAATAGTGGCACTCATGGTGGTAGGATGTTGCAGACTTGGACAATCATTCCTCCTGGCTCTGGATGCTGTGGAGCTGGAATGATAGTTGCTCTTACTTTTTTACTTTCACTCAGTTGTTATGATGCATAACTGTGGCAACAAGGTATTGTTTTTACAACTGGGAGCAGCTGATTAGCATCTCAAAAAGCTCAACTAAAACCTGAACTACGACCCCAAATCCCAGAGGAGCTGAAAAGGATTCTGCTGGGATGCAGAGCAGGACCCAAGAGCAGAGAGAGGAGGAGGAAGTTCAAATCATCATAGGCAAGGATCAGATCCCCTACTCCAACATCTCTCTGGCATACAGCCAGACAAGATTTCAAGAGAAGCAGCAAAAGCAAATGAGGTGGATTAGCAGAGCTTGCCTACAACTGATGGTGTCATCCAGAATGTTACTGTGGAATATCGTCTCTGCTGCCTGGATATTGAGCTGTTAGCAGGACATGACAGTCATGAGACTGTAATACAGCAACAGTCTTCAGTCAGAGGCTTCTTCAGATTTGTTACAAGACTGACTGCTACTGGAGATCCTTTCTGCCCATAGCATCACCATCCACAAAGAGTCTTTGAAAATACTTGGATGAGTTATGACAATATTTAATTTCTGTTTGTATTTTATTTTACTATAAGGATTGACAACAAAGAACAATCTACTTCGAGAAGGAATAAAAGTGTGTCTGAAGTACTGGGAGAGCATTCAGTCTAATTATTCGACAGATTCTGGTCTAATAGCTTTCCAGACTTGATCAGACTTTTGTGAAAGCTTGAATGAAAAGATCTGTGGTTCATCTGACTGGGTCTAAAGTTCCCTCTTCCACTTCCGATCTCATCCAGTTCCAGATTAGGGGTTTATTGTAATTTACCCTGGATAAACATCCAGGTCCTCATCTGTCTCTCTGTCCAAGAAGCCTCGGCCCGTTGCCATTATGACCAGCCTGGGCTGCTCCGAGGAATGAGTGGAGGCAACAGAGCTCTATCCAATCAAAAGGCTGTTTGGATGAATCAGTCTGGACCAGATTTCAATCCAACAGCTGTTAAACCAAAAATGTTACTTTCTAGTTTGAGTCGTGGTGGTTTACAGAGAAAAAATCATCAGAAAAGATTCAACTATCTAACTTTCTCTAACCACACGGTCTCTCTATAACATTCTCTTTAGCTTTCAAAGCTTATCAGACCTTCTTAAGGTATCAGCCTAAAAAATGTCTATTCAATCTGAAAATCCTGGGAATAACCTGTGGGCAAAACGAAACTTAAAAATGTCACATTTCTGTGGAGAGCATAATACTACAGCAACAACAGAACTACAGCCAATGAGTGGATGAACTACCTGCTTTCTGATAGGACGGGTGTGCAGCCTGGGGTCTTCCTCTCTGGAGAGCTTTCTCCATCCATGTCAGCCCCAAAAGGTCCAAGTGAGTTCAAGTCAGGCTGCTGCACTTTCAGTGGTTCTCCCTGCAGAGTAACAGCTCACTCAGAGAGCACCTTGCCTGAGTTTCTGTTTGCCTGGAAAAAGTCACACGATCTCACTGGTGACAGGGTTGTATCTTGTCAAGTCTTGTTCCACATGTTTACAGCGTTTTAATCTTGTCTCTTTACCCTCACCATGTAAAGACTATCAGTCAAAATTCTGTTTATTATTATTTTTTGTCTAAGAAGGATGAGAGTCCATTGTTAGCCTTAACCCTGACTTTATGATAAAGCATACTTTTATGCATACATATTTATTTATTTAAATTAATCTTATTTATGAGGAGAAATCCATACTTTATACCAGCTGGTGGCGCTAAAGCCACAAGGTTATTAAGCGGAACCTTTGCAGTGGGTGTCAGTGTTTCATACCGATGTGGGAAAGTTGTCGACAATAACAACCGGGGCTGAAGAGATGTAGTTCTTTTAGAAACTTTGGTCATTTTTAGAGGAATACGCTTGTTTTATGTGTTTATAAATCTATACTAATGTGTTATTAGCGGTTTTAGCAGAATAAGTACTCAGATGTGTTTAATGGATTTCAAAAATAACAGCTAACATTAGCTCCTGCTCTACTTAAGGTAGGTTAATTTGGGGGATTTAAAGCTAAAAAATGTAATATTTTTTTATATATGCTTTTTTAAAGTGATGCCGAATTAAAGATAAGTATTCATTAATTTAGTTTAATTCAGTATAAAAGAGTTGATATTTTGGCTGTGCAAGTAAAACAATGAAAGTGTAAAAGTCGCGGATTTTTAAACGAAGCATGGTGGATCTATGTAACTCTTTCCCAGGATTTTTCCTTGAACCACTTACCTCTCCTTTGGGTGTCTCTGTGTGCATAAATGAGTCATAAAGTCACAGAAGTGGCATGTTTATTTTTTCAGCTCTAAATGAGTCAGCCTCTATCACACGATCCGTGTTTTTAACGAGACTTCCTTGACTTATTTTCCAGAAAACAGGAGCAGTTTCTGCGGTCTGCCTCCCCCTGCAGGGAGGCGGTGATGTGACCTGGCTCGACCTGATCTCAGACCAGCTTTGGAAACTAATTGCTCAGAGGTGAGGGGTTTCTAGGGGAAAAAAAGAAAATACAGGTTGGATTAAAAGTAAAACTGGCTTTAAGGTGAAGTTTTTTTTGTTTGTTTGTTTTTTTTTTTTTTATTTATTTATTAAAAAAAAAAAAAAAAAAAAAAAAAAAAAAAAAAAAAAAAAAAAAAAAAAAAAAAAAAAAAAAAAAAAAAAAAGCAAAGCAAAGCAAGCAGTAAGCGGCTGGGTAGCTCAATGGGTAAGTCACCCGACCTTCACCCGGGAGACTGGGGTTCGAATCCAGGCCGGGTCGCTTGGTTGAGATATCCAGTCCTTAGGCAAGATCCTTCGCGCTACTGCCTACCTCATGATGAGTGACAAAGGAATACACGCCATGCCGGCCCAGACGTCGCCCGGCCAAACAAGGTCTGCGTCAGGTGCTGGGGAACCAGGGCACCTTCACGAAAAATGGGTTACTGGAACAAGACGGAATTGGGCGAGAGGTGAAAACTTGGATCTGTTGGAATGCTACTACTCAAGTAACCCCTAGTCAGAGGGGTTACATGCAAAGAATGCAGGAGGAATGGTTACGTCGACATCCCCGTTCAACACTAACTGCCAAACAACTAGTAGCTCAGTGTTCCAACATCCGCAAACAGCAAATGCTGTCACAACTTGAGATAGACGAGGTACAACACAAATGCTACGGCAAGGGGGAGCCAGGACGCCAGGTCAGAGGGGAGTTAGCTTCAACTCCCCGCCCGGAGATTGGGTACGCAGCCCCAATAATGAACGAACCATCACAGCTGAACGAGGCAGCAACTGACCTGAGAGGTAGGATCATGGCCCAGGCAATCCCGATGCCAATTACAACGGCTGAGTGAAGTACCATCAGAAAGTCTCATTGAAGATGTGAATGCAGCATTGAGGACGATCCCTACCAACACCATAACGGAAACCAATGAGCTGGTGTACAACTCAGCATCAGTGATCCTTGAGATGGCTATAGGAGCAACCATGAGATTCAATACAAGCAAGCCCCAGTAACTATCACAGTGGCAGATGTCCAAGAAAGAGTCTCAGGTATGAAAAACTGGACAGCACCAGGTCCTGACATGATCCATGCCTACTGGCTAAAGAAACTGCCCTCCATGAGCGACTGGCAGCTCAAATGAACCAGCTGCTACAAAGTGGGACTCACCCTGAATGGTTAACTGAAGGGCGCACAATCCTGATCTGAAGGGCGCACAATCCTGATCCAGAAGGATCCCTCAAAGGGTTGAGATAGACGAGGTACAACAAAGGGTTCGGTCCCATCCAACTATCGGCCAATAACCTGTCTCTTTACAACATGGAAGCTCATGTCAGGCATCATAGCAGCTAAGATAAGTGGGCACATGGATAAATACATGAGTACAGCACAGAAGGGCATCGGCATAAATACCAGAGGAGTCAAACACCAACTCCTGGTAGACCAAACAGTCGCCCGAGACTGCAAAACCCGACACACCAACCTGTGCACGGCTTGGATTGATTACAAGAAAGCCTATGACTCAATGCCACACACTTGGATCATTGAATGCTTAGAGATGTACAACATCAACAGGACTCTAAGAGCCTCCTGGTAGACCAAACAGTCGCCCGAGACTGCAAAACCCGACACACCAACCTGTGCACGGCTTGGATTGATTACAAGAAAGCCTATGACTCAATGCCACACACTTGGATCATTGAATGCTTAGAGATGTACAACATCAACAGGACTCTAAGAGCCTTCGTTGCAGCTTCGATGGGGATGTGGAAAACCACCCTTGAAGCCAACTACAAGCCAATTGCACAAGTGTCCATCAAATGTGGCATATACCAAGGAGACGCTCTGTCCCCACTGCTGTTCTGCATAGGTCTGAACCCCCTCAGCCAAGTCATCAACAAGACTGGCTACGGATACCGACTCAAGAACGGAGCCACCATCAGTCACCTCCTCTACATGGATGACATCAAGCTGTACGCTAAGAGCAAACGAGACATCGACTCACTGATCCACACCACCAGGATCTACAGCACTGACATTGGGATGTCATTCGGACTAGAATGACATCTAGAGAAGTGTGGTCGGATGGTTACACAGAGAGGGAAGGTCATCCACACAGAAGGGGTCTCACTCCCAGAGGGAACAATAGCAGACACTGAGGACAGTTACAAGTACCTGGGAATACCACAAGCAAATGGCAGCCTCGATGAGGTCACAAGGAAAGGAGCCACAGCCAAATACCTCCAACGAGTAAGGCAAGTCCTGCGAAGCCAGCTCAATGGCAAGAACAAGATCCGTGCGATAAACAGCTATGCCTTGCCAGTAATCAGATACCCTGCAGGAATAATAAGCTGGCCAAAGGAAGAGATAAAGACCATGGATGTTAAAACTCGGAAACTACTAACCATGCATGGAGGGTTCCACCCTAAATCCAGCATCCTGAGACTATACGCGAGCCGTAAGGACGGAAGCAGAGGACTAGCGAGTGTGAGAGCCACTGACCAGGATGAAACATCCAAGATCCATAAATACATCGAGGTCAAAGCCTCAACCGACGATGTGCTCAGCGAATGTCTCAAACAATGGGGACCAGAGGATGAGGTGCTGGAGGAACCGTCATGGGAGGATAAGCCCCTACATGGGATGTACCACCGACAAATAACTGAAGTGGTTGATATCAGGAAATCCTACCAATGGCTGGAAAAAGCTGGACTCAAGGACAGCACAGAGGCACTCATCCTGGCTGCACAGGAACAGGCCCTAAGCACCAGAGCAATAGAGGCTCAGATCTACCACACCAGACAAGATCCAAGGTGTAGATTGTGCAAGGAGGCCCCTGAAACAGTCCAACACATAACAGCAGGGTGCAAGATGCTGGCAGGGAAAGCGTACATGGAACGTCATAACCAAGTGGCGGGCATAGTGTACAGAAACATCTGTGCAGGATATGGCCTGGAAGCCCCGAGATCAAAGTGGGGCACACCCCCAAAGGTGGTGGAGAATGACCGAGCTAAGATCCTGTGGGACTTCCAGATCCAGACAGACAAAATGGTAATGGCGAACCAACCGGACATCGTGGTGGTGGATAAACAACAGAGGAAAGCCGTTGTGGTGGATGTAGCAATACCAAGCGATTGCAACATCAGGAAAAAGGAACACGAGAAACTGGAGAAATACCAGGGCCTCAGAGAGGAACTGGAGAAGGCCTGGAAGGTGAAGACCACAGTGGTGCCTGTGGTCATCGGGGCCCTCGGGGCAGTCACCCCCAAGCTGGAGCAGTGGCTAAAACAGATCCCAGGAACAACATCAGACATCTCAGTCCAGAAATGCGCAGTTCTCGGCACAGCCAAGATACTACGCAGAACCCTCAAGCTCCCAGGCCTCTGGTAGAGGACCCGAGCTCAGAGGTTGAGACAGACCACCCGTGGAGGGTGAGAAGGGATTTTTTTTTTTTTTTTTTTTTTTTTTTTATATGTATGAGCTTCACAAGTTAGAATTGACTTTGGATTTTCTCTAATCTGCACAAGCTCAATATTATAGATGCACCTGCTCTAATATTTGGTTGTTTTTGCCCACAAAAGCTGGGTGTGTAGCAGGACACCAAACACCTGTCATAGTTCCCATCTTTATTTCTGTTTAGTGACGCTAACTTGTGCTCCCCCTCTTTAAGGTGTCTGCTGTGATGAATCCCAGAACTGGTCCTGCTGAGGACGTCCTCCTCCAGCAGCCATGGCTTCCTGTCACCATCGATGGCAGCCAGTTCCTGGTAAAGAGCTGGTTCGGAGAGACGGCGTACCGTATCCTGCTGACCGACATGCAGTGTGTGTGGGAGGAGAGGATGGATGCGGCGGCCATGGAGAGCCGAGCGCAGGTGCGTTGAACCGTAAAGCAGATAGTCGACCTCATCAGAACCTGCCTGATGAATCCAACTCTGCCGTTCCAGGAGCTGAACCGGCGTCTGCGAGCGTCAGTCAGAGCGTTCTTCTCCCACCTGTGTGAGGTGGCTCAACCCTGCCTGTCGGGAGGGGGCCGAACTGGTGACGAGGCTCAGGTCTCTGTAAGCCAACAGCAGGACGGAAACATTACCCTGAGGCTGAAGAGCGAGCTGGCGGGGTTGCCTTTCTACTGGGAGTTCCACTGCAAGCCCGCTCCTGTTGCTCTGGTGCGTCTCAGCACATCAGGACTCCTGGCTGCTGCTGTTCTGACATCTAAACACGTCTGTGCGTCTCAGGTGTGCGTTCAGCTGGTGCGCCCCCTGTTGGCGATGAGCTGCCTGCTGCAGAGGCAGGTGGAGGACCTGGGAGATCTGCTGGTCAGGAAAGACGAAGAGATTCAGGACTATCAGGAGAACGGAGCCACGCTCAGCAGAGGTGCGGAACCGAGGCGCAGAACGTGACAAGGCAGGAGTCGTTAGACATCGATTTAAATCCAGAAAAACTAACTGTGGCAGCATTCAGGCAGATTCCTGTTCTCACCAGCATTATTCCTCCGATGCATTCCCAGTTCTTTAAACCAGTCGATCACCAGAAACGCAGCAAGTCAAGCAGTTATTGTGCTAACCAAGGCAGAATGGGGTGAATGGGGGCAGCTAAAAGTCTCACTTTTCTCTACATATATCGAGACTTTAACTGCATCACTGTAACGTGACTCTAAAAACTGTTATTCTAATGATTAGGGCTGCAACTATCAATTATTTTAGTAATCTATTCTGACGATTAATCGGATTTTAAAAAATTAGCACATTCTGCAGGTTTTTCATTGAATCGCAAACTCATTCATGTAATATTAGAAATACATTAAAAAATGCAAATACTTCAATTCCTTCTTTAAATAACATTTTATTGCCTAAAAACGCAGTAACACAGCATTCCTTTACTGAACACTTGATCATTTGTAGCAATGGATGCATCTGCAGCTGAATAAATACTGCTAACGTCAGAAGCTCAGCCCTTTCTGCTTGACTTAACGTCAGTACAGTGTAGAGCTGATCTGGTGATTATTTTTTAGATTAATTGATTAATTTTTAAAATTAATCTAATTCTTTTTTGCAGAATTTGAAGCAGGCCAGGTGAAGCTTAAACTGCCACTCGAGGAGTTCTGGGTAGAGCAGATTTCCTCTTAAATGCGAAAAGTTTATATATTTTGCACAGTTTTGGCTCAATTACTGCTCTGATATGTTGGGTTTTTTCAGTAAATTTTTTTTTTTTGAGTCTGTATATTCTAGTTAACGATTAATCGGTTACTAAATCAGTTGATAATTTAAATAATCGGTTCATTAGGATGAATCAGATTAATCGTTTCAGCCTTATGAATGACACGATGTTGATCTGAGGCCACAACTAAAAGCAACAGGAGAAAACAGCATTTTCTTACCTGAAACTTTATGCTTACAAACAACACCCATGGTTGCTCCGCTGGTCTGGCAGCTGACTTTACTTCAGTTGTTGCCTCTTTCCCTTCATGGCTAAATGTTAGTTGTTTCACAGTCCTGGGGGGTAAAGGGTGTCCAAGAGAGAAACACTGTAATTGGTGAATGAGGAGAGCCCCGCCCCTTTTCCCAAAACTCAGTCTTTGAGTGAAGTAGGAGTGCTCCCCCCTCTGTTTTCTGCTTTTTCTTGATAAACAAAACAATCCAGTCACTGAAATATGATAAAATATGAACTTGAAGTTGGAGAAATTCACATAAATCCAACTATATGAAATTTTACAGCAACATTTAAAGGAATATGGCATCACCATCGATGAATACGTGATATAAATGAGCCGCAAAGCAAACAGCTGAGCAAAATATGCAAGTTACCTTTTTTGTTTTTGCATTAAAATCTGATCATTTCTGAAATTAATGAAATGTGGTGCGGCTGGTCTGATGAGTGGAGGCAGGGATGATTTAACTGTTGGTGATTCAGGTGTTTTTGATCACAGAGCGCCTGCAGACGGACGCTTTCGACAAGCAACCCTACACAGAGGACTTCATTCAGAAGGTAAGAGCTCAGCGACACAAACTGCTGCTTTTAGCCTCGAACCACACAATAAAATCGAAAGATCTGAAACATCAGCTGCTGTCAGCCAATCAGGACGAGTCTGAGTCCCTGAGTACGTGGTGTGGGTGTGTTTGCTCCGTCCAGGTGTGGAATTTCTCGTCTCTCTCTGTGCTGATCCCCGCCTGCGATATTTAATCTGAGATGCATCTGATTTCTGTGATGTCTTCACTGTAAGACCCCGTTGTGGTTTAACTGGTCAGAGCAGGGTGTCTGCTGGCAGACCCCAGCAGGGTGGGTCCCTGGCCGGCATTTCAGATCCCTCTGTTAAAGTCTTCATGGGAACTGCTCCCCAACTCCTTAGCCTACGTTCTTATTTCGCTAACAGCTCAGTTTTCTTCTTCCAAGTTAATTAAATAATTATGAAAGATATTTGGAGATGCATTAAATGAGAGAATACAGAAAATCTTGGAATTTATTTTCTAACAGTGTCCATTTTTACATTTTTCTTTAAAAAAAAAAAAAAGACAAAAACCTTGTAAGAAGGAAGATTATGATGCTCCATCATAGCCAGGCGACATTCAGCATCTGTCAGGTACTGTTGTGTGAAAACCAGCCCAGCCTGCGGTGGATCAGAGTCCTCTCTCTCTCTCTCGGGACCTTCCTCTCCGTTGCGTTGAAGCCACCCGCGAACCAAAGTCCAAACTGGAATAAAACGTGTCTGGGAAAAACGTCGCCGGGATGCGTCAAACGGAGGATCACACGCTGGATGGCGCCGAGTGTGTGTGTGAATCCGAGAGGCGTTTAGCGTGCGTGTGCTGTATTTATCTTTCAGGGTAGGGACAGCGCGTCAGTCAGCTTGCCCTAAGTGCATCCGCTTTGTGTTTGTGTCGCCGTCCGACTCCATCTCCATGGCAACAATCTCCACAGATCCTTCTGCTCATGCTCAGAACTTCTGTAGATTTTAGTCTTTTCTAAAAATAGACCTGAAAACCTAATAAAGCTGCTTGAACTCATTTTTCTCCTCATTAATCCTTTATTTGTAATCTGATTGGATCTCTGACGCCACCTTATTGCAGCTCTGGGAATAACCTGCATCAGAGCGTTTACATGCACTTTGTACCTCGATTAAAATAAATTACATTTAGTCAGTGTTTAGTAAAGTGTGGATTTCTCTTTTTAATTAAAAAAATAAAAATTCTTCATAAATGTTTAGTTTTCATTAAATGACCCCCACCCCATTTTTAAAATAAATTTGTAAATTTACACAGAAAATCTACTAGTTTTTTTTTTTTTGTTTTTTTTTTTTTTTTTTTTAATTTACACGTGGAGTTAAAAAACAGGAAAAAATTGTAGGATTTTTTTCAAACAGAATTTTTGAAATTATTAGTTAATCATTTTAATTATATAAAATAATTCTGAGCTGGATTCAGATAATCTGTTTTTTTTTTATAACATTAAGAAAATAAGTGCTGCTATGTTAAAAACAGAACTATTTCAAGATTTTTTTAGTTAGCTTCTTTATCTAAAACAAATTTAAAGATTTTATTAGATGGTTTGAAAATTGTTCCATATGTACATTTTTTGTAATTTGCAAAGAAAAATTTATTTTTCAAATTAAAGACGTTCCTAAAATGCGGGGGGGGGGGGGGTTTCCCCTCCAAATTGTGGATTTATTTATTTATTTTTTTAAATTTGCAAAGTAAATTTCCATAGTTTCAGTATTCTTAATCGTTATTTTTTTTTTAGGTTTTTAATTTAAAAATATATTCAGAATTAGTTTAAGAAAGAAAATCTGAAGTTTTTTTTTTTTTTCTTAATTTGTAGAGTTTTCTTACTTGTCTGTTGTGGATCGTTTTCTTTTTAATTTACAAAGAAAATTGTTAACCAGTTTAATATTTTGTTTGAGGGGAAAAAAATCCTGAGATTTTTTTTTTTTTTTTTTTTTTTTTTTTTTTTTTTTTTGTGGATTTTTGTTTGTTTTGAATTTGCAAAACACCAAACTTTAGTTGTTCAAAAATTCTTTTTATTATTTTGTGTAATTTTCTTTATTTTATGATAAAAATCCAAATTGTACTTTAACTTTTTATTTGATAAGTAAAGCAGGGTGAGAAATGCATTCATGGTTTGCAAAAATATTTTGAATGTGTGGAGTGTTTTCCATTTACAATAAAATCCATAAAAAGTAGATGATTGTCAGATTGTTAGTGTGTGTGGGAAGAGTTCTAGTTCATTTCGAATCCATTTTGCTCCCCATCATCTGCATTCCCTCCTAATGACGTAAAAGTGGCCATCAGCTCGGCTTCATCGCAGACAAAGATGAAGCCTGTTTAAACGTTCGTCTGCTCTTTAACATCAAAGTGCGTCTCAGAGATGGAGCTGCAGGAACGTCACGGCTTCAGTGTCTGACCTGTTCCTGTAAGACACCCAGCTTCAGTTTCAGCTGCAGTACTTTTCCCCTCAGAGTTGAACTTCTGTGACATTTTGTGTGCCAGCACGGAGCAAATATCGTCCCCAGAAATCTTCCGCCTCATCAACCGCCTCTTTTACCGGGAGTGTTTGTTCCCTTTGTGGCTTTCGTTTCCCACAGCGAGGGGAGCGAAGGGCGGACGGACAGCGAAAAAGAGTCGATGATGACAGGAGCTGCTGCTTTTATTTTCTACTGCAGCTTTCCCTGCGGAGCCCCTCCCCACCGGGTCACCACACAAACACCCCGCCCAGCTCAGGTCAACATTTACATGGGTGGAAATAGTCTGCGCTTCCCACTGACACACACACTTATTTACACACACTTGGATTGAAGTTGGGCACCAGCTAAAGCTGGCTGTGGAGCTGGAGGATAAAGAGAAAAATCAAATCCTTTCAGGATCAGATCAGCTTTGAGGACCTAAGTTTAGAGCAGGTGTTCTGGTGTCAGGACCGGGTTTTGGACCATGTAAGTGAGGCCAGGCTGATTTTAGTTGTGAGAATATTTGGAAATATCACAGTTTTAGACTTTGAAATGGTCTCAAAAGTATGTTTGATGGTTTGGGGAGCGCAGAGTCATGATTACTGACCAGACATCCTCACAAAGCACCACTTTTACCCTGAAAGAAGGCTGTTGAAATGGCCTTTTAAAAACAGACACCAAAACAAGGTAGTTACAGTCTTCCAAGATATCAGAAGTTTAAAGAGGACTTCCAGCGCTCTGCACAGTTGCATCCCACAAAACTTTAATGAAGGCACAAATGACATTACAGTGGACCTCCAGTATTTGCAAAACCCATGAATACTTGAAACTCCCTCTAAAAAACACTAATAACTGCCTATTTTAATAGTTAACACACCAAATATACCTTAATATGCATTAATACGCACAGTCGAAACCATCTGAGCGCTACCACAGAAGCCGACATCTACAATCTTCCTTATCTCCACTCTTGGGGGTTCAGCCAATCAGCAACAAGGAAAATAAGTGGTACTTCTGGATTGGTTGACAGCCAGTAGCGTGTCAAATAACATTGCGCCTAGATATTTCAGCTTCCCAGGCTGCATTTTCCGATATTTTCAATATGCTCTACGAAAAATCCTATGAAATATGCAAATTTTCCACAAATAATTTGTGGCTCCGTTCCACAGAAAAATCTACGACTGAGGGGTTCACTGTCCTGGCGTTTTTCTTGGTCTGCAGCACAGGCAGCATCCACAGCCAAGTATATTAGCACATCATCTTCGGAGCTAAAAATGGATACTCAAGCTCTCCAAAAAAATAATGCGTTGGACTAACTCGGTTAAACTGATGGTAGTTTTTCCATCCATAAGCTGGTTGAACATAATCCACATAAATCAGAACAAATCAATACAAGTGAGTCCACCAAACATTTCTTTTAGGTACCTTTTAAAACGAAAGAATCACATTCACAAAATTTGAATAATTTAGGTTGGCTGTAATTCAGTTGAGCTAATTTTGCTCGTATTGAATGAAATTATTTGTGTTCAACCAAGTTGCATAATTTCAGTCACAGAGAGACCAAACGAATTTGTTTGAGCGACTTGATTCTCACTAGAATTCGGAGCAGAAACATTGTTTCTTACGCTTTTGTGAATAAACATACATTTCACATTGTCAAAATAACAAAATCAAAGTGTCAACAAAAAATGTGCTTTCCAGCACTTACAAATAATCTCAACTCTAAGATGGATCCACCTTTGTATCTTTTCACATAACAGATCATAAATCCTCCCCTGAGTAAGAAGTTCTGACTTCAAACCAGCAATAAATCCTGACAGGACTTAGTTTCACCACTTGGTCAGTGCTCGTTATTGGGAGTTCGTTGAATAGTAAGAAAATCTGACCTTCCTTAACATGATGCTGCCACCACCATGCTAGACAGTAGAGTTTTCTTCATAATTCACAAAGAAGATTCAGAACCAGTTAAATGTTCAGACTGGAGTCATTTTGACCACTTTGTCCACTGGTGACCCAGTGTTCCCAGTGTAAATTCAGGGCTCTTGCAGTGAATATTGATAAATGTGTGACTGATCTGTCTGTGTGCACAGAAACTGCTTTTCATCTCTTTGTTTACAATGCATCAGAAAGGCACGTTAGCGCACCGTGTTGACGCGTGCCATGCGCTTGCAGCTCTTAACTGTCACCGTTTGGGAACGTCGCCCACTTCCTGTTTCTTTGGGCAGAGGCTTTGCGTCTCCATGGAAACCTGCTCGGCAGGATAACAGCATCTGACATTTTGTGGCCGCTCCTGACCAAAACACCTCACTAGAGGTTTACATGAATCACGTAATTGGGCAAAAATACTGTGGCTTCCAAATGTGGCATTCCTGACTCCAGATTTACTGGTTTTCTTCCTTCTGCTGCATGTTTTTCAAGGGAATGGCCCTAAAAGCAATAAATGAGAAACAATCATCTTTATAGTGTGGGGGTGTGCACCTATACATTCAATTAAAACAACAACTGGAAAAGTTTAAATCCTCCAACTATACCTTCTACTTTAGCTGAACATGGCTAAATTACGTTAATGTAATTTTTTAGACATGAGTCATGTTTGTAAGGAAAATTTGTGATAAATTAAGAAAAAAAAAATAGTTAAGCACTTTCTCAATTACTAAATTTGGCCTGTGCTGGTTGTTTTGACGATAGTAAGCCTTAAAGAATTTTAGGTTTCAGCTTATATGCAATTAAAGGTTTATTAAACACATTTGGTCATTTTGTGGATCTTTATTCCAGATTAAAACAGATTGAAGAACAATTCACGTAAATGTAAAAAACTGGAGTAAGTTCTCCAGTTTGTTTTAACGGCTGTACAGTCAGACACCTCCAAAAAGATTAGTTTCTCAAAATAAATGGTTTTTCAGATCGAGTAGAGCAGAAAGTTGCTGAATCTCTGCTTAATTTGCATTTCTGAAACCAAAACCAGCACAAATCCAATTCTGGAAAAGACCTAAGAACATTTGTGCAGACCAATCTGAGATGATGGATAGAAAACATGGATGGATAGAGACGGATAGAAACTGGAGAGCTGTGAGCCGAAACAGTGGAAAGGGTGATGAAATTCCTACTAGACGGTGAATCTACAGAGTGCAGGGGAAAGTTCAGGTTGGAAGACGTCAGCAGACACCAAACTAGAACCATGATTAACACCTTAAGACAAGAAAACACCCCCACACCATAAGACCACCAGCCTGAGCTGTTGATATACGGCAGGATGGATCCATCCTTTCAATCAGACTACCTGGGTGTTTCAGCTGAAATCAAGACTCATCCAACCAGATTCAACATTTTACCAGTAAGTTATTGTCCAGTGCTGGAGAGTCTGTGAGAATTTTAGCTGATCTCCATTTATCTGATCTTGGGTGGCAGAAGAAGCACTCACCAGCTGCGTTTCCTTTACAAAGGTGCGCAGATCTCACAATTGCGGTGTTTCCATTAAATAGGAAATGAAAAATCACATGTGAAGAAGCTCGTTCATGCGATGAGACATTAAAAACATGCCACCATGATCCTCCAGCTACTTCCTGTTGTCTTCGTGGTTTGCACCAGTGGCAACATCCGGTTGTTGATCATGTGACTCGTGTGATGCGAAAAAAGTGTTTCCATTGCAGTTTTGCGAAATAAACCAATTTCGATACGGCCGGAAAACCACCTCATCCTAGCGCCAAAACTTTTTCTTGAAAAAAAATACAGGATTTTTTTTTTAAATGGCGTGTTTACATTAGGCTAATTTATTTTCCTAATTTCAATTTGCGCAATTTCAAGGTTAATGGAAACACAGCTACTGAGATCTTCTGTTGCTGTAGCTCATCAGAGATGATGTTCTGCATACTTTGGTTATAACCAGTGGTTATTTGAGTTACCGTTGCCTTTTTATCCTCTCAGACCAGTCTGCCCATTCTCCTTTTACTCCTGACAAGACATTTCCGTCCACATGGCTGCTGCTCGATGGACATTTTCTCTTTTTTGAACTATTTTCTGTAAACCTGAGAAACGGTTGAAAATCTCAGGAGATCAGCAGTTTCTGAAATAGTCAGACCAGCCAATCAGGCACCAACAACCATCCCACATTCAGAGTCAATTAAATCTTCTAGGTTCTCCATTCTGATGCTTGGTTTGAATGTCAGAAGTCATCTTCACCAGGATTAAATGCCTGAGTGGATTGAGTTACTGCTATGCGGGTGGTTGAGCTGCTGTTTGTCTTAACAAGCACTTCAGCGGGCGTTCCTAGTGAAGTGTTCGGTCAGTTTATAAAGAAGAGTTAGAAAAGATGATATGGGGTTACATCGGTTGAAAGTGAGCAGGTTTGCTGATGATAGAATGATTTATTTTTAGAATGAAGATAAATCTATTCAGTGAGCAAAGAGCGTTCAAGTGTTTAACTTCAGGACAGAAGAACCTTCGTTCCTGAAGTCCTCGAACAATTTAAGCTTCTGTTTGAGATGTTTTAAGTTCACAATTTATTTTCCTCAACGTTAAGTGAGTCCAGACCTATTCCTATCTGCTACGTCTAAAAACAAAGATGCGCCACCAACTACAGCAGCGTCAGTAGATTTTATGGGATGTTTCACAAACTTGTTGAATAAAAATAGTTTTGTACTGTATCTGTGATTTGTTTGTCGACTGAACATCCTTTAATAGGTGAGATTGTAGTTTTTCACCAGGGGTTGGAGTGAAGGAAACAGTCTTCTTCAGTAAATCGCTCACAAACAGCAGCGACCGACTCCTTATCTCACCTGTGTGAGGAATTCATGGCTGACGTGGGAAGTGGGTGAAGCTGGAAGGAGCTGGGTTTTCATCTGAACTGGGAGTGCACACACTGGTGTGAAAACCATGGAGGTATTTAGCTGGAAGGCTTCAATGAAGGCCTGTCAGCTTATTTTCAAAGATAAATTTAGGCCATGACTGATGATTGTGTTGAAGCAGTTGGATCCTTTCTGTGGCCCTTTATAGTTTCTGTATCTATAAGTTGATAAACTACCTGTCCATGTTTGCTTTTGGCCTGTGCTCAACAATCCAGGACAGCGAGGACCTTCTTTAGTTTGACAGGTTTGCTTTGATTTATCAAGGGGTTTAATCCACATCAAGCTACCGGTCAATGAAACTGGGTCGAGACTGGGAGCAGAATGTCCTGCGACAGGTTGCTAATGTGACAGCTGGGACGCTGGCAGACCCCCAATGGACCAACGAGGTGCTGAAATCCAGGATTTGCTCTTGTTTTTAGAGGGCTATGATGCAGAAACAAACCAAAAAGATCAGATGTAAAACGTTTCTTCAAGTTTCAGGACATAATAAAACTGATCTGGACTCATCAGGTGTTAAATTTACTCAAATGTACCATTTCAGATCCTTCCTCTTCTTTTTACACAAAACCCATCTAAACTACAACTGTATTTCACTGTCCAGTAAAGAGAAGTGATAAAACAATTGATGTCATTACATTACAACCAAAATAATCAGTGATAATGGTTGGGATCTGATCTGGAGTCCAAAAGCACTTCAGTCTTTAATAGATTCTCGATGATACCTAGTTATACCTTCAATAATAAGATATCGTATTAAGTCATATACAATATTCAAGTTTTTCAAAAGATGTTGAACTTTATTCAACTGCAAGTTTACAAAACAGCCAAGTAAATTAGTGCTATAGAGCTTATTTGGATTTTTTTTTTTTTTTTTTTTTTTTTTTTTTTTTACAGGAAGCTAAGTGCATTAAACGGTTTCAAAGTTAGCTGAAATGCTACAGCGTTAAAAAAAAAATAAAAAAAAATAGCTCCACGATTAGTGGATCACTTCAAAAAACAAAGCAAGTCAGCAGTGACCTCAGAAGCAATTGATGCTTCCTATCAATGTAGTAAGGGAACAAGGATGTCTTGTTTTAAAGAGCTAGAGGGAAAAGCCTTTTCTCTCTCAAAAGAATACCCCAGTACGACTTAGGATAGCAGAGTTTCTTTCACTAAAGTTCTCAATGTTTTTTCACACCGCACACTAAGCAAAGTCTAGGTTTTGAGTGAAGCTCTGCAAGTCGTGTTTCACTAACCTTTGGGAGGGCCCCAGTTTTTGGAATAACAGCTGAATGTCCAAACCCGCTGTCCTGTCTGAAAGTGACCTTGTTGAGTTTTTGTCCTCTACAAACTTGAGGTTTTCCATATTGGTTCTTTCAAAAAATGTTAATCCTAAAATGATTTGAAAAATCTTCTGTTCTTCATAAGTGCAGATTTTATCTCAGTGGAAAGGTAGAAGTGATGCTTCAGGTGGAAATGATTTTATTTGCATGCTATGAGACTGAGCTGATTTCTAATAACCAACGAGGCTGATGGGCTTCTGAACATTGTCTTTTAAAGTAGCTGAAATCTGCTGCATCTCGTTTGTTTTCTCCTCACTGCAGCGTTGAGCTCGATAACGCTGTAACAACCATTACTAGTCAGGACCACCGGAGTCTCCATTTCACCAACTGAACTCTGTTTTGGTTCGTTTCTGTACGGGTTTTTAATATCTCTGCACAGCTGCTGATATCGATCCTGTAGAGTTTCCTGAGTTTCTGATTAATGAAATGGACCGGCGTTCTGCAGTTTGAGTCCAAACAAATCCAAATCGTCTTGCAAACAGTGACAGATCCTCCTTTTTCCTGAGTCTTGTGTCAGCTGCACAGTTTCTGGTTCTGGGCCTGTAATTAGGCCCTCTGTGGTCGCGGCCGCTCCCCGCCCTCTGGGCCCGGTCCCAGCCCGGACGGGCTGAGTACAGCGACCCTGAGACATCATGGGACGGTGAGCAACATGAGAGCGGCGGCACGTGAAGTTGCTCTGCGCGGCTGACCGTGGTCGCCACAAGGGAACTGTGATGTGATCAGGGTCCACGGCAGACCTGGCGACAGTGTGAAACCGGTGGCTGAGGCCGAGGCTGGAGACTTATGTAAAGCCCCGATACACACAGACACCTCAACTCTTTGATTTCTGACATTTCTTCAGATGACTCTGGTGTCTGCTCCAGTTTAACTACTATCAGCATCTCGTTTAGAGGCTATTCCTCCTCTTCTCGCTTGATAGAACCATCTAAACTACAAATGTCTTTCATTCTCTAATTAAAGGAAGGAGAAACAATGAATAGCATTACAATACCAATATTGACATTTTAAATGTTAGAAATTGTTAAATGCTAGGAAGTCTTTAAACTCAAATGAAAGGCAACATTTTTAAGGTGTTGGGTTCTGGTGTTTGCAAAATTCAAAAACGATGCAGATCCATCCTTAGCTCTGCAAAAACACTACAGATTTCACACCATCATTATGCATTTCACCAGCGACGCGTGCAGGTGTGTGGTAGCACAACGCCAGGCTGGAAAGACACCAACAATGACCTTAGAGAAGAAGCTGTTGCTGCCCGTGAATCTGGGAGGTTATGTCTGTTATTCTACGTCAAGAACAATTATTATCATGGGGAAAACATTCAAGTCTGCTACGAGTCATGCGAAACGTAGCGCTTCGTAGCTAAAACGTAGCTAAAATTATTTGCTGCCATAAATGAAGTCCTGTTTTGTAGAAACATTTTCCTGTTGTTGTGAGAAACTCATCAAGATTAAGGAAAGGGAGGTCTGTGTTTAACACATTAAAATTGGTTATGCCCTTAAACAGAGAGATGGCCTCCAGTCTCGCTTATACAACTAAAGGATGGGAAGAAGAATTTTATAACTTGAGGCCAAAACGATATAGAATAGAGAAAATAAGTATTTTTTTCCTTTCCAACCCCTCCACCACCATAAACAAGACAGAGTAGCAGTCAAAGGATGAACTGAGGAAAATACTTGATCTGCTCAAGGCTGGAGTGGGCTACAGGTACAGAGAAGGGAACATTTGTTAGTGTTAGCATTGGGAAATGGTAGAAATAAATAAATGTTAGTGGGGGAAAAAAAATCAGCCTCTCGTTCTACGCTTTGCTTCATCCAGAGGGTCTGGACCCTTGTCTCTTGGGAAAGGTTTGCTTCCTGGAGGCGTGGACTCTGTTTAGGTTTTAGAATGTACCCAGTCGCTAACGTTTGTCTGTCACGTATGTGACGCGCCAGTTCAACACTCTGAAGCTTAGCAGAAATTGCCTGCGTTGTAAACAACCATCCCCCAGAGACGTGGCGAACAACATGGCTGCTGATGTTAATTCAGTATTTGGAAGCGTGGTCAACACGGATTGAACAGCTTCGTTCACTTCCTCTGCTGCCATTGCTAAAACTACAGGCTGACTACATTTCTAAAACAGCACAGAAAATCAACATCTTCGTGTACAACTTCTCTTTCTGTTCGCTGATTTGCACGGTTGAATTTCTACCACAGGAATTGAGAAGCTTTTTGATGAACTGAAGGCAGGTGGGACCATAGTAACTAGCAAGACTAACACACACATCCTTTAATGGGCTGAGGTCGTCCAGACAGGTCTCACGTTATCTAATGAATGTGATTCAGAGATGACAGAAACTGAGATGAATGGAATCAACCTGACGAGTAAAACCCAACAGACATGCTCCAAACAATCAAACACAGTGGTGGAAGCATTATGCTTTGGAGCGGCTTTTCATGCAGAGTCTACAGGACGAGTTTAGCATTACTGTCACCCAATAAACAGAACCACAAACCATTAAAACTTTGGACCAGAACATTCTTCTTTCAAGTAGAACATTGAAGACTGGTCATGGTTATCCATTTTGACTAAACACGTCACCGAGGCAACAAATTAAGAATACCTGATGTTCAGGGGATGTCCTGGCCAGTTTGCAGTCCGCTGACAGACAGGAAGTCTCTGGAGAGAGCAGTCACTTCATCAGCTGCAGCACCCAAGAAACTATGCCCTCCCAGACTGAGGAAGATATTGGCACAAACCTTTCTGGAGTGGTGTAGTCTCAAATCTAATATTCATAAATAATATAGCAAAGGTTTTGTCAGATGGTTGTTAAATGTTACCCGCCGATCTTGTATCATCAGGTTTTCTGCGTAATCTCTAAAGACGTTGGGTTAAAACGTACTCGTTGGGTCAGAACGGGAAGCTGAGGTCACAATAAGCGAAAACAATGTTGAAAGGAAGGAGGGAGAGTAAATATGAGGTCAGAAGCGAGGATGAGGAGTGGGAGACTCTCTGGCTCCAGACCCCCCACTGAAAAAACAACAGCAGCTCATCTAAAATCAGACCTGTTTACCTCCTAATAATAGAGAAACACCAACAGGCTGCCAGCTCTTCCCCGTCCTCTCATCACCTTCCCCACACATGATGCTTTATTGTGGGCCTGCTTTGGAGGCGGGGCCACCAGGTGAGCTCCTCCTTCCTCCACCTCCGTTTGTTCTTGATGGACTTTGTTCTGTTATAGAAGCAGGGAGGACATTTCCAACGGGTTACACAGCTCGGCAGAATGAGTGTGAGTTTATTGACCTGCCGTAATCACCTTTTTATTCCCTCGTCTGGTGTTTCCTTTCTGGTCAGCTGCGGCTAACAGTCCTCTCGTCACCGTGTTCACTCTCTAGGTCCTCATTTCCAAAAATACAGCGAGGTATGGAAGCCTAGTTCTGCCAGAGGAGAAAGAGGATCTTTTATTCTACCCTGGCAATGATGTCCGTAGATTACCATTTAAATCTAAAGAGTTTCACATTGAGGTTGGAGGTCTCAGCTTTAGCTGGTTTAAAGCCACCTTTAGCAACAAATAACTAGGAAATATATTCAAAAATAAAAGCTGGTATACGGAGTAAAGTATTTTGTAATTAAGGGAATTTTTCCTTTTTGTGTCCAGCGGGAACAATAACATTGATCTGCTTGAGAGACCAATGAACTGAGTAATGTATACCTGCAAAATCCTGGATGAGAACGTCCTTCTCTTGGCCAGAACACTGAGCATGTCCCAAAACATCCCAACAAGGCAATGAAGGAGGGACTGAAGAAGAATCACGTTCAGGTCATGGAGTGTTCTCGCCAGTCTCCAAAGCATAAAGGCTCTCCTATACTTCACCCGAAGCAGACCAGTTCACACAAGGTTGTGGGACGTTCGTATGCACACACACCTTTCACACAGGGCACAGACTACCTGGGATGCCCCTCCCACTTCAGTGTAGGTCACACCGGGGTCCGCACTCCGTCCCTGAATTCTCCCTTTTGCTTTACCGAAATGGTCACGGAGAGAGTGCCACACCTTTCTGCTGCCTCTTCTGTGGACAGCGATGTTGCAGTTTCCATCCAGGAGTCTTTAGCCATTTGACAATCTTTGTAGGTATTTCATGAAGAATCGTACGTAATTCCTCATGTCTGATAAGTGCTTCTTTAAAGTATTCATGTTGCCTGCAAACACAAAAACCGGACAGTGGAAGCGGACTAGTTGAAACAAAACATCAACATTGTTGTCCGAGCGCATTTCTTCATAAAACGCACCATAAATTTCTGACCAGTCACACAATATCTTACACACAGGTCTATTGAAATAGTTCAACCCTGGCCTGGTGTCGAGAAGGGGAAGAAGATGCCTCTGTGTAATAAAGATGATGCAATTTTCATCACGCAACTATGACGACGAGATGATTTCAGCACTTGGCTCTAAGACTGTCTCTCTTGGCAGCTCAGAGCACGAAAGCCATGGATTTGCTACATATAACACCTTCGATTGACTTGGAAGTAACTTCTCAAAGATTACTGATAACCGGTAAACCTCTTTGCAGATGACACACGGCTGTGCATCTAACCTCTAAAATGTTCATGTCCAGTTTATTTTAGCAGATTTTTTTTGTTCATCTCATTGCTTTCACATCACAGCTACTATGTTGTGATGCAAAAATATTTTTCTGACCTGGTTTTAGTAAAAAGAATTCTGGAGGGACCCGAAGCTCTGACAGGTCAAGCAGCAGTCGCGAAACCTAAAGGGTTTGGAGCAGCACCAGTGTACCTCCATGCAGGTGGTGGACCCACTTGGAGAGGGCTTCCTAGTTTTTAAAGGAATGAGCCCAAGACAAGACCCAGGATCCAAACGTATCACCAGGTGCTTGACAGCTGATCCAGCTGACTGAATTACTTGGTTTATAAAGATCAGCAGACCTTCTGGCCTGTGAAGTCATTGGGATCCTCCGGAATGAGCCAAGTAGTGTCGCTGGGAAGGCAGTGTCTGGTTTCTGAGAACATTAGGAACCAAACTTTTACACAAGTCCAACTCATTGGCTCCTCCCCCTTCCTCTCTGTTGTGTTTGAGCTTTGCTTCCAAGCTGCTCAGGCTCCAAATTTTCCTCTATTTAAAGTACAAGGTACATCTTATTTTTACCACTTGTGGAAATACAATATTTAATATATGATAAGCTGGAGTGACTTCATTACCAGTGAGTCCAACACAATGAAATCTAGGTGAATGATTTTATTACAGAAACAGGAGCATCCCCTTAATGTGTTTGCTTTTGCATCTCCGACACTAAATATTGGTGAGATCGTTCGTGTCCTCTTCAAACCGAGCTAAAGGAGAGAGCTTTATATAATATAGGTGGCTAAAAATGGCAGCTATAAATAGGCCAGAAGCTTCAGGTAAATATCCTGTCAGTGGTACTAATTGGCTTCCGTACGGAGGTCGGAGGGGATTCAAACCATCAAATGTAGTGTTGATTTCATTGCTTCAGGGCAGCCGGATCCAACAAATTGAGCTCAGCATTTCACATGAAATGATATGAAGTGAGCTGGTGTGCAGCCAGAGACGAAGGGGGAGGGAAAAGGTGAATAAAGAGAGAATAAGGTGGGCTTTCTGCTGCTTTCTCTGCCCCCAGCACATTGGTTTCTCTGTCCCGAACCTCGCCAGAGCCGGCATTTATTTTTACGATATTTAAACAAACAAATAACAAAAATAAATCAATGAGAAACCTCGAAACTTGACCAAAGTGTGTTTAGGAGCCCCTCTGCCCTGTCAGCGAGGGGGAGACCACCAATTTCTCCCAGTCAATATTTGAGGAGCTAATTTGGAGAGTTTGTCTTCTCCTTTGCAAAAAAATAGAGGGATTTAGTGAATAGTGAGTGTTTTTCCTATCAGTCGTGCATTCGCATAATGTGGCAGGAGTTGACCTGTTGCCTTATCTGTCAGTTGTTGCTGCTCGCCCTGCCGCCTGTGGTCGGCTGTGCTAATAATCCAGCTGTGATTAGAGGCTTATCGCAGTGCCGGCACGCCCTGCATCACACCTCGGACATGTGACTCATGCCGCAGCGCCGTAAATGTAACCCGACTCAGATACCAAGGGTCGAGTCTTTCCAAGGATTTATGAGCTCTGATTCCAACCACACCAGGGCAGAAAATAAAGAGAAATATTACTGTGGACAAAAAATAAAACGTGGATATACATCTCTTCATACTGTAACAGAAATGTAAATGCCCAGCAGGTCTACATAGAAATAAAAATATACTTAGTAGAAATGGTTCCATGCAAAAAAATGTTTAAAAATAGTTCAGTCATTTAATTCAAAATATTCATTATGCACATAGTGATACATTTCAGCATTTGAAAACAAAATTCAGTTTCTTGAAAAATTAGAATATTACACTAGACTAATAAAAAATGCTGTTATGGTCTATTGAACCATGAGGAAGACTGTTGTCATCAACTCCCTCCACTAGAAGGGTTATCCACTTAAAGCTGCAGTAACTTTGCTCCGCCCCTGACCTAAAACAACCAATCAGAGCCAGGAGGAGGGGCTTAGCGCTGTCAATCACCCTCATGTACACGCTGCTAAATGTGCTGATGGTGGAGAAACAACTCACCGTTCCAGGCTCTGATTGGTTGTTTCTGACTGAGTGGATCTCTGCAGTTAGTACTGGGAGCACTGGGAGAAGGCAGAGGAGCTTGATTTTTTTCACAGATTGTCTTATATATTGTCACTAATTAATGATTTTAACAGCTATGTAAAAAATGTTTTTCATAAAAGTTACATACTGGAGCTTTAAGATCATTGCTGGAAAAGTTGGTTTGGCTGTTAATGGAAAGTTAAATAGAAGGAAAAAGTGTGATAGTAGATGGCGCACACGCATCATGGAACCATGAGAAAATTGTGATGGAAAGCCTGTTGGCATGAACTGCGACGAGAGTCAGAGCTTCAAGAGCCATGTCATGTGCTGGTGTTGGTCCTCAAACTGGCCTGACTGGAGCCCCATAGAGAATCGATGGGATATCGTCAAGATGAAGATGAGAAACCAGAACCAACAGTGCAGACCAGCTGAAGCTCACGATCAAAGCAAAACAAAATTTTCCTGAAACTTTAACACAAGATGAGATGAAGATAACAGCGTATGATGCAAACATCCATCACAACCAAGTCAGTTAGACAAACCTTCCTAATGGATTCTTTGGATCAGAACTCTGCTGTTTTGGGATGTCATGTTTGTGGTGGTGGGGGGGGGGTCATCAGGAGGGACTGCTCAACCAATCAGAGGTTGACTTGGTGTACCCTGAGAAGGGAACGCTTTTAGACTTTAGAAAGACCGAAAATGTCACCAAACTATCCCCAACACAGTCAGTAATCGCGATTTAAGGTGAGCAATAATAATGGATTATTTCAACCTTTGTGAATTAGAAAATTCAGATGGATCTTGACGTGAACTAACAGAATTGTTTTAGAGCTTAAGTAATAAGGTCGTATGCTTCCTATATTTTGGATAGCTGTTTTTTTTTTTTTTTTTTTTTATTCGACCTATGGCCCAGCAAGTGTTCATGTGAACTACTCTGTCATGTTTTGGTTTTATTCTATAGTGTTTTTTTTTTTTTTTTTTTACCTTAAAACATTGTGAACCAAACAGAGGAAATAAAAATTGGCTTTTTACAAATTTGTTTAATTTTCTACTGTTTCCAGTTATTGTTTTAATGCCTAAACCTGGTTTTTCTTGAAATGTGCAAGTTTACACAAAAATAACTGCAATTTCAGGAATTTCTATGAAGAATTTGTTTGAGAAAATTGTTTTTGGAGAATCAGGTGTGGTCGGTTTAATTCTATTTTTCAACTGCTCACATGTTTTATTTGGTACCAATTTATGATCAACTAATTTTTCCTTTGTGTCAATTGAAAGCTTAAAACTTGGCCCATAAAATCCTCAAACTTCAGGCTTTATATACTTGAAATTTCATGTTTTGTTGGAGCCACAGAAACATTTCTTCTTGTTCCTCCTCCCTTCAGACTCTTCCTCTGCTCTGGTCTGAACCTTCAGACGCTCTGGGCTTCAACGCCGACCTCCAGCAGCTGTACGCCACCATCGTCGCTCAGAGGGGCGCACAAAAGCGCAAACGTCCTGAAAAGACCGATGCTGAACTGGACCAGCCTTCGGCAGAACCGCCAGCCCAGACGTTAACTCCAGGTGAGTCTCAGCTCTGACGATGAGGCTGTGCTGGACCAGAACGTCCATCTGAAGCAGATGGAAATGAGTGGCTGAAGGAAAGCAGCAGGTGAAATTAGGCTGCGTTGATACAAAGTCTGTCAGTTTGCTGATGACCATGTGATTTTTTTACAAGGACAATGCACCAGTCCACCAGTTACAGACAGGTCTGCCCCAGTGGGATGGACCTCAAACAGCTCAGATCTCAATCCAACTGGAAATCTGAGGTAGAAACTGGGGAGACTGGTGCATGATAAGACTCCATCCTCCAAAACTGATCTCTCAGCTGCAACACAAGGTCTTTAGAACCTGACTGATGAAGAACATCTGTTATTATCAAGGTTCTCTCAGAATTCAGGCTGAGATTAAAACCAGATGAGCTGCAACAAAGTAAAGATCTGGATGTTTCTGATTCATTAATCCATCATTTATCTCAACGCTGAGTTTTTCCAGAATGGTTTTTGTCTTTTTGATGTAAAGAAAGGGTCGACCAGAGCCAGAACCATTTGTCTGGTCTGAGGTCAGTACTTCGGCTCTGTTCTTACTGAGCATGTGCAGACTACCTCTGCCGGGTCCAAACGGTCCTTTCTGGGGACAGAACAGTGCTTAGCTGTGAAGTAAAAGAAAAACAACTGTTTCAAACTTTATTGCAAATAAAAATCTGTATTCAACCCCTTTAACCCTGATACCTCTAAATAAATAAGAGGTGCACTGATTAAAGACTCTTCCTTTCTGATGTTTGGCTGTGTGCGTCCGTCAGACGTTGGATCTGTCGGAGATGACCCAAAGAATCAGAACTCCAGCGAGCAGGTTGAACCACCTGATGGCAGGAGCACCAGCAGGCCTGCAGCACAGACCAAGGTACAGCGACACACTCCCGCAGGTCCGGTTTTAAGGCTTTAACGACTGCTACAAGTCTGGCTTTTATGAAGGGGCGTCCTGTTTGCAGTTCAGCTGAGGACTGGTAGGGGGCAGAGTAAACATGTGGAAGAAGGTGGTCTCGTTTTCAGCCTGAATGAAAACACTGTGTGGAGATAATTCCCTGGATAAACTACTCTTTGGTGAAGCATGGTGACGGCAGCATCATGCTGTGGAGTTAGAGCTAAATCCAGGACAATGCTGGAGGAAAACCTGTTGGAGGGTGGAGAAGACCTGAGACTGGGGTGGAGGTTTACCTTCCAGCAGGAGAACCACCTTAAACATACATACAGTCAGAGATGTTATGGGATGGTTTAGATCAAAGCAGATTCATGTTGGAGTGGCCTAGTCAAAGTCCAGACCTATATCTAACTGAGAATCTGAGGCAAGACTTGAAAACTGATGTTCACAGATGTTCTGAGTTTGAGCCGTTTGGAGCTAAATGTCTGCAGATGATCAATGCTGACTGAATAAAACGGCAGGCCACACTTTTCAGATTTTCATTTAGTAGAAACAAAACTGAAAACCACGCGTCACTCTTTCATTTATCATCGTGCGTTACTTCGTGTTGGTTTTCCAGATAAAATCCCCAAAAACGCGTTGATGTTCGTGGTTGGATCAGAACAAAATCTAAGAGTTATTAAAATCCTGTCCAGTTAAAACCCACAGAAATGTTCCTGCTGCTGTTGATAACGGAGATTTCACGTCATGATTTCACAGGACAAAGTTAGATGGTGGATTTAAGATGTTTCTTTTCCCTCCAGCAGCCTGCACTCGGCACGACTCGTCCTGTGGAGCGACCGACCTCCAAACCAAAGAAGAAGAAAGCGGGGCTGTTCAGATGAAGCAGAAACCAGTTCACTCAGAGAGCCTCCTGCTGTTTCCAACGCCGATGGAGAGTTTTAGAGCCAGACACTGAACCGGGTTTTAGATGACGTTTGATCAGCTGTTCGGATTTGTCTATTTTTACTGTTTTAACTTTCTGTCAAATAAACGTGGAGTGAAACATTGAAATGTGTCGTTGCTCTTCTCTTCTCTTGCATCATTTGCTCCCCCAGTTCTGACTCGGACACAATGAGCCGCTCTCCTCTTCCTCAGAGAACACTGAGATGTTGACTCAAGGTGTTGCAGCAAAGCGGGAATGCCATTGAAGTCTTCATTAGAGGCGGCACTGTTTGCCCCGTCGGCTCCCAAGCCCTTTAAGTGTCTCCAGGCTGCAGACGTCCTGAGAAAAGCTGGAATTCCATGAAACTCTCAGCTCTCACTCAGATTCATCTCTAGAAATATTTAACCTGGTTTCAATGCTGCTTTATTTCAAGGCAGCATTTAACTACTAGATTTTAAATGCATGTAAAGGCCATGAAAGACAGTTTTTGATTGATGATATGGCTCTCTGCTCAGGGCGTCGCTCCATTGGAGAGGCTGGCGCTGAATTAAAAGGTTAATTTGTTGTTTTTGACTCGAAAACATTTCTACATCAACACCTGGAATACTTAGGCTCTTTTTTTGTTTTTTTGGTTTTTTTAGGGGTGTCCCAAATACTTATTTTTTTATTAATGTGTTTTGAAATCATTGTACTTTACATAAAACTCATAGGTGCAAATTAGGTTAGTTAATATTTGGAGAATTTTATGAATATGAATATACTCAAGTATTTGAAAATGAACAAGTCATAGTATGTCTTTAGGAAGGACGCGGAGGGGACGTATTAAACCTACCATGCATCAGTTCATAGCTGCTGATGGAGAGGACTACCTACTAATGTACTGTAATGTGGATTAGTAGAATCGTTTTTCCTTGGTGGATCGGGCACCGAAACTGGCTCCAGCCCAGGGGCCCACATCCTTGTGAATCCGGCCCTGCTTAGACTGATCCAACTTGGTCTTTATTAATTCTTCTAACTTTGTCCCTTTCAGACCCAGTCAGATTGAAATAAAGGTAGAAACGGCAACATGAAGACATATATAATAGTATAGTCTGTGTTCAAGTTATCTCTGATTATGGATTATCTAGTTATTTACTTACTTATTAATTGTGTGCGTTTCCTGATGCCACTCTGAGAAGAAACACCTGACTCAGGGTCCAACAGGCCAGTGCCATCCCGATGGGAGGAGAGGACCCAGCAGAGGGCAGGTCCAGCAGGGCGCGGTCCTCCTCCTCATCTGTCCTGCAGCGGGATCTCTTCCATTCCCACTCAGCTGCCAGCAGCGCTGCGCCACAGCGGCGCACCGAGACGCAACAAACCGCTGCGGGACATCCTGCCGGCCCACGCAGCGGCGCGCCTCCGCGTCTGTCTCTCAGCTCGGACACAGAGGGCCAGCTTTGAACCTGCCTGCCAAAATAAACTCCTCTCACCTATTTATGCGCCCCAGCCTCCGCGCACCGCGGCAGCTCCTCTCCAGCGGCGCTTTGGACACTTTTACGCGCGGGGGATGGTCACTGGTGGGGACTCTGCCATGAGTCCTGCTCCACCTTCTCCAGTTTAAGATCACAAAGGGGAGCCCACCTGACGTAAAGGGGACACTTTCACGCATCTTTGGGGGAATGCAGCTCCCCACGCTGGTGACGTGCCTGGCCGGGTGCGCCTTCCTCCTGTCGCCGCTCAGCGAGGCCTGCGGGCCGGGGAAGGGCCACGGCCGGAGGCGGGCCCCTCGGAAGCTGGTGCCCCTCATCTTAAAGCAGTTCAGCCCCAACGTGGCCGAGCAAACGCTGGGGGCCAGCGGGAAGTTCGAGGGGAAGATCACCCGGAACTCCGAGCGCTTCAAGGAGCTCATCCCCAACTACAACCCAGACATCATCTTCAAGGATGAGGAGAACACAGGTGCAGACCGCCTGATGACGCAGGTAACGCGCTGCACTTTGTCCGCTCTTATCTGGAGCACGTTTCCCTTCTAACTGCAGCGCAAACACATCCGAGGTTTAATGTGTAGAGATTGTTTTAAATGCATGAGTAACTTTAGGCCTGGTTAAAGTCGAGTTTTCCCAAACATGATCCTTGGTTTACAAAAGCAGCCTGTCTGCGCAGCTCCTTCTGCAGCTGCCTGCGGCTTGTTGACACAGCGGAGCCTGACTGAGGTGACCAGCCCGAGTCCAGGCAGCTTCGCTGCGGCCAGCTCGTGCGTAAAAGAGGGCGACCCCTTCTAAAAATGTCCGCACAGCAGCCGCTCTTAATTAAAACACTCTGCCCTCTGTTTCACAGCAGCTTCTTTTGGTGGAAAAACAGCCAAAAGTCGTATTTGGTTAGAGCCCGGGTCACGCGTGTCCCCATATTTACCGCTTTTAGCCCCCACTGGCCACAGTTAACAGTCGCCTTTTGGACTGTCAGAAATTTTTATGACGTCTGCATTGATGTGGCCCCGCGTGGAATTTATTGGGCTCCCAATTTCCCCTGGAATAGAGTATTTATATCTGCTTTCTGTGACCGCGGGCTTCCTCCCGAGCGGCGGCGTGGATGTCCACAAACCCACGTGGGGAAGGCAAGCACGCTCGCGTTCGGAGCTGTCAAACGGGAGCGCGCACCGCAGAAAAACACCGATTCTCCTGCAAAAATCCACCTGAAATCCTGCAGGATTTACTCATGTGATTTAATCCGAGTTTGGTCATTTCTGTGTTGTATTTTTCTCTTAAAGTTCTCAGTGTCACTTTTGAAACGTATTTAACTTGCAATAAAAGTGAGATCAATGTTATTTATTTGTGTTCAATAATGAGTTGGGCGCATTTTCTTGCAGCGCGCAGACCTGCTCACAATTTATGGGCTCCAAGCCGCAGGAGACAGCCTCCTGTTTGTCCTTTACTTTTCCCTGTGACTTTTTGGTTTGTTTTCGCAGCGCTCATGTGTGAAAATAGCCCTCTTTACTTGTGTTGAAGCCTTAATTATGCGGATTTTTTTTTTAAACCCCTGCCACCATACTTTAGTTTTTATCCGCTTTTCCTGGGCGCTCCTGTGCTGCACACAGGCGCGCCTGTTCGGGGGGAAGCCACACTGTAAAAAGTGGCACCTTTTGTGTTTAATTAGTCGTTCTTCTATAGCTTTTTATTATATTTGTAACGTGCATGCAAAGCGAAATAAAAAGCAAAACTTTCTCTTAAATAAAAATATCCGTTCGCTTCTATTCTGAGAAAAGTTTCGAAGGAAAGCGCGTTATTCCTTAATATTCAATAATATTGCAGATTATTTCCAGGAAAACCTTAAATATTTTAATATAAATGATACAGAAATTATTTCTATATATTTGCTCCATTTATGCGAAGGAAAACGGCTCATTTCAGCGCTCAGATGGACTCTTTTTGCAGCGCAAAGGTGCGCACAGGCGCACGTTGTCAGCCGGCGCTCAGTGTTTGTGCAGCCAGCGGTTTAGTGCCGCGACCGCCGCGACAGAAACCCCCGTCGCTCCGTGTATACCTTGAAAGGAAAACCAACAACATGTATCGTCTGATTTATGAAGTCCAGCTCGTTGCGCTGACCGCAGAAAATCCACACTGAACTCCGTGAAAAGGCATCTGTGGCCAGCGAGCCCAGAGCTATTCTTATCCCAGGCAGCATGGAAAAAGACATTTATAGGGTTTAATCCCAGTCTGCAGGCCTGATAGAGCGAGGTTCATTCACTGAGGGGCGCTTTCACAGGGAACAAACCTGATTTATCCGCACTGCACAACTAATATTCGGGTTTTTATTAACAGAAATGCTTTAAGATTTTACCGTTTAAAAACTTGATTAAGTGGATGCTGCGACATGCGGGTTGGATCGGAAACGCCTCTTCCCTGTAAGTGTCAAAACGTTCATTAGACTAGAGCTCTTAAATGACATTTTAGAAACATTTGTTACGAAAGAAATGAGACAAAAATTCTACTGGGGGTATATGTGGTCAATAAAAACTCTCTAAACCGAAACTGTTTAAATCAGTCAAGACAGTCAGTCAATTGATGCACCAACTGTTCCGTTTCATCTCCTTTTTAGTTCGTATTTTAAACATCTAAGTTTGATTTTAAGAAAATTAAATAAAATATCCGATCAAGTTTGCTCTAAAGTAGTGATCTAATTTTCCTAAAACTATTTTTTTTTTTTTTTTTTTTTTTTTTTTTTTTCAGCTGTGCGTTTAAGATGATGTTTCCCCAGATTCATCAGTGTGTTGAATCAGGGCTGGCTCAAGGTTGTAAGGGGCCTTAATTAGACCTGGGGCCCCCTTCCTATTAAGACCACCACATAAAAACAGCGTTTTTTATGCAGATGTGATGGAATCTGGAAGAGGGAAGAGTTAAATTGCTTGTTGAGCTGTATTTTTGTGAACAAACCAAGCTCAAACACAAAGAAAAGATTAAACTGGTAGCATCAGATTGTTACTATGGTAACACAAAAATAAAACAATGAATACTTTTACAAAATAAACTTGCCAATTCCTTTAGGTTTAAAATTTAAATCAATAAATCAAAAATATTTTTAATTCTATGGTTTGTGTTAAGATTGAAGTATTTATGGGAGCCCCCTGAAAGCAGTGGGTCAAAAAAAAAAAAAAAAAAAATTCTGCACCACAACAAAGCAGGTGTGATGTGAAATCATTGAGGTGAGTAAACGCTGAAACTGGCAGTTTAAAAAAAAGTTGCATCCGTTTGCTGAATAGCAAAGCAAAACAAAAAAAATTGTGCGGAAATAAACTGCATGTAAACATTTCAGAGGTTAATGTACAGCAGTGTATCATCTGCAAAGGAGTTTACCAGTTATCAGAAACTCCTTTTAGAAGATGCCTTAGAGTCAAAACCTAGACGGGTTCATCGTTAGTGGAAGGTATTATATGTCGAGAATCTGAGCTGCCAAGACAAGAGAGACAGTCTCACAGCCAAACTGGCAAGCAGGTGTGAAGTGGGAGGTGGCACAAGCTACGCTCTGCCTGCTTCAGTTACTTAATTGTTGATTTGTAAGGAGTGGCACCAGAGGGCATAAGTGTCAGGCAGTCAACAGAGTGTCCTACAGTTGGGCAAAGCAGGAAGTGACATCAGCAGACACAGAAGATGCCTCGTAGAAGCAGTATCACTTTTGGATGGAGTTTGAAAGGGCTCACATTGGGGGTTGTGGTTTTGTGCATTCACTCTTTATGTATAGATGTTTTCATGAATTTATGAAATTAATCTTTGCTCAGGGCTGTTTATTTAAAGCCTATGACCTTAAAAGTTGAGTATGAAATGTAAAAACTGACAGAAACAAAATGATTATTGGGTTTGAAGATTTGATGAATTCTCAGTTTTCTTGTTATGGAATCCAGTTATGTGGAGCTTTGAGATCAACTAAGATTGTGAAGATCTAACATAATAATCTGCAGGGCTTCTTTGAATAAGTTTAAGACAGAAAGCGTTCAGTGGAGTTTCTCAACAGACCGTCTGACCCCCTATTTGCTCACCCTGTCCAGACTCAAGGCTTAGAGGGACACAGCCTCAGGACCAACCAACCCATCTAACCTCACGGTCCCCCCTTACCCCCCCATCTATCCGTAACAGCCTCCCCGCTCCCCTCACCACAGAGAGTAAACACCATGCTGACCCGGGACAGCAGGGGTGCATTGTGGGAAGGCTGGGGCCACCAGTAAGGTGGGGGTAGTGGGGAGTCTATCGCTGCAGGTTGAATGGGTCTTTGTGAAGCTCCGTGTTTTTCTGAATGGTTCTCAAGTTGTGCAACAGAAGAAGAGAGCAGGAGCTAAAAACTCTGAATTATGAGGATTTAAATGAACAGAAGCAAAGTGACTTTTAAAGGAATATTAAACTATTTGTTGTAGTAATGGTGGATGTATGTACGGAATTATTTAAGAGGAAATTAGAAGAACAATATGGAGTATTTATAAAAATCTAAATGTTACTCCCTCCACATATTTTAGCATAATTCATGACATTATCAGTAAATAAATAATACATGCCTGATTGAGTGCTCTTTAGCCAAAAGAGTTTATCTTTGTAACCTGAGCTCGGAAACAGATTATGATCTGCAGAGAAGTTTGACCCGTATTAAAGCTGCAGTTCGTAACTGTTACAAAAATATGTTTTTTGCATATTTGTCACCATGTTGTGATAATTTGGTCTGAGACAGATAATCTGTGAAAACATGGAGCTCCTCCTCCTCCTCTTCTTCCCTGAGCTGCTACTGCCGTCTAAAGAAATGCACGCTCCCGACCTAAAACAACCAATCAGAGCCAGGGGGAGGGGCTTAGCGCTGCCAACCACCCTGGTGTTCGCGCTGCTAAATGTGCTGATGGTGGAGAAACAACTTCCAGGAAAACTGTTTATCCACCGTCATCGGTGGCCATGCTAGCTAGCCTTAGCGTAAGGGTGACTGACAGCGCTAAGCCCCTCCTCCTAGCTCTGATTGGTTGTTTCTGACTGAGTGGTGTATTTCTGCAGTAAGTACTGGGAGCACTGGGAGATTGCAGAGGAGCTTGATTTTTTTCACAGATTATCTGTTTTATACCATCATGACAAAATGATCATTTTAACAAATATGTAAAAAATATGTAAAAACATTTAACATCTGGCCTTCTATCAAAACCAAACATAATCGTATGCATCGTCGTGCAGGAACTTCCCAACCAGAACGAAACACCAAGATTCATTAATGCCACATTGTTAAGGGGAGACTCCAGCTTGACCCAGACGAAGCAGTCCTCCTGTCCCAGTTGAGAACCGACATGCGTTGGAGCTCATGGCCATCCTGGCTACATCCAACTTGGCTGTAATTTGCTTCAGTTCAAACCGAGGTTCATGACTTGAAGACGCCAACAGAACGGCATCATCCCAGAAACAAAAAGCCAAGATGAAACCCTGAGGGTCCCACGACAGACAGCCTTCTCTCTACAACTGCGTAATGAGAAACTGTCCATCAACATCATGAGCACGAGCTGACTTCAGCCTGCACTTGGAACAAATGTGGGCACAGCTCTTGCTTTGGTGACAGAGAAACCGGACAGTCCACTGAGGCGACCCTGGTGTCCACCACAAAACACCTCAGGGGACGACTCAGATCCACCAAACCGGCTGGTCGGGACCGTAAGACTCCTCTGATCCCCTCAGCATCTCCGCGACTGTAAAGATCTGGCCTAAAGTTCCAGAACCCGGATAAAGGAGAGGAGGCTCCGACCCGCTTTGACCCAACATGAATACTTGACTTTCGATGGTTTCTTATCCTTTAAAGCGTTCAGTTTTGATCCTTACTGTCTGTCTCCCCTGAACCTTTCATGTCTCCCGTTCTGCAGCGCTGCAAAGACAAGCTGAACTCCCTGGCCATCTCCGTGATGAACCACTGGCCCGGGGTCCGGCTGCGGGTCACCGAGGGCTGGGACGAGGACGGCCACCACTCCACCAACTCTCTGCACTACGAGGGCCGGGCGGTGGACATCACCACCTCGGACCGCGACAGGGAAAAGTACGCCATGCTGGCGCGGCTGGCGGTGGAGGCCGGGTTCGACTGGGTCCACTACGAGTCCAGAGCCCACATCCACTGCAGCGTCAAGTCAGGTGGGCGATGACCGTGACGAATTTTAAGCTTCCTCTAGCTGTGTTGTTGTTGTTTTTAAGGAGTTTTGGAGATTTAAACAGATTGAACTAAAGCGTTATCATTCCAAAAGTTATTCCCGTAGGCTTTAAACGTCGTCTTGCTCTTGATTGGACCCAAATGTGCCACTAAATTCCTAAATAACACATTAAAATCTGTGAATTCAGTTTTCTGTTCATCTTATATTTAGTGTTTCCATGGAGACAAACAGCTAGATGGGATCATTTCTACCCAAACTGGAAACAAAAATACCCAAGACAACAAGAAACGACATTTCCAACACGTTGCCTTTGGAATTACAAACTGAATGTGTGCAGCAAAGTTTCCCTTCAGTTGATCTGGCCACTCCGAGATGTCTCCTTTTTTGGTTTCTAGAAGAAAGATATGTTTTCTTGAACACATGAGGCGATATTTTGGTGGACAATCACCTGCAAAGTCATAAACTATCATAAATGTGACGTACAAATCAGGAAAGATTCAACAGAGCCTTTACTTCTTGCCTCGTTCCCTCTTCCTCTCTAACAGCTCAGTTGTGTTCTTCAGCTTCACAGCAGCTCTCCGTCGTGTTTAATCAGAGCAAATCCTCGAGCCATTTTTGAGTTGTTCTGCAGCGTCTTTGTTTCCTTCCTTTGTCAAGAGGAACCGAGTCCATCGGCAGGATTTTCCTGGTATGCCGTCCTAAAGTTAAGTCTTCTCGAATGTTAGCTCCAAACCTCAGCACAGATGCCAGAAAGAAAGCCTTTTAAGTTTCAAATTCATTAATACTTCAACATATGCAGTCGTGGTAAAAAGGAAAAGTACACCCTCCATCAGTCCACATTCTTTAAGACTTGTCTTCTGATTATATTTGGATCTAATCTTTAAGGTCCTCAGTGCAGCATCTTGAATAGACTGAGGTCCTGGCTTTGACTAGGCCATTGCACCCCCTTGATTCTTTTCGTGTTCAGCCATTTTCTTGTGGATTAGCTGCTGTGTTTCACTGTTCTGTTGATGACCCAGTTTGGGTCAAGCTTCAGCCTGTTGAACTGACGGCCTCACATTGGCTCTGGAATGCTTTGCCTTACAGAGGGGTTCACGGTCGACTGCAAGGTGCCCAGATCCTGTGGCTGCAAGGCAGGCCCACATCATCAGCCCTCCACCACTGTGCTTGACAGCTGAATTGAGCTGTTGGATGCTACTTCCTGTTAAATACTGGAGAAAAACTGAATTTTTGTGTGGTTTTTATACAGTCGAGGTTGGATTTAAGTCATTTAGAACCTGGTGAAGATTAGAACATTTTTATAATGTCGTCATAGATCAAACTCTAGAACAGGGGTGTCCAAAGTCTGGCTCGGGGGCCATTTGCGGCCGTTGGAATGATTCTGTGCAGCCCTTGTCCACAGTTTAAAATCAGCTCTGTTTTATTTCACCAGACTGTTAATTTGTTTTAAGCGCATAACCATCAAGGTAAAATATTCACTGATCAAAAAACTTATGCAGGCAAATTAAAATAGTCTTTAAATGGAGAACTTTAGCAACAACACAAACAGTTCATCTTTTACTTACCACATTTTTTCTTTCATTTTAAGTAGAATTGGGCACACATTTATTAAACTACGCTAAATAAGAGGGCTTTTGGAAAAACGGGGGGGGGGGGGACTCGTATCATGTTCTTGTAGCCTTGATTCCAAATAAAATGATTCACAGATTCTTTCCTTATAGAAATCATGTTAGTAGGTTTCATTAAAATATTGTGTATTTAGGTTGTTTTTTTTTTTTATAATAGAACGTTTTGCATTTTTCATAACTAAACAGATAAAATCCTTCTGGCTCCCGTTGGAAAACCTTTGGACCCAATAGTTTTTATTGATCCCTCTCAAGCCCCAGTAACAACAAATCTGCAGAGAAAAGGCTTCAACATGGGCAAATGACTTACTCACAATCAGCTTCAATGTTTTGTTGCTCCAGAAGTAAAATCTGCGATTATTAAGTCAAAATGATCCAAACTGAACAACAAATTTAGAGAAAACAGGAATTTGGCATGGCCACAGTCTCGCTAGCAGTCCGTTTGTTTGGAGATTTGATGACTAAACCAACGTCAGACCAGCTTTTAAACCGGCCAAAACAAGCTCCTGGTTTGTGTATCTTGTAACAATTTTGGATCTTGGCTCCTTCAGTCAAACCATCATCATCATCATCAGCATACAACATTACTGCATGATGAGAGAATGTGCAGCCTCCATAGGAAAGTCAGAGAAAGGTGTCATCCAAAGATGAACACACAGACGTGCTGAAAGTCACAGCCTCTTGTTAAAAATGCAGTAGAATCTAAAGGCCCACTTTAAAAAAAAAAAAAAAAAAAAAAAAAAAAAAAAAAGTCACCCGTGAGATTTTTTCCACTCATTGGTAACTGAGATTTCCCTTTTCTTTCTCCCCTCTCCTGCTTCCTCTCTCCTTTCCCTTCCTCTTCCTGTCTTCTTCCCCCCCAGATCGGGTGGCGAGGGCCCAGTCCTTGACTTGATCACAAGGGAAACCAATCAAGTTGGTATTTTTGATTTTTCATTTCTGATTTTTTCCTTCTGTTTTTCCCCTTTAAAACTTAGCAGAACCGCAGCTCTTGTGAAACAACAAAAAAATAAACCAATCGGAGGTTTAGAGCGAGTTGGATTAAACAAAATGACCACTAGAGGGGGTTAAAGCATCAATATTGATTTAAATAAGGAAAAGAGCTCTGTATACATCTCATATCGAAACAAGGAGGCCCAAACAAAAATGTACATATCGTACTTACTGTGATAGCTCATGATAATATTTATCTTCTTTATGCCTAATTCCAATAAGACAACTCTCTTTGACTCATTATTTGAGCCAAAGGCTGCTTAGTGTTTCCAGACTTGCTTTTTGAAGTTTTGTGTTTCAGCGATGATGTGCATCAGGCCTCATTTATGTAGACGGCACGCGGCGTACACCAGCGTTGCACGGCTATATCAACTTTTCTGTAATATGGCCACAGAGTTCAGCCAGAGCACTGACCCACGGATCGGTAGATGGGAGAAGCAGGACTGGTCACACTGGATAAAATGGATAAAATCCCAGTGTTCCCAGGTTGGCTCCACATTAATGGAACTCCTTTGCACTGTGGTTGCTTTGCGAATCTTCTGTGGCTTCAGCCAAGTGAATCTCACCAAGACGCAACAATGAGCTATTCACACTTTCCAGGGCCATAAAAGCAGACAAATTTCCAGAAGTGAACACACCTCCATATTGCACCTATAGGCCCGGTTGTTCTGGTTACGAGAAGACCGAAGGAAGCTTTGAAGGCTAACCGTCACACGATCAAAGATAAAAAGGTTACATTATAGTTCATGACTCCCTCTTACCGCCCATAAAGATTTCCGCTGTGCCAGGATGTGCGTACATTGGGGCGGAGACGAAAATACTAATGGTGTTTCTTCTTCCACAGTTGGGCTGAAACCAGTGGCAGAGGTGCAGAAACTGCAGAAATATATTCTTCTGATTGTTCAGAACCATAATGGTGCAGATGTGATTGGCGGTAGCCTTGTGGTTGGCTGGTGCAGAGATGTCATCCCTGCCTTCACTATGAAGGAGTTTGTGAACCAACGATGTCTGAAAGGCCATGGAGACCGTAGGGTGGTCTTAATGAAGGGAGCCTTCGTTCGTCACTCGTTTAATCTGGATTTTGTTACCAGTTTGATCACATCTTGCTTGTCCTTTGAACAACTGATGTTGGAGTTGTATTTCTATTTGCTTGGGTTAGTCTAATGTTTATGTCTCATCTTTTTGCTCCATGCTAAACAATTTAAGGTATGTGTTATTTCTGCTTCTGAAAATGATTAATACATCCATAAACTTCTAATGTATCAACTATGAAACAAAACAACAGGCTTTGTTTAGATTGTTAGAGACATCCACCAACAGTTCAAATATTAAACTTTTATTACCATATTATCATTACTTCTTGTGTCGGGATTATAAAGATAATTTACTGCATATAGTTTGGATTTTATTAACTCACTGTTCCAGCGTTTCCCGTTACGATCGTAAACATCAAAACGTGTCAAAAGGGTCCAGATTTGATCTTGAAGGAAATGGAAACAAATTCTAAAATATTTAAAGACCAACAATTGGATCCAATAAAATTTTGAATTTTTTCCAAATCCCAGTAACAGTTTTCACACATCTTCCTCCCTAATGGGCTTCCTTTCACTGTCCTGCCTCTCTGTCTCTGTCCGTCCTCAGACCACTCGATGGCAGCCAAGTCTGGCGGCTGTTTCCCCGGCAACGCCTCGGTGACGTTGGAGAGCGGTGTTCAGAAGTCCATCAGCGACCTGCGGCCCGGGGAGCGGGTCCTGGCCTCCTCAGGCGGCGACGGGGATTTGGTCTTCAGCGAGGTCCTGGCCTTCCTGGACCGGGACCCGGACACCCCCAGACTCTTCGTCACCCTGCAGACCGAAGCCGGGGCTCAGATCTCCCTCACCGCCGCCCACCTCATCTTTGTGTCAAAGAGGAACTGCTCCGAGGGGACGGCTCCAGCCCCCGGCGTCCTGAGGACGGTGTACGCCAGCGACGCCCGGCCAGGACAGTGTGTCCTGGTGTCAGCTGGGGGACTGGGGCGTCTGTCTCGGATCAGTCGGGTCAGCATGAGGCTGAGCAGGGGGGCGTTTGCCCCACTGACCCGGCAGGGGACCATCGTGGTGGACGGGGTGGCGGCGTCCTGTTATGCCGTAGTGGACCAACACTGGCTGGCCCACTGGGCCTTCGCCCCCCTCAGGCTGATGTACAGCTGCACTGGAAGCACTGGGGGCCACAGCGACGGGCTGCACTGGTACTCACGGGTTTTACAGTGGCTGGGCAGGACGCTGCTGGACTCAGGGCGCCTCCACCCGCTGGGCGTGGCTCAGGACGACACGTGAGAGCAGAGGAAGTTCAACTTTGAACCCTACGTGTTGATTTATAGACTTGCATGGGACCATGATGGATTTCCTGCTGAGCTGGCAGAACAAACCAGCAACAAACACAAAGGGAAAGTTTCTGGAATAACACAGAGACAGTCCACCAAGGAGCAAAGACACCATGAAACAAAACTCCTTTCAAAATATCCCGGTTAAAACCTCAACACCAAATTCTCTGAACCTGTACTGAATTTACAATTCTATAAAAAGTGTCTGTTTCTGTTTGTGATATCAAATAAATCCTGATTTAAGCATCAGATTGTCATACATCAGTCAGAGGCTTTTTTTAGGTTCACTGTAACACAAACCGCTACAGGAAATCCTTCCTGCCCACAGCCATCAGCAACGACTCTGAAGAAACTTGGACAATATGAGTTACAACATTTAATTTCCCTTTGGGATTAAAAAAGTGTTTTTAAATTTAGGAATGATTGGTAATTTAAATACAATAAATATTTATGTATGTAGGTAACTATTTAGTGTGTAAATGAGCTAAACGAATAAACCTATATTTATATTACGCATTAAGAGGCCTTATTTTAACCAGCACACACGGTGGTAGGAGGGGTTAAAATATCACCGATTCACTCTGAAAAAAACTCCATCATTAATTTAAGGCGTTTAAAGGATAATACCTCATTTGACCTAAACAGAATATTTAATTGTAACTCAAAACATCAATTTTTTTGCATAACTGAATCAGATTTTAAATCATTTTTGGACAAAATTTTAGACTAAATTAATGGAAACATCTGCCTGTTAGAAAAAAAAAAAATCAGTTTAACTAGAAATAAACAAACACCATATGCAAACCTGACAAAAGGACTCATGAACTACTATTTCAAAAAGTTAATTTCTGATTTTTATTAAGATATTTATTTGTATTGGAGCTTAAATCACCTTTGAGTTATAATAAGAGTATATATATTTTATCAAAGCTTTTTTTTTTTTTTTTTTTTTAATCTTAGAGGTCCATTCAAGCTGCAGTTTAAGGAGCAAACAGGTGGAGATTTAAGGTGGAATTCTAAGGGATTTTGTTTCATGGTGGGATTGGACATTTGTAAATATTTATCTGACTTTAGGATACAGGTTAGATCCCTTAATGTATTATTATTTTATTATTAATGAAAATGAGATTTATTTTTTGAAATTAAAATATGTGGAAATGAGCTGTTGTCTTTGTTGTCTCTACATATTTATTGAAATATAAATCCACTAAAGATCAAAAGATAAAAAACTCAAATGATGCAACAGGAAAAAACAAGTAAAGAAACCAAATGAAAGCAGAGGTGCTCCTAGAAAGATTGGTAGGGGCCAGACGGGGGCCACCAACACCAAAACCAGAACAGAATTTGTATGTTTTTATGGGAAAACTTGAAATTTAGTTCTGAGAAATCAAAAACTTTTGATCTTTGACTGTTTAGGAGTTCCAGTTTTTAAAATCCTTTACAGCAGAAAATCCACTGATTTGACATAGAGTGGACCCCCATCTATTCACAGTTTTCTCTGTGGAACGTAACTCTTAATTATTCATGGAAAATCTCCATGAAATTCAAGCTTGGACACAAATGCGTCTTCCAAATGGACAATGTCCCTCAGCACACCAGAGCCAGTGTCTTAGAGCCATGATCTCAGAGCGCTGAGAAGGTGTGTGAGACTGGCCCAGTTCCACCAGTTCCGTCAGGAGGAATTGGCCAAAATTATGGAAAATTACTGCGAGAAACTTGAGAAAAGAGAAAATGTTTGTCCCAAGTCGGACAGTAAAGGTTATTCTACCAAATACTGAGGAGCTCCCCGCCCTGACAGCGCCCCCTGCTGTCGCCCAGCGGCAGCAGGGTGGCTGCTGATGGATGTGCCCCTCTGCGGCTCTCTGGACTGATTTAGCCTCACATCCTGTTCAAACAGGAGCAGCAGCGCTTGTGTGCAACAGTTGTCGGCTAATAATACCCGCCCGCTGCGCCTTTAACAGGCTGATGGCTGAATTTAATATCTGCTCTCATCCCGCTGAAGTTTGAGGTAATTAGGGAGGAGAAGAGATTGGACCAGCAGCTCCGTCCACCGAACCGAACCTGCTTCTTGCTGGTATCTCTTCCCTGTCTCTGTCTCACACGCAGAGAGACACAGGCCGGATTAAATTACGCTTTGCGCCTTTAAGAAGCTGTCAGAAGGATTAGAGTTACGCACTTCTGGCCGAGGTCGCGCACCGGAGCGCTTTTTACGCACCGAGGAGCGACATTTGTCCCTCTGGTTCTCCCCCTCCGTGGGTCCGGACACCACTTCCACGCAGCGCGACATGGCCGAGATCGGGAAAGGGGTCACCGCCGGGAAACTGGCCCTGAATGTCCAGAAGAGGCTGAGCAGGGCGCAGGAGAAGGTAGGCGTCAGAGTGTGAAACTGGATCCCTGGGCTCGGTCCGGTCAGACAGCAGCAGCTTAAGCTGGGGCTGAGGCAGAAGCAGGGGCTCCCTGGAGGAATCACACCAGGCTGCTGTGTTCATTTAACATTAAAGGTCAAACATAGGGGCTGCACATTTCAAATTAACAATGTTAAATATTAAATATGAGCGAATTTCAGGCTGGCTTCAAGCTTTATCTCTTAAAACCCTCAAACAGCTAAAAATACTAAACATGTTTCTGAATAAACGTTTTAAATTAAGAGGAAAACTAAAAACTGAGAAGACTTTCATAAAATACCTGAAATTATTTTATTAATGTTACAGCCAAAAACTTTAATCTTCTTCTATGAAGACGACCCAGAAGATGCTCTGGTCAGATGAGCACAAACTCAACTTTTTGGCCTACTTTCACAACACTGCCCCACCATCCCCACAGTGAAACATGGTAGCGGCAGCATCATGCTGTGGGGAAGATGGACAGACAATCCTGAAAGAAAACATGCAGCAGATTGAGATTGTGGTGGAGGTTCACCTTGCAATGGATGGTTTAGATCAAAGCATAGAATGGCCTAGTTAAAGTCCAGACCTGAATCCAACTGAGAATATGTGGGGAGACTGAAAAACTGATGTTGGCTGATGCTGTCGAGCTATTTTGCAAAGAATAAAGAAAGACTTCAGTCTGTAGATGTTCGAATGTGGTGGAGATGAACCCCGGAGACCTGCGGCTGGAGGGGGCTCTGCAGGATGTGAGTGCTTGCTGCTCTTTTCACATTTGTTGTGCTGAAAACTATGCATCATTTTCCTTCCACTTCACTATTATGTCCCACAGTGTGTTGGCTCGTAGGATCCCAGGAAAACACGCTCAAGTTTCCGGTTGGAATGTGACAAAATGTGGAAAAGTTTCAAATCTATGATCGTGTTTTCAATGCATCATAAACACACTAATTACACATCGCAGTGAATTAGGACTCCTAATGTATCAAAAGCACATTTGTGATTGTAATAATAAGAAGTGTGAGGTTTTAATGGGCTTCTGTTAATAAGGAAGGAAAAAGCTCTGAATCCTACATAAATACATAACAAACAGGAAGCTGTTAACAGCTGAGGACCAAAGTTCGGATCCTTCTTTATTCAGGAGACGCTTCATGTTCTGGTTTCATCCTCGCCGCCCTTTAACCTTTAAACTTGTTCTGAAGGAAACCATTGGTCTATCACCCATCCATCCTTGACAGATTCACAGTTTATGAGGCGTGCAATGCCCTGACATGACAACAAACCTTCACCTGAGACTCTGCAGGCCTCAGTTCGCAGGTTAAAGGTCATGACAGAATGAGTAGAAAAACAACAGACAAGTATGACCGAAGGAGGAAGCCTCTTCTGTCTAAAAACAAGATGGCGGCAGGACTTGGGTTAGCAAAGCTGCATCTGCATGGAGGACAACACTTCTGGGACAATGTCCTCTGGACAGATGAGACCACATGTACAGCGCCACGCTCGCTGCCATGCACGGTGGTGGAGGTATGATGGTATGATGCTTCAGGCTTGTTTCGCATGAATTCCTCTTTGGATCAAACTAATCTAGAGTCAAATGAGAGTCCAAACTGGACCCTCAGCTGAACAATGATCCAAACACAGCAGCTGATCTACAACGGAAGGCCTGAAAAAGAAAAGAATCAAGAATCTGCAATGGCCTAGTCAAAGTCCAGACTGTAACTTCACTGAAACGATCTGGGCTGCACCTCAGAACTGAGCAGAAACCTCCATGAGCTGAAGACTGGAGGACAGAGACTGATGGAGTCAGACAGAAAAGGAAGCTCCTGGATCAAGGGGTGCACTTACTTTTCCCTCAGCCTGAGCACAGTTTCCAGATGGAGTCTTTTTCTGAGCGTTCTGGTCTTTATTGCCAGAATCAAGCGCTCCGACCGCTGCTCCTCCATGACGTTTAAACAAGTTTAAATGGCAGCAAATCTGAATGTCAAGGCTTTAGATTTGAGGGACCAGCGAAGAGGAGCTTCAGTGAAACCCGATCAGCGGCTCCGCGCTATTATGGGCTGTTCTAATCACTTGTTGCTTAAGCTGCGGAGGTTTTCCCCTTTCATCAGCTCGGAGCCACACCAGGAGAGCCGTCAGTCGGCGGGCTCAGGCCCTCGTCTGCTCCCTCTGGATGCTTTGATTCTCTTTGACGGTCAGACATGATCCAGGCTGCGGCTCCTCCTCCAGCTTCTGCCGCACTGTGACGTGGTGAGACCAGCTTTGAGGAAAAATGTCCTCTCCTTTTTTTGTTTGATTTTTGCTGATTTTTAAAGGTGAATCTTATTTTTTTTTTTTTTTTTTTTTTTTTTGACCAAACACATCAATCTGTCTCTCTTTGGCATTTTTCTGCCATTCATTAACATTCAGAAATCATTTCTTTCCCCTCTGGTGTTGAAATTACTGGATTTATAAAATTTTGTGATGACTTTTTAACGACTTTGCCCCAAAATATAAAAAATATTTAGATTCCATGTCGTCCTGATTTTACCAGGCTTGGATAATAACCTTCCAAATATTTCCAGTTTGCATGTGTGGGATGGGAAAATGGAACTTTTTGTGTCTTTTCCTAAAAACAAAGTGATTTTAATGACTAAAACTGGCATTAAAGAGGCTAAAATATCTAAAAATGAATGAATTTTTGTTATAAATGGTGAGGTCTGTAATTAATAAAGGCATTCATATAAAATACCAGAATATATCAGTATACAGCCTTCTGTAAAAGCTCGTTTTGTTTCTAAGAGATCCTTGTTGGAGCATTAAATGAAGGAAATGAAGGGATAAGCTGATTTAAGGGAGCTTTAAAGGGTTCAAAAATATTTAATAAAGGCCCCCCATCTAACTTTAGAGGTTTAAGGGAATTAGTCTCCTTTATTCTCTCAATATAGTTTATTTGAATTATTGAAACATTTTATGTTAATGTTGAATGAAAGATTTATGAAGCCTCTGGTCAATTTTTATCATTTAAATTCTCCCTCAGCTGTTATTAAATAGTTTCCTCCTCAGTTCCTTATTTGTGTCTTCGGAGCCTTTCTGCTGACATCCGGGCCGATACCGGGAATGTCAGAAGCTCCTGAATGAACCGTGAGGAGCAGCTGCGGCCTCGGTGACTCTGCTGACTGGAACGGGCTCCACATTCCCCTCCTCGGTGGGGAGGGGTCTTATTTAGGAGCATTCCAGCCGCCGAGGACGTTTCGCTGCATTCATAGAGCCGAATCGATGAGGGATCTCCTCTTCCTCCACACTGGGTTCAATCCATAGCCCCACCTCTGATGGGGGGTGTCCCCTTTCTTCTCTCAAGGGCTTTAAGCAAACAAGTTTCAGTTCTAGTGCTTACTTAGCACCACTTCTGTCTGGACCGGTTCCAATTCTCCAGAGCGGTTCTAAAGGTGCAGCTCAATAAATTAAAATATCACCGAGACGTTGATTTATTTCCATAAATCGATTCAAAACAGTGAAACTCAAAGATGTTACGCCATAAAGGAAGGCTGCTGGCTTGACAGATGTCCAGAAGACAGTCACCAACACCCTCAAGCCATGAACAGACTTTGCTGAACAAGCCGGTTGTTATCAGAATCCAAGACTATTAATGGAAAGTTTAGAGGAAGGAAAAAAGTTTGGCAGAAATAAAGTGCAGAACTGCATTAGCTTAGCAAATGCTACAGTCTTGAGACTTGACCGGAACTGGGATTGGACCTTCCCATTAACTTGTAAATCCAAGCTTCAATGATTAGTGGTTCAATTACTGCATGAACGGATCAGAACACAGCTTCTGTACCCAACTAATCTAATATTCTTCCAGATCATTTCAGTCCATCTGGGTGAACCAAATGCTTTCAGAATTAATCAGATATTTCCAGTGCTTCATCAAGCTTGCACACCTTTGTTATTCACCCCGATGCTTCAACATTCTCACATAAATCCAATCAGGAAATCTAAATAACTCAGAAAATTTGAAAATACTCCTCAGGTTGTCCAGATTCCTTGAAAGCAGTGAAGACATCTTGACTCGAGTGCTCCAACCGCACTACACTGATTCAATTAAAATATTCACCTGTTTAGCACTAGTGCTAATGGGTTAGCATAAACATCGTCGAAATGGCAAGAGCTTCGCAACTGTCAGTCATCAAGTGTGAGGAAGGTGATTTTCACGAAGTACCTTCATGTCTGTAGAGTATGTGCGTAGCTCTTGATGGTCTGCTGTTGTGAACTGTGTGTGCGCTTTAAGATCAAGAGAGTAGACCTGAATCATTAATACGTTCCACAAGAAAACAGAAAGTAAACAGACCTGATCTGATGGATCAGACTTTGAGTCCGACTGTGCGACAAAAAGACCTGGATTCATGCTGATTCAACAGTTTACAGGGCCATAAATGAAAGGAAAAAATGATTAGCTTTACCTTTTTTTGAGAATCTTGCACTTAATGCTGTTTTTTACATGCTGAGCTTGAACTTAGTGCGATTCTTCTGGTTGGTGTTAAATGACGCGTTATTTAGGAGCAAACAAAAGACTTAAACTTGGACAATTTCTAGGCAAACTTCAGTTGTTCATGCAGAAAACAGTTGCTGTGTTTTCCCTGAAAGGTAAGCGCTTGGTGACTGCTGTGTGTTTGTGCATGTGTGTGTGTGTGTGTGTGTGTGTGTGTGTGTGTGTGTGTGTGTAGCCACATGCAGGCTGATGCACTGGATTAAACACCTTTTGATTGAGTTCCAGCTTTTAGTTTTCTTCAGTTGCCATCAGTTCCAGTGAATCTGGGGGAGGATTTTCCCGACTTTAACATTAAGCTGAAGTCATAGTTTTTAGGAGAGGTTACAAAGAAATACAAGCATGTCATCAGTACACTAAAGACAACTACAGTGAAACATGGTTGAAGTTTTTTCAGACTTTTTTTTTATGTCGTCTTCAAAAGCAAAGAAGATGAAAAGAGCTTTTATCTTTAACATTACACTGAGTCGAATCCTACATCCAGATCAACAGAAGAATTGGCTTCATGGGAGGAAAAATACAGTTTGGGAGTGGTCTAGTCAAAGTCCAGAACTTATGCTGGACTTTGACTAGAAACTGGTACTCGAAACTGGGAAATTATGACTTTCCAGTGGCAAAAATCAACCGGAACGCCCCCCAAAATCGGATCCCCCTGGGACACTGGGAGCAACTGCGACTACCCCCAGTTACGACTTGTAAGGCTGACTTTGCTTTTCAATATGGCCGCTGCTCGCATCAACAGTAGTAAGATGTGTTGGAAACGTTAATTTTACAAGATACACATGTAAGAGTGGGTTTAAGATCAACGTTACATGTAGCGCCTGCAACTCTAAACGGCACAGGTTGAAATCTGAGGCTGCGCACGCTGCTAAATGTTCGTCCTTCCAGCAGATCCGGCTGTGTTTCAGTGGAACTGGACGCAATAAATGCCACATTTAGGGTGGAAACATGATCCATCATGTTTTACTTTGAAGCCTCTGATGTCTCTGGTGCTGAACACCAGACTGTGAACCTGGGTTTTAACAGCATGAACCGGGTCTTGATCATGCTGCCACAACTCAGTCAGTTATTGATGCGTTGCTTGATTAGAGCATAAAAACAACCAGCTACAGTCATAATTACAGTCTGAGAAACTCCTCACACATGGAAGTTGTGCTGCTTGGCTTCAGCACCTGTCCTGCCTCACTGCTGTGGGCGGGGCGGCTATATTTACCCCTCAGACCTTCTCCTCTCAGCCCTTAATACCCCTCAGCCTGCCTGTAAATATGCCCCGGGGGTATTTCTGGGAGGCTGAAACCCAACACTCGGGGCCGGGGACTGATACTCGTTTGTTCTCCTGTCTTTGTGGAAACATGAAATGGTCAGTTATTCGAAACTGAAGCTAAATGTTATCGTAAATTCGGCAGGTCCTCCCACAGACACCTGATGAACCTCACCTGGTTGGCAGTGTTAAGATGGCGTGTCTCGCAGACTGAGGCGTCGACGTCCAGACTCAGAGTCGTAAAGCCGTCCAGCAGCAGAGGGGAAGTCCCCTCCGTCGCCTCGTCACCGGATTACGGCGGCAGGTGGTGGAGGTGACGGAGGTGGAGGCTCGTCCATGTGCTCGCAGTCATCTGATCAGATTAGCTGCTGACCCCGTTCCCCTGGCAACAACAGAGAAACACGGCCGTGACTCCACCTCACCGCTACTGGGTTTTCTCCTCTCTGGGCTCCAGTTTCATTTCCAACATCAGGTCAAATTAATCCACAAGAAAACAAATTACAACTGATCAGACGATTAGTTTCAATTCATTTAAAATTTAGATTTAAAAACAGAAAAAAGAAATCTGGAAAATGAAATATTTGAACTGTATTATCTAAAAATAGTTCTGAAAATGGGTGATCACAAGGCCATTAGAAAATCACAAGCAAGCAGGGAAAACACATTTAAAATAAGAAAAATGAAACTAATTTAAAACAAATATTTCTTTAAAGATTAAAGATGCTTGGAGATTTGAAGGATAAAGAATATTAGGGGGGGGGAATAGTAAAAATGGTTTTAAAAAATGTGAAAATGTTTTTATTTTTTAATTTTAGAAATAATCATTTAATATTTTAAAGACAAAAATATGCAAAACAAAAAAATAAAAACAAAAATGCTTAAATGGTTGTGGATTTGTTACAAAAAGATCTGTGTAAAGCTATGATGGAACAAAACACATACAACAATATCAATTTCAATAAGAACAGCCCCTCCAAAAAAACAGCGGTATAAAGTAAAGGCATGAGCCTGAAATAAAAAAACTCACGTTTTTTTAAGGAAATGATTGATTAAAAAGTGTTTTTTTTTTCTATATTTCTATGAATTGAAAATAGATGACAGGATGCTGAGCCACCCTTTCTGTTTCTGCAGAACTTACACCGTCTGCTGTGTTGAATTTCTCAGCTGCTGCAGAGCACAATCAGCATAACTCATCTCACCTGAGCAGATGCTGAGCTCTGATTGGTCAATGACTCAGGCTGCTGTTTCCTAACGCAGCAATAAAAAACACAGAAGCAGCATTTGTTTTTATGCTTCATGTTTTATCATAGCCAGGATTTATTGTAATTTCATCTGATTGGATTCATTTTGTTCCATAACTACTAAAAAGTCACATTTTCTTTTAAAACTTTCAGTCAATCTGTCAGAAAAAGGTGGGAGATTAAAAACAGAAAGCAGAAAGATGAATACTGAAACACACACCACTCAAATATGATCAAATGAAATATTTCAAACAAAAATTGTGGTGTGGAAGCCTTGACCTTTGACCTGCGCATGCCATCATGCCCGAATAACACCTCCCAGATGAAATCTGTCTGCTTCCTTCTCACCATGACTCACTTTAAGAGTCTGATTTACGTTTTTATTCAGACTTTACTGAACTTAGGATTGGTTGCAACCGTTAAAGTTCATTTCTCATTGTTTCCTGGTTTGGTGGCCATTTTGGATTAAGTGGCTCCATCTTGTTGTTTTCCATCTATTCACTGCATAGATTAGCAGTCACTGTTTGGGTCACAAGTTTTCCGCCTCTATTTTAGCTTGATTTCCATTTCGTGTTGATCTCTTTCATGTTTTAGTCTCACTTTAGGTCTATTTTGATTGACTCTGTAGGTTGGGGTTCGTTGAATTTTAGGCTTTTTGTGCTCGTTGTGTTTCTCCTTTTAAACATTTTGTCTTTAGCTGTGTCGCCTCTAATCCAACCTTCTTGCATTGGTTCCATCATTTTTATCACTGTATTTTTACACTGATCCTGTTGTTTTACATGTTTTTTTTTTTGTTTTTTTTTTTTACTTTTGATGTCCATGGGGATGTTTTTATGGGTTTATCAGGATGGCCAGTCTGTTTACGCCAGGGGTGTCCAAACTTTTTTTCACATGGGCCAAAAAATATGGGGAAAAAATTGGGGAAAAAAAAGGAAAAACAAATCATTGTGATTTTTTTTAACCCACTCAACAATGACCTTCGCAGCAGTACTTTAACTAAACCAGCACAGCAGTCAACTTTGTTGCTGTTGTTGGAAGGGGACGTGTTTATCATTATAGAGCCAAAACATAAAAAGGTTCTGGAGGTTTGCCTCACTGAAAGAAAAGGGTCCAGTTCGCAAATTTGTAAAGATCTTGACTGAAACTAGAAAAATCTTTTGTCAGTTCTGAGTAATAAAAACAAGAATTGAGACACTTTTATTGAAAAATATAGAGCCAAGTTGAATAAATTCATTAAACGGAGATCTGGGTGCATCAAACCCTGCTAGAAAAACAAAAACCTGGTTATTGACCACTTTGTGCTGCAGCCAGCATTTTCTGCTGTAAGATTTTAATTTGTCTGTAATAATTCTGTTGTGATTAAAAATAAAAAAGTCTCTGCATCAGCCACCGCTGTTGATACATCTGTATCATTCTTGAAATGCAGTCGAGGGCCACGCAAACATCTATCCAGGGGCCACACTTTGGACACCCCTGGTTTAGACCCTACATCCTCTTGAAATCCTGTTTCAACAGGGAAGTCATAACTTTCAGCATCAGTAGATCTCAGCTGATCACCTTCTGCTCTCCGACCACGTTCTTCTTCTGGAGACGGAGGGGAAAGTCCTCTCTTGTGTCTGTTGAACAAAGTTCTTCTCAGGCGTTGCCTCTGTTGGGATGATTTCTTGACTCCAGGATGGACGGATGCAACCTGTCTTGTCCTCCCTGCAGGTCCTGCAGAAGCTCGGTAAAGCCGATGAGACCCGGGACACTGCCTTCGAGGAGCTGGTGACCAACTTCAACAAGCAGATGGTGAGCAGCAGCTTTCCTCGACCTTCACTGCCGCCTTCTCGCTCCTCTTCCTCACCGTCTGTGTTTGCCGTTTCAGACTGAAGGCAGCAAACTGCAGAGAGACCTCAAGGCCTACCTGGCAGCAGTCAAAGGTCAGTCTGAAGATGCCGCTGCAGATTAAAACACCAGAGACGCAGCAGCCAGCCAGTGAAGTTAGGGCTGCTTTGCATGACTGTCTCTGTGTTTGTTCTAGCGATGCACGACGCGTCGCGGCGGCTGCAGGACTGTCTGGCTGACATGTATGAACCTGACTGGTTTGGAAAAGAGGAGCTGGATGCTCTGGTGGAGGTGAGACACCCATAGAGGTTCCTGAAATTTTAATTACCTTCCCGTCCAGAAAGGTGCACGAAGAAGAGCTGGAGAGGACAAATCCGACATTCCTGCATGCTGATGTGTTCCTTTCATGGCCGTTTGTGATTCTGTGAGAGAGCTGCAGCGTTTTTCCTCCTGCTGATTCTCTCTCTTCTCTAACTGCATGCCGCTCTCATGCTCCATCCTGAAGGAGATGATAGAGAAGGAGTTGGACAATAACCTGGAGGTAAAAAGTTCAGAAAGCTTGAGGTCTGTTCCACTCATCACATGTTTCTGATCTGAGACGTTGCTGCTGTGGGACACATTGAATGAATGGAAGGAAGGATTAGACCAGATCATCATCCCGATGTTTTCACAGTGCCGGGCATGAATCATGACACAAGTATCAGACCATACGCTCAACACTCCAATTGTAGAACATGCAAAGATGAGAACGTATCAGAAAGAATCGGTTATTTCCATGGCAGAGAGGCCAAAATATGGCTAAAAAGATTCATTCAGAAACTTCCTGGCAGAGTGAAAACATCAGAGTTTTACAATGAACAAGCTGTCTTGATAAAAGGTTTGCTTTTTTTCAGGACACGGACACGTTGTGGTTGGATTACCATCAGAACCTGACAGACAAATCTCTGCTGTGCATGGACACGTACCTGGCTCAGTTTCCAGAAATCAAGGTAAGCTTGAGGATCTGACGCAGAAAAGACCACAGAGAGACGAGAAACGACTAAAAAGACACACAACACGACCACAAAGGGACACATAACGACCACAAGGGGGCATAAGGTAACCATGAAGAAACACAACTTGATGCGAGAGACATAACACAACCATAAAGAGACATGAAATGACTAAAAAAAGACACAACACCTGCACAAAGGGACATGAAAAGACCACAAGGAGACACATATCGACCGCAAGGGGGCATAAGGTGACCATGAAGAGACACAGCCACAAAGGGACATAAAAACGCCACAAGGTGGGACATATTGACCGCAAGTGGAGATAGCTTGACCAGAGACACAACACGACCATAAGAGACACAAAATGACCTCAAGTAAAGACAGCCTAACCAGAGAGACACAGCACAACCACAAAAGGACATAAGACCAAACACATAATGACCATACGGAGACACAACACAAGCACAAAGAGACATAAAATGACCTCAAGGTGAGACATAATGACCACAATAAGACGTATAGTGTCTATAAAGAGACATAACCTGACCAGAGAGACACAACACAAGCACAAAGGGATTTATCATGACCACAAAGAGGGACAACATGATCACAGAAACACGTAGTGACAACAAAGGGACGCATAATGACCACAGAGACATACAGTGATGACAAGGAGACAATAGGACCACATAGAGAGACACCATGAGAACCCAATGATCACAAAGGGACACATAATGACTGCGAGGACAGACGACATGCTCATGGAGACACAAAGTGACCACAAAGAGTAGTAATGACCCAGAAAAACAAACACAAGACAAAACTTAGACACATGTAATGACCTCAAAGAGACATCATGTTTGAATGAGACACAGAGGGACACATGGGGACATAAAGGGACACATAATTGCAGAAAGATCTCAGAAACTGAAAAGTTATTTCAGTCACGTGTCAAACAGGCTCGTATAGCGAAGCGAGAGAGGAAGCTGGTGGACTTTGACAGCGCCCGCCATCACTTCGCCTCCTTACAGAAAGGAAAGAAGAAGGATGAGGCCAAGATCGCCAAGGTTAGCAGCCCGTAGGGGGGGGGGGCATGTTTGTTTCAACTGTTTGGCTTTGAGCTTAGCTGCTCCCAAGCTGAAAACATTTGCATTTAAGGTGGTATGAGGGGATGGTGTCATTCTCAGCCCATGAAAAACTGATGCTGCATAGTTGTAACCATGCAGCTCCTTTTAGATTTATACCACCTTAAATCGATCAGACTTACAGTTTCAAATGAATCTGCAGCTAATTAAATGTGTTCAAACCTATAATGTTTGCATTTGTCTTGAATTGTTGTTGTTTGCCTTCTGTCTTGCTCCTTGTTTCCTTCACTCCCTCCTCTTCCTCCCGTCTCTGACCGCCCTGCATGGTGTGTGGTGTTAGCCAGCAGCCTTGTTGGAGATGGCCGCCCCCAGCTGGGCTCAGGGTTTGATTTCTGCCCACCAGGTGGCTCAGACTAACCTCTCCTACAACCAGGTGAAGCTCTGGTTCATCTCATCCTCCTCACTCCTGAAAACAAAGACAAACCGTTGTCATCTTCTCCTCCTCATCATCACACAGTAAAGCTGTCCTCACATCTTAAACACTGAAATCATTGGTCTTCCATCTGTTCCCTTTAAAGGGCTACAATTCTCTCTTTTTGCTGGTTTTATACGACATATTTACTGTCAGATTTCTTCGAATACATTTCAATGTATCCTTCCTCGTTCTTTGATTAGAGTCGATCACCTTCATGTTTAAATTAAAAATCGATTGGATTGATGTGGAGTTGTTGGTTTAGGTAAAACTAGCAACTTACTGACAAAAAATACTGAGTAAGAAACAAATTAACTAATCAACTGATTAATGAAGTAACTTGCTGAAGACTTACACCATGTTTAACTAACCAATATGAAACTCTAACTACAAAAGAATAAACTGCCTGAATGACTGATTGTTATAAAGCGACTCAAAACCAAATGAGTTCATTAATAACCCATTTTATTCACTGTGTGAGTTACTAATTAACAAATAGTCTGACTGACTAATTTAACTAACGGACCTAATGACTAAAAGACCAACTAATTGATGTCAAACAAAGAAACTGAATTTAAAAAAACCAAACAAATTTTCAACCAATAAATAATTAATTGACTGACTGGCCAACTGACTAACTAGTCAGCAATAAACTAACTTATAAACAGATTAACTAACACAAAAATGGATCGACTGCATTATAAACTAACTATCAGGCTGATTAATAAACTAACATATAAATAGACTAACTAACCTACTGGCTTACTGACTAAAAACAACTAACTAACCAACTGTTTGTCTGACAACAACAAAAAGCTGAACAATCAAACTAACCAAATGACTGATTGGCTAGATAACTGACTGACTGACATATTAACAAGTTGACTGATTTACGAACCAACTGACCAGCTGTCTGACTAATAAACCGGCTAAATGATAAAGAAACTAACTAAAGTTGACCAGCTGACAAACTCACTGTCTGCCTGATCATCAGCTAACATATAAACAAACCAACGTATCGGTTTACTGACCAAAAACAAAGAAACAACTAACTAATCAACTAGCTTGCAGAACAAAAAACTGATTTATCAAACTAACTAAATAACAGATTGACCGATTGGTTAACCAACTAAAAGATTGGCTAATTAAATTAAATAATTAAATTACTAGCTGACTGACATATTAACCAGCTGACCAACAGCTTGCAAAATGAAAAATACTAACTAATTAACTAACTAAACAAGGAAACAAACTGAATGACTAACCTAATTAACCAACCAGTCGACTGGTTGACATGGAAACAGAGTTACTGACTAGTTTATGGACTAATACCATCATTAGTTAGTAACTGACTACTAACCAGCGGTGTGACAGCCCGCCCCACTGATGCATGTTTCTGCTGAATGAAGCCCTGCTGGTCTGCGTGCTGCATGTCTCTCCTCAGCTGGTTCTGCTGGACTCGCCTGTTAATTGCTGTCATTATTCACCGGGTTGGTGTTTGTTTGTGCAGGCGGAGGAGGAACTGGGCCGGGCTCAGAAGATCTTCGAGGAGCTGAATGTGGAGCTTCAGGACGAGCTCCCAGTTCTGTGGGACAGGTGAGAACCAGACAGACCCAGGTGTTCCCTCAGCCCACTGGATCGAACTGTAAACGCTGTGTTTGCTTGTGTTGTAGTCGTGTTGGTGTCTATGTTGGCACATTCCAGAGCCTGGCAGGACATCAGGAGAAGTTCCACAGAGAAATGAGCAAAGTGAGTAAAAACTGCTTTCAGTCAGTCACACCAAAGATCATTCAGTCAGTGACACCTGACTCTCCTCTGAGCAGCTCAGCCAAAACCTGAACGACATCATGACCAAACTGGAAGAGCAGCGGCAGCTCAAGTAAGTTCAACCTGATGCTTTCATGATTCACGAACATGGCAGAAATTAAAGTAATTAACATCAGAACGCCATCTGGTGCAGAAAAGATGCTACTGCAGCCACAAGGAAAGACGGTGCAAAGAGGTAAAATGCGCTGCATGCATGCGTCTCCAGCTACATGTGTGTTTGTGGACAATAACGACCCGCCCTGCAGATCCTGGATCTGCTGGGTTTTTGTTGATGGTTGATTGACCAAGATGTCCCTGGATAAATACTAATAAAGCTGAAGATGATCCTTTGTCAACAATATATTAGAATATAATGAAGAAAGGTTATAATTTGAAGCATGTTGGCGCCCTCGTGTGGACTAACTTAGAACAGCTGCAGTGATGGTTTTGCATCTGTAAATGTTCCTGTTCTGAGGTTGTTTCCTACTAATGATTTTATCATGGCTTTAAATTCCTCTTATCTTCCTCTCTTGTCCCAGTGAGGAAGCCAACCACAGTGCATCAACTACCCCAGCACCAAAGGTAAACGTCTCAGAAAGAATAAGAAAACCAATTTTTGAGAGTTGCATTCCAGGAAAATTTTGCTTGTTTGATGTGTCCCTGGTTTTCGATTGTATCACAGCCCAGTTCATTGTGGTATGTCAACATGCCTGCGTTCCTTACCACATTTGTATGCATGCTCTTGTGATCGGTGCGTGTTTAAATTTCTTCGTGGTGCAGAAACCCGGACCTCCTCCCAGCCGGCCTCCTCCCAGACTTACACCGTCTCCGGATCCAAAACAGCAAAACGTTGGCATGTTTGAGGAAGAGGCTTTGGCACCAGATACTAACACAAACTCCATCAGCACAACACAACAGGTCAGACAGAAACTAAAACTATCCTACTTTAAAGTAGACACAACCTACTTTTCTCCATGAAGTAGACCCTGATACCTGCTGTGACATCCCTAATTTTGCCTAATTTTATCGCTGTTAAATAAATCTGCAGACATCTTATGTACATTCATTGCTTGATGTGTTAATTGCATTACTGTTAAAAAACTCCAAGCATTTCTGATATTTGACTCTCTACAGAGAATGTAGTGGTTAATCAGAAGCGACCCAAGGACCCAACCCTGAGGATCTCCTTGTCTCTAGACTCTCATTAAAATCTGATCGTTTTACCACAAGTGTGGATGAGACAGATGCTAACATAGACTGGTCCAAGTATTGTTCTGCTTACAACACAGAGATGTTTGTTTCCTCTAACTTAAAATGTGTGTGTGGGTGTGTGTGTGTGTGTAGCAGTGTGACCCCTGGTCAGGGGTGAACCTGCTGGACTGGGACGTTGAGGTTTTACAGCCTGTTACTATTCCAGTTCCCAAGGTGGGTGTGTGTGATACGGAGGTCAGATGTGTGAGGGGTTTTATTTCAGAATTGGGTGTGTTTACATGCACTTCGGTGTCACCATGTGTGAATTTAGCCTATCAAAAGCCTTGCCTCTAATCTTTAAATGATCATAGTTATCTTGAAATTCAATGCTTGCTCAGTTAAAATGTCTCAAAAGTCTAAAAACCCATCTTTAGACTGCATGTAAACACAACTAATGGGTGTCTTGTATAAGGGATATGCTTCTTGACTTCGCTGGCTTTGCATTTCGAGTATCCGAGCTCAGTTCACTTCCGTTTGCATGAACAATCTTTGTCTTTTCTCTTCCATCTGGTTCTACTTTAGGAATCTGAGGTTTGTGAGTTGGGGATTTGTCCACTCTTCAAGTTGTGAATATGTAACCCAAAACCTAAAAACTGCTTATTGTGTCAGAAAATGTTGAAATCACTGAGATTCTTTTACAAAAAGATCCACATAAACAAAACTTTTCCTTGAAGATGCAACAACCTGAACAAATCACAGGGTGTTTTTCATCAACCTGTTATTCAGATGAGACCCAACGTTTTTCAACAACCAAGAAATGAAGTCCATTTGCCATTCATAATAATAGGTGGATGCAAACATTTTGATGAGGACAGTCCAAGGTCCCTTCCAGTTCTCACTTTAACAAAGGAGAGTCATTTTAGCTTCTCCAAAAGGAAATCCTACAATGTAAAGGCTTCCAGTTTGTGGTGAGGGTTATAGAGTTAAGGATAAGAGATAAACAGGAAAGGACATGAGAGTGGAGGAATCAGTCGTCAGAAATTGTGATGGGGGTAAATTTAAAATGTCAGGTAAATGTCATGAATTTCATCTTATTCTTCACTGCTTCACCATAGACGCCATCATGGGACTCATGGGTAAGCAGAACATCATAGCTATACATCTTACTCTTTATATTCATTGCTACCAAGTGTGAAATGATCTTCCCAGCTTCTATACCTACTTCCTTTGGCTTTTTAAAATCCTACACCTCCCTACACTAAACTCAAATGCTCCTCTGGCATCTCCTTCATCCTCCTCCTGCACATCTTTCTTATGATCCCAAATACCCCTTGCTTTGCTGCACAACCCTTGTTATAGCAAGATCAGACCGCCACAGAGCAGGTATCCCAGCATGATGATGACCAGTACCAAGAAGAGGCCCAAAGTGGCTGGGATTACAGCGACAGCAACTATCAGAGCAATTCTCAGCCCAGCTGGGACAATACAGAGACGACTGCGGGTCAGGACGGTTGGACTGAAAACCAGGGATATGCAGCTCAGTCGTACACAGAGCCAAACTGGGACGATGATGGTGCCAGTGTGAGACAGGGAGACTGGGGCGAGGAGGAGGAGGTAGAGTTGAAAAAGTAGAGAAAGTAGATGGAAACTTCAAAAGGTCTTGATCAGCCCCAGATCTCCTAAATGATGACCTTACTACCTCTTGGTTTCTCTTTTTCTCTACGCTGAACACTTTCCAGTTTAATTGTTTATCAGAAATCTCTTTTTCTAAAACACCCGGCCTTTTCTTTCTACAGAGCTCTGTGACCAATGGCTCTGATGGTGAACTTCCTCCAGGGTTCCTCTATAAGGTGAATCCACCCCTCCACTTGAGGCAACCATTAAGTCAATTCATGGGTTTCTGCCTTATTGACACATTGCTTGTGCTTGTCCTCCAGGTAAAAGCAGTGCATGAGTACACTGCCACAGACAATGACGAGCTGGAGCTGAAGGTCGGAGATGCTGTGCTGGTTTTGGCTTTTGACAACCCTGATGAACAGGTTACTATCATCTGCATATGTCTTTAGCACCACATTAATGATGTCACAAATCTGTTAGAACATGGATGGTCTTTGCAGGGTCTTGTTAAGTACAAAGGAATGGGTTTGCAATGCTCTCCCAGATGGTGTAGGGTTCGGAGTCCTGGAGAAGAGCACACAACTCCAAATTGTGCTTAATCTAGGCAACACAAGTTACTGAGTGTACATCTGTCAGGCTGTCAAAGAAAAGCATTGTCATCACCAAATGAAGAGAATGAGTGTTGGTCAGAATGACTAGAGGTCCAAGACAACCTGTCGATGGGTTTTAGACAGGCCTATCAAGAATCCAAAATAAAAGCACCTTCCTGCATAAAAGTAATCGATGTGTACTCGCCATAAATGAAAGAAACTTCTGAAATTGCTACTAGAACAGATGAGAAGCTCTTTTTCTGTTAACCTGGTTAAAACTCTAAGCATTATCAAGTGTCTTTTTAATTGTCAGGCGTCAACAGGAAGGTTATTTTGCAGGTCTAATTAGGAGCTTTATCATCTCATATTAATATTGTGGAAAGGTTTGGAAGAAGGAAGGGACTCAAGGATTCATAAACTGCCAGGACATCCAACAACCTGGGCCAGAACTTCAGAGACATAACAGTAAAGGATGTGATTAAACAGGTCAGACAAGACTTCCTCCTTTACCTCCTGAGAATCATGTGTTCCCACATGATTCTGGTGGCTCCAGCTTCTTAGTTCAACAAAAACTTTCAACCTGTTCGGTTCTGAGAACGGCACTCACACGTGGACTACATCAACCAGGAATGATCGGCCAATAAAAAGCAAGCTTTGTCAGCTTGATGTGAAACATCATCCAACCAATGAGTTAAAGGGATGCTGCACTTAGCCAATCAGAGAGAGTTTTTTCTCTGTGGCGTTACAGTTCACAGATGGAGGATTTTACTTAAAATTAGCTTTTTAACTAGAACAGTGTTCACTGGAAATTACTTTGCAAATAAATAAATAAATTAATAAATTAATAATAATAATAATAATAATAATAATAATAATAATAATAATAATAATAATAATCAAATTAGTTAAACTGCAGTTTGTCAAAAGCTGCTCGCCTTTGCTGCAAAGCCATAAGTAGACATTGGTGTTTTGACACGTGCTGGTTTATTTCTTTTGCTTAGCTTGAGCAACTGGTCATCAGGCCTAATCTTTGCCTGATTTCAGCTGTCTGTCGTGTCTGTCTGTCGTGTCTGTCTGCAGGACGACGGCTGGCTCTTAGGCGTAAAGGAGTCTCACTGGTTCCAGAAGAAAGATATTTCAGCCAAAGGTGTTTTCCCTGAGAACTTTACTCAGAAGGTTTGATGTCAATGCTGCACACTGATCCTTGTTCCAACTCCTCACCAATGTGATTTTTCATCCATACCCTGACATGATGATGATTAGACCCAGGAATGTGCACTGAAGCAAAGCATGTTGTTTGATAAACACAGCGATGGAGAACAGTGCCTGTCCATGCACATTTCTGCAACGTTAAAAGTTGATCATTTGCTTTCCAATGACTTTTTAGTAAATTTGTGCAAGCAAAATAAAACGGACATAAACAAATATATCTTTTTGATTTTTTTTATTCTTGATAAAGATCCAAGTTTTCATACGTTTAATAATGCAATTTTACAGAGAGAACATTACATTTCCCGGAAATATCCAGATGGGCAGAAGTTCTAGTTTTTCCCTGACAACATAATAATTTGGCAGGATGGATGGATGGATGGATGGATGGATGGATGGATGGATGGATGGATGGATGCTATAGTGAGCCTCTGTTTCTCTGCTTTGAGAACATTTCCAATTATCTAAAAAGTCTGCTTTATTACATTTAACAGTAGAGGGCGATGTCCAAGCACAGATAATATGAACAATGTTTGGTGACAATAAGCTATTTATTTACATTTGAATAACTCAGACATGATTACACGGCATAATCCCGTTTCATTTTGCTTTTCTCATTAGAACATTCTTGACTCTTTTTTTCTCATGTTCTAGAACCACAGAGTCTCAAAGAAAAGTGTTTGTCCTAAATGTTTAAATAGATTATTACTGGTGACTAATCATACAGATGTGTAGAAATTAAAAGTGTATTTTGCCCCTAAAGCAAAACTATTCAATGATCAAACCAGATCTTAAAAGTAAAATAATAACTGGTGACATTGCTTTAAGCTTTTGCTCATGTTTTAAATCATGTTTCTCTCACAGTTCCTTGCATGATAGATTTCATTTTCATTTAAAACAGTCACTGTTAAGCAATGAAAATGGGGGGAGGGGAGGGTAAAAATGCCAGCAGAATGCATGTTGTGACTGTTGCGTCTGTTGGTCTTCGATTGCTCTACTACATCTACTGGTGAAGTATTTTAGCTTGTAGAAATATAATTTCTTCCACAAACAGTGACTGATCTGGTTAATGAACTGCTATAACTCACAAGCTAACACCAGAGAGTTGACTTATGAATTGTAAGGTGTTTACGTTGTTGCCATGGAGACTGAGCTTCACGTCTGCAGCACCAGTATGACCATCAGTGTTTCTATTTGAAACTAATGAGCAACCATGTGGAAAACAAACACAGCCGCCCAGCCAGGCCTCACAGGGACAGGGAGGTATGCTTCCTTTCCTCCAACAAGGAGGAAACAGACGGAGGTTTTACAATCACACTTCAGCCATATTGGAACAGGTCATCTCAGATGGTTTCCAGAGTCATTTAGATTGCATTTTACAAAACTGAAACAAAAACTTCAACGTGTGAATGTCTGGGACTCATGTGAATCCACTGAGTCCCAAACATAGTGGCAACAACTGTAACTGCAATCCAACAAGGTTGGTTGGTCCTGGTTCTGACTCTGTTGGGACCAGATTATTCTGCAGATAAAAAGCTTTGGGAATCCTAAAACTGGCTCTTCCCCCCCATAAGGACTTGTTCAACCAACTACAAGTGGACTTTTGGGTAGACGTCCACATGAAGATGTCTTTTCACATCTGTTTAAGGGCAACAACATAAAGGTGACAAACCGTCACTTCAAAGACACTAAACCTTGTCCCCCTTCTCGATTCCTTAGCAACTACATCTGCAAACAAACAGAAAACTAAGGAAATGCAGTCAAACAGAATCTTTTACTTAGTCTCCAGAAGCTTTGTAAAAGGCTCAAATCTCCAAATATAGACATTTCACTGGTAAATGTCATGGTAAATGACATCAAAATGAAATGTAAAAAGAAAATCTTCCAGATCCAGTCATGATAAACTCTCGTGGTAACTCTCCCCAAATAAGCTATGAGAGCCATGGAAACAGCCCCTCCACCATCCTCCTTCTGTTCAATCATTAAACGGCTGGCAGATAAATACTGATTTGAATTTTAAAATGTTTTTAAAGGGAGCAGGTTCTAAAGTTCTCTCTAGGACTACCTTTGCAATGCAAATGAATCTTATCAGCAAAGCCGTGAGGTAATGAGGGATTTGTTACAAAAGCCAGTTCAGCTCACACAGGTGGAGGTGTCTGTTTTGTCTTTTCTGCAGGATTAGAGACACTGGGCTGGAAATGCATCACACTTAGCAGGAAAACTCTTTCTACTGTTGAAAACTCCAGCTTGAATCATTTGGGTCCACCAGGTCTGTCAGGCAGCAGATCAGTTGGCAGCTCTGGCACTGGATTCAAAGAACTATTCTGGCTTCAGTGACACGAAACCATGTTTATTCATTAATGTATAAAAATGCAGACACTGATTTACAAGAAAACAGAACATTGTGTTCCACAGTGGGCTGTCTGGATATTGCATTTCCCTTGTTTGTCCTGGAACAATAAACTGAGTCATGTTACTCTGTGCATACACTATGAAGCTCAGCTTTCATGAAATCACTCTTTCTCCCAAATAAGCTTTAAGATTTAAGTCTTACATAACAGAAATACTTCAAGATTAGACTTGAGTGGTTTTGTAGAGGTACATTAATAATAAGCTGATAGTTCATTAGTGATGTTTTTAAATGATTTCCAATAAAAGCACCTAAATATTCGCTCTAATGAAGTTTAAGAGACTCTTTTTACGAGACATTTTTATTGAGGAGAATTCTGAGAAAGAAAGGATCGTTACGATTTGGCCTTTCACCTACAGGAGCTCCTCTGCTCCAGATCACTTGGATTCTCGTTCCCGGCGTTACAGAGTCTCTTCACTAGACCTTCTTAGTTATTATTGTTCTGTTTTGTAAAAGCTCCCAGCAGGTGTGAAAACATATTCTTAAACCAGACAAATGAGATGTTATGCTGGTTAATAATTGGAGATTACTTAATTTAGAGATCCAAAAAGCTTTTTAAAAAAATCCACAATTAACAGTTTGAATTTAGGAACATGTCTTTATTGAGGGATTACATGCTTGAAAGGGTCATGAGACTTTTATTATATGGTTGTTGACATTACTGGGACTTTAGAGGAATCTCTCTAATATTTAAAGGAGATGTTTTAATAAAAGAGTAGACTCCATTTATCATTGGCTGTCTAACATAACGTTGCTCCCAGCCAGTTTCCCAGTAACTATGGAGATGTCGATATAGATCCAAGATGGTTCCTGAAGAAAGGCGATGTAGCAACATGTGCCGATCAAAGTAAGGCTTTCTTTGTCTTATGCTGGCGAAGCTGGCAGGTTAAGGTGTCTCCAAGTTAACGTCAGGTATAAAAATTTTAAATTAGTTCATTAAACACATTTCCTTAGGCTTCTTAGAAACTCCAAGATATGTGTAGTTATTTTGAACATCCAAGTTCTAGTTTAAATTTCCTCTTTAGTAATATTTGTAGGATAATTAGCATTCGCATTATATTTGCTAGTCTTTATGTTTATTGTTTGGGGTTTTTTTGAAAAGTTATAGGACTAACATTCATATAGTGTGATATAGTTTTAAATCACTAAATATTTTTTCTTTTATGCATTTTTTTTTCCTTTGAACTACTTAGACTGAAGTACTTTGAGATACTTTGGTTAATCAAATAGTCCTACAATGCTTTTGAATCAAAATCCATAAGATAGTAAGGATCCAAGAGAATATAAACAGGGACTTATATACAACATGAACCAAATCCATCTGTTGGTATTTGTACAGCTGCAGCAATGAATACAAATAACTGATCATTTTAGTGTCTCCAGGATCTGCTTTAGTTTTCTGAAAGGCTTAAGCAGGTCCAGCCAACATGTATATGTGGGCCACAAACTGATTTTTACTCAGACAAGATAAGGACTAAGCCGGCCAGGCCGCGCTGGGGTTTTAGTATGAGGCCCACTTAGGTGACTGAAGATAATGCCTGTTGGCAAAACCAGGTGAGTATCCTAGACATGTCTTTGCTGGATTTCAAGTTCCACAGAGTTGCCCTGCATCAAAAACACAGTATATAGTTGACATAAGCTTACAAGCTATCTGTGAACAACCCCATATGGGGCCTATTTTGTAGCACATTTCCTACACATATGGACCCCAAGTGTAAATTTTAAGCTAGAGGGGGGAATGATTTCTCCTTATTAAAGCATAATAATAATAATTGAATTACATACCCATAAAAAGTAGTTGCTACTGCAAGACTTTTTTAAATTATATACTCTCCTGTTTAGGCTGACCCAGTTGAATATTGCAGAATTCCAAGTCTATAGATAGATAATATATAGTATGATCTTAATGAAAGCAAATATTTTACCAAAGTTGGAAATCCTATTTCTTGGTTCACAATGTTAAAAACAAAGCTAATATATTTATTTTACTATTTATAGAACAAGTGAGATACTAAATTTAAGTATTTTATGACAGACCTGTTTACTTTGAGATTAAACATTTTATCTGCTCACCGCCATCTCCCGCCAAGAGCAGATTCAAACGGCTGTTAGCCCCGCCCCCTGCTGAGTCTATAAAGCGAGCGGCTGCCCGGGCTGCGTCACACACTGCTTCCAACAGCCGATCCTTGATCGTCGGACAAAAGGAGACAGAAAGCTCAAAAATGGTGAGTAAAGCGGAATGAACAGTTTAAAACTCGTGTTTAAATGGTGAAAAAAAAAAAAAAAATCACACCCAAAGAGCTGCCGATGGAAGTCGTTGAAACTTTCGTGTTATAATAAATCTATAAATCGGGCTAAAATACACTTTTGTCGGGGTTCTTCTTTACCGTTAATTGGCGTCGAATGAGGCCAAGCTGGCGCAGAATAAAATGATCGAAAATGTTTTACCACTTAAAGTTCAGCTTTTTAACTTCAACTAGCCAGTCTTTTCACATATTTAGCCAGTTTATCTTGAATAAATCTTTTTTAAACGTACTTTTAGCCAAACCAGACCTTTTAAGCGGTAACTTTGAACGGTTTGAGGCGGACAGATAACGCCCTGCAGGTCCGTGAACGTTACATGGCGGGTGAATATGGGGGCTCAGGGAGGAGCTCGGTTTGCTGCCGGTGTCGATGGGTTTTTATTTTCCTGACTCCATGATGCGTGAGGGGTAATAAACACACATGTGACCCGGCTGGAACGAGATCCAACAGGTCTGCAATGAGCCACCTGAGGGAGGAAACTACGTCACGGGACCTGGAGTGGTGCGTTCAAGGTGCATCCGGATATCCAAGGATGTAACTGAGAATTTGAAACCAATTTTACCTTTTTAAAAAAAAATCTAGAAAATGAAGTCTGGAAAAGCATTGAACTTTATTTATGGGTGGAATACGTCATTTTGTGTCATACTCGGGTTGGTTTAAGATATTTGGATGAACTTAATGATGCAGGATCTGCTAAAAGCCACCTGTTAAATGGTGCTTTACTGAAATTGAGTTCCTGTTAAAGGGCCGGTATGCTGCGTTAGGACTTCTCATGTCTACATAAAGTCAGGAAACCTTAAGGATGATCACTTCTCCTCTTCTCCACAGCGTGAGTGTATTTCTATGCATGTCGGCCAGGCCGGTGCCCAGATGGGCAATGCATGCTGGGAGCTGTACTGCCTTGAGCACGGCATCCAGCCGGATGGTCAGATGCCCAGCGACAAGACGATCGGAGGGGGCGACGACTCCTTCAACACCTTCTTCAGCGAGACCGGGTCTGGGAAACATGTTCCCAGAGCCATCTTTGTGGATCTGGAGCCAACTGTGATTGGTGGGTCCTGCCTGTGAACGCCACAGCTGAGCAATGCAAACATTGTAAGGAAATATTTTCATTCCAAAAAATATGACTCATGCAGAAGTTTTTCCTTTTCCACAGATGAAGTTCGTACAGGAACCTACCGGCAGCTCTTCCATCCTGAGCAGCTGATCACTGGCAAAGAGGACGCCGCCAACAACTACGCCCGGGGTCACTACACGGTCGGCAAGGAGATCATCGACCTGGTTCTGGACAGGACTCGCAAACTGGTGGGTTAAAGTTCCGTTGGGTTCTCAGAATGAACCTGCAGGGTGGGAGCTGACCTCCTGATGTTCTGTTCCAGGCCGACCAGTGCACGGGTCTCCAGGGTTTCCTCATCTTCCACTCCTTCGGCGGAGGAACCGGCTCCGGCTTCACCTCCCTGCTGATGGAGCGCCTGTCGGTGGACTACGGCAAGAAGTCCAAGCTGGAGTTTGCCGTCTACCCGGCTCCTCAGGTGTCCACGGCTGTGGTGGAGCCCTACAACTCCATCCTCACCACCCACACCACCCTGGAGCACTCGGACTGCGCCTTCATGGTGGACAACGAGGCCATCTACGACATCTGCCGCAGGAACCTGGACATCGAGCGGCCCACCTACACCAACCTGAACCGGCTGATCGGACAGATCGTCTCCTCCATCACCGCGTCGCTGCGCTTCGACGGCGCCCTGAACGTGGACCTGACGGAGTTCCAGACCAACCTGGTGCCTTATCCTCGGATCCACTTCCCCCTGGCCACCTACGCCCCCGTCATCTCGGCGGAGAAGGCGTACCACGAGCAGCTCTCGGTGGCTGACATCACCAACGCCTGCTTCGAGCCGGCCAATCAGATGGTGAAGTGTGACCCTCGCCACGGCAAGTACATGGCCTGCTGCCTGCTGTACCGCGGCGACGTGGTGCCCAAAGACGTCAACTCCGCCATCGCCACCATCAAGACCAAGCGCAGCATCCAGTTCGTGGACTGGTGTCCCACCGGCTTCAAGGTGGGCATCAACTACCAGCCGCCCACCGTGGTTCCTGGGGGGGACCTGGCCAAGGTGCAGAGGGCCGTGTGCATGCTGAGCAACACCACGGCCATCGCCGAGGCCTGGGCCCGGCTCGACCACAAGTTCGACCTGATGTACGCCAAGAGGGCCTTCGTCCACTGGTACGTCGGGGAGGGCATGGAGGAGGGCGAGTTCTCCGAGGCCAGGGAGGACATGGCCGCCCTGGAGAAGGATTACGAGGAGGTGGGAACCGACAGCATCGGCGAGGAAGATGAGGGAGAGGAGTACTAGAGTCAACACGCAGTTTGAGCTTTTCAAGCAATAAGATGTTTGTGCCTGGAAATAAAGTTGCTGTAAATCCTGCTTGGTTTTTGCTCCAGTTGATTAAACACAGGAAGTACCGCAGTTGTTGCAACACTTAAACACAAAGATTTATTTAAGGTCTCACAGATACAAAATTAGCTTTATTTTTATATTTTTCTCTTGCTATGAGGTAAACGAGACAGGAAATGAGCTAAATGGCACAGAGGGCTTCGTCTCCCTTCACAGGAGCAGCAGGATGCAGAGAACCGTGGAATCCTTCAACGTCCAGCTTTCCACTGTCGGTCCAAAACGAAGCGCAGGTTCAGCTACAAGACGTGAAACCAGGGGTCTGGATAGGTGAAGCTTGTGGTGCATTCACATGCACGGTTTAAACGGGTTTGCTTTCTCCGGAATGTTCCTGAACACATCGAAATCAACCCCGACCCTTTCATGACGGTAACGGTGGGGGTGGCGCGGTGCTGGCGGCCAGTCGGGGTCATCCTGGGCTCACTGGGGCAGAGCTTTGAGGATGGCGTTCACCTCCTCGGCAACCGCTGTCAGCGCGAACTCAAACTGGTCCTGGAGAGGAAACCATGACAACGTCTCAATGTTCTCCAATAAAACAGCTTTTTAAACCTGGCAGGTCAAAATACAGCTTTAAAAAACTAAAATCAGCTTTTTAACCTACTCAGCAGCATGAGCCAACTCCATCTTTGCAGGAATGGGATTGTACATCCAACCTGAGTTTTTGCGTGTTTTCCTTGTTAAATGAAACTTAAAGCGTCCAGTTAAGTATTTTGGTATCAATTTGAAGAAAACTGAAACATTTTGTTCTCCGCAATAAAAGCAGGCTCCAGATCAGTCTTCATTTGAAAACCCTTTCTGTATTCAGCAATTAAAAGCAGATCTGGGTGCACCAAGGAGCATCTCGGAGTATCGGTCCAGATGTGCTCCTAGTTACCATGACAACAGAAGGAAACCAGAAAGCTTGGAAAAGATGATCCCTTTGTGTTGCGTCTGACGTTTTTGTCAGTAGATGTTGACTTAAAAGTAGTTTTGTCCTCATTTATTCTTGAATGGGGGCTGCAAACGGCCCCCGGGCCCCACTTTGAACACCCTTGCTTTACAGCAAATGTAACCTACTGTTCTAAACCTGTGGTCTCCAAACAAGCGTTTTACCTCATGGGCCAACACTGTTCAGCTGAAAATAATTGCGGGCCACAAAATGGAGTATTTCCGTTTTTAATTCATTAAAAAATTTAAAAACGTTTCATTTTCATCTGTACAGTAAAGCAAATCTGTTGGAAAGAGAGCTATAAATCAGATCTGAAACAAATCTAGAAGGTTTGCCTCATTTAGAACAAAACGACAGACAACGTCCAACATTTCGATGGGTTCTCCATTCGGGTTTATTTTCTGCAGCAGGAACAACACATGAGTCGCTCATTCGTCAGTTTTTCTGGATTTAGTGGAGTTTACCTCAAGGGACGCACCAACGTCTGCTCTGGATGTTTGTGGGTTAGTTTACTATGAAATTTAATTGAAAGGGAAAAATATGGTTGATAAAGACGAGTACTTTGGGTTGTACTTTCCATATTTAGAATACTTTTAATTTGTATCTGTTCTGAGAGGCTGGGAAGCTGTCCCGAACATTTCTTTTAACTGCATCAACTTCCAACCTTGAGCTGGAAAAACAAGTTGATGCCATTTTTGTATCGTGGTCGAGGGCCACACAAAATCCCTCTACAGACCAGCAGGTGGCGGTGTTGCTAATCTTTCAATTCCTTTCAGAGCAACTCAGCGTGAGAATCCAGGAGGAGAATTTGCTCTAGAAATGATTCTTTTGATTCCAGTTTTTTGGGTTTTAAAGTCTATCAGATAAACCTCGGATAGTGTTTGGTTAATCGAGGTTCAACAAACAGGAAGGCCTCTGGGTCTTTAGCCACTCCTCCCCCACGAGTCACCAGAACAACCAGGAGGATCAGTCTTGATCCGTCTGATTTGTTCTGGTTCTTCAGGTCCCATCTGTAAATTGGCTGGACCCGCAGAGCTTTGTTCTGATTGGTTCATCTAGCATGTCTGGACTGAAGCGTCTGCTGAGTCCAGGTCCAGACTCACCTTGGTGCGGACCATCCCGGGCCGCTGGTCCCTGACGTGCTCCAGCGTGGCGGCGATGTCGATCTCCTTCACCCCTGCAGGAAACCAGACTCACCGTCATTCTCTCTAAAACTCCCAACCAGGCCGGGTGCACACTGTTTCTGCTTCACCTTTAGCCATGCGGTTCAGAACCATGTCGATCAGGATGTAGGTCCCGGTCCGGCCAGTACCGTCGCTATGGAAACACCGGATGAGACCAAGCGCCAATGAAAAACAGCCCCTTTGTTCTGATATCTGGGGTGAACTGATTTTACCTGCAGTGTACGATGATGGGGCAGGAGCGTCCTCGGTAGCATTTATTCACCTTCCTGAGAGCAAACAATAAAACAACCAGATGACATGAAAACAACATTATGCATGTAAGTATTCACACCCTGGACTCTCTCCAGAGTTTATCACATTACAAAAACAAGTCGTCTGAGGTCCATTTTTGTTCTTCCTGCATGATTTCAGCTTTTCTTGATGTTGTTTTCTGGACTGAAGAGGTTGAATATTTTCTGCCCTTGTTCTCCAAAATTCTTCACCTCACTGTGTCCAGATGCGCTGACATCCACCTGCTGCAGACGCCGAGCGAGCTCTGCACTGGTGGCGTCATCTGACCTTCCTGGAACTTGCGGCACACTCTTGACCTCTCACCTTTTATCTCAAAGTTCTTGATGATCTAGAAAACGTCTCTTTCTCTACTTTCAGAAGTATTCAAAATCTGAAAAGTGTGGCATGCATTTGTTTTGTGCCCTCTTTATCTCTGATACCCCTAAAAAAAACTACAAGAAATCACCTGATTGGTAAACAGAGTCCACCTGGGTGTAATTTAAGTTGAGATGTTCTGTTTTAGGCCTCAGAGGTTCTTTAAAGAACATTGGAGAACATCCAGCAGCATGATGATATCAAGGAAGATGTGGAGAACTATAAAGCAGGGTTTGAAGATCTCACAGAGCTCCACCTAAACTCGCAGGACAGCATTAATCAGAGAATCAGCAAAGGGGTCCGTGGAGGAACTGCAGAGATCTGCAGCTCAAGTGAGACAATCTGTCAGTGGGACAGCTGTTAGTGGTGTACTCCACAAATCTGACTTTCATGGGAGAGCAGCAAAAAGAAAAAAGCTACTGTTGAAATAAATCCATAAGATTTTCCATTTAAAGTTTGCGAGAAGCCGTGTACAAGAAACCAAACATCAAGGTGCTCTGGTTAGATGAGACCAAACTGAACCTTTTCACCATTATGCAAAATGCTATGCATGGGAGACAAGGCCACCCCTACAGTGAAATACAGGGGTGGAAGCATCATGCTGTGGGGTTGCTTTTCTTCAGCAGGGAGGCTGGTTAGAGTTGATGGAGATAAATCAAGGACCATCCTGGAAGACAACCTGTTGGAAGCTGCAGAAGAGCTGAGACTGGGGTGGAGGTTCACCTTCCAGGAGGAGAACCATCCAAAACATGCAGCCAGAGATACAATGGATGCCTCAGATCAAAGCAGATTCATGGGTTAGAATGACCAAGTCAAAGCCCAGACCTAAGTCAAATCAAACCAGTGGCAAGACTCTGGACTGATGTTAAGAGACCAGCCAACCTGATGGAGGCAGAGCTGTTTTGCAGAAAAGAATGGGCTCAAGTTTCAGTGTGTCGATGTGCAAAGCTGGTAGGAACATAACCCAGAAGACCAGCAGCTGGACCTGTAGAAAGCAGGTTCTGCAAAGGAGGTGATTAAAGTTTCATTTGTAAAGAATTTGAAAAACCCTGCATCATTTTCCTTCCATCTCACATTTATGCTCTGCTTTGTGTTGGTCTAGCACATAAAATCAAAATTTAATACATTGAAGTTTGAGGTTGTAATGCGACAACATGTGAAAAAGTTTATACAAAGCACTGTAACCAATTACACTCGATGGAAAAGCTGCAGTACCTGCGGAAGTCCAGTAGAGGGCGTGTGGAGGTGGGGATTCCCTGCGCAGGCCAGCTGAGGAAGTGGAACTGCGTGAGAGTGCGGGTCTCCTGCGTCTGCACGTTCTTCAGGTAGAAACTGCGCACCAGGAAGTCGTTGCACCAGATATGCTCCGACACCAGGTTCACCTGGAGAGGGAGGAGTTCCAACCTGTGACATCCGGAGACCTGAACATGTCCTCCACCACGTCAAACACACACCTCGTAGATGTGGTAGAGGGACGAGCCCTTCATCGGGCCAGTAACGGTCGCACTGCTTCTCTCCGTCCTCCACCAGAGCTGTCATCATCACGATCACGGTGCAGCCGTTCTCCCAGACCATCTGTAGAGCCACAAGGAGAGCACAGCGATGACACCTGACCATGGAGAGGAGTCCGACTGGACCAGGTTCTCCTCAGAGCTGACCTGCCAGAAGTCAGAGATGGTGTGGGACAGGGGCCCCTGGGTGGCGATGTAGGCCGGCATCCTGGGGTCGTGTTCAATCTGCAGGTTCAGAAGGAGTTCAGACAGACATCAGTTTTCCAACTAGAACCGCCAGAAACCCAACTGTAAGGTTGGTCAGATCTGCGGAGACTCACGATGGTGCTGGCGTTGATGTAGTCCGAGCGTGACGGGTTGCTGTCTGCCTTCAGCTTCACCCTCGAGTGGTCGTCTGCAGAACACGTGACCCGTTAAGTTCTGGTTCAACCAGTTCCACTCCACTAACTGCCCTGTCTGAGTGGGTTAGGGTTAGTGGGACTCACAGGGTACCGAGTCAGGGCAGCGGTTCTTCTTGGCGTTGGCGTCGCTCTGAGCCACGGATACGGAGCTGGGTTCTGCCTGGTAGGAACACAGAGCCTCCCACTCCTTCATCAGCCGGTCCTTGTTCCGCAGGTGGTCCTCCATGTAGGCCTGAGAGACGGACCAGAACCAGCGTTCAGATACTTACAGGGGAAGCATGTGCTTTCGTTTATTGTGGCTGCATGTGGGCGGAGCTTAGAAGGCAGAGCTGCAGCACAGCAGAGAGGGAGGGGGTGGAGCCTGTCAGACATTTTTGTTTAGAACTTCTAAATCTCCCACCCTTTAAATTGTAACTTGAAAGCATGACAAATTTTGAAAAATTTCAAAGTGGGTGGAGCCAAGAGACATTGAGGGGCGTGGCTGAGTGTAGGGATGAGAGGAAGTGAGGCTGTGGTCACAACGTAAGAGGCGAAGCACCACTTAGTCACTATATGTAACTACTACTAGCCCTCAAATCAACTTTTTTTTGTTATAAACTGTCTACATAGGTAATTTAGGGTTCTATCTTTATGTTTCTGTACGAATTTTTACATTTTCATGTTTAGTTCTGCGATATTTTGCCAAAAGCCATCTCAGTGCTGGCCTCAGGTTAAGTGGTGGCTGCTGCAGTTGAATTCTCAGTTGTTTTTCTGAGTTGTTGGAGACGTTTTTGCGACAACGGTCTGCAGCTCTGCTGAGCAGTAGCCACCATTCAACCTAAGGAGGCCCGCACCGAGATGGTTTTACACGAAAATCTCAAAATTTACACAGAAACATAAACACTGAAACCTAAATGATCTATTTAGACAGTTTATCGGCAAAAAATAAAGCTGATGTTGTGGTTAGTTACACTTTCAAGATAAACAACATGTCTGTCTTTCACTTTTCCAATCAGTTTTATCTGATTTCAAATTAAACATCAGAACAAACTGAAAGGTTCTGATTTCAGGTTCTGACCAGAATCATGTGACCAGTCGAGATGTCCATGTTGGCCTGCGCCGGCTCCTCGCACCAGGACGGCGTGCTGCTGTGGGAGCTGGGACTGGGCTGGGCTCCGTCGCTGAACTGGGACGACACGCTGCTCACCCTGGAGTCCGTCCCTCCGCCTCCTGCTGCCGCCGCCCCCGCTCCGCCGCCTCCGCCCCCAGCAGCGCCGCTCGTCCCTCCCACCGCGCCCAGGGCGGCGGCCTCCAGCCGCCCGAAGGCGCCTTTGGAGGCCATATGCTGGCGACACAGGTCCTGGTGAGCATGTTGGCAGGCATCACGTTGTTACACCTACATGTCTACAACTGGCAGCTTGAGAAATCCATCTGGAGCTGTTTAATGGAGGCCTTAAAGAAAATAGTCACTAAAAATACACTTCAGTTCATTCCAAACTTGATATTTACGCCACATAAAATTTCTGATATGTCAATATTTAACTACTTGGAGTTTACTAGGGAACTACTAGCATAACTACTTTGGGTTTACTAGGGAACTACTAAGGGAACTGCAGGGGGAGCAACTGGGGGAACTACTGGGGAACACCTCTGGAACTAATCATGTACTAATGGGTAGTTAACCAGTACTGACTGGGGAACACATTAGAGAACTACCGCTTAGCTACCTGGGAAACAAAGAGGAATTAATCAGGAACTACTGGTCAGTTAACCAGAGCTAACTGGGGAACACACAGCCCAGCCTTATTAACCAGTACATGATTAGTTCCCCAGTAGTTCCCGAGTAGTTAATCAAATTTCGTGTACCATGTTGTAAAGTGTTGCCCGTTATTCTCCAGTTTCTCTCATTTTGGTGATTTTTTTAATGCTCTGTATGAAGTCAACCTTTATTGAGCTGATGTTTTATTCCCTGAAGTGGGCGGACCCCTCACCTGGTACTCCTGGTGGGTGAAGCTGCCCCCCTCCGGTCCCAGGCCCAGCTTCTTCGCTGCCAGTCGGTGGGCGTGGTGACGCAGGCAGGCGATGGTCATGGCCGCCACCAGGATGCCACCGATGCAGGCCATGGACACCAGCGTGGCGAACACCCAGCGGGAGCTGGGCTGGACTCTGGTCGCCAGGGGCAACGACTTCCCCTCACTGATCTGCAGAAAACACAAAGGACGAGCTCGGGTTTGAAAAGCTCAGCCTCACCAGGACTCGAGCCGCCTCCTTCAGCGCGCAGCGAAATTCTCCTGGCAGATTTAGGTTTCGGCTGTCTCACCAGTTCGGCGCCGCTCTGAAGAACCTTTAAGCCCGTCTCTGACTCCAGGAAGTTCTTCTCTGCAACTACAAACCAAAGGTTCAGGTTTGAGCAGGAAGAAGGACTCTTCCTGACAGAAGGTGAGGATCAGGTCTCTCTTCTTGTTTTCCTTCTTCTGCTGCTGCTGCTCTTCTCTCGGCTGCTGACCTACCTGCTTTACCTGCAGCGTCCGCAGCCGTCAGGTTCTTGGAGTTGGGTCTGATTCTGAAGGTGATGGCCGGGCCGACAACACTGCAGAGGAGGAACCGGGTCAGAGGAGGAACAGCGAGAAGAGAGACTCTGATAAAAACCTCATCAAGTTTATCATTTTCTCTGTTATTATTAATAATAAACCCAGAGGAAAATGTTCCTGTTCTGAACTCCCTTTACTGACAATTCATACAAAACTGTTATTTATTACTAATTAATTTACAGATCTATAATATTCTTCTCCTCAAAACTTCTTTAAATGTTTTTAATCAAATTAGTTTTCTATTGTTTTTTTAATGTCATTTTATTCTTCATTGCATATTTATTCACTTATTACTGTTTTATTATCAAAGTTTCTTCAGTAATTAATTATTAGGTAAACAAATAATTATTTAAAATGTTGTTTATTCCTAAATAGGTCTAATGCCGGATCACAGCAATAATACGTTTTGCATAATTTCTTTATAGTGTATTTATTTATTAAAATAATTATTATATATATTACATGAACTAATTAATATAAGTTTTTGTTTTACAAACCAAGAGTTGAATAAATATCAAAAAATGTTATTTATTTCTCTTTATCTTTAATGCAATTTATTTATTTAAAAAAAAATCTGTTTTTAATGTGCAACTTTTAGGAGAAACTTTTTAGTTTCTCCTATTGAGGCTGTTTTTTCTCCGACTTTCCTTATTTTTTTATTAGTGGGAAAATAATAAATAATATAAGTTATACATAAACCAAATGATATTTAAATAAATAATAACAATAAGTCACTTTACTGAATGCATGTGAAATGTAATTCATTACTAATTCATAAACGCTTCAAATTTTTTTTCTTTCAATTTTTTTGTAAATAATTGACAAATTAATATTTTTTTCAGAAGAAATTCATAATAAATTGATAGATAAATACTTACTTTTTATCACAGGGAATAACAATAGTAGTACATTTAAAATATGATTTTTTAAAAATTAAATTAAAAATATTTTAAAAAATGAATACCAATTTTTTGTTTTGTTTTTAAGGTGAAGTGATTGAATTTTTGACTTTTGTTTATTTCTGTTTTTATGAAGAGTACAAAATAATCATTTTGCAGCATAAAGTACCAGGGTGAATAAAATGCTATTGGGCTGATCAGGATTGGTATCGTCGTCCATTTTAGCTGCTGCTCGCTGTTTATTGATGTCGTGAACAACTTCCTGTCTGACCTCTCTGGCCGTTTCTGGATCCAGATATGGATGAGAAGGAGTCGCAGGTAAGAGCAGGACTGAAAGCTGGAGGAAGGACGAAGATGAACAGGAAACGAGCCCAGCTGCAGCAGCTCCCTGTTAGGTCACGTGCTGCTGACCTCTGACCTCTGACCCACCTGATGTTGATGATGGCGGTGGCTGAGAGGCTGATCCTCTCTGACAGCAGCTGCAGCAGTCGCACCCCGTCGTTCAGACTGAGGGGGCTGCGGTGACAAACACACATGGACACACACACACACACACACACACACACACACACATTTCTGCCCAGGGCGGCATGGCGTATGGGGCGGCAAGAGGAAAAACTATTTGCATGTCCGTGTAGGAACACATGCTGTTTTCCACAGTTTCTCACATTTTCCTCTGATGTCATGACAAACAAACTCCGTTCACACAGACAAACAACATGTGACTCATCTGATTGGTTGATCACACAGGAAGTTAAAGCTGCTGTACCTCTGATTGGTGACGATGTATCCAAACTCCTTTGCTCCTCCCCCGTCCTGACTCGCTGCCTCAGGCGGAGTCGCCTCTTTCCGTCCTCCACCTGGTTTGGCGGTGGGGGGCGGAGCCTCCTGGAGAACCGTCTTATATGCCATTAAAGCCTCTGTGAGCTGATTGGTGGAGACAAAGATGATCATCTTCAGCATTTCTGATGGTTTTCTGCATCCATCAACTTTGTAGTTGCAGGGAGGAGCCCACAGCATCACTCTTCATCATACAGGCAGAGAATTTAACCGTCAGCCAACCAGTCCTTGTGTCACAACAACGAGCTGCATCAGAGAAACTGTTGAACATTGAGAACCAGAACCTTCTCGTGGTCACGTGTAGATTTCTGTGTGTCTACATGTTGTGGAGGAAATACGACAAATAAAAGATGCTCTTCAGTGTCAGAAGTTTCAGCGGGAAATATTTCAAGCCTTTTATTTCTTAGGATTTTGATGATTATGACTCAGAGATAATGAAAACCCAACACCAGCGGCTCAGAAACCCCACCCTGACCAGCTGATGAGCTCCAAACACCTGCAGAAGTCTCCTGAGCCTGGAAACCGTCTCAGTCTGGGCCAGTGGGACACGACCACGGCGACGGCGGCTGACTGGACCGATGGAAGGGAAACGTGCACCAGCAGCCTACGGCCGCCTTACCCGGGCTGAGGAGAACCGGAACCGGGCCGTTGCTCGGCAGGCCAAGGTTTCAGATGAAAGTGAAGTTTGATTTCAACCAGGGTCCGAGAGTCTGGGGGAAGAGCGGAGAGGACCAGAACCACGTTGCTTCAAGTCCAGAGGGAAGTTTCCAGTCAGCGAGGATCTGGGTCACCATCTCATCTGCTGGTTCTGGTCCACTGGGTTTCCTGAAGTCCACAGTCAACGCAGCCGTCTACCAGAACATTCCAGAGCTCTTCATGCTGACTTCAAGCTTTATGGAGATGCTGCCTTCATCTTGGTACCGGTTCACACCGCCAGAGGTACCAGAAGCTGGTCCAACAACGGGCCTGACCAGAACCCCATAGAGGATCTATGGAGTACTGCCAGGAGGAAGGTGAGAGACACCAGAACCAACGATGAAGATGACCTGAAGGCAGCTATCAAAGCAAGCTGGGCTTCCAGAACCTCAGCAGAACCGCAGGCTTCGCTGCACTGATGCAAAAGGAGCCCCAACCAGAGCCATGAAGGCACAGCGGGCACCAACGACCTGATGACCAAGGAACTCTTACCTTCTGCTTTGCTGCTGCGTTGTCTCCGTATTTATCTGATGGAGAACAACAACAGGGCTGTTACTGACCTCTGACCTGCTGCGGCTTGCAGCTCTGACTGCAACGGTGCACGCCGTTCACCGACCTTCGCTCTGTTTGGGGACGTAGGAGGGATCCAGCTGCTGCTGCTTCAGGTCGTCCTTCTGCTCTGGAGACAGATCCTTCACGTCCAGGCCGTAGCGGTCGAGCAGCAGAGCCAGCCTCTGCAGAGAGCGCCCTGAAAACACACCAGAGAGACCAGACTGATGGACGTCAGTGACGCAAAACTGCAGAAATATATGAAACACAGCAGAAAAATGATCTACAGAAGCCAGTAGAGGCCAAAAAGGTAACATCTGACCGTCCAGTCCTGACAGCACGTCATATTCCTGCTGCTCCTTCTCTGCCTCTGGCTGCTTCCTCAGCTGGGAACCCTGGGAGATGTAGTCCTCATTGTAGTCCAGAGGGAAGTCCAGGTCAGGGAAGAGAGAGGAGGAGGAAGAGGGGAGGCGAGTGGCTGCCGCCCCCCTGTGGCGAGGCAGAGACTGCGAGGAAGAGGAGGATGAAGGCGAGGAGGTGAGGTAGAGGGACATCAGGTCCTGCAGGAGCTGCCGGTCCCGGTCCAGAGCGTTCCCCTTGTGGAAGGTTGGACTGTCATCCAGGGTGTTGAGGGAGCGCGCCTCCTCGTCCTGGGAGCCGAAGCGCTGCAGCCACACAGACAGCAGGTCACGTAGTGCCCCCTGTGGCCACCAGGGGGCACTACGTGACTGGGGGTGAGTCTGCTCCTACCTTATGGTAGGTGTAGGGGTCCAGCAGGGGCGTCTGCATGTGGAGCGAGGACCGGGCCGGGTCCAGCACCATGTAGTCCAGGTACTGCTGCATCATCTCTGGGTCTGCTGGACCCTCAGGGTCCCGATCCCGCTGAGGACCGGGACCCAAGAGTCTGGAGGACCTGAAAAACCATTCAGCTCAGTCACCTGAGGCGGCTTTCTCGTTGACAGATAAGAAACGGGACTTTTCTCACAGTTTGGAGGATTTCTGATCCGGTTCTGGAGCGACGGTCGGAACGTGGCTCAGCTCCCGGCCGATGATGGCCTGGGTCAGGTCGTCCTTCCACGTCAGACCTGAAGGTGCACATCTGGTTCTAAAACGGCATCGCAGGATTTCAAGCTGCAGCTCAGCGTTTACAAACTCACCCTGCACCATCAGGTCTTTGAGGACTTCCTGCAGCTTGTGCAGAACCGGGACGGAGACCCGGTACTGGACGGGGTCCTGGTGAGGAGCCCGGCACTGTCCGAACAAACCGTCTGGACGGGAGGAAACACGAGGTCAAACTGATTCGGACTCCATCTGAGGGGAGGCTTCATTATTCAACAGCTTTGTGAACAGTTCCGTCTGAAGAGAGGAACCCCGCAGCATGATGCTGCCACCACCCTGCATCAGTGTTGGTGTCAGGTTCTTTTGGTGATGCTGTTTTTGGGGCATATTTACCTTCTTCAAATGTTCTTAATTTGTCTCGCTTGAGAAAAAAAAAAGTCTAATCTAAAAATCTGAAACCCTCCAGCATGATGCTGCCACCACCATGTTTCACTGTGGGGGTGGGTTTCTTCTGATGACACGGTGTTGCTTTTCGGCCAGACTTCAATAATTCCGTCAATAATTTCTCTACATTGAGAAAATCCTCAGCATCATGTGAAGAAAAGCAACCCCACATCATGATACTGCCACCACTTTGTTTCATTGTTGGTGTCAGGTTCTTTTGGTGGTGTAAAATTGTGTTTTTGAGGCAAATTTACCTTCTACAATTGTTCATAATTTCTCCACTTGAGAAAAAAAAACCCCAATGATAATGATGCTGCCACCACCGTGCTTCACTGTGGGAATGGTTTTCTTCTGCTGTCTTCCAACCAAACATTTGGTATTATCCATATTTTCTCTACATTGAGCAAATTCTCAGCATCATGTGAAGAAAAATAACCCCACAGCATGATGCTGCCACCACCATGTTTCACTGTGGGTACAGTGTTCTACTGTATATCCTTGGTGTTGCTTCATGCTAAGCTGGTTTAACCGTGGCCAAAACGTCCCAGTTTGGACCCATCGACCAGAACGCATCCTCAGACATGGTTCCACCGGGCCTGGAAGAATGGAACCATGCTTCTTACTCCTGGCATGCAGGAACTACAGGATATAGTTGCCACATGTTGAACATCCTGCAGCTCCTCTGACCAGCATCTGGTCACGTCTGGAGCGACGTCTTCTTCCTGAGGTCTCGCTGTCGCTTAAGCAATGCTGTGGATGTTTCGGACCTTTGTCCCAACTGATGTCTTCGAACAAAAAGATCCTTCTAATCCACGGGAACCGCTCTGCACACTGTGCTCAGCTAAACCAGGACGGACGGACGGATGAAAATGTATCCACCCTCTTTTTGGAAAGGTTTTCAAGTTTGAGTTTCTTTTAACATCTACATACAAAAATAAAATTGTGGTTCTTTAAAAATAACTAATTTCCTGTAGGAAATAGATATTTAAAATGAAACCTGTCTTTTTTTCAAAACGTGGTTTAACGTTTGCGGCTCTAAACGAGTTTTATTTTGCTGGACTGAGATCAAAAACGGCTCTTTGGATGGTTCGGGCTGCCGACCCCTGAGCTAAACAACGCAAGCATCAAGAAAAGGTGGAGTATCTGCGGTATAATCAGACACTGGTTTCAGCTTAGAAGTTCGGCAGCTGTTACATGTTGCATGAAGCTGTTTTGCACTGATTATTGGCATCGTAACCATAACAACAGACCAGCTTCAGGTCTGGTTTTGAATCAGTGGAGTTCGGCTGCAGGCCACGATGAGTCACCACCATCCAACAAACACATGAGGGAGACACACCGTCGTCAGGCTACTGATGTCACTGTTGTCACGGAGACAGCCAGGCCCAGCAGCGATTGGCCGAGACGGAGGCCTTGTTTGCGCCGCTCTGGCTCCGTCGCCTCATCGGCGCCTCCCTGCCTCCATCTTGGTGCCACAGAGACGAACTCACACAGACAGCACTGTGCTTACTCTGCTCAAGCGTTGTGAACATCGCTTCATTCACTATGGCTACCAGCCCCCCAGTAAAGATGTGCAAAAATAAATTCTTCTTCTATGAAAATGTCTCCATTCTTCCAGAGGCGACGGCCCTGCAGCGGGCTGACTTGGCGTCTGAGGAGCCGGTCCTCGTTTGAAATCTCTAACCCGCGAAAAGACTCCGCTTCAGAGGCCTCTGACCGCGTTCGCAGGGCCCACATCCTCACACATCCCACACCATGCCCAGCAACGGCCACAAAGTGTTTCATAGTTAAACTCCCAGGGAAACAGGAACTTGTGGGTTATCATTGAAATGTTACTAGAGACTGACAGATTCATCAAAAAAGAGGGAGATTTACATTTAACATCTGGGATTCTGTTTAAAAACAACTATTTCTAAACATGGGTGTTTTTCCCCACTGACTAAATGTTCATGAATTAAAAGGCTGGATTTTCTAATCAGTAGATGCAGTAAATGACTGTGTTATAGCGTCGAAAGTGTTGCTTTTTAGTGATCTGTTCCTTTCATCACGTTTTACCAAGTTTTAGGCCACAAAGATTTTTCTGATTCATGAAGAACAACACGTCTGCCTCCGCTGAGTGGCATGTTCTCCTGTCTTTCCCCTTTTGAAGATTAGCTAAAAACCGGCCTCTGTGTGCCATCAGAGCTGCATGAGTCGACAGCAGTAATCAGTATCCTCCAGGCTGTGAAAGTCACTTTAGTCTGTTCATATTAAGCACCGGCTGTGTGTTCTGCTCTGAAAGATTATTACAATTATTAGTCATTTACGTATTTCATTCATTTACTTCATTTTTTTAAAGACCATGATTGAAAGTACATGAAGGTGGGAAACTCACCATCGCTGCAGAGCTGATCTCGGGGACACAGATTCTTCTCAAACAAACAACCTGCAGAAACAAAATGATCAAAAAAGATTAAAATCACTGAAAGTGACTCGAATGAGTCTGCAAAACTAAAAGAAAAACCAGAAAGCAACAACTCTTGAAACTGTTCATGTTTTCCATTTTCATCCGTACAAACAACAGCACGGAAACGCGAGGAGGCGAGCTTTCACCGAAACTGCAGGACGTTTGTTTGCTCCGTCTGATTTGTGATGTCACGGCGCTTCACTCATCGGGATGACTTCATCTGAATTTCTTTCCTCCAACACTGGAAACATGAGAGCGGAAACATCTCCGAGGCCTGGTCTCCATGGCAACCTTTTAGCTGCATCCGTCTGGGAATCTCCCGTCAACCTCCATCCCCGACCGCAGTCGTCCTCGCCTCCGCATCCGTCTGTTTCCAGAAGCTCCTGCTGGACTCAGTCAGCCTTCTAATTAAGTCTGCGACGACCAGACTGACGGATGGACTTCAGCTCTGCGGGGTCCGGCTCCGCTTCAACAAAAACAGAGCTGGAGCCAAGGGGACAAACGCATCGGCTTCCTATTAACCACCAACGGGTCTCATTCAGAGCAAAGCCGAGGCGGATAAAGAAAGGAAGCAAAAACAGCAGCGGACTGCTAAATCAACCTAAAAGAGCTGAAAACAGCATGCAGACATGCTCGCTTCAAGCTGGACTGCATCTGGGAAACAGGTTTCAATAGACTGAAGGGACTGACATCCAAAGTTCAGAGCCCAGGTCCAATCCTGCAGCTTTTAGACGCATCCCTTCAGCTCTGCAGAGACCTGGTAGCAACACCTCCGTCGGATTCAGGTGTGCTGCAGAAGGGATGCGCGTAAAAGCTGCAGGATAGCAGCTCTGGGATCTCCAAGTCACAGAAAGTCAAATCTAATGCAGGCTTCAGAGTCCGACTGACCAAAATGCTGTGTGGAGGCAAGCTAACACCCTGAACCACCCTTTCCCTGGTGAAACAAGGTGGTGGCAGCATTATGCTGCGGGGGTGCTTTTCTCCAGCAGGAACAGGGAAGCTGGTCAGAGCTGATGGGAATTTGAGACTGGGGTGGAAGTTCAGCCTCCAGCAGGAGAACCACCCTAAACACACACTTTCTAGGACTTACAGTTCCTGTCGGCAGGAATCTTTCCCAGTTGCTGGTCCAAGTCCAGACCCGAATCCAGCTGAGAATCTGATCCGTGGAAAACTCCACGCTTTTCCGACTCTGAATGGACGCAGCGCTTTGAAACGTGTGGTTTTCCTTCCACTTCATGACTGTGGCCGTCATGACGCAACGTGCTGACGGCTCTGCCAGCACAACCAGAGCACAGCCCTCCATCTTTTCCAGACATCTGAAGTCCAGCTTCTCATCCTCAACCTCAGCATCTCCATGTTCCTGTCAGAGTTTGGCTCCATAGCGTGTCTCTTCAGGCCGGCTGATTCAGCAGAGCAGCAGCTGAAGGCAGGGGGGGGCATCTCTCCACAGCTCTGAGGAACCTTCACCTGCTACCTTCACGCTCTGACAGTCTGAATAAACCTCGGGAAGCAGCAGATCTCTGCAGACCTGCTGCTGGCAGGTCTTCTGCCGGACAGTCTGAACATTTGTGATCAGAAGAACGAGTTAAACAGCTCAAAATTACGCTTCTATCTATGAGACTTATTTTGAAAGTCCAGTTCCTGTCCTCTTCCTGTCTGCTCTTTAAGGTTTTAACAGCGAAAATCGCACAGAGTTTGTAATGGCTGCCATAATGGATTAATGTGAGCAGAGAGAACCTGCTGAGCTGGTTAATATCACAACCAGGAACATAATGAGGGTGGAGAGAGCTCCGGTGTGTTTCTCTGCACTTTAGGCTGATTTCAGAGACGTATGACATCGTCACGGCAGGACATCCTGTGAGAAAACCCTTTGAAAAATCATGAAACTTAAACTGTTGTTGCAGAAAGCCTCCAACTTCCTGCGAGCTGTTGAAACCATGGAAGGCGCTTCTGCTGTCCAACATGGCTGCGCTGTGGAGCGCCACGGGGGCCGGGGTTCTCCCAGTCCTTCCACCAAAACCGCATTCCTGTCGACGCTGATGGCTCTTTGCAGCTTATTGGTTGTTACCTGTAAGTCGTTTAAAAACCAAAGCACACTGATCTCAGTCTGTCTATAATTTGTTCGGCTGTTCCAACAGCGAGGGCGGAGCAGCGGACCCACAGAAACGGCAAAGTGTGAGTCAGAAACAGCAATAAATGTTGAGGAGTCCGCCTCAGAGCTGTTGCCACGGTAACCCAAACTATACATGGGATGGAGTTAGAAACTGACTGGCCTACCTGAACTACCAGCTCGGTGTTTTCATAAAACCAGGGCCGTTCCTCGTGGTTAGCTCAGAGGAAAGTCCCTGGGCGGAGGATTTGCTTCCATCTCCCCGTTAATCTGTTTGATAATCACTGATAACACCATCACTCATCTACATGAGGGATGGACATTTAGTTAAAATGTTCCGCAGTAAATCTGGGGAAGAAAGTCGTGTGCAGAACACGGTGGCGGCTGCATCATGATGTGAATATCACCAGACACCGATTTACCGTAAAACACCACCTGGAAGGTGTCTGGCTGGAAACCGTCCAGACAGCAGAAAACCTTGACAACTATTGTCGTGTTTTAGTTTATTTAACCGTCAAACTTGAATAAAGAGTTATTTTTATGAACACCAACATGTCGCTGCAGCTCTGTGTATGATTATATGGAACAACTGAAGATCATTCATCCCATTCATCAGACCGAACAAGCAGCTGTGGGCGGGTTCGGTGGAGGAGAACCTCAGTTAGTCTCCGCAGCGCTTTCTCGGAAACGGGTCCTCGGTTCAGACCCGGAAGCTGCTGCGCGCTGGAGCTGTCCGTGGTGCTGAGACGCTGACCGGAAGCCGGTGTGACTGGGGAGCGGCTGGAGAGGCAAGGATGAGCTGTGCGTCATCACCACTCTGACCAGCCAGGAGGGAAACTGGGGGGGGGGGGGGTTCTGGGAAGCAAACAGGGTGGAGTGACAGAACCCGGGCAGGTCCGAGCTGCAGCGCGCTTCCTCCCGCCTCGCTCCTGGCTTTTCTAGAAAGGATCGAGCTGTTTCCATGAGTGAGAGTCCACTCAGGGTAAAGCTCTGCCTGGGTTCCGAAACTCATCCCAGTTTGTTCAGACTGGATTCCCGCCTCCGTCGTCCTTCATTCAGCCTCGCTGCGTCTCTTCTGGTTCCACAACAAACAAATGATTCACTGAGGCCTTTGCTCAGCGATGGCGCAGGATGACCGGAGCGGGAAATGCAGAGAGAACTGACTTCTGTCTTCAAGCTAAATGGATTCGGAACGGAATTTCTGAGAAGTGAAGAGACAATAATCCGGTTTCATCCGGACCATCTGTGCAGGATGAAAGCAAAGAAGTTCTCGACGAAACCGCCAACCATATCCTCAAAAGGCGGATTTCATCAAATCGGCCGGATAATTACTCGGCATTAGAAGTGCTGCAAAACCTCGCTCCAAGGCGGCTTGGTACCGATACAGGTTCGTGATTTACGCCCCGCACGCTCCAAGCAGGAGAGCCCGGCCGGGTCTTACCGGTTGTCGGGGCCGGCCGATGCACGGGCGGCAGGAGGGCGGAGAGGAGGAGGCCACAGGGGCACGCCCAGAGCCCGCGGAGACCCTATGGCCATATCCAGCATCCAGCGGGGACAGGAGCGGAGCGGAGGCGAGCTGCAGCGCGGTCTAGCAGCTCTCCATGGTCTGAGGAGGAGGACAGAGGAGGGGGTGGAGGGGAGCAAACAGGCAGCAGGGGGCGCTATTCCCCAAGAACTTGGGTTAATACCACATTTATTTGGAAAAGGGCGAATTTTAGCCTGATTAAACGTAGAAAAAAAAAGAACCATTTCCCCACTTTAACTCACAATAAACACACTCAGGCTTGTATTTCCAACCTACTGGGATTTTTCTACCGACTTCCCTTCATTTTCGCAGCTGCATTTATGCCTAACCCCAACACAGACTGCGCTGCGCGGCGCCAAGCACCAGGCCGTGGCCTCCGTCAAAGCACAGACGCTCTCAGATATGCAACAAACACACATTCACACCTATGAGCACTTCGAGACCAATATGCCCAAAAGTCAGTTCTCAGACTGCGGGAGGAAGGAGGAGTACCCAGAGCAGAGAACAGTCCAACCAGCTGCCTCCACTGTTCAGCCCAGCGACAGGCAAACAGCCAGCACCAGAAAAAACTTCAGCAAAACAAACAAGAAATTTCCTTTTGGGAGCGTCAACTTATGCAAAAACATCCGAACCGTTGCGGGATGTTTGAGTTATCCATCAATCACCCATAAAGCTCGGTGGAGGTCATGTCATGATGTGGGAATCCTGTGACTGTCAGCAAATATTTGATGAAACATAACTGGAAATATAGATTTGAGTAATAAAAAACGACCTCACCCCACAGCAACATAACTAGCCCAGACCTCAACAGTATGGGTGCTGTGAAGGGACATTTTAGCTTTGAATTTTGCCACATATTTAATAACTTCTCAAGAAAGCAGTTTAAATGAAGCGCAGCTGAAGACTTCAGAGCATTCCTGTGATTAAGCGGACTGTTAAAGATGCCCCCCGCCCCCGCGGTTCTGACGCTCCACACTTGGCTCACTGGTCCATCTCTCGGAGCCAGAGTCCTGGCAGAAACCTGGCAGAGCAGCAGATGAAGCGGCTCGCTGGGTTTTATTAAAAGCAAGGAGGAGAAATTAAATTACTGCAGCAGCTCCTGCAGCATCACTTTCACCTCCGTCGGCACATTTCACAATGAACTCCTGCAGGAGGAAACAATCAGAAACAACCAGACAAAGAATTTCACAGCTTTATTTCCAAATGAGCCGAATAAAATCCAGCTAAAAACACACTGAATTTCTGACATTTAACAGGAAAACGTGAGCAGCGGTTGCTTTCTGTCCTCAGTCGACGACCAGCGAGCTCCTGATGGTTGGAAACAGCTCGAAGAAGCCCTGCAGGATGAAGCAAACAGGAGGAAAACAGTGGCTCAGAGCCGAGGATCTCCATCTGCTTGATGAGGGGTGAGAAACGAGGGGCGAGGGACGGCTAACACAAACACAACCTCACTGCGGTTCATGTGATCCTCAGCGTCGTCACCGCTGATGATCAGCGGCGCCGCTAAATAAGCTGCTCTGGGTTTAAAACTCCTTTATTCACCATCAAACTCACACAGTGGAGCCAGTGGTGATCAAATGTTTAGAAAATTTGTGTCAGGGTGTGAAAACTTTACAACGTATGAAATATTCCCTGAACCAAGAGTGGCAGAACCTTCTGTTACTCATGGATACATTTGATTTTATTTGGGAGATATGACACGCTAAAACGTTTAAAGTAATGCAAGGAAAAAGGTCAGCTAGCTTAGGGCTAACTTCTATGGAGAATCCCATTCATTGCTAACCATTAGCATGGGTGCATCAGTACTAATATGCAACATAAAATCAACTCAGACATATTTTCTATGCTTTAAGGGAAGGAACAGCTGCTTCTAATTGAAGCATCCAATTTACTGAGTTACTACGGCAACACCATCAGGTCAAAATGATTTCTGAGCCATCTGCTGTTTGAACTGAGGTTGACTCAAAATAAACGACCATAAAGGGAAAAGTGCCGTTAAATCAGGCTCTGGATATTTGACATGCACGTGATGGGGAGGTGTCTGTTTGGCAGACCATTAGTGGAACACTATTGGTTTACTGAGCCTAGAAAGATGAGCGTAAACCAGAGACTGAAAACCGTTGTTTCTAGAATAAATCTTACGTTTTGCTCTGCTGTGAATTTTTTTCCCTTTAACCGACCGATAAACAGAACAAGCTGTCCTACGGCACCCAGAACTCCGGTGAGATCTCTGGAAACCCTCTGTCACTGAGACAGGGGGTGTTTCTACCTTGAAGAGGGTGGTGCTCTGCAGCACGCTGGAGGTGCAGCACATCTCTCTGATGGAGTGCATGGACAGCTGGGGGGCGCCGATGTCCACCACCGGGATGCCGAGACGGGCGGCCAGGATGGGCCCTATGGTGGTCCCACAGGGGCTGTCGTTGCGCACCATCACGTCCTGCAGGGGGACGACAGGATGTCTTTTTCTGAAAGGACTCGATGGATTCAACATGAAAAAAAAGATCTGGGTTTAGTTTGCTGTGCAAACGTCGACATGCTTGTGTGCCCTCTTGTGGTCACTCCTATGAACTGCAGATTTCACAACTATTCAACTGGAAAACTGCTGCGGCACAAATGATTAGTAGGATTATAATCTGGTGCTTGGACTGTTCAAAGTTTCATTACTCATGCGTTCCGCCTGCTCCTAATTAAAAATACAATTTGAAATGTGAAAATATGGACAACTCAAAGATTCAGGCTGTTTTTACAGACGTAACAAACAACAGGACAAGAATCTGAAATAAAAACTTCTGTTTTAAAATCATACTATGAAGCCCAAAACACTATTTATCCCAAATGGAAATGAAATGAAATATCATCCAGGTATTTTCAAATAGTCATTTGCAGGAAAAATCTCCAGTAGCAGTCAATCTTGCAACAAATCTGAAGAGGCCTCTGACTGAAGACTGTTCCGGTATGATGGTCACATGACTGGGAGATGATATTCCACAGTAACATGTGCTGGATGACACCATCAGCTGTTGGCCAGCTCTGCTAATCCACCTCCTTACTTTAAATCTGTCTGGCCGTTGGAGCCGGGGATATGGCCCTCGTTTATTGTGATGGACAGGAGCTCCACGTCTCAATCAATCACACTTCAATGATATTTGATCGGTGATTTTGGACTCTTACAAAAAACAGCATAATGCTTCTACCTCCATGCTTGACTGTAGGGATGGGTTATATGAGGGGAGGATCGAAGCCAAACAGGCTGATCTTGCCCTTATTTGGACCTGAATGATTTTGTTTGCTCGTTTTATTCTGTTCTATCATGTTTTCATATTGATTTGTTTTATTCTGACCATTCTGAAGCACTTTTTATCTGCGAAAGGTGTTAAATGATCTAAATTTAACTACTTCAAACAGCCCTTCACTGCTGAAACAAAATCTTACCAAGTATTTTGGTCTAGTTTCTAGTGCAAATATCTTAGCAAATGTTAACTTATGGGAAAAATGTCTTGTTCCATTAGCAATCACTTCACTTATAACTTGTAGTTTTTCATCAATATTAAGGAATTATATCTGCTGAAAAGTTACTTGTAAGTTAGTTTTGTCTTATTTCAAGTGTATTCAAGATATTTGCACTTAAAACCAGACCAAAATGCTTGGTAAAATTTGGTGTTTTTGCAGCGTACTGCATAAAAAGTAAGAGCTATCAGTGTTAGAACAGTGACGGTGACTCATCAGCTTCAATATTAAAAGAGAATGACTTCCAGGGTGATGCACGGCGCTCCGTATGAACGCAGTCGTACCTGCAGCGGCACGCCGACCCTGCTGGCCACCTCTCTGACCACGCAGGCGGTGACGGCCGTGGTGGCGTAGCGCTGGTTGCTGTTGAACTTGATCACGGGGCCCTGGAAGCAGAGTTTCCGTCAGTAAAACCTGCTCCCATGTGACAGCAGAGAGAAAAGCAGAGCTCAAAAAGGAAGTAAACTGACTTTGTGGAAAGCTGGTCGGTGGTTCTCTTCATGCTTCTCCCTGAGAAGACAATCACAGCTCCAGCTCAGCAGCTGACTGGTCGATTTTTACTACTGCATGGATTTTAACAACAAAGACTGGATCCACGAGTTTTAGCGACCACACATCATGATGCTGCCACCACAAACAGCTGGTATTAGGTCCAAAAAGTTAAGCCTTTCTCTTGTCTGAGAAGCAAATATTTCCCTTAAAGAGAGTCAGGGTTTCTGCGGGTTTCACTAGCTCAAATTTAAGGCCTTTTGAAGACCATTATAAATACATATTTTATACTGTAGTAGTGCCAAACTTTTTTGCACAGAATGCACCGCCATCATATGGGTTGGCAACAGAAGTGAGCCAGTGGCGAAGACGAGCGCCATCCAGCCACCACGGTTGAAGCAAAATAGCTAGCAAGGGTATATTAGCAGCTCGTTAGCGGTAGCTTCAACCGTATGGAGGACCGAAACTGACATAATGAAAAATAAAAGCAGAAAACTATCGGTCAATAAACAGGAAGGAGCAGGATCCATGCGCAGCTCGGTTGTGCCTGCCTGCGCCCTTGGCTTCAGTTCAGCAACCGAAGCATCGTTGTGGAGGGAGCGGAAAGGCGGTCTGAGTCGGAGTGGTTAAGGGAAGCTGCAAACGGACCGGACGGGTTGGAAGGCGGTACGTTTTCAGCCGACCAACAGCAGAGGAGCTGGACCAAGATGGCCGCCGCCTCATTTGCATAAAGAGGCAGAAACGCAGACGGTGAAGTGAAAACAGGAGACGAGGAAATGGAAAAAGAACAAACGCTTGTATAAGGCAAAGGAAAAACAAAACATATATATATTTCCGCTTTTATTTTTAATGATGTCAGTTTCGGTCCTCCATATAACCGCCTCGACTCAGAACGTCGTGAAGATTTCTGCGTGCATCTCAGACAGAAAAGTCCCGCAAGAACGATAAACTACATGGAGTAGCCAAGCTTCAAATTTAAGACCTGTGGTTAACACGTTTCAAGCCAACTTGGTACTTTTTTAAAGTGAATTTTAAACATTTTAAGGCCTTAATTTTAGATACATGAATTTACGGCCCTGTTATGAAATATTTTGAGTGCTTTTGATCATTTTGGTCCAGAATAAATTCAACCGTGAGCTCCCAGTCCCTGTTTTTAAAATCATTTCACGTATAAAAGTGCTGAACATCTATGTGGTCTTAATGAAATGCTTCTGCAGCAGCACGGCGGGGACTGACGTGTAGTTGGGGTGCACGGCGTGCGCCATGTCAGCACTGATCATGAAGGAGAGCGGCGCCGCCTGCTGGAAGGCGCTGAGGTTGGAGGAGGAGGCGGCGAGCCGGCTGAGGATGAGCTCCGTCAGGTTGGACTGCGCTCCCTGGGCGCTCTCAGATCCCACCTGCAGCAGACGGATCAGTTACTGACCGGGGTCACGCCCGCCGAGTCTGGGGGCGTGGCCACTCACCTCCTCGTTGTCGTACAGAGTGACCATGCGGATGTTTGGATCCACGGCCAGAGAGTCTCCGCTGCACGACTCCATCAGCCCCTGAAAGACGGAGCAGAAACAGTCTGGAGGAGGGAAAACCTGCGACTTTTAGGGAACGTGCTCGCAGCAAGTCTGACCTGCAGGGCGCAGTAGCAGCTGTGCAGGTTGTCCAGACGAGGAGAGAAGATGAACTCCTCATAGACTCCTCCTAAAGCCTGCAGAACAGGAGGAGAAAGGAAGACAAACAGAGGAGAACGGGAGGAGACGAGGAGGTTTAGAACAGGTCGATCCAGATGGGTTCAGATGAGAATGGAGCAGCTGCTCCGGTCATGACGCCTAAACTCCTTTCTAAGCCAGATATTTGCCTTCCAGGACATCAGTACAAGGTGTAATCTCCATGGTAACGGACAGGAAGTGCAGACTCACCGCTGGCTGAGTGTCAGCCAGACACAGCTCAAAGTCCAGCAGGGCTTCCGGCTGCACGCCGAGCTCTGAGCACAGAACCTTGACCAGGGCGGGCTGGTGCTTCTCCGCCTGGAACCAACCAGAACCACATGTTCACAGCCAGAACTCGGCCCAGATGTGATGTCATGGAAACAGTCGGACACATTTATCACCGTGCTGGAAGCAGAGGAAGCGTCTCCAGATGAAGAGGAGCCCGTCTCCAGCTCCTCCTGGACCATGGTGGCGATGATGGGAACTCTGACAAACACAAACATTCACTTCTGATCAGACGGCTTTGCATGGTGCATTCACTGGAGCTGGGAAACCTGAACTAGTTTCTGCTTTTCTCTACCAACTGCTTCAATAAGCTGCTCTAACACAGAGGACTGGTGCTGCAGCCCTGATCTAGTCAAGCTGCTGGTTCCTCACAGGTGGTTCTCCTTGTTGGGGCCGAAGGAATCGTTGATGTCGCGCTGCAGGTGGATGGCGAGGTGGGGGACCCGGAGCAGAGGCCGGGACACGTGGACCAGATGGTGGACGAGCTTCCCGTCGCTCTGCAGGGAGGAGGAGGAAGATCGTGATTCACCAGAGGAGCGAATCGGCCACGCTCAACAGGAAACATTTTACATGCTTTGTCTTCACTCAGCTAGAAAATAAAAAACTAACCGGAAATATTCAAACTAAAATTTTACTTCATGACAAACAAAATCCTTTTGTTTTGCTTCTTGCAACATCTGAGAGAGAAAAAAAAGATAAAAACAGGATGCTGAAAATAAATTATTTTCTTTCTTTTTTTTTTTTTACTTTTATTATTTAAATACAATACATTTTCTTATGTCTTTTAATAAAAAAAAAAAAAATTGCTTTTATTTATTCTTTTTATCATTATTGTAATAAAAGAAAACTTCTTACATTTATTTTTTGTTAGTTCTTTGTTTCTTATTGTTATACTAAAACATTTTCTTTTTAATTATTTAATTTTTTATTTATTCATTTATTGTTACTTTATATTATAAAGTTTAAAAGATCTTTTATTTGATTTTTCATTAATTGTGTTGTTCTTTTATCTTTATATATATAGATATATATATATATATATATATATATATATATATATATATATATATATATATATATTAATCTCTTTAGCTAATTATTATTATTATTACTGTAATACATTTTTTTCATTAAAAAATTTCTTATTTCATATGTTAAAACTGAAATTAAAGCTGATAAGAGATATTTTGGCAAGCCCTACAGCTTAGAGAGGGTATGATAGACAAAATAATAAATCAATAAATGATTAAAAATAACACCTTAACCATGACCCGGCCAGCGATGGTCAGGTCTCGGTCGAACCAGGTGTTCCAGATGCCGCCACCGTAGCACTCGACTCCGACCTGCAGGCATCCCTGCTTCGTCCTCTTGGACCTCGGTTTCACCTGGAACAACACTCTTTGAACCACCTGATCATCTCCATACAGAGCTGAATAACGGGGGTGGGGGGCACACATACTCTGAGGCAGGGGCTGTCGGTGTGAGCTCCGATCATGGAGAAGCCGTTTCCCGGCAGGTATTTTCCTCCCACAGCGAAGGCGATGAGGCTGGAGTAGTTCCTCGTCACGAAATACTGCAGAGAAGAGCCTCGATTAATGCTGAAGCTCACGCTGTTGAGTCCCTGCTGACCTTTGACCCTAACCCACCTTGCTGGCTGGCTTGATGTCCCACTGCTCTGTCTCCTTCAGCTCGGTGAACCCGGCCTCCAACAGATGCTGTTTGCATTCTTCAACCACTGGAGGGAACCACAGAAGAAGAAGATGATCCAAAACTCTGAAATACTGAGTAAATGGTTGCTATGGTGATTCCCACATTTTTCTCGGGAAATTTTGTCGATTTTTTTGTAGCTTTCTTTAAAGCGAACCACTGAGAGGGTTAAAGAGCAGAGAGATTATGAACCATCTGTTCCATCTTTATCTTATCTTGAGCTCAAAGTCATCTGGTGATCAGAACCGGGTCAAATTCATGCTGACTGAAGCAACATCTCGCTCCAGGATGGAGCGCTGCAAGACTTTCACAGCATTTATCATCAAAGCCAGTCGAGCAACTCTGAATCTGAAGCGAGATAAGGGCTCAAAATCCAAGCAACTGTTCACAAATAACGGAGTTTAAATAGTAGTGGAGAAAAAAAAAAAAAAAAAAAGCAGTTTAAAGGTACGCCAGAGGTCCAGAACCAGTAAAATGAAACAGAAAACCTTAGTTTAAAGAGGGAAAGTCCTCTCTTACTGGTAACATTCCAAGTCTTTAGTTCAGCTTTGAAGCCAGTCAGCTGAGACTAAGCCTGGTCCACGGGACCGTTTTTCTGAGATGGGTTGTCGTTTAAAAACCTCCGCGGTCGCGTGGTACCGTTTCCAGAAATGTTTTTCTCCACGCGGAAACACAGAACAGCCCGAAGTGCTGTTTTTTGCTCCCCCACACCTGTAGGTGGCGCTACACATGGAGTAAGGCACATAATGCCTCCACACGGGTTCGCGGTAAACAGCAACAAAGCACTGGTGTAGTCTTCCTTAGCAACCTTTCATGAGGTTCTGCAGCAGCTGCGGCACAAACACAAACATGTAATCCGCCATCACTGTTGCTGTGACGCGTTTGGGGTTATAGGTCGGGTTAGTGATTGGGCTACTACGTCAGTGCTTTCTCTGCAGACATGAATACACGAGGGCAAAACCTTCATTCTGAAACTCTTTTAGAAAACAATAAACATTTAGGATCTCCTGAAACGGAATTTCCATGTGGACATGGTGCACAAACGGTTAAAAACTACAGAAATGACCTTCCCGTCTGGACGGAGCCTGACTGACATCAAATCCAGACTGTACTTGTTCAAAAACCATGCCTACAGTTTTAGCACAACAGTAAACAACTTCATCAACATATTTGTTTCAATTCAATACTACTTTATTTACCCCAAAGGGAAATTAAATGTTGTAACATGTATCTTCGAAGAGTCTTTCTCCAGTAGCGGTCAGTCTTGCAGCAAGTCTTAAGAGGCTTATGACCGAAGACTTGTTGTATGACTGTTTTATGACATGCTAACAGCTCAACATCACGACAGCAGAAACAATATGGATGTCACCATCAGTTGTTGGCAACAACTGCTTATCCATCTCATTTGATTTTTTTTCCTCTCTAAATCTGGCCGTGTGGTTGTAAGAGACGATAATTTCCGGATATGATCCATGGAGGAGATGGTTTGAACTTCCTGCTTTGCATCCATGAAGCCTCCTTTTCAACTCCTCTGGGATTTGGGGTCAAAGTTCTGTTATTAATATTTGAGCCTTTGAGATGCTAATCCAATAGTAGCATCTGTCAGCTACTTGTAAATTAATTACACTCAAAAAAGTCTGCCGAATTAAAAAGCAGTTATAACTAGTTAGGAAAGTGTGATAAAGAATGTGATTACTGATTTTATAACGCGCTGAGAATAAAGAAGTGCTTAAATTGAGACATTTGTTAATGAGGTTCAGAGTAACATTTCTCATTTTATTCAAATGCTGAACATCCCAGTTTTCCCTGACCTTACCATGATACGGAGACACTCCTCTGTTGACAAACTGCAGAAACTCTTTGGCTGCTGCCTGCACTGCCTCTTTCTTCATGATTAAAGTCTGAAAAACACAAAAGAGAACTGGAAGTAAAAAAATCAAAGCTGCGCAGGATTATCAGATCCGAGTCAGAGTGCACAACTCTGGAGTTGCAAACAGGATGCTAAACTAACTATTTATAGGTAAAAGATACAGACTGCCACCTGTAGGATACAATAAGTACATTTAAAGTAGGTTAAAACGCTAAAAATCAATTTAACGTTTAAGTTAAAAGGAATACTGACGTGCTGTTCGATAAAAGAAACACCGGTTAGCTAACCTATAAAACAAAGCTACTCTCTTCGTCTTTCCTGTTTTTTTTTTTTTTTTTTCCTTCTGCCGACCAGACAACTCGGCTTTCAGTGAGAAAAATAACACCTTATACATAACTCACACATTAGATAATCATTTTATGACGCTTACCAGCATGAATTACACTTCCAAAGTCTAAACTCCACGGCAGTGACAGAGGAAAGACGGAGGTGATGTTTACAACCACAGACCGTCAGCGACACCCGGCGGCCAGGAGGTGACACGTCACTTTATGAGGAGCGTTTTTTTTTTTTTTTAATCGTATTTAATGTTTCCGATCAAACAAATTTTCATATCAGTCAAAGATAACCAAAATAAACATAAAAAGCTATCTTAAAAAAGATTATTTCGTTTATTAACTGAAAAAAAATTGGCCCAAGCGACCTGGAAACATTTAAATGTGAAACATTTAATTTCCCTCCTTGTTAAATTATTAAGTGTGATTAACCAACTTGAGGAGAAAGCTGAAATCCTGGAGAACTTCATGGCCATCAGTTTGCCTCCTTCAGCTCCACCACACATGTTATGTAGCAGAACACACCAGGAAGTCCACCTTTACATGGATCAAAATCAAACAAACAAACAAATTTAAAAGATGGCTTAGTCAAAGTTTGAACTTTGACTAAGAGGCGCTGTGATTTCACCTTAAACAGGCTTTTCATGCTGAACACCCAGCAATGTAACTGAACTGTGCAAAGAAGAGTAGAATAAAATTCCTCCACAGGGACGTTTATTAATTTTATTTTAAATCATTTAGTATGTGTGGCAATGGATCTTATTAACTTTACAAAGATAAGTTTGTCTGTTTTCCAATATTAAAAAACAAAAAACAAAAACTAAATGCCAAATCAACACTTTCATCTGGAAATTTTGCTCACAATTTAAGAGAAAATTACCACTGATTCTCAATAATTCTCCTGCTTTGAATACTTTTCTACTTGTCCTCAGTTTAAACCTCCCCAGGCAGACATTTCTCACTTTATCATCACAGGAACCTGCCTTATATAGTCCTAAACACCAACAGAGGAGGAGGATGAGGAGGCAGGCTCAAGCTTAGGGGAGACATAGAGGAGGAGTTGTTTACCTCAGCTGTCAGCTTGCATCTTCTCTGCAGCTCTGTGAAGAAGCCCAGAGCGGTGAATGCACACAGACTCACACATTCAGACTATTAATAGATGTGAGTGCAACAGGCTGCAGTGGAAGTGTTGAACATCATCAGATCAGAGGGGAGCGTCTCGTCAGAACAACATAATGCTGAATATTTAGAAGTGGGTTTGTCACAAAAACTCAGTTGCACATTGAAGCATAATACATAAGGGGAAAAAATATCACAGATTAAAGAACTGAAGGATGGATCAAGACTTTTGAACAGTTCTTCATGAATCCTGTTCAGCTGTATAGCTTGTTTTGAAGCGCAGAAGTGAAATAAATAGTGAAAATCTTTGTGAAGGATTACAGTAACCCTTAAACCCTTAAACCATCCCTGCATTGATGAAGCACACTAACATCATGAAGACTTTGTTTTATTTGTACTCAGAAGAAAGAATTTAAGAGATCCAAGCCTGAAAAACACAGAAGTTCAAGATCCAACATGGCTGCCATGCATATAAAAAGTACTAACAGACCTTTTGTCTTTGAGACCCGTTTTCTATTTTTTTAAATTATTCACTAATTTACCAGACAACACTTTAGTGTTTGAAAACATAAAATCCAAGAAATAAAGTATTCATGGAAAATGACTGAAATACCAAGACACAATGCTACCAAGACTGGAGATAAGGAAGACCATGGCTGTTAGCTCCTGTGGTAGTGCTGAGACGGTTTCCACTGTGTGTATTGATACATATTAAGGTATATTTGGTGCGTGAACCATTAAAATGGGCAGATATAGGCATTTTAGAAGGGGTCTCAAGGATTTGTGAAATTTGGGTATTAGTGGGTGGCTGTGGTCCAGAACCTCCATGAGAACCAGGGGTCCACTGTACTGCTGTTAGCAGTTAGTCTGGACACTTAAGTTTCACACTGTAGAAGATGTGCTTCAGTCTCATTGTTATGGAAATAAAAATAATGTATTCCATTCTTTTCTATGTGCAACAATTAGCAAATTGCCTTGGTGTCTGGCTGGAATGCAATCAGCCAAGAGCCACTGTTATTTTCTCTTTTTGGGCTACATTTTTTTGTGGTTTTATTTTCCTAAAGTATTTTTGCTAAAGTGCAACATCTTGTACTACTGATGTCGATTTGACATGTTCTGTAATCACTCTGGGTTAACCCTTTAAAGCCTGGTACAAAAAAGTATTTGACCAGAAACATACATTTTGTTTATAGAAGAATACACACGTGTAAATCATGTTTCAACTCTGCATTCTTTTAAAAGTACTAAGAGGTAGAGATTTCAGAAATACTCTCACCAGAAATGATGTTTGGAGAGTGTTCTCTCACTGGGGATTGTTTCACCCACAGGATTGGATAGAGAGAAATCCCCTAGAAGCTGGAAACCAGGGACGATGATGTCACGGAGTGTGTAAACTCTGGTAGCAGGGTATGTAGGGTTACACACACTAATCCAAAGATCAGAGCCCACCTCAGGGAAAGCAAGGGTTTCAATAGCCACGATCTAAAAATCATAGGTTGGGGAGGCAGTTCAGGTCAGCAACAGGGCAAGCAGACTGGGCTGAACAGAACCAGAATCTGTAAGGCAGTAATCAGAATCAGAGTCGCTGAGGGAGCAGGCAGAGGTGATGGTCAGGAAGCAGAAAACAGGCCACACTCAGGACCATGGCCATGACCCCACTCAAAGGCTGCGCCAAGGATGACGGCAGACAGTCTCACCCTGAGTGAGTGCAGGGCAAGAGTTGATATGGGCAGATCGCAGGTGGCATCAATCAGCAAACAGTAGACAGCAGAGGTGGGAGGGGCAGAGTGGTGGAGCAACATGAGACTTGAAAGGAAGAGTGAAGATCTGACAATAGTCGAAGTGCAAAAACTTTAAATTTGGAAAGTTACAGTCGACAAAAACCAGGTCAGAGCTTCAGGATAGCTCTGTTGAAGCTGTTTATATGTTGTGCATTTATATAAATATCTGATCTATTCAGATGTAAAGAGGTGCAACCCTGAACTCTGCAGTTTCCTCCATTTAATGCCTTATTAATAAGATTAGCCACAGCTGCTTAGTATGAGTCAGTGAGGCACTTATTGCTGTGGGATTTCACAGATTTACAGCTGATTCATTTAATCACAAAACATCAATATAAAAAGAAGCATCTAATCATCATTCCTACCAGTGACTATGATCCCAAACTGCCTCAGTCATTACCAGAGAACTGCCTGAGTTAACAGATGCTGGGCCAGAGTCCCTTTATGAGGAACACGCTGACTGCATCTCTCTGACTGCAGGGATAGTTTTCCTTTTTAAGGCAGGTTAGTCCCAGCGCTCTCCTCCAGAGTGCCGTCATTAACAAACCGAGCCACCTCACCATGTGAGGACGATGCAGACTTTCTGTCCTCGCATCCTCACATTCTTATGTCCTGAGATCACAGAGAGGTGTCTTCTGTAAAACCTCAAAAAAACAAAATAAAACAGTCCCATCAGAAGGAGACGGAGTTGAATGGGTTTAACTTTGTTTAGATGTCTAAGATGTAAAACTTTAAATGTGTTTTTTTTTTTACTATTTTGACCATTTCATTTATCATAAAACAGAAAATAATGAATAAGTGAATATCTGACCAGCTATAAAATTCAAACTCAAACATAAGACGAACACTGAGCAAAAGCACACCAAATGACCCCAAATGCATTAGAAGACTGAAAGCAATAATTCGCACAACCAAAATAATCCCAAAGGCTTTTGTATGAATTATAATATTAAGTCCAAAGAATCAGCAGTAATGAGTTGGAAATAATTTTGAGACGATAAAATCAAGGTTCCAGGTCAGTTCATAGGTCAAAAGGTGTTTATTCCCACCAACGTAACACAACAGTCACACCCAACTTCGTAAACCATGTGTATGAACTGATTTTACACTGCAGTGAAGCATCTTTATGAATTATGGCAACAGCTGGTCATAAAAACGAATAAACCCTGTTTAAAAAAGTTCATGTTTTGTTTCTGATCCCATCTTGGACCTGTTCATGCTTATGAAATATGACAGATTATGACCTCTTATTGAATTGAAATAGTTATAGAGTGACTCTAAGTAGTAGACATAATGTATAAGAGTCATTTAACCACAATATATCACAGTAAACCATGAGGAGAATACAGAAAATTACATTAAATCGTAGGCTGTCCATCTAATCCTCGATTAGATGGATAATCGGTATGAAACTCTTAAAAGTTGGGTACAAAACAACCAAAACTACAAAGGAATGAAAAACCAACATTTATACGCCTCAACCGTGTGGAAATAATCATCTTTCCCTCCAAAAGCCATCATAGAAACCTCTTCTAACACTCATGAATGCAGAATTAGTGCTGCTCACATCATCATTTGCTGCCAAAATCCATCTTTCATACTCAACTATTTCAGGTACGAAAAGGACCATCTGCTGAGGACTGCTCAAACCAACCATGTGTCTATCTGTAGTCCACTGGAAGGAATGGGTATGAGCCACCAAGAAATCATGTCTACCAGCAGGAAGCTGCCAAAAGGTATCTGTGTTTGATCAAAGGTTTTATTCTGTCATATTTCATAGGAATTGATGAGCGCAGACTGGAACCTGAATAGCAGCCAATGGAAAAAAAAAGAAAAACAAGCAGCTGAATAAAATTTTTATTAGGTTTTTACCAGTATTTCTCAATATTTCATCAATATACTGAGCTACCGAGAGAATGGTTGATGGTATAAAATGCTAGTTCGTCTGGACCAAGTGGTAAACACCGTTGCCTGGACTGGTAGACCTCCAGAGCTCAAAAGATTCCCAAACTAACGCCAACAAGGTGTTCGTCAAACCAAGTGCATATGTAAAACAACAAGCAACAGAAGCTGAAATAATCTAAATGATGACATATGTTATAAATCTAAGAAAGAACAAAACAGAGAAAGAAAACAGTAAAGAAGACCAGAAAAACACTGAAGACTACGAGAACCAAAGGGAGGAAGAACTATAACTGTAATTACAGTTGATGCTGTAGTTTCAGAGGAAGGAAATAGAGGGTAGAGGCAGATCCAGGGAGGAAAGGAAGAGCGAGGGCTGTTCACAGGGCGGTGGGGGGAGTAACTACAAATATCCAGAGGCAGTCCTTCATTCTTCAGTGCTCTGCTCAGCTGCAGCCCCTTCAGGATCTCTGAGCCCTCCAACATGACTTCCTACTCCTCCTCCGCCCAAACCGCTTCCTCCTACCGCCGCACCTTTGGTCATGGCACCTACGCCTCGCCCTCGCTTAACCGCTCCTTCCTGGGCCCCAGCGGAGGTAGTGGGGGTCACGTCACCTCCAGGGTCTACGAGGTGACCCGAACCAGCGCCACGCCGGCCTACCGAGTGTCCTCCAGCTACTCCGGCAGGCCATTAGGAGCCTCCAGGGTCTCTGTTGGACGCTCCTACGCCGGTATGGGCGAGACGTTGGACTTCAGCCTGGCGGACGCCCTCAACCAGGAGTTCCTGACCACACGCACCAATGAGAAGGCCGAGCTGCAACACCTGAACGACCGCTTCGCCAGCTACATCGAGAAGGTCCGCTTCCTGGAGCAGCAGAACCAGATGCTGTCGGTGGAAGTGGAGCGCCTGCGGGGGCGAGAGCCAACGCGCATCGCCGACCTGTACGAGGAGGAGATGAGTGAGCTGAGGAGGCAGGTGGAGATCCTGACCAACCAGAGGTCACGCTTGGAGGTGGAGCGAGACAACCTGGTGGATGACCTGGAAAAGGTCAAAATCAGGTAGGAGGGGTGATGGGGGGTGTATCACTTTAAGAAGAGATTGGTTGAAGTGAGACCAGGGTTTGAGTTGAGTCAGTGAGACTGGTTTGGGCCTAATCTGATGTCGTGCATGGATTGTTAATCTGGATTAGTTCCAGGGTGTTTAGGTTTGGTTGAATACTCGGGTTGTCTTGGCTAAACCTGGGCTGTGGGTTAAACTTTTACTCGTCATGACTAAGCTTGGTCTTTCAGTTTGTCATCATTTTGTTTATCTCTGCCTATCAGTTTACCAGTTCAACTTGCAGCAGTTCATGCAATTCCCATTCAAAACTTAAATGGTGGGTAAAATATTTCTGGGCACATCCAGAGGTATGAGTACCACAAGAACATTGGTCTCAGGCTGAGGCCGGTGCTTAGGTCGGGGTAACAACAAATAAAAAAGCTGCAACTGTGAAAATCAGTGTTCAAGTCTTGCCACTTATTCTTGGATGGATTCAGGTTTGAACTTTGACGAGGCACACCCACTTGCTTTGACCTTAACCCTCAGATTGCACGTTTAAGGTGGTGGTCCTGCTGGAAGGTGAACCTCCACCTCAGTCTCAGGTCTCCTTGGATTTAGCTCCATCAGCTCTGACTGTATCAGATTTTTAATTAATAGCTGTCCCGGCCACAGATTTTTCTACCTGAGCTGTGGATCTCTGCTGCTCCTCTGTGGGCCTCTTGGCTGCTTCTCTGAGTTATCCTCTCCTTTCCTATCAGTCGAGGTGGACGTCCATGTCCTGGTAGGTCTGCAGATGGTCCATCATCTCTCCATTTCCAGATGATGGATTGATCAGAGCTCTGGGAGATGTTAAATTTAGATTTTATTTGTTGCCTTATATGAACAATTCCTAAAGTACAGAAAGGAACATAGTCTATATGTATAGCTTGTGGTGTGTTCTGTGTGGGAATAAAATCTGTTTCTGCATACATCTGTGTGCAACACACCAATAAACCCAACCAGAGGTTGCTGTGCAGCAGGTGAAAACAGTGCAGCAAAAACATGGTAAATATGCTGATGGAGGAAGGCGAAAATGCTGATTTTAAAAGACCTTGACAGTGAATAAAGTGAGAAAGTGAAACTGTGCTGACACGCTGTGAATAAGCGAAGCGTTTTAATAAGTACGGCTTCCCTGCAGACCATTGACACAAGGATGGAGGACTGGATAAATGGAGAAATGTGATGAAACAAAGGACGCCACTCATGGTGGAGACGGGGGTGTTATCAGCTGTTTGTTGTAGTGACAGGATGTATTTTTAAACTCTGACTCATAGTCTTGTCTGCAAAGAACCATTTAAATCTTTTTGTTTGCCTGTGATTCACTGATTGCTTGGTGATAATGTGAAAACAATCTTGATCCATGTTTATAAGAGACCAGAGCAGATTTGTGGCATCTCATCTTTCTTTATATTTAACGATTGCTAAATAATAAGCTTTTACTTGTGTCAACTTGTTTTGAAGGTTTCTGGATGATTACTTTCTTCTTTTTATGAACACTGAACATGTACAGGTTTAGCTAACCTGAATGCAGTTTTACAACATTCCACAAAAACTAGCAGAAACAGAAGAGCAACACTTGTTCTTTTGAGGGTGTTATAAATAAATTGAAATACCTGTTTAAGCTGTTTTTCAATATTAATTGTGCAGCAAAACTTTATACCTGGAAACAAAAATGTGTTTAAGCTGAAGCTTATTAACTCCAGAGCGGCCATGGTGGTCATTTTGATTGTTTTACAGTTTGTATGCTTAATTACTTTATCCTCTGAGAACACAAAGCCTTTCGTGTGTAAATTTTCATAAAAATGGATTTCAATCATTTCTACCTATGTGGACCACAGGCGGTCATTTTGACCGCATGGAAGTTAGCAGGGAAATTGGCAGCTGTCTGTCAAAGAGCTGTTCTCCACGAGGATGCTGCTGAAATGCGGAGATGCAATGTTTACAAGGTAATCCGGCAAGAAAGCTTTGCATTTTTAGCACTGTGAATATGAGTGTGGGCACCATCGATGGGAGCCGTCTGTATTACAACAACATGAAATACGGTGGGGACATTCAGGACCAGACGGCAAGGAAAGGTGGCCTGTTGCTGTGTCTTATAGCAGTGAATGCCCACATTGTGTCCCAGAAGTGACACGCAGATCCTGCGACGCAACTCTCTGCAGCAGCTGGCAGAGGTTAAGGAAGGGAGACCGCCATCACAGCAGGTGGAGCCAGGTGGAAATCCAAGCCACCAGACAGGCCTGGACCAAGGTTGTATGGGGCCTTGAGCAGAATATAATCTGGGGTCCCCCCTCTTCCAGTGAGGAACAGCACCGACACCAGCAGGGTTTCAATACAGATTAGGTGGAATCTGGGAGAGGGAGAATTGGTGTTTATATTCAGTTTCTGTTTTAAAGGAAGATACAATTGCTGTTTTATAATAATATACTTTTTGTAAGATTTTTCAGAAGAACTGATTGATAAAATTTTCTCTTTTATACGCATTATAACAGTTTGTTTGATGATGATGTTCAATACAACTGAAAGCTTAATGTGTCATGAAACTTTGTCTATTAAATTAAAACTAGTCTCATCTGGTGTTGGACCATACATCTGGGAGTGAAATGAGTTTAATACAAGTAGCTGGATATAAACTGGGACAACTAGCATGTGCTTCACTTCTGCATGATGAGTATTTAATACCAGAAAGAAAGTTTGTTTGTTTTTTTTTACCAGTTATTTAAAGGTATTGAAAGATTATCTCTTAAACTGAGCTTTTGTCGACTTGTTTTGACTTTTTATTGTATCGTTTAGCAAAAAACTAACTGCCTTAGAAATTCTCCTTGTTATTTTTTTCAAACATAAAATGTTGACAATTTTAACAAGATTTCTAATAATAAATCAGTTTAATACCAAGAGCTGAATTGAAACGAGACTAATTATCTAATTACAGGTAACTGGTACTTGCCGAAACTCAGTAATGTGTTCATCTGAATTTCACATTAGTTATATCACTGGAGTAAAAGATCATGGCTTTCTGGTTCAATGTTGTTTACTGTGCAGTTTCGAAAATAAGAGACATCGCCACAAAATAATAGACTGCTAACCAGAGAAATACCAGTTCCTGCTACATGTTGTGGTTTTGAATGCCTGAAGTTTAAGCAGCTGTGGTCTATTGTCTAACTGAACACAAATGTTGGTAAATCATAACTGAAAAAAGTCATCTTTAGATTTAAAAGTATTATTTGAGTCTTCATCTGCAGTTAAAACAGCTCTAGTTTCTCCACCTAAGGCTCAGATGTCTGGTGTGTGTGTGTGTGTGTTGCTGCTTAAATCTGACCAAAGTTAGTCTTCATCACCTGTTTATGCAGCCCTCTTCTATAAAAGGAGAGGAATATGGCTCCAACATCTCTGAAACATCTCCAGTGATCTGTACCTTTTCTATCTCCATCTGAGGTTTACATTATTGGTGCCAGTGTTAAACTGGTTCATAACTTCATGAAAGAGCGACAGCATTTATAACGCGAGACGTTTACAAGAAGCTAAAAACACTTACAGTAAGGAAATCTCACATTTTCAGGAGGGACTTTGTTCCAGTTTTCTTGGGATTCCAAGGATGTTATAATGACTCACCAGTTAGTTTTCTGTCTTCAAAGTTGATACGACTCAGATGAAGTTCTGTCTCTGTGCCTCCTGGGGTCCAGATTGCAGGAGGAGATTTTGCAGAAGGAGGAAGCTGAGAACAACCTGGCTGCATTCAGAGCGGTGAGTCCTGCGCTGTGGTTCCCAAACTCACTTCACCTGAAACATGAACGAATTTAGAAAATATACTTACACGACCACATGCAAAAAGCCTACTATTAATATTTTTATTTCAACATGGTTTAGAATGTTTACATTTCTTTAGTCAGCATGTCCTTGTTATATGAAGGCCTTTATTTTGGTTTGATTTGTAAGCGAGGGCTCGTCCAGGATCCGCTTTCTTTCCATTTTAACCCTGAAACAAGAAAATCCTCACATGCAGAATAATTATCAGTTAGCATTTTGATTTAAATGTTTGAAAGTCATGAAAAAACACAGAGAAGTTTCTTTTTCTTTCAACGTTTGGGAGAAAAGGAAACGAATGGAAAACAGGAAACAGTTTGTCTTGCACAGATTCTGAAAGCTATTTTCCGCTCATCTGTAAACTGCTTTCTATCTCTGATTCTTCATGTGAAAAGTGTATGTGGTTTAACGTCCTATTTATTTCTTTAGATTTGAACTTTTGGTTTTGGTCTGCTCAGAGGAAGAATGAGACTCAGCTGAGTTCTGTTGCAGGATGTGGATGCTGCCACTCTGGCCCGACTGGACCTGGAGAGACGCATCGAGACGCTGCAGGAGGAGATCGCCTTCCTGAAGAGGATCCATGAAGAGGTTCTCTGCTCCTCTTCTCTTCCTTTTTTACACTGAAACACTGCATCGGTGGAAAACTCAAAACATCACATCCTGACTGAGACACAAAACTGAGCCCAGTCAAACGTGCTGACCTCCACAGATCCGCTGAGTCAGCTGTAATCCCCAGTCATTGTCCCCCTGCAGGAGATCCGAGAGCTGCAGAATCAGATGCAGGAGACCCAGGTCCAGATCCAGATGGACATGTCCAAGCCGGACCTGACGGCGGCGCTGAGAGACATCAGGGCGCAGTATGAGGGCATCGCTGCCAAGAACATCGCAGAGGCTGAAGAATGGTACAAGTCCAAGGTGAGACAGACTTCTCGCTTTTTCTCATTCATCTCTTTCGCTGAAAAAGTAATGTTCCATCTGCATAAACTGATTCAATTTGATCCTTTTCAATGTTCCTCACAGTTGTTGTCAGACATAACCTGAGCCAACCACTAGAGGTCAGCAGACACAAATGAGCTCTTAGACTGAGACCAATGAAGACAGCAAACTAAAAGACACACACCAAACAAATGATCACAGTGACACAAATATTCACCATGAAGGCTGTAAGAAGGATACAAAGTATCCTGGAAATCATTAAAAACAATGCAGGACTTCTGTCCCTGCAGGTTTCAGACTTGAACCAGGCTGTGAGTAAGAACAACGAAGCCCTGAAGCAGGCCCGCCAGGAGACCATGGAGTTCAGACACCAGATCCAGGCCTACACCTGCGAGATTGACTCACTTAAAGGGACAGTACGTAAGACACACACTGATCTTTACAGCTCATACCTGAACTTACAGGCTTCTGTCCCAGGGCAGGGGGAGAGGGGGGCAATTTCCAAAACCTCCAGGAAACATTCTCAGAACTTACAGAACATGTATGTGTTACTTTCTGAGACTTACAGGTTACCTTTCTGCAAGTTATAAGATACTTTCCCAAAACTCACAAAATTACTTCCCGGAACTTACAGGATTCTTTCCTGAAATGTGAAGGGCTCCTTCCCTCTACAGGACGCTTCTCAAATACAGGACACGTTTCAAGAACTCACACTTTACTTTGCTTGAAGTTATAAGTTCATTTCCAAGAACTTCTCCTGAAACATTCTGGGTACCTTCTTGGAACTTACAGTTTACCTTCCCAAAACTCACAGGGCTCTTTCCTGAACCGTTTAAGGTTCCCTTCAACGTTTAAGGTTCCCGTCTGCATGGCTCTTTCCTGAACCGTTTAAGGTTCCCTTCAACCTTTAAGGTTCCCGTCTGCAGGGCTCTTTCCTGAACCGTTTAAGGTTCCCTTCAACGTTTAAGGTTCCCTTCAACGTTTAAGGTTCCCGTCTGCATGGCTCTTTCCTGAACCGTTTAAGGTTCCCTTCAACCTTTAAGGTTCCCGTCTGCATGGCTCTTTCCTGAACTGTTTAAGGTTCCCTTCAACGTTTAAGGTTCCCGTCTGCAGGGCTCTTTCCTGAACCGTTTAAGGTTCCCTTCAACCTTTAAGGTTCCCGTCTGCAGGGCTCTTTCCTGAACCGTTTAAGGTTCCCTTCAACGTTTAAGGTTCCCGTCTGCAGGGCTCTTTCCTGAACCGTTTAAGGTTCCCTTCAACGTTTAAGGTTCCCGTCTGCAGGGCTCTTTCCTGAACCGTTTAAGGTTCCCTTCAACGTTTAAGGTTCCCATCTGCAGGGCTCTTTCCTGAACCGTTTAAGGTTCCCTTCAACGTTTAAGGTTCCCATCTGCAGGGCTCTTTCCTGAACCATTTAAGGTTCCCTTTGGCATTTAAGGTTCCCGTCTGCATGGCTCTTTCCTGAACCGTTTAAGGTTCCCTTCAACGTTTAAGGTTCCCGTCTGCAGGGTTCTTTCCTGAACCGTTTAAGGTTCCCTTCAACGTTTAAGGTTCCCGTCTGCAGGGCTCTTTCCTGAACCGTTTAAGGTTCCCTTCAACCTTTAAGGTTCCCGTCTGCAGGGCTCTTTCCTGAACCGTTTAAGGTTCCCTTCAACCTTTAAGGTTCCCGTCTGCAGGGCTCTTTCCTGAACCGTTTAAGGTTCCCTTCAACGTTTAAGGTTCCCGTCTGCAGGGCTCTTTCTTGAAACGTTTAAGATTCCCTTCAACGTTTAAGGTTCCCGTCTGCAGGGCTCTTTCCTGAACCGTTTAAGGTTCCCGTCTGCAGGGCTCTTTCCTGCAATCCTGAAAGTACTTTCCAGCTCAATCAAGCATCCCATCAAATCTCTAAAAAGTTGAACTTATAGATACATTCAAGAAGTTCAAAGAAAGTGAACTCTATGTTCCCTGAAAGTACCCTTAAGGTGAAGGAAGAAGGCTTTGGGTCCAGGAAAGTATTGACTGTATTATTTATTACTGCCATCTCCTAAAAATCCAGAACGAGTCCCTGATGAGGCAGATGCGGGACATGGAGGAGCGCCACGGGCGTGAGGCCGGCAGCTTCCAGGACACCATCGCGAGGCTGGAAGCGGAGATTGCCAACATGAAGGACGAGATGGCACGCCACCTCCGGGAGTACCAGGACCTGCTCAATGTAAAGATGGCTCTGGATGTGGAGATCGCCACCTACAGGAAGCTGCTGGAAGGAGAGGAGAGCAGGTAATGTGTCCAGTCTCGTTGTCCTTCATTCATGAACTTTCCAGTTCTAACCAGTGTTTCCCTCCAGGATCGCCCTGCCTATGCAAAGCTACTCGACTGTGAGTTTCCGAGGTACGGACTCTCCTACTCGTCCCTGAGAGCATCACCAGAGGATGCATTCTCTTAACCACATAGAAAGTTTCACAACCAAATTTGAAATAAGGTAACAAAGATGATGATTTTTTTCCTGTCCTGTTGGATCAGAGACCAACCCAGAACACCAGCAGCGTTCCTCGGAGATGCACTCAAAGAAAACGGTCCTGATCAAGACCATCGAGACCCGAGATGGAGAGGTAAAACCTTCATTCCACTAATTAGTTAGACATTTCCCCTTAAGCACAGTCAGGAGATGTTTGCATGAAACCTGAACAAAAAATGATCAGTTTTATCTTATACTGAATATTATAGGCCATAACCCTTTATGAAGGCTTCATGTCCCCTGAAACCAATACCAGTAGGAAAGGTAAAAAATATAGGACCCCTTATGAAAGTCTGTTTTTTTCAACATATTTTAACACATGGATATTTAATATCATTCAAAACTACTGCTAACATGCACAGGTCTGGCTGTCGAAGCAAGTTTACCCTGAAAGCAGGCAGCAAAATGCTAAAAGAAGCCTCCAAAAGACCTAAAATGTCATCGGCTGATCTACAGCTGTGTCCTGCTGCTGCTAATGTCAAACTTCCTGTCTGTTTATGAACCAAATCTTCTGTTTTTTGGACAAAAGAGTCAAATTTGGATTAACTGGACACCAGAACAGAGGACGTGTTTGGCATAAACCAAATACTGCATTCCGCAATAACAACACCATACCAATTGTGAAGCATGGAGGTGGAAGTGTCATGCTTTGGGGATGTTCTGCTGTAGCAGGACCTGGTCAGCTACTGTTTATCAGAGACAGACATGAAAAGCTGAAGCTGAACTGGAACCAGAACGTACCAGTACATCCACCAAGGACTGGGAGCTAAAAAATGGAAAACCTTGGGTCTAGTCAAAGCCCAGATCTTGAGCCCACTGAGATGCTGTTGGACAAACATCTCATAACTGAAATGTCTGAATCGTTTTCCTGATTAAAGAGCTTTTTAAAGCCTTAAGCGAACTGATGAGGTCAGTCTCCCTCTATTTAAGCTAATGTCTGTATTGATCAGCACTGAGAGCAGCTCAGAGTCGATTTTCACTTAATTCTGCTCGAAATGTCTGAATCTAAATGACCTCTTTCCCTCCTGTTCTGACCATTTCGACACAAGCATTAAGACATTTTCTGCTGTATTCAGCTTTTTAAAATCACCTCATCACACGATATTGGAGTGAAACAGCCCAGCACATGCAGCGACAGGCGCCGGAGAGACATCCCATCCCAGCCGACGGGAAGCACGCTGCGCCCGCAGCTTCCAGGGACGGCGCACATCCAGGACGTGCTGGGACAAGCAGGGACTTCAGTTCTGATCAGTGAAAATCAGACCGTGCTCCGTCTTTACTCCCTGCAGGCTTTCCTGCCGAAACAGCTCACTTTCCCAGGGGTAACAAAAGCTTGAAATAGGAAATTATATGATATTGGCAGGGAACTGAATAAAAACCTGAGAATGAATTATTAAAAAGTTCAACTGAGACACAAAAACTAAACAGAGCAAAACTACACTGCAAAAACACACAATTGTACAAAGTATTTTGACTCTAGTATCCAGTGCAAATATCTTGAATCCACTTGAAATAAGACAAAACTAACTTACAAGTGGGCATTTTCCCATATTATAAGTTAAAACATCTTGATCCACTGGCAGATTATTTCACTTATAACTAGAACTTTTTCATCAATATTAAGGAATTATTACCTTAAAACCAGCTCCTATATCTGCTGAAAAGTTACTTGTAAGTTAGTTTTGTCTTATTTCAAGTGGATTTAAGATGTTTGCTCTGGAAACTAGACCAGAAATACTTGGTGAGATTTTGTGTTTTTGCAGCGTGGAGAAAAATCTTCCTACATCCCATCAGCTGTTTAATATTTAACTTTTCATCAGGTGCATTGGAGAAGAGATGCATCTAAAAGCTGCAGGATTGTAGCTCTGGAGAACGGGACTTGGGCAACCCTGGTCCAGAATGTCATATTCAGTTTGCTGTTGACTGCCTTTCATTCTGAGTTACTTGAAACAGAACACTATATATAAAAAATGAATCAGTTAAGCAGCCAAAGAGATGTATGTTGTCCGCTCAGTGGAAACGAGTCTTGACATACCCGCCACCGGTCTGCAAACCGGATCAGTGCTTCTGGATGCTGGACCAGATAGTAAAGCAAGGCAGTGGTCGGGGTTCCTCCTGACTTGTGTTTCTGTCCTCAGGTGGTCAGCGAGTCGACACAGCACCAGCAGGACATCATGTGAGGCTCTGCAGACACAAGAAGATGCTCCACCGCCGTCTGAAATTACTGAAACAAAGAAGTGCAAATAAAGCTGAACAAAGAAGACTTTTTAGCACAGGCTGTACTGATTTGTCCCAAAAGCTGAATGATTTATTTATCTTTGCTCACTTGTGAATGCATTTCCTAAAGAAAGCCTGAGATGATCTGAGTCACTGCTGCAGCTGCTGCTCTGGAGCTTATGGCAAGCGTCACAGAAACCTCACCGTTTCTCCACAATCAGCCGTTTTATTCGGTGTTGTTCATTAATGTGAGACTGATTCAAATCTGGATCACCAAAAAGTCATGCAGAGATCATTTCAGCAGATTTATTATCAAAAAAGGTTGAAGTGACTGAAGGAGAAAATGGAGAAGGGATTAGAAAGTACGCATGGATCACGCTTTGTTCCAAATGATACTTAGTTTAAAATAAGGCACACTAACTACTTTAAAATATCAACAATAATATGGGTTTTAATTTAGGCTTTTTTCATAAATCCTCAGATTTGATTTAATTCGCTTGAATTAAACACCTCGGTGAGTTTTATGTAAGTTTATGGTTCTTGTTACAGACTTTGATAATGAATGGAAACAGCTTCAATAAACAAGCAGACCTTAAAATTTAAACGAAAGATGTTAAACTGTGGAGCACCAAAAGTGCTACAATACATTAATTTGTTGAATATATAATTCTATAAGTGATCTGTCAAAAAATATATATAAAAACTTTAAAAATTACAGAATTATTTCAAAGTGTCAATATTTCAAGAATATAAACATTTGATTCAATAATTTTACAATTAAAAATGTCAAAATTATTCATTAAAGCTTCATTATTTCATATTTCCTGTGCTGCAGTCCATCATGAATTAATGGAAACTGTCACACTGGCTTGGCAACCAGAGCCTAACATCTGATTGGTTAACCTGAACAACAGACCAATCACCTTGCGTAAAGCAGTGTTCGTCCCGCCCACTACCTGAGCTGCCAGACGAAAGAAATTCCTGATGTGCTGCATCACAGCACAGTGAAGCAGTTAAATAGAAAAACTACTGAAATAATTATGCTTTTAAGATGTAACAAATACTAACTTTAATATATGTTTTGATATTTAATTATTATTAAATACAATTATTATTGTACTTAAATGCAATAATTGTCCTCTACAATAAATTAGTCAGATTATAATTCACTTCAACAAAACTGATAAAAATCTTCAAATTTTAATTTCTATTTATGTTACTTTTTAAGTCTTAGATATGAATTCAACCAATAAAAATAAACAATTTATTACATTTAGATGGATTTTTTTTTATGTTATGGCAGCATATTTCTATTTAAGTGATCATTTTACTTATTTAAGAGTTGCTCCATTAATATCACAGGACATTTAGGAGCTGAAGAGAAGAAAGCTGCTTTGAGATATTATCTGTATGACTCATAAATCAGAAATGATGAGGAACCTGATGAAGGGTGGCTAAATTACTAGGGAAGCTGAAGAGGAAGTCGGGGACAGTCGTGCAGGTAGGAGAGATGATCCCCTGAGATTGTTTAATCAAGTGGATTTTTAGGTTTGATGGTTTCCAGGATGTCCTGGCTTCAACAGACCACTCCCACACATCAGCTGAGTACAGGCCCATAGGAACACATGCTTTAATTACCATAGTCATAGCTCAGTTCTTAAAAAAGCATGACGTCGCCGGCTGACAGAGATGACATTAAACTCCGCAAACAAAATAAATAAGAACATCAAATAAATACATCCTGCTGAAAATCAACCAGCATGTCCCGATTTATATTAAAACATTAAAAAAGTAAGTGCTGTGTTTTCTGTACAGATTTCCTACTGACGCGGATGAGAACCTGGGCGTGTCGGCGCCGCTCAGATCGCAGCATGTAACTAAGGAGTGCGTTTCATGCATTTCAGCTTCTCACAGACAAATGAAAAGCCTCCCCTCTTCCTGTACAGCTGATTGTTTTTTTTTTTTCTTTAAAAAGGTCAAGACGTTAACAAAGTATTCACATTTTTACTGCAGACAAAGATGTTACATCGTCCTAAATAAAGAAAACCAATGCATATGATGGAAAGTTCGTCTAAGTACAAGTTTCGATGGCTACCAGTTCAGTTCATCTCATTTACACTGGCACCTCGGTCTGGATCTGAATTCAAGGAGGCACATTTCTTACCACAACCCTGCTTTTACGTGAGCTTTTTGTCGTTTTAATATATCGTCTGCTCCAGCGGTGGCCACACTTCTGCTCATCTGCTAGTAGCAGAACTTTTAGCTTAGTGCATTAGCACTTTTGCTAATTCTGAAACCATTTAGCACACTTAGCTTCCCTGAAATTAATTTTTCTGGATAAATTCTAAAGCGCTAATTTACTTGGCTGTTTGATAAACTTTCAGTTGAATAAAGTTCAACATCTGGTAACATGATTAAGTATATCTATGTATTTTTTTAGGCATGTATACAAATCAGCTGCAATTCCACCTGAAATCAAGATTTTAACTTAAAAAGTAAGTTTCCTCACCAACCCCAACTTCACAACTCAATATGGCGGCCACGCAAATTGGTGCAGTAAAAAAAACTGCTTTACTTTTCACATGTTCTCTTACTGTGGAGCTCCGCCTATTAGCGGTTCAGTACTCACTGATTTTTTTTTTTGTTTTGTTTTGTGGCACATAACTCTAAATTGTTTGAAGAAAATTCTCCAGTTCGCAGATTTTTTCTAAAATGTTCCAAAGAAAATGCAGCTTAGGCAGGCGAAATACCAAGACGCAATGCTACTTGACATGCTGTTGGCTGGCGTTAGCAAAGCAGCCAATCCAGGAGCAGCTTTCATTTTTCTTGGCGCTGGCTGGTTGTGTCTCCAAGAGCAGAGATAAGGAAGACTATGGAAATCAGCTTCTGCGGTCGTGCTAAGACGGTTTCCACTTCGTGTATGAATGCATTTTAAGGTGAATTTGGTGTTTGAATATTAAAATAATCAGCTAGAAGCGTTTTTCAAGGGTTTTCAAGTACTTGCAGATTTTAGCTATTTGCAGGCGGCTGTGGTTCTTAACCAAGGGCCCTTAAAAATGACAATCCAGTCTCTGTTAGTGAACATGATACAGTGTTTATACACAAATACATTACTTTCGCCTTTGTGTTGCTAACTCTAGTTAGCTTGGCCTGGAAGTTATATGGAATATCATTCTCAAATCCAAATTCTGTCTGCTGAAGAAAAGGAACACAGCTATTCTTCTATTTTAGCGTATGTTTAAAAGCTCATTTGACAACATTTAATAATTGCATAAGGACTCATTTACTTGGAAATCAATGCTACCAAGTTTCAAGCAAAAATATCAACCAAAACATCTCACTAAAATCGAAATTTGAACTTGTAACTCCAAATGTTCCTCATCGACACTGACCAGACTTCCTCACAGACACAATCCAGCTCATGACATTCTGTGAGTGCCATTTTTAGCCCTCAGACTGAGTTTCTTGTTTAATGTGCCTGATTTAAGACAAAAACCATAAAAAACTGAGCTTCAACAGGAATAAAAAGCTGATTAGGTCTGGAATAACATGAGCTCGCCATGTGGTGAATGAAGTCAATATGCTGTGCAGACTGCGAACCCTAACAGGTCCTCTCAAAGGACCAGTCAGCGGTGCTGGTCTAACACTGGAAACAGTTGGGGAGTTTAGCTACAAACAAAGCTGACCAGAACAAGCAGTTACATGGAGCCAAACAGAAATTTCAATTAGTAAATGCTTTAAGTTGAGAAGCCACTGAAAACCAGTTTCCATGTGTTTTGGAGGTGCCAGCGTAAACAGAGCCTTCTTGTTTCTCTATGCAGACATCTGTGACGACAGTGAAGCAACACAACTCTGTCTGGTGTAGCCATGGCTACTGCCTCTGTGTTCAACACGCCACTGAAGGGACATCTCCCCCCGAGCCCCCCCGTTGGCTGACCGGTGCAGTCCAAGGAGAGGCGAGGCACCTTTCAACAGATTCCCTGGTCTTCTTCGGGCAGTTTGACACTACAGCAGAGTACTGTCCAGCACCAAGGGTGACAAAGGGTTTCCCCTCCATAGAAGTGAAAAACCCATGACATGAAAGATGTCTCTTCCCATTTCAAAGAAGATCAATGTGGTCCAGATGGCACAGAAAGCAAAAAGACGTCCAGGTTGTGTTAAGTTGTCCCGTCACTGGTGAAATTCAAGGATTTCTTGGGGCCCAAGAGGTTGAGGAGCTGGTTGCTTCTGCACCGTTGGTTGACAGATAGGACAGTGAACGAGAGGTGGGTGTAGACTGACCTTGTGTTAGAACCTGAGCTGGGTTTGCAGTGGAACCACCAGACCCGATCTTTGACTGGAGATGGAGGCAGAAAACTCAGAACTGATTCAGCTGGCTCCTTCAGGTCTCCATGTCATCCTTCAGGGTTGTAGCTGTGGCGCGTGTGTGACGTGTCTGCATGCGTTTCACAAAAAGAGCGGTGCGATGAACTCATGGACGACAGCGACCGCAGCCAGCTGAGGTTGTTGGAGCAGGATTTTGGAAAGTAAAGAGTTTAACGTGTGGGTCAATTCTTCCTGTTAGGTAAGTGGCTAAAACCAGAACGGTTGCATTTCAAATCCAGTGGTAAATTTAGTGATTGTAGAGTCAGGTGCCTCCCTGATCAAGCCTCTGGGAGGTGGAGGAGCGGTCAGGCCCGCAGAGAAGGCCCCGCTGCTCCGGTGAGAGGCGTCGTGGAGCCGCAGTCGTAGCCCATCTCCACCACAGCATGAGAGCCTCCGACCAGCCGGCCTGGGAAGGGCTGCGCCTGCACCTGCCGGTCCCGGAAACTCTGGATGTAACTCTGCAATAAAACATAAGCACTGCTTAGAAAATGTCAGCGCTTCACCCTGTTCTGAAACAGAAAGTCTCTGGTTCTGGCTACCGGCGACAGGACATCCGTGTCGTAGCGGCGAATGGGGTTGGGCTTGCGGCGGTAGGCGGGCTCTGCGTTGAGCTGCTTGGCCTGGTGATGGTGGGAGGAGCCATGTTGCTGCTTTTTCTTCTTCTTGTTGCGGTAACGGTCGTCTCGCTGGCGAATCCGCATCACTTGCATCCTTCTCTGTTGCCGGCTAATGATCACTGCGAGGCACATAGGAAGGTTAATGCGTGGACACACAGATGAGGCTCGTTTGACAGATTAAAGTACCGTTTGAAAATAACAACCTTCAAGCAGAAACTTTTCATAAAGCCCACATTTGTGTCAAAAAAGTCTAATTTTATTGGTCTGATGTAATATTCTAATCTTAAATAATCTGTTTTCATTGAATGGAAGCAGTAAATCATAATTACCAGAAAGAGATGCTTGAAAACATCAGTCTATATGAAATTAATCTATATAATGTGTTATATGATGAAAACGTCAGGGTCTCCAGGACCATGCCTTGAAGAACTCCATTAGAAGAAATTAACAAGATAAATACATTTATCTTTTACAATAAAAGATGTAAATGCCAGCTGGCATTCTTTAGTTGGACAAATGGCATTTTAAAACCTTTAATCAATTTAAATCACAGTTTTAAGAAGTTTGAGAGTTTTTTCTTTTTTTTTAAACGTGCTCATGTCACACACTATATGATACTGACTGTGGAAAACTCAGAAACCTCCTGATTTAGTTTATTTTTGTTCTCACAGTTTTCTCTCTACATATGATTCATATATCAAAATTCTACTATTTTTGTCTAATTTATCTGAGTGGACGAGGATTGTTCTTCCCTTTTCATTGTCATTTTTACTGAAATACATGAAACCTTTTACATGTTTTACAAGTTTCTGAAGAAACTTCGGACACTCAGCTGCCGTGACATTTCCCTATGGATCAAGAGAGACAATTAATTAATTATTTATCAAAATGCCAGATGCCCTTTAGATTTTTCTGTCACTGTTTAAAAAAAAAAAAAAAAAAATCAGTCAAAGATGGAAAATATTCTGTAAAAGCGACCCCCGGTTTCAAGCATCTAGCATCCTCAGGGGAGTGAAGCGTTTGCATAAGTAATGTTATATTTTGGTCATTGCTACAATCACAGGGTATCTGCAGGCATCAGCAAGCCAAACTTAAGACTTTTTAAGACCGTTTTAATGCCAGCTTGAATAAAATTTAAGACTGTGAAAACTATAAATATAGGGGATGTCTGAGGGATCCTGCTGGCTTGTATGGGTCGGCAACAGAAGTGAGCAAATAAACGTTGTCCAGCCAACTAGTAATACATTTGCACTTACCCATGGCAGACGCAAAAAAAGCTAGCTAGCTAGTTAGCAAGGGTATATTAGCGGCTAGTTACAGACCGCCTCGAGTCAGAGAATGCAATGAAGACGTCTGTGTGTGACTCAAACTTTTGCCTGACAGAGAAATAAAAAAAGAAAAAAAAACTACAGACAAGACTGAATAGCCCAGCCACAACAAAATTTAAGACCTGTGATTAGCGTATTTAAGCCCAGCTTACATTTTTTAAAAATAAACTTAAGACATTTTAAGGCATTAGTTTTAGATACATGAATTTAAGACTTTTGAAGGATGCGCAGACACCCTGAATCAGATTTCCTCACCTTTGGTGTGGGAGTATCCCTCAGCGGTCACCTTCCACTGGACTATGACCCCCAGCAGGGTGAGTGATGGCCACACTCCAAGCACCAGCCATGTCATCCAGCACACAGGCTTCCCAGGCTCCACTTTAATCCGCTCATAGATGTAAATCATGAGTGCAAACAGCTCCACGAAGTAGTCCAACGCCACGGTGATGACTGCGGCACCAAACACGGCTGTGGATAGCGTGGTGAAGAGGCGCTGCCACTGCAGGGTCAACACGGCAAACAGCATGCCAAGGCCAAGCAGCACGCCCAGGGGCACCCAGACGGAGCGCGACGGGTTCTCGGAAAGCTCCACCATGCCCACCAGGGTGGCCACGGCCACCAGCAGGCCCAGCAGCAGGCCAACCATGAAGAGGCCCACGCTGCGAACCAGCATGGTGACCAGGCCGCAGAGCGTCCCGATGCCCAGCCCGATGCCCACCGAGGCCTCCACGCTCAGCTGGGTGTCCAGCACGCGCTCCTTGTAGCAGAGCATGAAGATGACGACGGAGCCAAACATCAGGCCCGTCAGGAACATCACCGCCTTGAAGCAGCGGTAGCCTGAAAGAACACATCACAAACTGCGTGAGAACAATCCCGACCAACATCAAGTCGACCCTTCAGGACCTCCGTCACTCACCAAAGAAGCAGTAAATGATGCCAAAGAGACAGCACATGGAGCAGACCACGGAGGGAACCACCGTGTAGCTTCCACCAGGGTCCTCACAGGCGTCCAGCCGCTCGGGGCTCAGCTCCTGGTCGGGAGGCAGCAACATCGTCTCCAGGGTGGTCGCCATGGCAAAGGAGGAGGTGATTGGGAGGGAGGTGAGGAAGAAGGGAGGTTATGGAGCGAAGCTCAGGTGAACGGCTTCACCTGCAGAGAGAGACGAGGAGAAGAAACAGGTTCAGTCAGAGGGGAGGTTGCTTTCAGATGGCTCAACGAGTCTGAATGGAAACACTGAAGGATAGAGCTGGGCGATACGTCCACTTCATCTACTCATCGAATTTTTGGTTTTGGAAGATTTAATTTTTGGAAAATCTGGATTTTCTTTCACTAAAGCTCTCCTTGTGTTTCCATAGTTACGAGTGATGTCAGCATGTCCAGGGCGGCCATCTTGTTTGACAAGCATGTTTTACAGCTTCTATTTATTTGAAGTTTGGATTCAGGTCAACTTTACGACGGAGTATCAGGGTCAGGCTGCGATTGTTTTTTTTTTTTTTTTCAAATTACAAGAATAAAGTCATAATTTTATTATAACTGAAACACGAAAAAATAAAAAATTTAAATGAGGAATGTTGAGCATCTTGTGAAGTTATACTTTGGCATAAGTTTTACAGATAATACTTAATAGAAATATTTCATCAAATTATTATCAGTAGCACGACTTTGAAACAGTCGTGAAAATGAGTCTTCTCATGAAAACGAAGCTTTTTTATTTATCATTAAAATAACTTTTTTTCTTGCAATTTAAAGATGTTTGTTCTGGTAAAATTATGTCTTTATTCTGCTAATATGACTAAACTCTCATGATTCAACAAACATTCTCGCAGCCCAGCCCTAATTCTCTGTTGTATAATTCATTTTTCTTTATGAAAATATTTTCTGGCATTCCGTTGTTACAAAAGAAAGTGGGCAAAAAAAAAAAAAAAATATTGATTAAAATCGGATCTGGTACGAAAAAACTTGGAGATTTTGTTTTTAAGCCATATTGCTCAGCCTACGCTGTCCACAAATGGCAAGAAGACGGTCATTGTTGAAAGAAAACCAGAAGACGTCCTTTCGCCATGGAGGTCCAGATCATACCAGCTGAACGTTGATGCTTGTTGGGCGACACTGTAAGGACAAACGGACGATGCCTTCTTTTAACCATCCGTTTTCCCACCTGTCCTTCCTTTGTTTTCTGCCTCCCAGCACCACCCTTCACCCCGTCTCCTGTCGTCTTTGCTCCCGCCTCTCTCTCTACTGCTCGTCTCTGATGCACACCTGCTTCAGGTGACTGCGGCTCAGAATATGATGCCGGACACACAGATTTATGATGTGAAGATCATTCTCCTCCCCCTCAGGCTGTTTTCCTTCTCTCCATCTCTGAGTGAGTCGAGGCCGACTGCAGGAGGTTTCTGGGTCAGAGGTTCTTATACAACAGCTGTCAGCAGAACTTCACTGCTATTCCTCTGTCTGCTTCCTTCTGGCGTTCTGTTCTTTGTTTAGAAACACTCCTGTTTCCTTCTGTTCAGCCGTCATGGAAGCTCTCCTCCTCCCTTTCCCCTGCAGGGACCTCCCTCCCTCTGGGTTGTAAAGGGGTGGGTGAGGTTTGGGTTCTGACCTGCAGAGAGATGGAAACCGCTCTGGCAGGTTTGACAGGGAGTCAGCTCGATATTTAACTAAAAGAAGAAGATTTTTTAAAATCTTCTTTCAATGTCACCAAAGTAACGAGTCACAGTGAAGTTAAAGTTCTGAGCAGCCATGACTCCTGCAGTAAGTGGAGCTTCCTCTGGCAACCAATGCACTTAAATCATTCCATATTGATTAGGTTTTGTTTTTTTTTTATTTTAATGAATTGTGGAGATAAATGGTCATAAACATTGCATTTCACTCCATTTTCTTATTTAGTTTGGTTCTGATCTCTAGCTGGGCAAAAAGGCTCCTATAAAATATATCAGATTATAACAAATCTGATTGTAAGTGGCCTCCATATTTACTGGAGTCCAATTGTCTTACAAGCAGACCATGAGTAGATTATAGAAAATTCCTTTTAAGTGTTGGTTTTCAGAGCAGGCACCAAACAGCACAATTCCTACCCAAAAAGATGAGTATGAAGCGACCAAAACTGCAAAGATACAAGATCGTGCAACACTATTTGTGGGGTTTTTTTAGGGCCATGTTTCCTGAAGTTCTCCTCCAAAACAGCAGGGGCCACTGTTGAAATAAATAACCTCACTTTTTGCTTCTACGCTTTACAATCTTTTTCTATTTCAGGTATAAATAAACTCACTGATCCTGAGCAACAAGCTTTAACACAATTGAAATAAAACACAGAACATTAAATCGACCAGCATTAGATTATTTCCAGACACGAAACCTCTCTGGACTTGAATCTGAGATTAAAAACAGAGTGGCTGATGCAACTCTGCAAACTTGCCTCATTTGAAATGTGCAACTTTAGATCAATTCAGACCAGCTCTGGCGTCGCCTGCGGCCAGTTGAGCAAACGTTACCCAGAGCTTCTGTACTGCTGCTCACCAACCTGAAACAGCAAAAACACGGTCAAATCAATGCAATAAAATCCCTAAAGATTCATTTTTACAAGAAAAGAAACAGTAGCTACAGTGGATGTTTTCTATCTATGGCTTTATGATGAGATTTAAGAGATGCTGGATTACATAAAGTGTGTTTACTGGCCTTAAATATAAAATAATAAACATTCCTAGTCATCTTTGCTCCTGTGAGAAGCTCTTTGCTGTCTGACAGAGAGCAGAACCTGTGGTTTCTGCAGGGAACGTTGACTTAAACAAAGCGGTGCAGACACATCCTGCAGCTTAAATAACAGCAGACACTGCTCTAACATACGAATGTTTTAGTGTCTGCTGGAGAAAAAACCCTGCAGTGCTGGAGGTTCATCTGCATCCATGAACACAGGCGCAGGGCTGACGAATAAAAATGCATCACAGCCCTGAAATGACTGCAGACAGATGCACGCACACACACACACACACACACACACACACACACACACTGACACAGCTGCAGCATGCTGCACTCAGAGAGCCAGCTGAACGCTCTTATCCGCTTTTTCTATCCGAACATGTCATTTTAATAATCATCCTGTGGTCAGAGATTAGCAGGTCGCAGCCGACTGACCCGGCAGCATGACTCTAAGGGTGTGTGTGTGTGTGTGTGAGCGTGTAGGCATTAAGCTATTTTGCTCTGCTGATAAGAATGTGCTGGTTTTGTTTTCGCAGACGGATCATCCCCTGATGTAAAAATAATATAAAAAAAAAAAAATGTCAGGAATATCTTCTTCTGGACACACACACACACACACACACATACACACACACACACACACAAACACACAGCAGCAACAACAACAGCCCTCCTGCTTCCTGTCTGTTGTCATGACAACACAGGGATGCTGACTGACAGGAGAGCGATTGATCTCAGTCTGAAGCCGGACCAATCAGAGAGGCGGCTGGAGCTCCCATAGCAACAGTGTGGGAGCCAATCAGGGAGCGTGTTCGGCCTCTTCCCGCTCAGGCTGTGAGGACCTTCACCCGCTTCCACGGCTGCGCCGAGAGCCGACGGAGGCGGAGGCCGGACAGGCGGCCGTGTGGTCCTGATGCTGGCGGATCAGAAGGTCCACGCCAGGATCTGGAAACCAGGACACCAAGCAGAAACCTGAAGCTGAAGCTTCCCTTTTAACTTATTAAGAAAAGTAAGAGAATTATCATGAAGCTTAACTATATTATCTTTATTCCCAATTCATCACATTTGAAGAAAGCCTATCTTTGTTAATATTGCGTTTTTGATTTTATATTTTTAGTTTTTAATCGACATGTTCGAACTGCTTTTATTTATCTGCCGGTTAAAGTGCATCTTGTCCTAATTGTTTGTAATTTAGTTTTTCCTCATTTCCAATAGTTTCTCCGTTCTACATTTCATATGAGCGTTATTTCAGGTTGGCGAACAATTATCAGTATTTACTGAGATTAGCACTTCTAGGCGCAATTGATTATTTTTTTTCTTTTCAACTTCACATAATTTGTTTACTTTGTCCTAAATATGGAAATATGTTTGTTTCCATATTAAAATCCTGACAAAAAAAAAAAAAAAAATTCCACATACAAACCGAAATCAAACTAACAATTCACTAATATTTGTACATTATACAGACAATTTATGGCTGACAAATCCTCAGCAGCTCATTTTTCAGCCCATTCACCGGGAGGATTTGTTGCTCCCTTATTCTTCTGCAAACCATAGAAAGGTCTAGTTTGTGTGAAGTTATGTTTTTCAACACATGCAGCTCAATCGCTGAAACCTGTGCAGCTTTGCACGATTGGTGCATCACCTGTTCCCCTAAATCCGACCCAATCAGAAGCAGAGAAGGGCAAGTTGTGTGTTAGTAACCATAGAAACATTCATGTTTCTTGCATTTAGTCTATGGTGGTGACTAAAGTGCGCTCCGTTTGGGTTCACCCACATAGCAAAACTGGTCTGGCCCAGTTCAGCCCCACACAATGCACTCACGCTTGGGCCAGATACCACGATGAGTGACGGCCCTTTGCTGGCCCACACACGGGCCAGCATGGCGCCAGCTGTGGAAACACTGGTGGCCCTGTGCTGGCCCAGGACCGACTCAGCACTGGAACCAGATGTCAGCCAGGTGTGCACCTTCATGAAGCCATGCAATACAGATGTGCCATATAATCCATCAACCTCAGTAAAATAAGTACACGACCACATAATCGTATGTTCACGAAACTCAATCTTTATAAAGTACCTTAAAATATCCAAAGGTCAACAAAGTGCTGCACATATACAAATGACATGCAATAATAAAAAAAGGGACAAGTTACAATCATTAGTTTGTTTTCGTTGCTATAAGTCAGAAATATTCACTTTGTATTACTCACAGTATATGATGCAAGACCTAAAAAGTTTGTGGGAAGTGATTGGCTCAAATACATTGAGTGGAAAATACTGACAAACCTGTTCTGGACCAAATAAAATCTTAAATTCATGAGTGTTGCTAAGTGCTTTGGGATAAAGTGTAGTGAACACATGAGCCAAACATCACCAGGGAGGCAAAAGCAGAGGAGGACGGCACTTTCAAGCACCACAGAGGCTTTCGCAGGATGGTAGTGAACTGGCTTTGTGTCATGGTCACCAGTGATGTATCAAGGGCCACTGCAACACCTCCAAGCTCGGGCTCATCCTAGAATGAATTAAAGACATAATCATAAACCAATCCATGGTTTATATAATAGTTTCATTTCATTCTTTATGCCCTTTCCTAATAAAGGTTTGTTCAGTTCTTATTGACAAATCCTCTCTCCTGATCACAGACTGACTCGAAGCTCACCAACGCGTCACTTTCTACAAAACAAATCCCATCCTTCGCAGGGAGGTGGGGGAAAACAGACCAGTCATCCAGTGTGCATGATTTGAGAGGTTTGAACAAATAGAAGTTCTTAAGTAGGTTAGAATTTTTAGCATTTCATGTAATATTATTTAATAACACTCACTGTCAAGATTGTGAAAAATCCACAGACATCCTCAAGCAGATATAAAGGAAGGGAAGGTGATGGAACAGTGGTCGGTCTGGTGTGGATGTCCTGGAACTCTTCTTTAGGTTTACTGAACAAGACTGACTGCAAAACAATTCAATCACAATATATACACAGATACAGTTCTACATATTTAATGTAACACGACAACCTGCAAACACTAAATCCACCAACAATAACCTTAAAGGTTCATCAGAATCACAGAATCTGTGCAGCGTAACAAAACTTTAACCTATGAAAATGTAAAAAAAAAAAAAATTAATTTACCTGTCCATGTACATTTTTAAATGTCAGCCAAAGCACCTCCTATGTTCCCAGTTTTGAATGCTTTCATCAGACGAGACAGATGGCGGTCATGCTCAGCAAACAGTTCGCAAGGTTCTGGTTCCTAATCCGTTGGAAGTCTGCGGACACCTTCGTTTGAAAACAGCCAAATGACAAAACAACAGCATCAATTTATAAATTCCTCTCTGAGAAAAAAAACTAAACAGTGTGGAAAGACACGGAACTTAGCACTAAAATAGCCAAACCATAGGAATATACATGATATCTGCGAGAAAAACAGCCTCTGACCGCGAATAATACATGACCGCCATTTCTGTCTATTTTTCAGCCCCAATGAACGTGAATTTCGGTTAAAACCAAACATGCAGTTTTCACTTACCTGAAAATGTATGACTTGGTTAAACTCTCAATATTTACCGGGCTCCACAAACAAAACAGTGCAACGCTATGTTAAAACGTCTCGAAAAACAAATTTGAATTACCTCAACCGGAAGCTAACAGTGTGCACAGATATCTTCCGGTTGTGTTTGGGGGGGTAAATGACGCTAACATCTGTAAATCACAGTGGTCTGAGCTCTCAATGCCAAACCAAAACAGTTTCAGATAAGGCTCAATAATTAATTATTATTATAAAATACATACCATGTGTCCGGTGAGCTGACGGATGCGGAAATCATCACGAATGTCTCCTTGCTGTAGCGATGACAAGCGGATAGATCCAGCTTTGATATTTGCTGTTTTATTTAAAGTCGCGCATTAGACCCTTTAGCGCCCCCTTCTGACTCGGAGGGGGAAGCAGCGATGATGCAGCATCATAAATACTCTGTGGACCCCTGGACACTCAGCGTTAAACATCCGCAATACACAATTTCACACACACACACACACACACATATATATATATATATATATATATATATATATATATATATATATATATATATATATATATATATATATATATATATATATATATATATATATATATATATACTGGCTAAAGAAACTCACTGCCCTCCATGAGCGACTGGCAGCTCAAATGAACCAGCTGCTACAAAGTGGGACTCACCCCGAATGGTTAACTGAAGGGCGCACAATCCTGATCCAGAAGGATCCCTCAAAGGGTTCGGTCCCATCCAACTATCGGCCAATAACCTGTCTCTCTACAACATGGAAGCTCATGTCAGGCATCATAGCAGCTAAGATAAGTGGGCACATGGATAAATACATGAGTACAGCACAGAAGGGCATCGGCATAAATACCAGAGGAGCCAAACACCAACTCCTGGTAGACCAAACAGTCGCCCGAGACTGCAAAACCCGACACACCAACCTGTGCACGGCTTGGATTGATTACAAGAAAGCCTATGACTCAATGCCACACACTTGGATCATTGAATGCTTAGAGATGTACAACATCAACAGGACTCTAAGAGCCTTCATTGCAGCCTCGATGGGGATGTGGAAAACCACCCTTGAAGCCAACTACAAGCCAATTGCACAAGTGTCCATCAAATGTGGCATATACCAAGGAGACGCTCTGTCCCCACTGCTGTTCTGCATAGGTCTGAACCCCCTCAGCCAAGTCATCAACAAGACTGGCTACGGATACCGACTCAAGAACGGAGCCACCATCAGTCACCTCCTCTACATGGATGACATCAAGCTGTACGCTAAGAGCAAACGAGACATCGACTCACTGATCCACACCACCAGGATCTACAGCACTGACATTGGGATGTCATTCGGACTAGAGAAGTGTGGTCGGATGGTTACACAGAGAGGGAAGGTCATCCACACAGAAGGGGTCTCACTCCCAGAGGGAACAATAGCAGACATTGAGGACAGTTACAAGTACCTGGGAATACCACAAGCAAATGGCAGCCTTGATGAGGTCACAAGGAAAGGAGCCACGGCCAAATACCTCCAACGAGTAAGGCAAGTCCTGAGAAGCCAGCTCAATGGCAAGAACAAGATCCGTGCGATAAACAGCTATGCCTTGCCAGTAATCAGATACCCTGCAGGAATAATAAGCTGGCCAAAGGAAGAGATAAAGACCATGGATGTTAAAACTCGGAAACTACTAACCATGCATGGAGGGTTCCACCCTAAATCCAGCATCCTGAGACTATACGCGAGCCGTAAGGATGGAGGCAGAGGACTAGTGAGTGTGAGAGCCACTGTCCAGGATGAAACATCCAAGATCCATAAATACATCAAGGTCAAAGCCTCAACCGATGATGTGCTCAGCGAATGTCTCAAACAATGGGGACCAGAGGATGAGGTGCTGGAGGAACCATCATGGGAGGATAAGCCCCTACATGGGATGTACCACCGACAAATAACTGAAGTGGCTGATATCAGGAAATCCTACCAATGGCTGGAAAAAGCTGGACTCAAGGACAGCACAGAGGCACTCATCCTGGCTGCACAGGAACAGGCCCTAAACACCAGAGCAATAGAGGTTCAGATCTACCACACCAGACAAGATCCAAGGTGTAGATTGTGCAAGGAGGCCCCTGAGACAGTCCAACACATAACAGCAGGGTGCAAGATGCTGGCAGGGAAAGCGTACATGGAACGTCATAACCAAGTGGCGGGCATAGTGTACAGAAACATCTGTGCAGGATATGGACTGGAAGCCCCGAGATCTAAGTGGGGCACACCCCCAAAGGTGGTGGAGAATGACCGAGCTAAGATCCTGTGGGACTTCCAGATCCAGACAGACAAAATGGTAATGGCGAACCAACCGGACATCGTGGTGGTGGATAAACAACAGAGGAAAGCCGTTGTGGTGGATGTAGCAATACCAAGCGATTGCAACATCAGGAAAAAGGAACACGAGAAACTGGAGAAATACCAGGGCCTCAGAGAGGAACTGGAGAAGGCCTGGAAGGTGAAGACCACAGTGGTGCCTGTGGTCATCGGGGCCCTCGGGGCAGTCACCCCCAAGCTGGAGCAGTGGCTAAAACAGATCCCAGGAACAACCTCAGACATCTCAGTCCAGAAATGCGCAGTTCTCGGCACAGCCAAGATACTACGCAGAACCCTCAAGCTCCCAGGCCTCTGGTAGAGGACCCGAGCTCAGAGGTTGAGAAAGACCACCCGTGGAGGGTGAGAAGGGAATTTTTTTTTTTATATATATATATACATTCATGTACAATGATTATAGAATAGTCTCCTCATCACACACACTTTAAATTCTGACATCAGAGAACAGTAATGTTGACTTTTATAATTATCATAATTTTACAACTATTATAATTATATACATTTTTAAATATAAGTACTAATTGATGTTAATTTGTTTTTTATTAAGTTATTTAAGTTATGCTGATTTAATAAACAAATAGTCAAAACATTTGAGTTAAATGTATTCAAAAAACAATGTTTTAAGTCGGAGGATCTTATTGAGTTATACTACTCAGTCTAATTATTTTCAACATTCAGGTTTATGGTGAAAGATGAAATTTTCACAAAATCCAGCCTCTGATGGTCCTTAACTGTCTACAATAACAAACAAAATATTTGGCCTTCAAAGTACCATCTTCAGCTGACTGAAATTAGTATTATTAAGAAAGTGGAACTGAATTAAACACAATCTCTACAAGTAAAACATTCTTAAGGTCAAATGTGACTTGTTTTATTATCAGAGCTACCTAAAATTAGTTTAATCTTTTAAGTAGGATAGCTCAAGATGGAATCTCTTGAAACAAGTCAAATAATCTTTAAGCCTTAAAAAGTAAATAAATCCTAGAAATGATGTTTGAAGATCAACATTCTGCATGCCATGGGAAGCATAAATTAAGTCACAATTGGCCCACGTATGGTATGTACAGATTCGGCACACAGACACCGAACCATTACCGGGCCACTTCTGGTATGCCATAATATAATCAATGCCATCATTGCCAGAACTGTCCCAGTTCCGATTGACATACCACTTGCCATGTCCGCACTTGCCCAGCAGTGCTGTCCTGACGCCAGATCTGGCCCAGACCTGTCTGCTATGTGGGTAGGAGCTGTAAATGCCATTTCCAAGTTGGAAAAATCAACTGGAACTTCTATGAAGGGGAATTTTTAACGTGAACATTTTGACCAACTCCAACCTCAAATCCAATATGGCTGCCACATTCAAAACTATGTAAAGTTGTTGGAATAAATGTTCTGAAGGCTTTTATCTCATCAAAATCTGTCACACTGCACATCATGTCGGTAAACATGATCATCTAATGTTTAATGCATTTAACTCTGAAAAATATTGGTATTAGCTAGCTTTGCTCGCTAGTCTGGTTATTTAGCATAACATTTAGCATGAAAATAAACTGTTTATTTGCATATCTGATGGGATAAATGGGTCACATGTGTGCAACACTGAACAATGTATAGCTTTTAAATTTAATGTTGAGATAGATAAACATCAGAAAACAACATTATTATTGTCTGCTTGGCTTATAGCAGTTAGCATGGTCACTGGTTACCAACAAGAGTTGGTTCTGAAGTTAAACCTGAAACACTGATGGGTTATGCCGACATTCCCAAACAAGTAAACCATGATGCCACAGAAATGATATATGAACACTGGATGTAAAGTGTTTGTGCTCAGAAGTTTGAAATAAATATGAGAATGAAATAAAGTATATTAAAGACACCTGCAAAAACCAATAGAGAGTGTTAATATTTGAGCTTCTGAATGACGCAGAATATGACAAATGGTTCCACTTTCACTTCAGCTACGTGATCTTAAATACAGGAGAACAAAAAGAGGTACAAGAATTGATCCCTGAGGAACTTCTGAGCTTGTTGAAGCAAGAAGGATGTTTAAATCATGCTTGACTCTTACTTTAGTACTAATGGGTGTTTCTTTTTTTTAAATATATTCCTACTTAGTTTTTGTCTTCACCATCAGGCTGGATTATATGTATTTACCGACTCTAAAACAGAATGAACTCAGCTACCCGCCTCTGCAGAACAAGGCCGAGTCGACTCAGGGCTGAAAAGTCGACAATCCCTGGAGGAAAATCTCTCTTCTACATTTAAACGACTCTCGTCTGTGAGAAATAACACTTTTGTTGTCTGAAACGAAAGGAAGCGCGATTCATTTATCGTTTCTGCTTCCATAAGGAGCTCCGACAGCACACAGATTCTCAGAGGAAGTTGTTTATTTTCAGTTTTTCTCTCAGCATCCAAACTCTGGGACTTTAAACCAGTTCTGGTGGGAAACACCTGTTGCTGTTTCACATGGAACCTGAAGAAGATACCTTCTGAGTTTCCAGCTTAAATGTCTGCTCAGAGAACAGAAGGTTGAAGCCGTTCCATACCCTCTGACTGCTGGTGAACTGTTCTGCTCTTAGCGGCGTGAATGAATCAGAAAGCAGAGCTTCTGCAGCTGCAGCGCCATCTGAATTAAACATGGATGAAACCAGCAGCTGCGTTTAGCAATGCTACTCCCTGCTTTGGGATCAAATCACTGACTCCTGGACGGCCTCCGAGGTCCGACCGTTCCTACTCTTTCTGTCGCATTATTTCAGCCAATCAGAGGACGGACATCTCAGTGGCATCACTGGAGTGAAATCAACAGTCTTTTTATTGCAAAGAAGAATAGTTACAATAATAAATCATTTCCTTACTTTCTGTGCTAACTTTTGCTGCAGCTGGTCGAGAGGATCAGCTAAAACATCTGGGATCACACAAATCTGAGTTTAGCGGAATTTTCTCAATCTGTGAGTCTCCAAGAATATAAAACTATAAATTAAACTAGAATTGGAATATTTCAGAGAAGTGGTGAACAGAATGTTGTAATCTTCAGCAGAGGACAACATCTGGCAGGACAACAACGCTCTTCCAGCTGCTGGAGAAATTCTGGCTCTTATGAAGCCACTTTTTTCATACTTATGTTGTTTCTGCTTAAAAATACAGACTTTTCAGTGACTCCTTCTGCAGAATTGGTCTTTTTGTTAAGAACCCCTTTTCTCAGTTGTTCCAACTATAAAAGATTGGTTTAAAAAAAAAAAAAGAGTGTGGGGAAAAAACCCCACATTTTTATATTATTTATTATGATATATTATGCTGAGATGGTCACTTTGATTCCTTAAGTTCAAAGATTTTCGGGTTTGGATGATTTTTTTGGTATGAGAATCTGAACTAAATAATACAGGGATTTTACCTGGATATATGAGCTACAAAATCAAAGAAATTATAAAACAAGATTGAGAAAAATAAATAATTAATGAATTAAAGTTTTTGGATTTTGAAAAATGTATGAGGCTCAAGTTATTGGAGAGATAAGCATCCAAAGGATGGTTGAAGGAATATCTGCTACCAGAGGGAAAGCCCTGAGGGTCTCCGTACGCAGGTCAAATGGAGATGTCGTTCAAGCCAACACTTATTTCTAAAAGAAAAGCCTCCCAGGTCGTAATAATCTTGTTCAACTTGAGCTCAGAACAAAAGCAGCTGACATTTTCTCACCAAAGCAACCAACAGAACAACAACCCTATCAACTCTTTGTCGCACCTTCTTGCAAACGTGAAAAGCTTCACTGCTGAACAGAAACTGTGTCGGCTGTCGATGTGTCACAGAACAGATTTCACTGACAGCTCACAACGTGACCAGGGTGGGTGTGTGTGTGTGTGTGTGTGTGTGATAGTCGTGACTGAGGCCTGAGTGGTGGCGAGGAGCGTCCACGGACCTGCTGCTGCCGGAGTGAGATCATCCTGATCCCTCAGCTGGATACAGAACAGAACGCCCCCAAGTTTCCAACCGTCTATTTCTGAATGATTTAATCAAGTAAAAACGAGAGGAAACAAGCTCAAACATTCATCTGGAATCTGCAACGTTTTCTGAAGGAGAAAAAACAGCTTTTATCTTCAGGTTCATCAGTTCCTGAAGTTCTGGGACGTCCGGCCAACTGGACCAGAGCATCAGAGATAGAAAGGGAAAAGGTTGTTGACCTTCCTCACCAGCCAATCAGATGAGGTTCTCTTTGTGAAACAGATCACACCAGCCAATCAGATGCAGACGTGCGGCCACATCGCTCGTCCGCCAGAAACTTTCACATCCCAGGTTCCAACAATCATTTGATGAACCAATCATGGGAAAAAAAAAAAATAAATAAATAATAAAAAAAAAATCACATATTGAGAAGAAACTGAGCAAAAGACTTCATGCCCATCATAACATTCCTGCACTAGCTTACATTCCAGGATCTAAACTAAAAGGTCCGTCAAAAACACAGTGCACTCAGCGCTTCATCCCCTGAACAAAGCCTCCAGCTGTTCCTCGACCACCTGCTAACATCAAGGAACCTTGACTCCATCTGAGGGCTTCAGTCACGAACTCTGCCCCGCAGGATCAGCGCCTGTTGACCCGATGTGGTCAGTGGAGAGAAGCAAAACCAGAGTCAAAACACTCAGAAACTCAGATGATGGAGATTAGACAGGAGAAACAAAGTCAGGTCAAATACGCTCTGTTCCACTTTTCTCAGCTTATCTGGAAAATCCCGTTTTTGGAAACGTCCACGTTGACTCAAACAACTTTATTTTCCTGTATTTTTCTCTCCGAACGATTTTTTCATCTGAGATGTTTCTAGTTTTTTTCTGACAACGTCAGAATTTTCTCAGCGTTTTCAGTTTGATCTAAATTCTCATGAAAGCGCAGCAGAAACTCGAGACAGAGAAGCGGACGGAGCAGGGATGAATGGGAATAAAGCAGCCGTGTCCTTCCCACCGAGCCGAGTTGTGCAGCAGCCTCATAAAGCGTCGCTCCCCGCTCCTCCGGGCCCTCCGCTCTGCCGGCGGCTCCCGGGTCTCGGAGCAGGAGGAGCGGGCACGGAGCGGCAGCACACGCTGAACAGGTGCAGCGAGCGGAAAACAAACCTCAGGGCTTTAAAATATCTCTCTGACGCTTAGATTCAGTGTTTTTAAGAAATCTATCAGAGGATGTACCTCTGATTTATTCATAGCAACAGAGCCTGGAACCCAGCGGGCCTCCCCGCCGGCCCGCCACAGAACCACGGTCATGGTCCAGGAAGGGAAGCAGGAGGGTTTTCTCCAGTGAGGAGATGAATGTCAAGCCCAATAAACATGAAACATTTTTAAAATTATTTTTAAAAACTCATTTATTCACTCGGTAGTGATCCAAATAAATGTTCGACCCAAAGCAACACATGCATGAATAAAAGTTCGGCATTATTTAAAATAAATACCTTCACAGTCCCAGAGATTCTGAAAAGCCTCCAGCTCATCCATTTTGAGATCGTTTTTAGATTTTTTATAAAGCTTTACACAATAAGTGTTTTGCTCATTATCAGAGAAGGTATAATTCCACGTTCGGTCCAGGAAACCACCAGGGCAGCAAACGCCCTCTTGTGCCCAGCAGGACAGCACCAAAGCCGCCCAGAGGTGCGAGAGAAACCGGAGAATGTGACGCCGATCACTGACCTGAGCAGCCCGGGACCTCACAGCCTCAGCCCGGGACCTCTTCCCTGCTCCTGAACGCCGGCTCTCTGGTGAGCTCTCTGCCGCAGATTCAGGAGGAAGCAGGCTGGTGGGCGAGCGGCCAGGGACGAGCTGCCAGCGTCCTGCGGCTCACAGCCGACGGCCGAGTGTGTCACCGGTGTACATGTCAGCTTCCGGAGAGGTCTGCTGTGCTGTTGCTCATCAATATGAGCCGGGGCTGATGGGAAAACGTGACTGAGCCGAGGCCGCCGCCGGCAGCAGCGGCACATGTCCCACCACAGACAGGGACAAAGACGGACTGGCCACGGAATGCTGGGAGTTCGGAATATTAATGGAAGCTATCTGAACCAGCCTGACCTTTCCGACACAAATGCATCCCCGTGTCACACCAACTGGCAGCAGCTCGCTGTTCAAGCGCTAAAAGCAACACAAACATTCAACTCCTGCTCTAACTCAGTGACTTCGGTCAGAGGCTTCGTCAAATTCACTGTAATACAGACCTCTTCAGGAGATCCTTCCTGCCCACAGCCATCACCATCTATAATAACTCTTTGAAGAACCTTGAGTGAAGTTACAGCAACGTTTATTTTCCCTTTGGGATCAATAAATTATGATTTGGGATGGATGGATGGATGGATGGATGGACGGATGGATGGATGGATGGACGGATGGATGGATGGACGGATGGATGGATGGCATTGGGAACACTAATCAGAATAGAAATATCCTTCCCTCCTTTATTTTTCCAGACACCCTGAAGGAACCCTGCTCCCTGCCCTTCATGTCATCCATTCTTACTCCTGATGCTCCTGATGATGGGCTCCAGACCAGCCTTCAACCTTTAACCTTTAACCTTTAACCCTCCATGTTTTAACGTGATGAATGAAGCTGCCTCTGAGGTCCTTCTGCAGCTGAAAGCTCCCTGAAGCTTTCAGAACAACGGCTCAGCCTGGAACGAGGGACGCCTGGAGCTCACCTGGAGTCACCTGGAGCTCCACAGATCGCCTCAGGAGATCTGAGAGCTCGAGTGGAAGAAGGTGAGTCACATCTCCTGACTCTCCGTGGATCACGCGGCTTCTTCTCAGCGCTCCCACCCACCAACACCGGCGTGACTCGGTGGACGCCGAGGCGAGGCGTTCTCACACCTCCTCAGCAGATTACATAAAGATGAGAGTGATCCACGCAGGCCCTGGCTCATGCTGCTGATGTCACTTCCTGTCAGGTGGAAAACCTGCCCGTGGAGTCGGATGGAGGTGGTTGTTGCTTCAGCACAGATGCTGTGGAGTTTCTGCTTGTGAAGCTCTGACCGGGCTGTGCAGCAGCAGATATGGACCTCCCTGCTCCAGGTTCTCACCTCTTCATCTCAGCGACAGGAACGCTCCCAGTTTTCCCATACCACATCCCACTTCTGTCTTTTGTTTCAATCATCCCTGCTCTGGATTGAACGACAGGGAATTAGGGCCGCGCCACGAGAATGTTTGTAGTCATATTAGCAAATAAAGACATAAGTTTACCAATTTAAAGATGTTTATTTTTAAATTGCAAGAAAAATTATTTTAATGATAAACACGCTTTGCTTTCTTTGAAAAGGACTCAGTTGTTTCCATGATTGTTTCAACGTCTTGCTACCGTTAACAATTTGATGCTGATGTGTGAAAATATGAAATATTTCTATTAAGTATTATCTGTAAAACTTATACCAAAGGATAACTGCACAAGATGCTCAACATTCTTCATTTTACCTTATTATTATTTTTTTTCGTGTTGGAGTTCTCATAAAATTACGACTTTATTCTCGTAATATATATAAAAAAAAATTTTAAAAAATCGCGGCTGGCCCTGATACTCCGCCGTGGAGTTCACCTGAATCCAAGGTCCAAATAACCAGAAGCTGTAAAAGACAAGATGGCCGCCCTGGCCGCGCTGACATCACTCTGAACCATGGAAACCCAAGCAGAGCGTTGGTGAAAGAAAATCCAGATTTTTCCAAAAATTTGATCTTTAAAAACCAAAAATTCAATAAATGGATCAAATGGATTTATCGCCCGGCCCGAATCTCCACCCGACAGAGCAATGAGTCTGATCAGAGACTCGGGCGATCTGCTGGAGTCATGGAACCAACATGAGCTGTTCTCATTAAAACCAAGGAACTGCAAAGTTATTCCGCATGATTTACAACTATTAATCATCGACGTGCCACTTCCCGCCGCTGTTTGTGGCTAAATGTGGGCAACTCGGCGGCAGAAAGGTTTTAATAGCTGCAGCAGATATTTAGGGTGAGAGGACAGCACCTTCTGCAGCACTTCGATGTTGAAACTAAATCCCTGTTACTTTCTGATCCCTGTCTTCTCTACAATCAGGACAAAACAGGCTGGCTGAGCTGATTAGGACGTAAAAAAGAAGCTGGAACGTGGCTACAGACTAAGCTGAAGCCTGTTTAAGCCATTTATGTTTAGAAATACTCCAAAAACCTGGAGCTGGACCTCCATCTGGAATTTAAAACTGGATCAAATGGAGCATTTGTGAGGATTTATGGTTATTAATGGACTGTTCTGACTGTCTGCTTGTTGGGTCTTCTTTATAAAGACCAGACCTGACTGAATCCAGATCATAACAACAACCAGAACATTGTTAGAAACATCAGATGGAAATCCGATCATCTCCACTCTGCAAAAACACTAAATCTTACCAAGTATTTTTTGTCTACTTTCTAGTGCAAATGTCTTAGTACATTTGAAACAAGACATAAATAACTCAAAAGTAACTTTTCAGCAAGATAAATCAGCTTGTTTTAAGTCAAAAAAATAAAGCACTCGTTCCACGGGCAGATCTTTTCACTTAAATTATGTAAATTATGTTCGATTATGTAAAATCGACTTTTTTTTTTTTAAACTTTCCATTGTGTTCTAATGTTACTCCCTCATCAAAAACATCCCTGCAGCGTTGCCTTGATTCTTTCATGCATGTTTGAGAAATCCTTTAATCTCCATGGCAACCATTCAGCTGAGCAAAACGCCTGGATGGATACAGCTCCACCTTCTGGGCGCAGCTCCTCCTCAGAGCTGCAGTTTCTAAGCTTCCGAGCTTCTGCCTCATAGAGCCCCACCTGGTGGAGCTGCGCATCTGCTGAGCTCATTATATGAGCTACTTCTCAGTGCAACGCTGATAAAAACATTCTTAAAGGGTTAATAGAGGGGTGATGAAGCGATGACCTCCTGAAGACGGGGTTTCAGAAAGAGCAGGAGCTTTTAAAGAGACAGAGGCCCAATTTCAAGGCGTTAAATTACAAAGTCAAATTTCTCTTACGTCATTCTTGATATATGCAGCATTTTTATAACAAATGAAGGCAACTTAGTTACTGGATGGAGCTATAAAAAGGCAGCATGTGGCTGGAAAATACATAATACTGGCCCTTTAAAACAGGAAAAATGTCCTGTTATAAGTGACAAATCTGCCAGTGGACCTCATACTTTTTTATCTATATTCAAGAATTATTGACTTAAAACAATCTTATTTATCTTGTTGAAAAGTTACGTTCAAGCTACTGTCATATTTCAAATGTACTGAGGTATTTGAACAGGAAAGTCGACCAAAACACTTGGTAAGATGTGTTTTTGCAGTGCAGCATCATCAGAGCAGCTGCTCCAGGTCCAGGTCCAGGTCCAGCTCCAGCTCCAGGTCCAGGTCCAGGTCCAGGTTCAGCTCCATCAGGGGACAGGCTAAAAGCTGCTGGGAGGACTCCATCCTCCCAGCAGCCCTTCCTGAAGACCCACCGCCCCCGGGACCATCCCCGTTGCCATGGAGGAGAGCGCGAACAGAACCAGAACATCACCCGGGGCCGCCCCACCAGCACTGCAGGGCTCCTTTATTTAGGGGCGGCGTTCGCAACCTGACTTCTCCTTATGATGCTTTCTGTGATCGTTTTTCACCAACTTCTCCGCATCTTCAGTGGCACTGAGGACATCCGATCATTTTCACGTTAGCTCATATTTCTTATCGTCATTCTTCATCTCTTTCGTCACTGAACGCCACGAGGGAAGCTTTGCGTCTTCTTGTGAACGTCTCTGAAACGTCTCGGGTGATTTCTGACGGTTTGGGTCTCAGGGTGGCCGCTTTGTCTCGTGGTTTTCACTCATTCGGTATCAGTTGAAAATCTTTTTCCAACATTTATGCTTCCCTGTTTCCAGCCTCTCTGCTCTGTTTCCATGTTTTGTTGCTCTTTTGAACTGTAGGTGATGAGATTTTCACTGCGAAGATCTTTGCCGTTTCTGAGATCAGATCTGGAGCGGGTTTGAACATTTGGATTGTTTGTGACTTAATGTTCATTTTTAATCTGGTTTGAGTCACATTTTAGTCGTTTTGCACATTTTTGCTTTTTGTTTCCATTAACACATTTTTTAACATTCATTTTCTGATTTTACACCAGAAATTATGGTTGCTTACATCTGTGCAGCAAGTTTCTTTTGTTTCATGTCAGTTTATGTCGAATTTTGTTTATCATTTATCATATTTTGCAGCCGTTCTTCATCTTTCCTGGTTTTCCTGCCTCCAGTATTTGATTATTTTGTGTTTGAACACCTAGTTTTTCTGTTTCCCGTCATACTTGGGTCATTCTGCATATGTTGACTTTTAACCAGTGTTTCTCTTTCTGTCGGTTTAGTTTTCGATGTTAATCTTTAGCTCATTTTTAAGGCTACATTCGGACTTTTTGTGACTCTTTATCATCTTTCAAGAATCTTTTCCACCTTTCAGTCGTTGCATACTTTTCTTTCTGGCCATTCTTAGTCTGTTTCTGGTCTTTCCATATGTGTTTTTATTGTATTGCTTTACATTTCTCTGATTTCTATCTTCTTCTGATTGTCTCTGATCATTTTGCATCTGTTTCTTCTACGTTTGAATTCTTTTATCTCCCTGCAGCCTCCTTGCTGTTTGTGGTTTCCATTACAGTGCAGGAAAACACAAGTTAAGTCCAATAACTGAACATTGCTTCCTCGTTTGGTGGCATGTGAGAGTGTGTCCCTGCCCTCCGTTTTTACAGCCAAACAGCAGGCTTGTGTGGAGAAGTGGTCCAGATAAAGCCAGATGTCTCAGATCTTCCTGGGCTGATGTGAAGCTGCTTCTCCAGGAAATGACTCCAGTGGATTTCAGAAACTCTGCAGGGATCCTCAGAAACGTGAAGCATCTCCAACAGAACCGAGCCACTCTCAGACGGACCGTCAGGAGAACGAACCGAACCCAGAACAAACTGGGCTGGAATCGCCAGCCTGCACGTGGATAAATGATTGATCTGATCTGGTTTTGCGTCTGAAATTAAAAGCTCTGCTCTGGTTTGTAATGATGCAGAAGCGGGCGTGATGAGGCGGCTTCCAGACCTCTGGATTCCGCTGGCAGCCTCCAGTCGGGGCTCCTGCTCCGTTTGCTGCCTCTATGACCACAGGGTTTAGTCTCCTGCTTCCAGGGTGCAGAACCTGCTTTTCCTGGAAAGGCTTGAATAGCTTTGCTGATTCTTGGCTTGTCCTGGATCATATAGCACTAGATATGAATTCCAAGACGCTACAGGATCCTGAACTCAGGATTATTGATTCTGCCTCTCAGAAACCAGGTTTATTCTCTTTAAAGTCAGAAAAGTGTGTTTATAGTTAAGCTGCTCAGTAATTTCAGCTTCATGCACTAAAACAACGCCTGGCTGTTGGATTGGAGTTCAAGGATTCTTACAGTGTGTCCATTTACTCCTGGAAAGTTGGAATTTAAATCTGGGAATGATGCAGCTCTGCGCTTGGAAAGGTCAGGACGCTGCATCGTCAGAACTCCAGCGGGTTTGAAGCAGTTTCACCTCAGACTAACTCCAGATCTGCGGCGAGGACCCCGGCTCTCTCCAACCTGGAGCAGAACCAACCATCCAGAAACAGGAACACCTTAAAGCCTCCAGCTTTGATCTGGAAGCTTCTCAGGTCCCAGTGAAACCCATTTAGAGCAGCAGATCATTAGCTGCTGACCTCCTAGTCATCTCTCCACCACAGAACGTCCCGGAAACACTTTCTGTGGCTCGGTTTGGAAAATTAAAGCATCTCTGTGGTAATTATGAGTTCCTCTTTGTGATAATAATTAATTCAGGATATTAAATACAGGTTTTATTCAGTTCGAAAGAAAACAAAGTCTTGTCTTCTTCATTTTAACCCCGTATATGACAGGTTTTTATCTGATATTTAGAACCATTTCTTCAGTGTGTGTAAATGTCATATCTGTTTAGGCTGAGGCGTTGCATGATGGGCTCACATTCAGATCCGTGTTGAGGAAAATGTGTCGGTGATGCACACAATGTCAAAGTTCTGGGAAATATGTAAACGTTACGTCACAGATGTGATGGGAAAGAATCAGAGGTCTGTACAGAAGAGCAGGAAATGGATTTCGGTCTGATTTTCTAAGCAAATGCGGGAACGACCACTTCACGGACCGTGGGACAGCTCACACCCATAAACACACCAAGCATTGATCCGTTCGTTGTAACGACAAGCGCCAACATGAGGATCGATCCTGATGCGTCCATCCGGGTCGATCCGGGTCAGAACCTCACCATCCATCACCCCCAACGACCCCCCCCCACCCCCGCCTGCCTGCAGCCGCTGCACCATGAAAACACTCACCATCTTCCCCCACAGCTGGACGCGTCTGCTCCACCTTCACAGCACGGCCCCGGGGCCCTGCAGAGCCCCCAACACCGACCATCTCCATGGCGTCATCCCCGGGTCCCCAGCAGGCTGCAGGGCGGCGGATCCCGACCCGGATTAAGCATCCATCGGGGACAGGAACCGGGCTCACATTCCGACCAGAGAAACAGGCTGCTGAAGGATCCGGGCTGCGGTCCAGATGGGGGGGGGGGATGATGGGCTGATGATGGAGGAGCAGAAGGCGGTGCGTCAGGAGGAAGAGGAGGAGGAGGAAGCGTCCGCTGCATAGCGACGAGTTCAAGCCTGTGGCTAAACAGGTCTGCAGCGACACCTGCAGGCTGAGCTTTAAAATGCAACAAGCAGAAACCCATTAAATTAAAACTAAAAATAGATTTGAATTCAGTGAAACAGAGAAAGAGCAGTACGTTCACAGGGAAACACAGAGGTGGCAGCACCATGATCTGGAGTTACCTTTATTCAGATGGAAATGGAGTCAAGCTGGACGAGACCATCAACAGTTTCATTTGGACCGAAGACCTTTAAGCATCAGAAAGCTGAAGATTCATTTTATTTTCCTGGATCAAACTGAAGATCAAGCAGAACCAAGGCTGATCCCCGAGGAGAACGGCGCGAGGCAGAGTGGCCGAAGATTACCGAGTCAAGACGAGGGACGCTGGGGACGTCGAAACCGGACCAGGAGGCGATTACTGGTTGAATGAGCAGCTTTGACCGTTTTACCGTTACAGTTTCCAGAATAAAAGTCACATTGGGTGTGGAAAACGTTTTAAAGTAATTCATTGTGGCATTTAGCAGGGTTAGTGAAGGTGACAGGCTGACGCGGCTCAGAGAGGACAAACACTGAGCTGCTTGGACACAATCACAGGAAGAGTGGGAAAAAAATAGAGACTTAACATTTCAAGCACGGTGGTGGCAGTGTCAGGCTGCGGGACTGCTTCAGTGCCAGTGGTGCTGCAGCATTAGACGCAGGAGAAGGAATCGTGAAGAACGACTCTCTGAACGCCTCAACTGGATGAAGTTTGGACACAGCTGGGCGATCCAACGAGGCCAAACATCCAAACTGGTTCTGGATCAGACTGATCTTCATAGTTCATGCAGATTTATGGATCTCATACAGATTCATACTGGAAACCAGCATCTGCACAAGAGAAGCAACCGTCTGAGATGAACTCAGTGGTCCAGTAGCTCTAACTCTGGAGCAGTGAAGCTGCAGCCTGCAGACCGAATCCTTGTTAATGAAGTCACAGCTGTTGTATGATGTGCAAAAAGAACATTTCAAACACGTCATGAGACAGTTTTATTCAACATGACGGTCATGGCAAACAGAACTGTGAGGGTTGAGAAAAACAGAACTATTACACCAAAAAGCATAAAAATGTGCGGCAGGATTAAGATGCAGCAATTCTAGCAGCTTCTACTGATTCTTTTGATTTAAAAATGATTTCAGCAGGTTTTTTTGGTTTGTTTTGAATTTTCAAATGACTTTTTTTTCCCCAACGCTTTGAAAAAAAAAACAAAAAAAAAACAGTATATCAGAAATCCATATTTCTCAGTTTTTGGTTCAAAAGATGATTTTATACAATTAAAGGGTAAAGACATCTGTTAAAATTCAAAAATATCTTCCAGAAAGGCAAAATTCCTTAAAAAGTAAACATCAATTATACAAAGAATGCAGTATTCCAGCCTCTCTGGCTAAAATCATGCTTCTCATCTGTTTTACTACTTTTATCTTAGAAAGAAAACACCTCCAGTGCTTTTCAGAGTAAAACCATTCAACAGCAACATGAGCGGGCTTTCTGGATCATCTCTCTTCACCATGACGTACTCGTTCTCAGATCTCTGACACCACGTCCCCTTCACAGTGTTCACCAGAACTTTTGAGCTGCAGACGTGGAAGTGTCTCACGCAGGACAATTTATCCGTATGCCTCTGATTTGGATCTATTTAACTGAGGGTATTGCAGTGACCTCTAACATTTGTTGTACTTTAAACATGGTAGATAAGAATTTTATACGTACAATAAATGACAGCTGTTATGGTTACAGCTTCAGAAGGGGACAGTGAAATGCCTAACAAGTATTGCAGCAACGATCTGTTGGAATAATTAGAAAAAAAGAACATAAATGTGATTTTTTTTCCCGTGCTAAACATTTTCTAGCATGAGGTAGTTGGTCCCTCTGCTCAGATAAATATACCAAACCACCTCAAATTAGGTCACCGCGGTGCGCACAGCATAGAGTGTGTTAATGTGATGAGGAACGGCTCGGTTTTCCCCTTAGCGGCACCAGAACCTGCTGCGTAGAGCTCTGAAATATGTTTGTTTACATCTACAACACAGTGGCTGAAAGAGTGGAATCGAGGTGCTGAAACGGCCTAGTCAAAGTCCAGAGTTTAAACAGACTCAAATGCTGTATTAGGACTTTAAGAAACTAATGTGTGCAAACCTCAATGAACTGAAGCACTGTTGGAAAGCAGTGAGGACACTCAGTGCGCCACAGCGATATCAAAGACAGAGAAAAGGCAATTTGGTTTAGTTTTTGCAGGATATTAGGAAATATAAGTAACATGTCGTTCTTGCACAGGGGTTTCACTTCTGTTGGGACCTAATAAAGGTATTACACCTGGCTACATAAATCCTTACACTCTAACTCTCTTTCCTTCCTCCTCACTGTGTTTGGAGTGATTCCGTTGGGCTGCAGAGCGGCGAGCAGAACCTGAGCGTTAGGTCCAGAGCTCATCTCCGAGTCTGGCGCAGCAGAGCTGAGCAGCCGAGACATCGCCTCCTCCTGGGCACAAAACGCACAACAAACAGCGCAAAGGGTTCAACAACAGCAACATTAATACTAAAACAAGCAGCAGGGAACTGCATGTGAGGAATATTGGCAGAAATCTCCTAAAATGATAACAAAGGACATGTTTTCACATGTGAGCTTTGCTTTCATATATTAGTTTGTAGGTTAAGCTCAACGATTTCTTTAAAACACATCTTTGTAACTTTCTCATTAAATGTGTCTTATAATTATCCGCAGCAGGTGGCGAAACTTTGGCCCTCAGGGGGCGCTAGCGTGCAGGACTTCTGAGAACAACAGCCTTAATCAGGAATCAGCTAAAGCACCCTGCTAAAGTATTCACACCCTCAACTTTTCCACATTTTGTCACATTACAAATACAAACTTTAATGCGTTTCATTAGGATTTTAAATGACTGAACAACACAAAGCCATGCATTACTGTGATGTGAAGTGAAAATGTTACATGGTTTTCCTCTTCATAATGATGCCCTGCTTTGTGTTGGTCTGTCACTTGAAATCAGAGTGAAGCAGAAATTAGTTTTGACGTGAAAAAATGTGGAAAAACGTGTCGGTTTCTCTTTAAGATGCTGTAAATCAACAAAAACCAGGAAGAGGTGTTTTTACTGGTGCTGTCGGTGCTGCCACCTTCAGGTTCTGGGCAGGAATCGCAGGTTGATGGGTTTTGAAGGGATGAGCAGAGTTCGAGTTTTTGGCTCCACGACCGGCGCTCCGTCCTCAGGCTCCACCTGGTAATGTTGCATCAGCTGCAGGGAAACACACAGTCGGACCCCGAGCTCCAAATCATCTCTGCTGCGTGTCCGTCACTCACCCTGGACAGAGCGAAGTGCATCTCCATCTCTGCCAGCCTCTTCCCCACGCAGGCCCGGACCCCGACCCCAAACGGGATGAAGCTGTAGGGATGGTGCTGGTAGAAGCCGGGGTTGGCTCTGCCGCCACGGCTGCTGGGAGGCTCCACGTTCAGCCAGCGCTCCGGGATGAATTCCTCCACGTCCGCAAACTCTGCTTCATCGTGAGAGGCTGCGTAGTGACACAGGTGGAACTGAGTCTGCAGGCAAACAGGAATAAAGTCGGTTTCCAGAGGGACACGGCTGGTATCACGGGGTGCAATCAGCAACCAGAGGTCCCACCTTCTTGGGGAACCAGTAGTTGTCCACAACCACCTCGTTCTCTGAGACGAAGCGTCCGTTTCCGTGCACCACAGGATACAGGCTGGGGGAAAGATACACACATTTAGGCAGTCTCATGGACCCTGCTGAGACACAGCGAGGCTGAAGACAAACAGCAGGCGGAAATGACGTTCGTGGACGCCAGCTGGCTTCAGTTCCACAAAAACGTCCGCAGAGGAACGTTTAATGAAGATCAACTGAGCTCAAAGTAAATAGTTCTTCATGGTGAATGAAAAACACGGTGGTGGTGGCATCATGGTTAAACTGGATCTTATTCTCCAAAGAAAAGCCTGTGAAGGTAATAAAAATGTAAATCTGATGTCAGCCGGAGGCGAACAGTTTCGGTAAATGAACCCAGAAATGTCTCAGAGTGAAGCTGTTCTGTTGCAAGAAATGTACTTGAATGTGTCTAACCTGCAGCACAGCTGAGTCGTTTCTTCATTTGCCTTCTGGTTTATCTTCTGAAATTTGATTTAAGTTCATCTGCATCATCATTCAATAAACTCTAAATGTTCCCCGACTTGCCATAAACACACAGGTCATTTATCCAGCCTGCGAAAGCCGTGAAACCAGAAAACGCTGCAGCTTTCTTCCCCAGGTTCTGGCCTCCAGGCTCTCAGATAAACCACACTCCTTCTCACCTTAAAGTGTAAATGACAGAGTGTGCAGATATGACACGGATGATCTGGAGTGGGCTTTGATTGTGCAAGCAGGACGCAGGAAAAGATCCAGAACATTTCAGATTCAGTAGTTCGCAGCCGCTTCAGTAACTATGAAAGAGAAGCAGGGAACCATCTGAACTGCACCTGAGCGTTTCTGCTGTTTAACAGCTATGCTTCTATCATCACAACCAGGTTCTGTTTCCTCACCAAGTGGGTCTGATGATGTCTTTATGAAATGAAAAGATCCAGAAAATGTACAAGTTTGAAGCATTTTTCTCTCCATCCAGCCTCAAACCCTAACAGGTCAAAGCTGCAGCGGCACATTTTCAGCAAAACGTTGATTTGTGACATTGCTCTACAAGATTCTGATGCTATTGCACGCATTTTCTTTGTTTTCCATCATCATGATGAGGAGAAGCCCCACTTTCTGCCGTGATTCTGGGTTTGTGTGTCCTTCTCCTTCTGGATCCACTCCACACCTCACCACGCTGCGCGGTGGTCCCTCGTTGCCTCATGGCTGCTCAGTAAGATCGGGTCAAGCCTTCCTTGTGATTCCTGACCTCCTGCCTTCTCTGAGCTCTTCCAGAGCCGCCAGCTGACCCAAAGAATCCAACCCACAACCTGCCACGAAACACACCTGGAAACTTCCCTGCTCTGCTGTCGAGTCGGAGCCAACCGGACCACCAAACCGCCTCGTGTGCAGGTACGCAATAAAAGCTCCACACCGTGCTCTCTGTTTCGAGCCTCTCACCGTAGCGTCTCCTTAATGACGGCCTTCAGGTAGGGCATCCTGCTCAGGTCGTCTGTGGTCGGCTGCTGTTTGCCCGGACAGGTAGAGTCCACTTCGCGGTACAGGCAGTCCTGAACCCTGCGGTCCCTCGCCAAACGGTACAACGCCCAGGACAAGGTGTTGGACGTCTGAAATCAGACGGGAACAATTTTTGTATGTTTTTGTGTAAACTCTGAGCCTCTCATTCTTTAAGGCGAGTCTGGAGAAGACATTGGACCGTTGACATCTTGTGGCCATTTTTGTCTAATTCTTGTACATCATCAGTTCTATACATTGTTGTTTTCATTCAAATGAAGAATATAGTTAAGCTAGTTTTGTATCTGCTTATTAAAAATAATAAAAAGGCTGCTCCTAGACCAGATCATTTCGGTCCTGATTCCCCTTAACCTCTCCTTTCAAAATCCAAAATTACTGGCCTTGCAGTCATCGACTGTTTCGAAGCGATCTCTGCAGAGGGAGAGATCACACGTCAGAGTGCATGCACAGAGCAAAATTTCACATTTATTCACCGGAATTTCAGCACATATATAGTAGCACAAACATTTGTCCCTCCCTTTCTCAAATGGACGATCGGTTTATAGCGTCTGTAGCGTTAGCATTTAGCTGGGGATGAAAACAGGAAGAGCTGTCTGAATGAAACGTTGCTCCAGGATCTATATCTGTAATTCATTTTCATATTTGGAAAAGTTGTTGTTATTAATTTGGTAACATTTAGACCCTCCCATAAACTGAGATGAGGATCACGTCAGGAGGCGAGGGGGGAAATGTTTGTCAAATGGCACGATGGGAAGTTTTCAAAATGATTTCTAATGAACACTTTTTGAGCTATTTGGGATCAGATTAAGTTAACTTTCATTTACATCTGAGTTTTAAGAAATTATCATTTATACTTTTAATCAATAAACAGCAATCTTTTTTTCCAAATAATCAAGTCGGAAGTGTGTTCAGAAACAAACCACCTGTTGCCACCACCGGCCTGTATTTGGAGTATTTTGTTTGGAACGTTGAAGGCCGCCACACTCTGAAAATAAACTGTCTGAGACGCCTTCTGAATCACATCTCAAGGACCCGAAACTATGTCAAAACAACATGTCTACTTTACAAACAATGCTTCAAAGGCTATTTCAGGTCCCATCTGCGTCCTGATGTGGGTCTTCAGAAGTCCACTGAGGACATTTTTGTCTGTGATGCTGCAGTGGGAAAACTAATTCGAGTTTAGAGGCTCAGCAGCGAAAAACGAAGAGAACAAAGTGTTTTTGTTTTCTTCTTCAAGCCTTTCAGCTGCTGAGTCCCTGCAGGTCACAATGAAGGATGGTCCCATTGCACAGGTGAAAGAAAAATGTTAGTTATTATTAAAATTATTTGCAACAAAACGAATTATGTCTTTAAGACAATAGGAAACGTCTGATATTTAAATAACTGTGGCCACGGATCAAAGCATGTCAGGTTCATCTCCACATTCCTACATGTAGGAAACCTTCAGCCCAAACCCCCCGCTCTGCCTCATTCACTCATCTGCCGGGGGTTCCGGTCCCGTCCCACAAACCGCAGTGCCTCCAGCACCCCTCAAAGACAATGTGTTTCCTTTGTCCTCCTGTCTTCTCCTCGTCAGGTCTGGGCATGTCCTTCACTACCACAACAGGAAGAAGCCGAGGCAGAGAAGCGTGGTGGAATGCTCTAACGCTGACTCATCCTGAGGTTTGTCGTGAGGGAAAATGGAGGCATGACAAAATGAGAAGCAGAACAGCCAGACAAACAAGTTGGGAGTCAGGTCCACAACTCTATTATTGATAAGTGACACATTTTCCACTGAATCATCCAACAAGGAGGACAAGCTTCCTGAAATCCTCAGATTTTAGCTCTTGGTGTCAAAAATAAGAAACCCTTAAAAATATTTGAGAAGAAACGCTCACATGTGAGCGTCTGTGTTTCTATCAGATGAGGAGTGGCGATGCATTAAGAAACAGCGGGATCACCATAGCAACCAGTGGCTCTTTCTCCACAGAGCCTGTCATGCTGATGCATTTGTTCCACCTTTGATCAGAACTTCCTAACGCAGGAAATGATGTTCAGGCAGCAGCATCTCCTCAGCCACACAGGGAATGAAACTCGTGCTGCTTAGAAACTTAGAGCATTAGATTATTCAATTAGAAACTTAAACTAATTTTTGCATTTCTAAAAAACAATGCCTTTCTGTTTGGTTTCACAGATTACAGGAACAGAACCATTGCATCAGAGCAAAAGAAGCAGAAGCAGGTTGTGTTTCTGCTTCATGTTCTTCAAATATCTCGGCAGAAGCATGCAGCAGCTATTCTGCAAAATAAGACACAGATCTTCTAAATCCTGCATTTAATTTCTTCTCTCAGATTTGCTTCGCATCCAATCTGTTAACAAACAAGCTGCAGTTTTCAAAACCAGAAATTCGTGAAATGTGACCTCTCACCGTGTCAACCCCTCCCAGCATCAGCTCCGTCACGCTGATGTAGATCTCGGCTGTGCTCAGCTTGTTGGACGACAGCAGGTATGTCAGGTACATTCCCTCTGCAGGCTGGCCGCTGCTCACCTGAGCCGTGAGTTCAGCCATCCTTCTGTCCACCAGTTTCTGAGCTGCAGAGCCAAATCACTCGTTACTAAGTGAGAGAAAGCTAAAGCAGGAAGGTGCAGGTGGTCTTCCGTTTCTGCAGGGACGTACCTACATCATAAAGGTCGTCCCAGGCCTGGACGAAGCGCTTCCAGAAGGGGAGGACGCGGCGGCTCCAGCGCGGCAGCAGGATCACGATGTCGGACAGCGTCAGCATGTTGTTGATGGCTGCTATGAAGCGCAGGGTGTCTTCAGGAATCTCCTCCTGCAGGCAGCCCAGCCTGGTCTCAAACAGGATGGCTGATATACCTACAGGGTGGAAGAGTCAAGATCTGCTCCACCTCAACCACCCGCAGACTCTGAACCTGCAGCAACTCCCACCTTCAAAGCCAAACTTGTAGAGCTCAGCGGCCAGGTCCGAGACCGTGGCCCGGTCCTGACTGCGACTGCGGAGAAGCTCCACCCGACCCAGAAGATCTCCAACCACCTGGTGGATGATGGGGGCATAGACCGACACCTCCTTCAGCTTCAGCAACTTGGGGTTCAGGACGCTGCGGATCCGGTACCACTCTGGTCCCGTGCTGCAAAATCACAAGAAGCTGTTGGAGATTCTGTGGACATCATCAGCTTTATCATGAAAGCACATCTTAAAACACTGGAGATGAAAGAGGATCCACAGACACAATCCTAAATGTGTGAATAAAAGGCCATCCTTGAGGCTAGCAATGATCTGTTCTGAATATGAGGACTTCCTGATCTTGGATCAGGAGTATCCGGCTTATAAAGATGGAGTCGGTTGGAAAATCGCCAGTAGATCCCTGGTTTTAAACATTTACGAAGCACAACGAATATCACTTGTGTTTGGTTGAATAATTTTCTGTTGACAATAAATCTCATACCATGGAAAAAGCTGGTTTATTTTCCCGGGTCCTGATGACCTCCCTCCCTACTTCTTACGCCTCGCTGTACCTCTAAAGCTCAGCCACTGTCGAATACTTTCAATATTTCAATTCAAACTAATCCTGTTCCTGACAGTTGGAAAAGAGTACTACCTTTACTAACAGGCGGTGATCCCACTTCACTGAACAACTGTCGACCCACTTCTAAACTCTGCATCCTGGCTAAGGTGCTTAAGAAACTGGTAAGTGACCAACTGAAGAGGTATTTGGACTCTACTAATATTCTCTCCCCCGGTCATCCTGGGTTCAGAAAACAACACAGAACTGTTCCTGCTTCAACTAAAGCTTTAAAAGACTTTGTGGAAGACTTGGATTATTGTGTGGTACCTTCTATAGAGTGGTCAAAAGCATTTGACAACGGATCGTAACCTATTATGTCAGACTTTTTGATATTGGCTGTTCAGACCAAGCTACTGGCTGGTTTTCAGAGGATCTTTCTGGTCACAAGCAGTGAGCTAAATTCAAAATGGTTCCTCTTATCTTGATGTCACAAAATGTGTGCCTCCAGCCTCTGTTTTGGGTCCAAAACTCTTCAATTTACATGAATAATTTAGTGCTTAATGCATCTCTCCGTCTCTATGCTGATGACACAGCTGTTTACTGTCATGCAAACTCAACGGCCCCAGTTTTTGGTCGTCTACAGGCTGCCTTTAACATTATTCAGTCACATTTATTCCACCTAAAATCGGTGCTTAATACTGGAAAAACTAACGGTTTGTTTTTGAAGAGAAAGAAAATCCCTCAGCCTTTTGGATCATAGGTAAAACTTCAACTAACAAGAACATTATGAATGTCCTGGATGTCTAAGAATGGACCCCATTTAATCTGTCTGAATGCTCTCAACTCACTCCACATGCAGGCCGTACGCCTGTCCCCTCAGGTCCCTGTACTCCTTCCAGTGAGGCAGCTCGATCCGGACCGGGTAGCGGCCTTCCTGCTGGATCACCTGAGCTATGAGTCCTGGAGATGCAATGTTGACCATGTCGAAGGGCCCGAACCTGGAGCGCCAGATGGGCCCATAGAGACTCTTCTGTAAACACTAGAAGAATGATGGTGGGGGGTAAAACATGGGTTTAAATTAAGTCATGGGGGGCTGGTGCGTATTCCAGAGCCTAAATGACGAGAAAGTCACCAGTCCAGAGAAGTAACACACCCGCTCTGACACCAGAGGACAAGTTGGACAGTTAACCTAACATGCATGTGTGTGGTCTGTAGAGGAAGTGGGAGGCAGAACTTCCTCTTTGAGAGGCAACAGAGCTGTTTAAAACAACAGAACTTGCCAAACATTTGTAATGTAAATGTTTGGCAAGATAATATAATGACATTTCAATATAAATCAGCTGAAACTGACAAAAATGTTGAATTCATGAATCCATTAAAGACAGCAGATATGATAAAACGATAACAGAACCCACATTTACAGAGAAGAAACATCTCACTAGTGCTGGTAGTCCATGTTGTCTGCTAGCATCATTTCATGGTTCTGGTGTCAGTTCTGTTGGTTGGGTGGATTTTAACATGTATTAATTCAGTTTTCAGCCCACATCCTGCGTGTTTGAACTTGGACTTAATCTTCAACTAATCAATAAATCCAAGAAGTTTGGATTATTTTAACAATGTTCTAATTATGAGATGTTATGGATATAAGTTTCTGGGACTCTAATTAATATTTGTGTCAAACAACAAACCCAAACAGAGCAACATGTAACTTCCACTGATACAAACAGGGCAGATAAAATGGACCCAGGTGTGGCTCTTGGAGTTCAGAGGGAGCATACAGGAAAACGGGTTGGATTTCATCACTTTGGGAAATATGTTAGCTTTGACTGTTTGATGCGTTTATGCTGTTTTCATGATGTAAAGCAATTGAACTGCCTTGTTGCTGAAATGTGCTCTTCAAAGAAACTTGACTTATATAAGTTACAACCAGCTTTGCAAATGACTTCAGGAACCTATATCACAGTGTCTCTCAATGCAGACATTCAACTAAAGCCCCAAAAATTCTGGCATTTTGTTGAGTTTAACTCAGGATTTTAGTCAAGAAAAGGCAAAACAAGTAAAATAACAAATAAAAACCACTTGGAAGTTTTTTAGATGTTTTCCCCTCGTGTCAAGCATTTTGATATGTTAAAATATGATTTGCATTACTCCAGGAAAAGAAATTCCTCCTAATACTCACATTAGTAGTTATGCGTTATAACTAATGTGGCTCAGTGACAGATGCAGACATAAAGCTTTGCAGACTGACTGAAACAGAACATTTCTGCATTCATTTCTAATATCTGTAATAACAAAAACACAGCGGTGAACGACGCTCATGTTATCCTACTTGTTTCCTCAGAAACTTCACGACTCGATGAATAAAACAGCGCAGAGACTTTCGCGTTTGTCTTCGGTACCTGCAGTAGGTGGCCCCTGTCAGCGTACCCTTTGACAAACAGCCAGTACAGAGTGGTGGACCAGCTGGGCCCCGGCAGATCAGCGACGCTCTTCAGCTGCCCCTGCTGCTCGCTGGCCGCTCGGACGTTCAGGCTCCTCCTGGTCCGAACAGCAGCTCCGGCTCCGGGTCGGGGCGCTCCCAGCGCCCGGGCGGAGAGCGCAGGGAGGCGGAGAGGCCAGGCTGCAGCTGCCCGACAGCTCATGGCGCTTGCGGGCCACACCGACTGCTGATGGAGGACTAAGGAGTAATCGGGTGACCCGGCGCTTTAATACAGATTGAGCATTGAGTGGCGCCCCCTGCAGGCCAACTGGAGAATCCCAGACAATGAAGGCTCTGTATTTATGATCGAGTAAACTTTTTGATCACGTTTTGTTAAACAATGAGTGTATTATGTGATAAGATCCTGCTTGTGGATCAAGTTACATTAAAGAAGCACACCAACACATCCGAATGAAATAAACTCAAAGCATTAAAAGCTCCTCTCTGATCAGGTGAACTGTACCATGATATTTTCCACATGAAATAATACTTGGTTGGGTATTAACTTTAACTATATGTAGACTGGTAATTGCGTCACATTGCGTACCACTAAAGGTATTTCTGTATCTTGTTTTTTTATGATTTATGATTACACATCCCTGTTGAAAACCAGGTTTTAGTGATTTTAGAAATGAGACCATTAAATGTAATTTGAATTCCTCCACATGTGACCTTATAACTGTACAACCCCAATGAAAAAAAATCAATAGACATACTATTGCTTAGGTTTGTTTTAGACCTCACTGTGTATTGTTGTTCTTAATTGTTTTGATGCAGTATAGTCCTGATTTACATTTTTTCAATAAATTATTTTTGAACAGAAATGGAAAATGCTTTGAAATTTTGATAACTACAACAACATATACAGTGCATCCAGACAGTATTCACATCGCTTCACTTTTTCAGCATTTTATCATATTACAGCCTTATTCCAAATGGCATTAATTTAATCTCTTTCATCAAAACTCTACACATAAATACTCCATTATGACAATGTGGAAAAAAGGTTTTTGAGATTTTTGCAAGTTTATTAAAAACAGAAAATAAACAAAATCATGTTCACGTAGGTATTCACAGTTTTGCCATGAAGCTCAACTTGATTTGGAAAGGCACACACCTGTCTATATAAGGTCCCACAGTGCAGGTCAGAGATCAGACTCCAAGCATGAAATGAAAGGAACTGTCTCCAGACCTCAGAGACAGGATTGTCTTGAGGCCCAAATCTGGGGAAGGATCCAGAAACATTTCTGCTGCTCTGAAGGGCCCAATGAGCCCAGTGGCCTCCATCATTGATCAATGGAAGAAGTTTGGAACCAGCAGGACTCTTCCTAGAGCTGGCTGGCCGTCTGAACACAACCATTGGAGGGGGACCAATCTTGACAACATCTCAAAGAACTGGATTCAGAACCACTCTGAAGGTCCTGGAGGGGCCACGCCAGAGTTCAGACTTGAATCCGATCGAACATCTCTGGAGGGATCTGAAAATGGCTCCTCAGACGTCTGTTTCCAACCTGACGGAGCTGGAGAAGGACTGCGGAGAAGACTGGACCAAACTGTTTCCACTGTGGAGAAAAACACAGGACCATCCTCCCACTGCAGCAGAGTCAACTGAGGTCTCCCCGGTGGCTGAATATGGTAGAGAGGGCTTCCACTGTGGAATTAAAAGCGCTGCTTATCAGAAAGAAAACGTTCACAGATGATTCTGTCACAACTGCTCTTTGTAACTTACATAAACTTGCTAAAATCTCCACGTGAAGGTGCAATTTCAATAGTTTTTAAAGGTTTTTTGTCAAAGTGGACTTCAGGGTTCTCTGGTACAAGGTCCCGTCTCAGGTTCTGCCCTTGACACGCCATAAATAGTCAAAGCAAAGCGCCTTATGAATGTCGAGGTGTATTTAAATGAGCCAACTGTTCAATGTGATTTGTCAGGTACATGTTGGAGTCACATATGACTTGCACATTAATAGAATGCACATATTTTCCATTTACATACACAACTTGCATAAGGAGCTCTTATAGCAATATGAGACAAGTCAGTTCTGTCAGTCGTGACTGGAAAACAGGACACATTGTTGCAGACAGCCTTTTAGTGTTGGCCTGTTCTCCCACGGTGGAGGGAAATCGACTGGTCCTATTGACAATGCCATCCATGAGAGCAGCCATGACTGCGCTCAGCGCTGGCTGTGATATCCCAGACTGATGGAGAACTTCACAGCATTATGTTGTCCCTTAAAGTGGCTTCAGGCAGAGAGCTCATTATTGTTGATTAATTCAAACACATACCTGTCGGCTAATTCACGCTGGTAGGAGCAGTTGCCAGGAACCTCACAGTGGTTAACAGCTGTAACAGGGAGGCTTGGTTCCATCGGGTCGGTCTCTCCTATACTGGACCCAGTTCAGCACATAGATCCAAGAGCAATGCTCCAGGGAATCTAAATCGGCTTATAGTCAGTCATCATCACGAGTCAGAAGATCTTGGTGAGTCCTGGAAACTCGTTCCCTCCTGATTCTCCCATTAGAACGTCTTCCAGCAGTTCCAGTGCATCCATCGCGCAGCACTAGGACGGGCGTCACAACAGTATTAAATGTTTACATCAGTCAGTCTGACTGTCTCACACCTTCTCACATTTTGTGTGTTAATCTGTCCACATCACTCTGGTGATCATTTGGGTTGAGGAAGATGATGGTGAGAAAACTGAAATGTTGTGCAGATTTTGATTTATGATTTAAATTGGCTTATCGGCTTTTTTTTTTATGTGAAAGGTCCTTATGCATAGTTATGGTTCACCAGTGGAAGCATAAATAACACTGCTGCTTTGAAGACTTTATGATAAGTCGATCAATGATTAAAGTTCACAACATTTACATCGAAGGTTTCAGACCCCATTTTGTGATTCGCCATATTTATGAATGACCCCTGGTCATTACTTATTGCACGTCCTCATCATGTTTGCGCTTATGGCTCAGTGACAGATGCAGACATAAAGCAGACTTTAAACCTTTGCAGACTGACTGGAGCAGAGCAGTTTTAGTTGAATAGCTCTAAAAACACAGCGACAGTAGAAAATAACGCTCATGTTATCCAGCTACCTTCCAGAAACCTTCATTTGACTTTCAGATCAGTTCAGATGTATCTGCTAAACTTCCTGCCAGCTGCTGCCAGCAATAAGAGACTTTTTGTTCTGACCTGCAGCAGAAGTTTCATCATACTTCTTCATATTACCTTGAGAAACCTCAGGAACAAATGATTTAAACAGCTCAGTGACTCCGTGTTTGTCTTTGGTGCCTGCTATAACAAGCCCTGAAAGGCAAGTGGGGGAAAAAAATTGTTTTAAGACTAAGATTTACTAAGTCAGAATTTGTTTTAACTGTTAGCTTCATGTGCAATTTAAAAAAAAAAAAAAAAAAAAAAAAAAAAAAAAAAAAAAATCCAGACTAAACTATTCCAAAGTTTGTTTAGAATTGTGATGTACAAAATCTTATCAGTTGTCCTGTTTTAAGTCTTTCTGATGATATAAACAATAGTTTTCTTTCATCTTCTCAGCAAACAACCAACTAAGTGGAAAAAAAATGTTTTTTTTTTTCCCCAAAGTCTTGCTTTTTGTTTGTTTTTCGGCTTGACATGAAGAGCAAGTGAAAAAAGTCTAAGTTTTCTAAGTCTTTTCCTCTTCACATCCAACACTTAGCAAAAGAAAAAGAATCTATTTGAATATTTTTCAAAGCCTGGATTATTATTTTTTGATAACAGGAGGATTGATTTGTTTAATGTCCAGTTGTTACTTAAAAGTGACAAGATCATAATCAACATCTGCTTTTCATTCAGAGTTTCCCTTGGTAAATGAAGGTGTGGGAGGGAAGTCTGGAAAAGAACATAGTTCAGATGGTGAGATATGAACATGGCTTGATACTGGATGGGTCAGTTTGAAGTGTGTGCAGCAGATTGGAGTTTTAGTTTTGCACAGGCAGTGAAGCAAAGAAAGCTCAAGAGTTCAGTTATTATAGGACTCCAACCCAGTTTTCATTGCAACATTTCATTCTTCTGACTCAAACTTCAAGAGGTTTCAATCCTTGTTAGGAAATGTTTAAAATATCAAGTTTTATAAATATTAGCTGGTTGAAACATGGACACAACTGCAAGATAATGCTCCCAAACATGCATCACACCTGGTTCTGGAATTGATAAAACAGACCAACATTGAGCTTTGGAATTAACCTAACTTCAGCCCAATACTGCAGAAAATGTGCGGAAACACATCTGCCGAAGAAAACCAGCCCAACATTTCTGCTAAGAGTCAAATATCCACCCAGAAGGATGACAGTTTTGTTACTGGTCACCATCGGTATGTAGCAGCACTGGCTGCTAAGAGACATTTAACCAAAGCCTGGATGTAGAACTTGACCCTGAAAATCAAGTTCAAACCTGAGCTTTTGATTCAGGTTTCAGTCATTTCAGAAGTTTCATTTCACTGTGAAAAAAAGATCAGTTTTAACGCATAATCAAAAATAAAGTGATGAACTGAAACCAACCAGAACTAAATGTTCAAATTAACATGTTACTGTTAAGGAAAAAAAAAAAAAATATATATATATATATATATATATTATAATATATATATATATATATATATAGATATATATATATATATATATATATATATATATATATATATATATATATATATATATATATATATATATAAATAAATAAATAAATAAAAGATTTGCTTTGAAAAACATTAAGCTTATGTTGAGTCTCTGAAATTGCAAAAATATAAATTCACAAGTCAGTTAATTGGTTAATATTTATTCCAGTTGCCACAAAACAATTCTCATGGCAATAAATTTAAAATTCAGAGATTGACAAGTTTAACATTTTGTTTCAAGTTTTTGCATGTTTCAATGTAAATTGAGGGGAAAAGGTTATCCAGAATTATGAAGTTTTAATTTTCAACTGTTAAATGTGTCCCTTGTCCCAAACACATGAATTAAGTTGCTAAATTGCCTCACCAACATGTAGTCAAGTTCAGAGCTCTGCTAATGAGCTTATATTGGAGCCAGGTGTGCTGAGGAAGAGAGACATCTCAAAGTTGCGGGACATTGGCCCTTAAGGACTAGAATGAGACTGCTGCCATAAACCATTAATAACGATTACAGGCAAGCAAAACAAGATGCTATGAATCAGGGATGCAAACAATTAAAGGACTTATGATTGTCAATTAATGTTAGATTAAAATGAGTTCCAATCAATTAACGTCAGCTTAGACCTCATTTCAGTGTTCTAGTATGGCTGTCATCAGTCATCCTGAAGCAGATAGGTTAGAAACCTCTCCACTTAACCTACGAGGTTTCTTTCCATCCATCTCACACTTGCATAATCATTTTAAACTGCAGTAGATGATATTTTAGTTGCTAAGAAAGGCCACCAAATGGGACTTGAATTGGAGAGTATACCTTTGAAATCAAGATTGGTGTTAGAGTGTTACATGTTGCCACAATATTTCCAAGGAAGCAATAGAAACACACGGTTCAGCCAGGATCACAGGCAACGCATTTTCCTGGATCCCGGATGGTCTGTTGAAGCCCATGGAGAAGACACCTTGCAACAACTCAGGTTTCCTACCATTCAAGGATGTCAGGATTAGGTGTCTTTAAAAAAAAGTGAACAAATTAAGCAGTAAACCGTAGGGGGGAGTGGCTTCCCCCTCAGGACTCACAGTTTGAGCTCCTCGAAAGTCTTCACAGAGAACAGAGGAGACCTGGGATCCGCCTGCTGCACTTCAACTTGGTACCGGTCCGTCACCAGAGAGCGGCGAATCAGTTTATTAAGCAGCGACTGTTCGGCTAGGTCAACTGTATAGTCATCCCCGTCACCGCCATCTTGGATCTTGAACACCGCGTTGGCTGCCGGTGGACACCCGACCACCGCGGAAATACAGTTCAGTTGAACAGCTTAGATTTAAAGCAAGACAACTAAATTACCGTTTACGTCTTCCTTCACGTCCAATGGTGTTCTGTCGATCTTTTTGGAAAACTGAAACAGTCCAAACATGACCCAAGCCAATCATTTAACAAGCAAGGAACAGGTGTTGCTGTATAGTGAGGAATTTAAAACAGACCTGAAAGGATGCCGTAGTGGCCTGATGAACATCCACTGATAATGCCCTAGAGTCTTCAGCCATTTTAAGAAATTAAGTCAATCTAAGTTCTAAGAAACGAACTGAACTGAACTTCTCATTAAAGCTTGTTGTCAGCGTTGCGTTCTCTGAACCGGACTCAGCCGTCGTGATTTTATAGTGTCACTTGCCCCCCTGTGAAAGCAAAGTGGGTGGAGCCAAGAGACACGGCCAGGTGTGCAGATGAGCGGAGGAGTAAGGAGGAGAAATTAGGCGCAAGGCGTCATAAGAGAAGTGGGAACTGGATGAAGCATTAGGCCAGTGGTGTCCAAAGTTGGTCCTAAAGGGGCGGGGTCCTGCATGTTTTAGTTCTCTCCCTGGTTTAACACACCTGGATCAAATGATGGCTCGACAGCAGGCCTCTGCAGAACATTGACCTGCTGAGGAGATACCGTATTTTGCGGTCTATAAGGCGCACCTAAAAGTCTTAAATTTTCACAAAAAACGGCAGTGCGCCTTATAATCCGGTGCGCCTTATGTGTGCTCTGAATTCCAGAATCTGTCCGACACAGGGACGTAATATGTACGGTACCGGTACTTACGGTGGCAGCGATAAACCAATAAACCAATCATTTGTTTTTCTCAGGACCCCGAAATGGCGCCAGTGAAGAGACGTGCTTACGAGGCACAATTCAAACCACAGGCTATCAGTTACGCGGTTGTTCATGGGAACAGAGCAGCTGCGAAAGAATTCAACATCAATGAATCCATGGTGCGGAAGTGGAGGAAGCAAGAAGCAAGAAGATGAACTGCGCAAAGTTAAGAAGACCAAACAGAGTTTCCGTGGGAACAAAGCGAGGTGGCCACAGTTAGAAGACCAACTTGAACAATGGATTATTGAACAAAGAAGAGCCGGGAGAAGCGTCTCTGCAGTCACCATTCGACTGAAGGCAACAACGAAAGCACAAGACATGAAGATCGACAACTTTCAAGGAGCTCCGTCTTGGTGCTTTCGTTTTATGAAAAGGCGTCACCTCTCCATCCGCGCATCTTCCGCACCTACTGCATAAACACGATTACCGACAAAAAGATCCAGCCCAAACACATCACCAACATGGACGAGGGCCCCCTCACTTTTCACATTCCCATGAACCATACTGGGGAGAAGAAGGGGACCAGCACGCTATCGATACGCACAACAGGTAATGAGAAGTGGGCTTTCACTGTGGTTCTTGGCTGCCATGGCAACGGACAGAAACTACCACCCATGGTCATTTTTAAGAGGAAGACGCTGCCAAAAGAAAAGTTTCCAGCCGGAGTCATCATTACGGCCAATCAAAAGGGCTGGATGGACGAGGAGAAAATGGTAGAGCGGCTGAGAGAGGCGGATGTAAGGAGACCAGATGGGTTTTTTCCCCACGCATCACCGTCCCTGTGGATCTGCGACTCCATGCGCGCCCATCTCACCGATGCTGTGAAAAAGAAGTAAAGCAAACTAATTCGGAGCTGGCCATCATTCCGGGAGGATTAACTAAAGAACTCTAACCGCTGGACATTGGCGTAAACAGGGCGTTCAAAGTGAGGTTGCGAGCGGCGTGGGAGCGATGGACGGCAGACGGTGAGCACACATTTACTGGGAGGCAGCGCCGGGTGAGTTACCCCATCATATGCGGATGGATTGTGGAGCCTGGGCGAAGGTATCTGCTTCAACTGTGGTCCGAGCATCATTGCTGAACAGCCACCTGACAACGAGACTGACTCCGACAATGATGAGAGGGAATCCGGCATGTTTGATGGCGAAACTGTTTAATTCAGACACTGAAAATGAGGACTTTGATGGATTTGTGGAGGAAGAATGTTTAAAAAATAATAATAATGTGAGTGTATTATTACATTGTAGAATAAAGTTCAACCAAACTCGCTGTTTTGCTTCCGTGACCGTTTTTTTGTAGCCCGTATGTTTTAGCGTGCGCCTTATAATCCGGTGCGCCGAATGGTGCAGAAAAAAAGGTAGTTACTACCAGGGAGAGAACTAAAACATGCAGGATGCCGACCCTCGAGGACTGACTTTGGACACCACTGCATTAGGCTATAAGAGGTCCTCTTTTTTACCCTAGTGTCACATTTAAAGTTTACTGGAAAACTACTGATGAAGAATCAGGTCAAACTACAGCAGCACTGTGGACAATGTTGCTGGAAGCTGCTGATTATGAATCAAGAAGAAGTGACACTGCAAGACCATAGACAGTTAGCCTAATGGGAGACTCAATTCAGATTCAATTTGGACTAAGTTTACAAAGTAGAACCATAAACAGCTATACAAGAAGATGACATGTTCAAAGTAGTGGAAAATGGTTTATCAGCACCATAGACAGTTTTACAATCACAAGTTCAATTGACAGTAGACTGGTACCTACTGATCAATAAGTTTGTCAAACTACTGTAGGAGCAGGGAGACTGGGAGGATGTGACATCGTGGAGTTGTCATTCCTGTGCTTTAAAAAAAATGTTGAAGGCATATTAATCCCTTCTGCTTCAATATTGCTCCGTGTGGCTCAGAAAGGACAACTGCTGAAAACCCTGATCAGGACCACCTTTTAAGGTTCTTTTGACACACAATTACTTTATCTCTCTTCTGACATAAATGACATGTTTTGATGGCAGCCTCTCAGTACATTGATTCCACCTCAGGGAACAACAGCTGATTCAGACACCTCATGTACCACCTAGAGACATCTTTGACGAAGATGGAAGCCTGCAATCAAAGCATGTCAGGTAAGTCTGGAGAGATAAAATAATCATGTATCTAATCACCCTTCTGGACCTGTTGCCCCAATGACACGATCTTGAACAACTGGAAGAAAATGGATTGAAAGATTGATGTATATTTATTCAAATCTAAATTTTAAAAAATGTGAATTTTAAGAGATTTATCAATGAAAAAAATTCACAAATTGTTCAACCAGACTCAAACTATTCTTAAAACACAGAAAACAACATTGTAAAACATATATAATTCAGTCTTCTGAAGGTTAGAAGGTGTGGGGGTCCTTACCTTTGGATTTTCTACTCAGGTAACAATATGTACAGGACCTCCTTTGATTATTGGTCCAACAGAGAAAGTGAACTGGCCAACAATGTTGCTCCATGTCACCTAGGATCTATTATGTCTTTATACAACTGATATTTCTGTTATTATAATTTTAACAGAGTATATTTAGCAATATCTGATTTACATTTTAAACCTAATTTACTATAGATACTGTAGGTTTATTAATTCCATACATTATTTTATACAAACATCTGCAATTAAGTCTACATTTGCAAACTGATGCAGAAATTGTTTGTATTATTGGTCGTTAAATAAAGCTGTTAATTTCCAGTTCCAGAGTAAGCCTTTTTTTTTTCCTCTTACAAAGCATTGATATTCAAAGTAAAATAAACTGACCTTAGTGTTGAATTTTAAATTTGCAGCAATTAAGTTTCTGACTCAGCTAATTTCCCTGATGTTTAACACCTATAAGTCCCACATGTGATGAGCAGTTCTTAGTCATCTAAGGATTTCTAATTTAAAGGCATCTTTACGCTAGAGTCCCATGTTTGTTCTGGAAAACATTTCTTGATTTAAGTCAGGTTAAGTTTAATTTATTTGGGCCTTAATTTCTTATTGTCTGAGGACTGTACTTAAAGAGAAAACCTTAAAAAAACCTAATAAAAATATTGTATTTTGATCTACTTTAATCTTTCACCTAGTATTTTTGTTTCAATCTTGAATCAGTCCCAACAATCTGAAAACTTGATTGTCTTCTAAACTACATTTACCAGGCACAACAACCAATGACAGATGACATGACTATTGATGGATATTTCTTCATCATGAGACTTAATAGTATAAGGGTATATAGAATAATTACATAATAACATTACATAATAATTAATACATAATAATTTGTTATATAGCTGGAAACCACTCAGGGTGTCTTGCTGGTCATTTCTGTATGTGTGTATACAAGCTGGGTTCTGGAGAAAAAACAAACAAAAAAAAAATACATACACATTTTTTTTTAATTGTTTTTTTTTTTTTTTTATTCTTATCTCAATATAAAGAAGGCACATTTTAATCAACTCCAACAAAGTAACACTTCAGCACAGGGCTTCATTGTTCTTAACATGACACAAAGGAAAGACTATTGCAAACCCCGGAAGAGTAAATACAGCTGTTCTTTGGAATGTTAGATATTTTGACAGTATACTGTGTTGGACCCAAAAAATATCTAGCAAGTGTTTTGGTAAATGGTCAAAAGGCAAATAGTCTGTTCTTACATAGCGCTTTATCAAGTCTTACTGTAAACACAAATTAAATTAAAACACAAATTAAATCAAAACTGGTTTTGATATTCTGAAGAAAAAAATGCTTTTAGAATCGAAGGTCTAATCACTAACAAGACAAGTAAAATAAAAGTCTTGATGTCATGCAACATAAGGAAAACTCCCCACTAACTTAAATTCAGAACCAAAAAAAAGTTTATTTCGGAATCAGATAACAAAATAGTGTTAAAAAGTAGGTTTGATTTGGAAAAACAAAAATAAACTCATGGAGGTTAATCTGTTAAGATTCCTTTATGATCCATTAAGATGTACTGGTGTGACAAACAGGTTATAGCTGCAGTATTTAACTTTTACAAAAATATGTTTTCTGCATATTTCTTAAAACCGTCTCCACATCGTGACAGTTTAGTCTGAAACAGATAATCCGAAAAGATGGAGCTCCTCCACCTCTTCCCTGAGCTGCTATTGCGGTCTAAAGAAATGCACCTCCTGACCTAAAACAACCAATCAGAGCCAGGAGGAGGGGCTTAGCAAACAGCGCCACAGACACTGAGATGATAGTGCCTCCTGGCTCTGATTGGTTGTTTCTAGAGACCACTGGGAGCACTGCACTTTAAACTACTGGGACAAGATAGATTAACTTTAAAACCAAATGTCCATTGCTTTTATAATGTTAATGTTTTGGTAACCATGTTTACTGACCATAACAGCGATACAGCAACTGAAAATGCTGAAGATATTTTTTTCAGAGGCTGTAGTGCTGAGTGAAGCTTAACAACTGTGTATAACTTAGGAAAGTAATTACAATGTACTTGCAACCTGTACTACAATGATGGACATCAAATCAGTTTGGCTTTTGATTTGTCTTGTTCATATATTTTGGGGGGAGCTGTAATTGGAGGACAAGCTACAATGAAGAGAAACTACAAACTGACATCATACATAACTGTGTATTTCATTGCAAGTGCTCCCTGTGTAAACATGAGAGCACACTTTATTGAAATATGCTTCAGTCTAATCTTGAGCACAAAACAGACAATACTGAGCAAGTCCTTCATTTGCACAGGCGCAGATATTAAAGGTAATCACAACTATATTTCTAAAGTGTAAGTAAGTTTGCTGCATACCAAGTGTTTAAGAAAAGTACACAGTAAAGGAAACAGTGGACGCATTGGTGTCATACAAGTATCAGGATTCACTGCATAGTTGTATAGATATTGCTAAAATGTTCTGCACTAACATTTATATTCACAGCATGTATCAGTAAACTGACTTTCAGAAGGAGAACATCTAGTTTTTCCAATATTTAGCATTTGTTAGACCCTTATTTTGGAAAGCCCAGGTAAACTTTAACAGATGTTCTTTTGTAAAGCACAGCTAACTCCTACAAATGGCATCAATTACAAACAAATGGCAATGTTGCCCATCCACTTCCAAACTTTTAAACATATTAAAGTAATCCATGACTGCATAATTATGTAGCAGCACTCTAAAAAGAACACTCTGCTGATGACTTTATATGATTGGCACCAAGGTTCTCTGCATATAGGTCTTGAAATTTAAAGCCTATTGAAGCTGCTTGTTTGAATAACAAAATAAATTAATTATAAAGATTAAAGCATTTCAGTCCACCAAGTGGGGTTATTGTAAAAGTATTAAGTTTTTTCATCAGACTTCAACACTAAAAGCTGGCCTGTGATTTTAAACAGCTTTTCAGCCTTTTTAAGATGGATATGAATATAAGCGTCTAATGTAGGGCAGTCTAATGAGTATTTTGGGCTCTGTGCTCTTGTATCCATTATTCAGTTTTCAACAACTAACAAGGGAATCTTTTATAGTTGACAAAGCCAGGTAGGAAGTGAAGCTGTTGTTTGATACTGAAAACTAAAGCTGAAGTCGCTGTTGAGACAAAGTATTCGCACCTGTTGCTCGTTGTCCCCTCTAGTCTCCCAGGGCCCATGGATACCGGGTGTAAAAGTGAAACCAAGAGACAATCACTGTTCAACTTCAAGATCATCCAGCAATTTATTCATTCAAACAGAAGCATGAAATCACCAACATCCCAACATGATCATTGATTACCACAAGAAAAAGAATCATTAATCACCTTATAGAAAAATATGAAGACGCGTCTTCGGAGAGCACCGTGTGGACAGGACATCGGCCGTCTCACCCCAGAGATCTGACCAGCGGTTGTTGCTCACATACATTTATACCTCGCTACGTCCAGGTGGTTCTTTACTGGCTGGGACGTCCTGACGTCAGCCGCCAGGAGGCGGACGCTTCCCTGCCTGACGGTTTTCTACCCAGGAACAATGCAGGCGTTGTTTTGTACAAAATATCCAACCGAAGGACGTGGGACCGAGTTTATCAGTGTTCTGGTGCGTTCCACTAAGATGTCCTCCCTGTCCTCCTCAGCAGCCTCAGACTGGCTCCTGAAGCCACACAGCACTCTCCTCGACCCCTCGCTGACCTCACCGGTTACAGAGCTAGACAGCAGACTCGATTACAAAGGATTAATACACACACCATATAATGTTTATTAGTTTAAGATCAATACACATGTTATACTTGAGGTTTCTGGTTTTGTCAAAGGTAAGTGAATATATCAGTGTTCTCCACCCCTCTAAGAACTTGTTCCATCTTCTGAAACCCTGCTGATCTCAACTACATCTGATTAATCTGATGAACCCATAAATAAAAAACTAAGTACAGTGTAACATGACTTAAAAATCATTCAAATCAAAGTTATATTCCCACATCGCCCTGACAAGCAAATCATAAACCAAATCTAATAAGATCTTTGTGTTTCTGACATTTTTAGAATAAAGGCACTTAACTTGAAATAGGAAAAATGCACTTTATAAAGCAAAAATTTGTTATCCAACCTAACCTCTACCTTAGGACCATTATCAAATTCTAGAAGACCTTCTAGATTATATCGCAAAAACAGAAAATAACAAGAAAGTTACATCCACTACCACAAACTACAAGAAATATAAAAAGTTAGAAGCAGTTCTTCAAAGACTGGACCTGACAAGGAATCAGTGCTACAAGATGATTCTTTCAGGGAATAAAAAAACAAAATCAGGACAATAAAAAACCTCTCCTGTGCAGCACAATATGTATCTCATCCAAGGGAGAATATATATATATATGGTAATGGCGAACCAACCGGACATCGTGGTGGTGGATAAACAACAGAGGAAAGCCGTTGTGGTGGATGTAGCAATACCAAGCGATTGCAACATCAGGAAAAAGGAACACGAGAAACTGGAGAAATACCAGGGCCTCAGAGAGGAACTGGAGAAGGCCTGGAAGGTGAAGACCACAGTGGTGCCTGTGGTCATCGGGGCCCTCGGGGCAGTCACCCCCAAGCTGGAGCAGTGGCTAAAACAGATCCCAGGAACAACGTCAGACATCTCAGTCCAGAAATGCGCAGTTCTCGGCACAGCCAAGATACTACGCAGAACCCTCAAGCTCCCAGGCCTCTGGTAGAGGACCCGAGCTCAGAGGCTGAGAAAGACCACCCGTGGAGGGTGAGAAGGGAATTTTTTTTTTTTTATATATATATATATATATATATATATATATATATATAAACAACAACAACAATTTAGATTTAACATGTATGTGAAGTCAAATCAGAAGTGGTAATGCATAGGGACAATGTTTCCTCATAGATCTACAATTGAGGTATTCAATCGAACCTTTAAAAATGAATACAGAAAAGAATTACAGCTATAATGCTGGTAAACAATTGAGTTGAGGCTCTGGAGAGGTTCCACTTTACAGTCATAGAGTTGTATCAATCTGTAATTTTGTAGTGAAGTATGTCTATATTGTGTTGTTGGGGGCTGTCACCGGACTAAAATAAGAGACAGCCAGATATCCTGTTGACCTTTTACAATATTTTCCAGTTCAATCAGAAAGTTTGAACAGTTCAGTCTCCAAATAAGTTCTAGAGGCAGTCCAACAGTAGCCAAAGCAGACAGCCAGTTCTTGTCTGGTCTGCAGCTTAACAGGCCAGGATTTCATTAGACGTAGGTCAATGCACCAGCGAGAAGACCAGTTGGATGAATACTTACAAAGTTTAAAACTCTGGGCATTGGTTTTGCCAAAGTATGGAGGCACATGAATGAGCAGCAGAGTGTTGCTGTATAGGCAATCTGAGTAAACATATCAACCATTATGGTAAATGGACTGAACTGGACACTTTTCTAGTCATACTGACCACCCAAAGTGCTTGGGGTTAAGTGCCTTGCCCAGATGCACATCAACATATGACAAAAGGCAGCTAGAATCAAACCTACAATCTGAAGATTGCAAGACAACTACTCCACCCAAGGAGCTACAGTCGATCCATCATCTGGTTAGCAACAAGTATGGACCAGCAAAAATACTCAGAGCACCTACAGTTGACTACAAAACTATTCATACCACTGGCAGATTTAGGTTAAAGTAGGTTTAAAGTCCTCATCAAGGAAAAGTTATGCTTTTGAGTGACCTAGTCAAAGTCTGGACTTGAATCTGACAGAAAGTCTGTGGAGGGAGCTGAAGATTAGAGTAGTGTGGTTGAAAGGCCTCCTTGCCAAAGACTTGGAGCTCATCATCAAAGAGAAATCATCAAAATACCAGAGGACACACAAAAATATGCTCAGCCCTTAGAAGAAGGGTTTGATAGTAGTAATGCCTACAAAGGCCTTTCCTACAAAGGGTATCAATAAGCTTGGACATTTTTTTGTTACATTGTTTTTATTAATCTTTTCAAAGACACCTGCTTTATTTCTTGTCAAAAACAAATTTCTTGGTGAAATGAAAATTTTTTAAAACCTAAATCTGCCAGGTGGTCTTTAATTGTTGGCTTAACCATCACCTTGGAAATAAATTAAAAATTGATATATGTAAAAATGTATAAAAATACATGACAGAAAAAGGAAGCAATGTTGTCCTCACTAGAGGAGGAGAAATCAAAGTAATCAGAATTGTCCCTCTGGTAGGTGGGGTAAGCAAACTGGTCAGGATCAGAGTTCAGGAGAAACATGTATTAAAAAGATGAACATTAATGTGCAGGTAGAAAGAACACCCTCACAGTAATAACGGGGTGCACTGTCCAGATAAGTGGGAGCGTTACCCAACGAACTGATATCTGGGTTTGAATAACATGAACTCTTCCCTTGCTATGTCAGGAACACGGTCAAGAGAGGGTTCCTCCTTAAGAAGAGTTGATGACCTGAAGCCCCTGGAACCCTTCAAAGCAGGGAGGGGAGGTGTGACTCCAGCATGCAGAGTGACAGTTATTTGAAGGCTTTGAAGTCCACATTCAATCATTTTCAGTTTCAACATGATATTGCATTCAGCATTGGTTCACATGTTGTCTGTCATGATTATAGCTGGTGTTTGGTCTCCATGTACTTTGCAGTGTCTGCGTCTGTTTAGTCAGGTGTTAATTTAGGTAAACATCAGATCCTTTGAGCTTTCTTTCGTGTTTCAAGAGCTCCATTTTGTTTTTTCGGTTAACAAACATTATGATAGATGGTTTGTCCCACTTGTTTTAATGATGTCATTTATTCTTGTATATTGTTCTGAATCAGCTACTATGCTCTCAGACAGTAATTATTTGTCAGTATCATCATTCTGCAGTCACAGGGCCCTTACTTCCTACACAAGTTCAAGGATATATTTCTGCTGCTGCTTGAATCCATAATCTCCTCTGCTAGAAAGTCCAGTGACTTTTTGATTTCTTTATTTTTTCTCAGCAATAAGAGTCTTCCTATTAGCTGTTACCAGAGTACACAAGCCTGGTCTGGTGGCTTGGTGGTGAGTTCTGGTCTCATAATAGAGATAGAACCTAGTATTGGTTCTATTGGTTCTATTGGTCGGTGTTGGAGCCTGGAGCTGTGGCCTGATCCTGGACCTGTTGGTCGGTGTTGGAGCCTGGAGCTGTGGCCTGATCCTGGACCTGTTGGTCGGTGTTGGAGCCTGGAGCTGTGGCCTGATCCTGGACCTGTTGGATGGCTGCAGCGAGAGGTTGCAGAGTGAATGTCATTTGCACATAAAATCTATTTTACGTGAAGGACAAGGGTTAAGTAACAGATTACGTCCAGCTCAGCATGTACAGCCCAAGCTAATTTGCAACACCCATCGCTGTTTAGGCATTGGGTTACATAAAACATGAAGGATATTAAACAAAAGGTCTGAAATACAAAAGACTAAAATATCAACACTCATCAGGACACAAAATAAAAAGTCAAAATAAATAATAATAATAATAATAATAATAATAATAATAATACCACCACCATAAACTAAACTCAAAGATAGAAAGGCTGCTATCATGACAGCATAGTTGGTCCTTCATAAGGCACTGCCTTAGTTTATATCTAAATGATTCAGGTCAGAGTTCAGTTTTAGGTCATTTTTATTCTTTTAGAAATCTGTCATTAACAGGTTTAATACACATTGATATTCTAACAGGGTTATATTACATCTTAATGTCAAAATTTTTTTAGCAGTCACCATTTTTTGCCCCCATCTTGAATTAAAGATTGTAAACGTTCAGGTGATAAATTAGACCAAAGTAAAAAAACAAAATCAGCCTTATAGGAAGACCAGCTGTCATGCATTCAATAAGTCAATGTTTAATTGTATTTAATAAATACTTAGACTTGACCTGGACTTAAAAAAAAAAAAAGAAAAAAAAAAAAGACATCTTTGGGAGGGACTATTAGGAAAAGCATAAATATGAAAGGAATATTCTCATTATCACAGATGTAACCAGTGTAAATTGAGTTAATTTGTTCATACAGAGACAAGTGTTAATTATTAACAATCACCATGCACTTTAGCATTTATAGCCCAAACTCATTTGCAATGTATGTCCCCAACTTGTTCTGAATGTGTGCACACCCCACACTGTAAAATAGGTTACTGTGGTAAACTGGTTTTAGAAAGTAAGAAAGGGTTTTACCTACTACTGTAAACTTACCTGATTGTGGACACTGGGTCAGGTTGTGTGGTTCTATTGAGTTGATGAACATTTCTTCAGTTGTTTCTTCTTCTTCTTCTTCAATATTAGGAATTGGGTCTTCCAATGGGTCTTCGCATGCGATCCCTTCCCGAATTTTAATGTCTGATACTGAAATGATGCTTCAATGACAGATCAGTGTTTTTGTTAATTTCTCTCCACATCTTTAAGGTAACAGGTTCACTTTGAGGAGATCCTGTTTTAAATCAGTACTGCTAGGCAGAAATCTGATGGATTTAAGAACAAGGCTGAACTTGTGCAAACTGCAATGCATGTTTAACTCATTCCACAGCAATCCTAAAATCACAACTGGCTTAGGTTTTTATTTCTGCTTTACAAGCATAATGGAGTGCAGGTTTTGAAATGGCTGATGTTAACTGACAAGGTGCTCTCTAATGACATGCCACTGCAAATACAGAAAGGCAGAGGGAGAGGTTATTGAAGATTTAATAAAAATGATTAACAAAAACTTATAAAACCACAGGGAATGCAAGAACAGAACAAGAAAAGGAATCCAAGGAGCAAAAATGACAGAGTACAACAGGGAGGAAAACAGGTGAGTAACAGAAGGAATCACCAAGGAGTGAGAGCAAGAAAGGAGCGTAAATACTGGGAGTGTGAATGCTGGAACAATGGGCTGGGGATGATTGGCTAGCAGTTTGCAGGTGTGAGGAAGGAGAGCTGATGGGAGACTGGAGAGAGAGAGAGAGAGAGAGAGAGAGAGAGAGAGAGAGACAGAGAGAGAGAGAGAGAGAGAGAGAGAGAGAGAAAGAGAGAGAGAATGGCAGCAGGAGGAGAGGGAGAGTAAAGAAGGGAGCAAGGAAAATGAATCTAACAGTAACAGAGGATAACTAGGGGCAGGAATAAATAAACAGATTTAAACTACAATAACTAAGAGGACTGTACTAAAGTCATGGCTTGTGCAAAAAATAAATAAATAAATAAAAAAAAAAAAAAAAAAAAAAAAAAAAAATCCTGTCCCAATCTCATTTTACCCATCAATTTTTAAATGATAATGATCGCATGAATCCTCTGGTTTAAAGTCCTGGTAGATGTATTCTGACCACTTGCTCTTTCAGGACACGTCGCTGAGCTCAGATAAGAAAGGATAGTCCAATCGTAGACGGCTCCAACACATGACAATAAAATATTATTTGCAGCCAGTTTCTTTTTTTACATGTATAATTGGGTGGTAATGCAGTATTACTGAACCGTGATCAAAAACTGCTGAAATCAGCAAGTGCGTTCTGTTTATTTACCAAGAATTTACTCTGTAAACAATCTTCTAAATATTCTACTGCATAACAATAATAATACTGTTATACCCCGTAAATATCTCATTTTGGCATTTAAACACCTTTATTTATTTATACGATTAACTTCCTGTTAAGACTTTTGATGGTTTTATTTTGAAGGGACTACTTATTCTTTTTGCCCATTGCCTTTTTGTGTTGTAGTTTATTGTTAAGTTATTAGTTTAGTTATAATCAGATTTTATTGACTGAACTATGTACCTGTAAAGTTGGGTTTTTACATTAATAAAGGGGCTATTAGGAAAAGCATAAATATGAAAGGAATATTCTCATTATCACAGATGTAACCAGTGTAAACTGAGTTAATTTGTTCGTATAGAGACAGGTGTTAATTATTAACAATCACCATGCACTTTAGCATTGATAGAACAAACTCATTTGCAATGTCTGTCCCCAACTTGTTCTGAATGTGTGCACACCCCACACTTGAATTTATTTATCCGTTCCACACCTCAAGGTTTAATATTTAGGTCATGACGGTAAAATGGTTTTAGAAAGTAAGAAAAGGCCTGAACAGATGGAGGGATCAGGTCTATTGTCAGTTTCTGGAGATTTTGATGTCTAATGATTTCTGGGGGAAAAAGATTTATGCAGATATTTTAAACATTCAGTAAATTATGATTTACCTTCTTAATCGACGTGAACGATTCTTTTTAGACTTCAAACATTTTTTATCATTCAGAGTTTGTAGTTGGCGCTCCCGCTGGAACTTTCTGCGTTGGTGTCGGATTTTCCAAATCCGATGATCACACCAGAGCTGGTGGTGTGGGAGGAGGTCATGCAGGCCTAGGAGTTTCTCCTGCTCCTCTAGGCGTTTCTCCTGCAGGCCTAGGAGTTCCTCCTGCTCCTCTAGGCGTTTCTCCTGCTCCTCTAGGCGTTTCTCCTGCTCCTCTAGGCGTTTCTCCTGCTCCTCTAGGCGTTCTTCCTGCTCGCGTCGGCATGACCACCGAGGGCGTAGGCGTACCTCCCGAGGGCGTAGGCGTGCCTCACGAGAGCGTATGACTTCCTGCTGGCGTAGGCGTTCCTCCTGCTGGCGTAGACGTTCCTCCAGCTGGCGTAGGCGTGCCTCATGAGGGCGTATGACTTCCTGCTGGTGTAGGCGTGGCTCCTGCTGGCACTGGTGGAGCTCTTCATGGATCCTTCTAGAACTTCTATGTGTTTAAGGTTTGTAGTGGAAGACAAAATTCAGATTGGTACAGGAACAAATCTGGATGAACTGCAATACATATTAAAGTCTTTCTACAGTGATCTCTTGATTCTAAAATCACAACAGTTCAGGTTTCGATAGCTACTTTCATGCATAATAGTGTGCAAGTTTCAGTGGCTGGTGTTGACTTACTCAGGTGGTGATGGAGGGTGACTATTAAAGTCATTGAAGATATCTATTGACCTGTTGCTCCCAAAGGACGCACTGCTATGCTCAGATGAAGGAGAGTCTGATCCTTGACGGGTCCTAAACCTGAAAACAAGATATTATTTGCAACCATTTTCTTTTCTTGCATGAAATATTGATTTTTTTTCATTAGACCTTTATTTAACCAGATAAAAATACATTGAGATCAAGACCTCTTTCACTAGACTGACAGACAACAATCACAGAACAAACATTAAAATAAATAAAGTGCAAACAATTTGACCATAAAGTGCAGAACTAATTATTACCGTAACTATTTAACATTTAAGAAGAGTAACAATATAAGCTTTAAAACATCGGCACTGTTCAAAGGACTTCCACTTTCAGTTCTGTTTCAGTTCTCCAAAGAAAAGTGCAAAAATAAGCGGGAACCAACTCTATGAGAACCTTGGAAATCAGAGTCATCTCGTCTGCATATCGCCTCACGTTCATACAGTTCACAGTGGCGGGTGAGACAGCTACAGCTAGTGATGAGTCTCAGAGTACAGTGGCAGACTGCAGTCAAGGACTGCAGGGACTGGTTGAAGTACACACATACACAACATCACCATAATCAAGTAGAGGGAAAAAGTAGCTGAGATCAGAAGCTTCCAACCTCTGAGGGAGAAACATGACTGGTTTCTGTAGTAAAAACCAAGTTTTACTCAAATCAGATTTTCAACACGAAGTTTAAAAGAAAGCTCCCCATCAATAATTAATCTCAGGTACTTGTAACTGGTGACCAGCCCGAGAGCTTAACCTTTGGCGGCTTTTATTAAGGGGATTTTATTGTGAATGCTGAGTTCTGACAAAACACATGTTGAATAAAGATTTTTTTAAACTGACTTAGATACAACATTTAGATCCATCTTACCTCTCTGCAGCTGAAGACTGGTGTGATTTAAAATCAGTAGTATGATCCTTTGACCTGTCGCTCTTTACGGACGTACTACTGTAACCAGATTCTGCCTCAGATTCAGCTCTGGGTTCAGGTTCTGGTGGTTTCCTGTGAACAAAGACGGTTTGGTGACGTTAGTGCTGAACTCTGACATGGACAAGAGTCCTGGACAGCCAGAGATGCTGATCTCACCTCTGAGCTTCGCTCTGATCCTCATCTTCTCTGCTCTGAATGGATTCAGAGGGAGAGACTCTGTCCTCACTCTGATCCATGCTGCTCAATTCACATCAGCTTACACACCTTCTACCATCATCTGAGAAAACATCAGATTAAAAACAGGTCAAATAATCTTCTCTTGTACTGTAAAACAAGGTATAATTTTTTTTTTTTTGGTAAATGCAGCTTTGTACATAAAAAAAATATCCTCCAATCAAAAACACAAGCATTTGATCTGACTGCATTCTGGAATAGTACCAGCAGCACTGCGCTTCAGTACCGCTGCTCATCAAGAACTTTAATGTAAGAGATTCAGATACAGCAAAGAAATGGAGAGAAATGTCTTTCAATATTATTGCAAACATGTCTTAAAATTAGAAATCTGAAAAAAATGCATCTCAAAAATAAAACTGAACATTCCTTTTAATTAAAAACCCTTTGGATAATCATTTACAAAGATTCTGCTGAACCAACATTTATGCAGTCGGCTATTTTTCATTTTCAGATTTAATTATTTTTCTTGTCAGATTTTCTTTTAAATTGTTTGTATATCTATGGATCTTAGGATGCTGCGGAAATCTGCCAACAGCTCCTTGGTTTTAGCATCGCTGATCAGGACACTGAGTCGTCCTCAGTCGCTCCTTGCATTGAATAACATTAAACAACAGATTTCAGTGTGTTCAGGTGAGTTTTGGTGCCCAGTCCTAAGTCCATTGTCTGTACGCTGAGTCGTCCTCTATTTGGCATATTAAGTACTTATCAGGCCATGTATTTATTTTTATATTTATAGTACTATCATTACCAGAGAGTGTTGCTAACATGAAGACAGCCTGTATTTAGAGACTGAGAGGATTTTCTATCCCAAGATGTATACTGGCTCAGCAGTCCCTTTAAGGTGCTCAGAGCTACAACACTTCTCAATATGCTGAACAGCAAAGAGATATATGCTGCCTGTATCCAGTGACCTTACTGGGATGCCCAACAACAGAGGCATTTCAGAGTGAGCTTGCAGACTGGTCAGCCAACCCCTGGATGAGCCCGTGGTTTCCCTCAAACAACTTCAGGGACTGATGCAATCCCCCCACCTCTCCCTCATTTTCTTTGTCTTAAGGTTGGCTGATCAGGCAAAAACTCCACCAAATGTCTGAGGTAATGTTGACACCATTACTACCTCCAGCATTACAAGCTGCTGGCGTCATAAACTGCTCGACTCTTGAACCGAGGTGGTGAGGTGCTTCATTTGCTCAAGTGGACGATAAATGTTAAACAGGCAAAGTGATTATAACGATGTGATGTGTGAAGCTTCATGTTGAAACAACAAATGCATACTTGTGATGCCATCACATAATTTAACATTCAGATTATGGTCTGAATATTGTCTTAATCTGCGGTTATGATATAATGGCTGGATCAAAAGAAAAACTGGAAACAAATAAGGGATACGGGTGATGTGAGCTTGTGTCACCAGGGACGAAATTTTATTTTGTTTTTTGCTTAAACAAACAAACAAACAAACAAACAAAAGAAACGTTTTAACTGGACTGGGCTTCAGGCGGTTTCTCTGTTTTCTGGTTATTCCATATGATATAGAAAACGCCCTTTAGCATTTTGAAACATTTAAAAACAACATACGGAGACAGAGACAACTTTTTCTGATTTTGGCGCCGTACATGATCAAAATGATAAAGATTAGTTATTCTAGCAATGTTATATAGCGCCATGCTTCCCCCTCCTGCACGTATTAAACAAAAAAAGAAAAGTCACACAGCCGATTTCCACCAGCTACACTTTAAAGAGTAACTTTATTCGGTTTGAAGCCCGGGGAAATGTTCTACGAGTTACTAGACTTCTGTTGAACCCGATCAAAACTTATTCTAAGTCAAACGTATGAAAAAACAGGTTTAATGTACTTTCAGATAACTGCGTCACAAAACAAAATCGAAAGTATAGACTTGCGGAAACGAGGGGAAGGGAAGCCTATTAAATCCAATATTTATTCTAGTTTATTTGTTCCATATTCTTTTGTTCGCTGTATTCAAGCTCAAAATAAGGTTTTATAAGGGTTTACGAGAAGACTGGGTTCAACGCGGAAGTAGGGGTCCACAGTCCGACATTAAAAGGCCTTCACCCATTCAGCATAAGCAGCTCTGGGTCAAAATTGAAAACATTGTATTTGTCAGACATTCTGTCCGTAGTTCACTGCATGAATACATGGCTTTTCATACCTTGTGCTATCGGTTGTGTGTTTCCTCGTCGATGTAAGCTTCCCCTACAGCTCCGCACCGCTCGACCTTCTCTCTATTGTCACCTGGAAATGGGGGGAGTGATCTTTCACACATATCCTGCAGGGGTTATTTTCAGATACACAAATAAAATCTTAAAACTTTCACATCTAGAATACTTTTGCAGTAAATCCTTGATATCCAGATTAACTGTATTTTTTTTTTCTCTTCCTGATAATTTACTCTCTTTTTGGCTCTTGTGGCCTGTATTTGACAGTGAGTCGACAGGAAAGTGGGTTTTGAGAGAGAGGTAAGACATGCGACAAAAGTCATCAGGCTAGGAATCGAACCCGTGGGGGTCGCGGTGATGGCATATGGGTCAGTACCTCTACACCATCGCTGCAACCTTTTCCTGATAATTTTGTCAGTGCAACATGTTCACTTATTCCACAGCGACCAGTTTTCCCTGCTTAATGTTTCCCTATAATGAATATTGTTCTGTTTAACCCAGTGTGTCCAAGTCTGAGTCGAGATATTGCTGTCTCATTTCTCTTCCTTCTCCTGCTTTTGCCATCTTTCCTTCATGTTGAGGCCTTACCTTTAGATGCTGTGCCTTTTCAGATTCAGAGGTCCAGTGTCAGCCAGCTGGATTCAGTCACATAAAAAATGAATGTCTTTTGGAAAAAGGTTTGTTACCTTAAAAAGTTTGACCACTTGAAAACTGTGAACAATTGGTGGTTTCATACATCATTAAAAATCTGATTTGCACAAAATTTATACGTTTTATTTGTGTAGTTATAGATGGAAAAATACACCCTCATGAAATGCCATAAAGTTTCTAAATAAGTTATTATCATCCTCTTCAACTCTTTGTATGACCACACACCAAAATTGTCTCCTGTGTTATGGTGCACAACCTATGCACACCTGGATTAAAAAAAAATAAATAAATAAAATAAAAAAAATTAATCCAATACTTTTAGATATAATTAATGTTTACTCCTGTTTATCTTCAAACACGTGGTTATGTTAAAAAGAAAATATGAAAACTAAGATGCGCTGTTGGACTTTATATTTTATGTTTCAGGCTCCAAAAAGAGATTTACTGCAAGAAATATTCTCTTCATCAGCAGAAAACGTTGCATTACCTCAGTCTTCAACTGGAGGTGTGGAAGATCCCAAAGAAACAAAGCACACACATGTCGTGTACTGTTCAGCTTGAACTGGAATATACCAGCAAAGTGCAAAAAGGATACAGCTATTCAAAAATGTCTAGCTCATATTACAATAGCACTGCTTACTGATAGCACAGTAATTTCCTTGTGGAAAATCAAAAAACAATCTACTTATAGGACATAAATCATGCAAGCATTATGAGAACATGCATGTGTGGGAGAATATCACACTGGAAGCATCCAACTGGGTTTGAAAACAATTAAAAAGCAAAGCTGCTTGGACATGCAAAAAAGTGTCCTAATATTTTCTTATTGTCATGATGGAAGGTTAGACTCAATTACGCACGTGCAGGATTACAAAAGAAAGAATTTTATTGAGCAGAAAGTGAATCTGGAGATTGCTGTGTGTGGAGAAGGGAACTGGGTCTGGTCTGGATCCGCACTAGAAGAAAGGCGAGTAATTAATTGCAGATAAGGAGAGAGCTGGATGTTTGTGGAGGAATGAGATGAGGGAAATCTTGCTGCAAGCGGAGAGGAGATGATCCGGGGAAGTAGTAAGTGTACTTACAGGTGTTGAGGTTGGCTGGTCGCTGGACATGCAAGTTTCTTTTCTGTCGTTTCCTCTTCTCAGGCGATGGTGGAGCGAGGAGGGTGGACAGGCAGGTGAGCACTGGTCGGAAATCACAGGTAGGAATTTATCACCTGAAGGAACAGTCGATGAGCGGCAAGGAGACAGAGTGTGCGTCAGGAGGATTCCACAGCAAGGACATGTCAGCCAAGGAACGGAGTGTGGGGAAGAAGAAGCGAGCCTTTGGGGAGGATTGAACTGCAGGAAGACAGAAGCCAAAGAAAGCAAGTGAGATGGAAGAGTGCAATTTTAGGTAGCTGGCTAGAAGCAGGTAGGTTATCACGATTAATAAGTTAACCCTCTGGCACCTGTCTTAGGAAAGCCACTGCTCTAAATACAGCAGCATGTTTCTGAAGACGACTCTTAAAAGACAAGTTAATATGGAGTTATTTTCCTGCCAAAATCTTGTAAACAAATAAAACATGTTGCACACACATAAAACAAAGTATGTCTCACATACAACAGTATCCGGCAAGTCACACAATACCTTAGATGGAATTAGGTATTCCCCATTACCTCACTGCTAACACAATGAGCACCCCACAGGTGAGTTTGAAAACTTTTCTGGTGAAAAATTAAATGCTAGGTATGATATATTCAGAGCATAAACGACTTCTTATTTAATGAAGTGTTACACCACTTTTCCATATTACGTGTCACTCCATATAGAGTGAATAATGAAAGCTAGCTGCAGACGCAACACCACACCAAACCACTACCTTTGCTTCCTGATACACCCAGGAAGGTGATTAGGTCCCTAATCACCTTCACACTGTGCTGTGGTTTCTTATAGATTATCCATAGATACCAGACCATAAGGTTCTTTTTTGTAATATCTTTCTAGATTTGTTTTTACAATAAATGTCTGTTGTTATTAATGTGAAGTCAGTGTTTGGATTTGCTAATTTATCCTAGAACTGTTAAAGAGTACTCTTTATCACAGCCAGTCAGAGCCAGCCAGCATCCCCGTCACACACAAAAACACTGAAAACATTAAAGACTTATTAAAACTGACTGACTTATCAACTTACTGACTCATTGACTGACTGCCCCCTCCCCTGTCCTCCTGTTGGCCCTCTTCCCTCCCAGTGAGGAGTTGAACAGCTTGATTGCATGTGGGACATAGGAGGTCTTCAGTCTGTTAGCGCTGCACTTTAGAAGGAGCAGCCTCCCACTGAACAGGTTTCTCAGGCTGCTGGTGATTGTGTGGAGACGGCGGCTGGCATTCCAAAACAGTCCAGTCATGCAGTCCAGTCTGCATGACGTCCACCGCCTCCTCTCCTATCAGAACTGGTCCTGGACTAGGTCTGTTCCTCCCAAAGTCAATGATCAGTTCCTTAGTCTTGGAGGTGTTGAGCTGCAGGCTGTTTGTGTTGCACCACACAACCAAGTTCCTCATCAGGCTCTTGTAATCCTCCTCTTTGTCATATTTGATACAACCCATGATAGCCATGCCATCTGTGTACTTCTGGATGTGACATGTTTCAGCGTTGTAACACAAATCAGTGGTATACAGAGTAAGGAGGATGGGGGACAGCACCAGTGCTGCTGACCACAGTGTCAAACATGACGTCCTTCATCGTTTTTTCAGAAGTGCTGGGGAATGAATCCTATTGAAGACACTTGAAAAATCCAGGAGGAAAATCCTGACAGAACCGCTTCCCTTTGTCCAGGGACAAGTGGGCTCGCTGTAGGAGATAGAGGATGGCATCCTCCAGACCAACCTCTGCCCGGTAAGCAAACTGCAGAGGGTCCCCAACATGCTTTACCTGTGTCCTAAGGAGATTGAGGAAGAGCCACTCAAAGGTCTTCATCAGATGCGGTGTGAGTGCTACTGGTCGGAAGTCATTCAGCTCGCTGGGCCAGTTCTTCTTTGAGACAGGAACAGTGCATGATGTCTTCCAGAGGGTGGGAAATCTCGAGATACAAGCTTTGGCTTAAGACTCATAGCTGCTCCCCAAGTTCAGTCACAGAGATCTTGATGAGCCGGACATTTTTTCAGTCTCAACAGTGTTTGATATCTAATTCTTATCAGGCAGGTATTCACAAGAAATAACGGAGATGGAAACTATTTGGGAATTTCTTGATAATGAGGTGGTGTTCTGACTTGGTAATTTTGCACTATAACCAACTGCACTGTTTTAAATGTCGTTAGTAAATATATAATCAATTACAGCTCACAGTGCAACACATGAGCCCTAATCCTGCTAGATGTAGCAATTTTTGGATATGGTATCATGCTGTACATTAGATTTATAAATTCTTCTGTAAGTTTGTGTTTATTTTGATTTAACAGGTCAATATTAAAATCTTCATGTTTTCTTTTCTAGATTTGCTAATGATTTTCTCCATCTAGAGATTAAAAATTTCTATGTTTGAAACAGTTAGGTACATAACTTACAATAATTTGCTTTCTAACTTTTGTTGTGGGGAGGAAAAAAAAAACAAGCACTGTAAAGTTTTCAAGTTTATTATTACCATGTTCATGACATGAGAGCATCAACAACAAAGTCAGCACATCAGTTTTACACCAAAGACAGAAGATAAACAATGGAGCATACAGAAAACAACATCTCTGGGAAAATAAAGTTCAGTGTGACGACTCAGAAAAGTTTATTCTGTGAAGTTCATAAGCATCAAAATAAAGACATAACATGACCATCCGATAAAGTCACAAGATATTATCCTGTAATAAAATTGGCCACCACATTTTAGCCATTCCGTCTGGATTATAATAAAATGCATATTAATCACATTGTAAAACACAAATTCATCTTTTATAGCAATCATATAATAAAATTGTATTGAATTTCCCAGATAATGAAAAGAGTCCTGATATATATATTAATCACAAAATGAATTCTAAAACCTTAAGAGCGCATATTTTAGGATATGCAGAAAAGATTGGCATTTGCTTTTGTGAAACAGACATTTCTGTTTTGAGCAAAGCGTGATAGGAAGAAAATTCTTCTGATTTGAGTAAATAAAAATGATTTATGTAAAAATGTATAAAAATACATGACAGAAAAAGGAAGCAATGTTGTCCTCACTAGAGGAGGAGAAATCAAAGTAATCAGAATTGTCCCTCTGGTAGGTGGGGTAAGCAAACTGGTCAGGATCAGAGTTCAGGAGAAACATGTATTAAAAAGATGAACATTAATGTGCAGGTAGAAAGAACACCCTCACAGTAATAACGGGGTGCACTGTCCAGATAAGTGGGAGCGTTACCCAACGAACTGATATCTGGGTTTGAATAACATGAACTCTTCCCTTGCTATGTCAGGAACACGGTCAAGAGAGGGTTCCTCCTTAAGAAGAGTTGATGACCTGAAGCCCCTGGAACCCTTCAAAGCAGGGAGGGGAGGTGTGACTCCAGCATGCAGAGTGACAGTTATTTGAAGGCTTTGAAGTCCACATTCAATCATTTTCAGTTTCAACATGATATTGCATTCAGCATTGGTTCACATGTTGTCTGTCATGATTATAATAGCTGGTGTTTTGTCTCCATGTACTTTGCAGTGTCTGCGTTTCTGTTTAGTCAGGTGTTAATTTAGGTAAACATCAGATCCTTTGAGCTTTCTTTCGTGTTTCAAGAGCTCCATTTTGTTTTTTCGGTTAACAAACATTATGATAGATGGTTTGTCCCACTTGTTTTAATGATGTCATTTATTCTTGTATATTGTTCTGAATCAGCTACTATGCTCTCAGACAGTAATTATTTGTCAGTATCATCATTCTGCAGTCACAGGGCCCTTACTTCCTACACAAGTTCAAGGATATATTTCTGCTGCTGCTTGAATCCATAATCTCCTCTGCTAGAAAGTCCAGTGACTTTTTGATTTCTTTATTTTTTCTCAGCAATAAGAGTCTTCCTATTAGCTGTTACCAGAGTACACAAGCCTGGTCTGGTGGCTTGGTGGTGAGTTCTGGTCTCATAATAGAGATAGAACCTAGTATTGGTTCTATTGGTTCTATTGGTCGGTGTTGGAGCCTGGAGCTGTGGCCTGATCCTGGACCTGTTGGTCGGTGTTGGAGCCTGGAGCTGTGGCCTGATCCTGGACCTGTTGGTCGGTGTTGGAGCCTGGAGCTGTGGCCTGATCCTGGACCTGTTGGTCGGTGTTGGAGCCTGGAGCTGTGGCCTGATCCTGGACCTGTTGGTCGGTGTTGGAGCCTGGAGCTGTGGCCTGATCCTGGACCTGTTGGATGGCTGCAGCGAGAGGTTGCAGAGTGAATGTCATTTGCACATAAAATCTATTTTACGTGAAGGACAAGGGTTAAGTAACAGATTACGTCCAGCTCAGCATGTACAGCCCAAGCTAATTTGCAACACCCATCGCTGTTTAGGCATTGGGTTACATAAAACATGAAGGATATTAAACAAAAGGTCTGAAATACAAAAGACTAAAATATCAACACTCATCAGGACACAAAATAAAAAGTCAAAATAAATAATAATAATAATAATAATAATAATAATAATAATAATAATAATACCACCACCATAAACTAAACTCAAAGATAGAAAGGCTGCTATCATGACAGCATAGTTGGTCCTTCATAAGGCACTGCCTTAGTTTATATCTAAATGATTCAGGTCAGAGTTCAGTTTTAGGTCATTTTTATTCTTTTAGAAATCTGTCATTAACAGGTTTAATACACATTGATATTCTAACAGGGTTATATTACATCTTAATGTCAAAAATTTTTTAGCAGTCACCATTTTTTGCCCCCATCTTGAATTAAAGATTGTAAACGTTCAGGTGATAAATTAGACCAAAGTAAAAAAACAAAATCAGCCTTATAGGAAGACCAGCTGTCATGCATTCAATAAGTCAATGTTTAATTGTATTTAATAAATACTTAGACTTGACCTGGACTTAAAAAAAAAAAAGAAAAAAAAAAAAGACATCTTTGGGAGGGACTATTAGGAAAATCATAAATATGAAAGGAATATTCTCATTATCACAGATGTAACCAGTGTAAATTGAGTTAATTTGTTCATACAGAGACAAGTGTTAATTATTAACAATCACCATGCACTTTAGCATTTATAGCCCAAACTCATTTGCAATGTATGTCCCCAACTTGTTCTGAATGTGTGCACACCCCACACTGTAAAATAGGTTACTATGGTAAACTGGTTTTAGAAAGTAAGAAAGGGTTTTACCTACTACTGTAAACTTACCTGATTGTGGACACTGGGTCAGGTTGTGTGGTTCTATTGAGTTGATGAACATTTCTTCAGTTGTTTCTTCTTCTTCATATTCTTCAATATTAGGAATTGGGTCTTCCGATGGGTCTACCCATACGATCCTTTCCAGAATTTCAATGTCTGGTACCGAAACGATCCTTCAATGACAGATCAGTGTTTTTGTTAATTTCTCTCCACATCTTTAAGGTAACAGGTTCACTTTGAGGAGATCCTGTTTTAAATCAGTACTGCTAGGCAGAAATCTGATGGATTTAAGAACAAGGCTGAACTTGTGCAAACTGCAATGCATGTTTAAATCATTCCACAGCAATCCTAAAATCACAACTGGCTTAGGTTTTTATTTCTGCTTTACAAGCATAATGGAGTGCAGGTTTTGAAATGGCTGATGTTAACTTACTCGTATTTATCCTTAGAGTTTTTTGTTGACAAGGTGCTCTCTAATGACATGCCACTGCAAATACAGAAAGGCAGAGGGAGAGGTTATTGAAGATTTAATAAAAATGATTAACAAAAACTTATAAAACCACAGGGAATGCAAGAACAGAACAAGAAAAGGAATCCAAGGAGCAAAAATGACAGAGTACAACAGGGAGGAAAACAGGTGAGTAACAGAAGGAATCACCAAGGAGTGAGAGCAAGAAAGGAGCGTAAATACTGGGAGTGTGAATGCTGGAACAATGGGCTGGGGCTGATTGGCTAGCAGTTTGCAGGTGTGAGGAAGGAGAGCTGATGGGAGACTGGAGAGAGAGAGAGAGAGAGAGAGAGAGAGAGAGAGAGAGAGAGAGAGAGAGAGAGAGAATGGCAGCAGGAGGCAAGGGAGAGTAAAGAAGGGAGCAAGGAAAATGAATCTAACAGTAACAGAGGATAACTAGGGGCAGGAATAAATAAACAGATTTAAACTACAATAACTAAGAGGACTGTACTAAAGTCATGGCTTGTGCAAAAAAAAAAAAAAAAATAAAAAAAAAAATCCTGTCCCAATCTCATTTTACCCATCAATTTTTAAATGATAATGATCGCATGAATCCTCTGGTTTAAAGTCCTGGTAGATGTATTCTGACCACTTGCTCTTTCAGGACACGTCGCTGAGCTCAGATAAGAAAGGATAGTCCAATCGTAGACGGCTCCAACACATGACAATAAAATATTATTTGGAGCCAGTTTCTTTTTTTACATGTATAATTGGGTGGTAATGCAGTATTACTGAACCGTGATCAAAAACTGCTGAAATCAGCAAGTGCGTTCTGTTTATTTACCAAGAATTTACTCTGTAAACAATCTTCTAAATATTCTACTGCATAACAATAATAATACTGTTATACCCCGTAAATATCTCATTTTGGCATTTGAACACCTTTATTTATTTATACGATTAACTTCCTGTTAAGACTTTTGATGGTTTTATTTTGAAGGGACTACTTATTCTTTTTGCCCATTGCCTTTTTGTGTTGTAGTTTTTTGTTAAGTTATTAGTTTAGTTATAATCAGATTTTATTGACTGAACTATGTACCTGTAAAGTTGGGTTTTTACATTAATAAAGGGGCTATTAGGAAAAGCATAAATATGAAAGGAATATTCTCATTATCACAGATGTAACCAGTGTAAACTGAGTTAATTTGTTCGTATAGAGACAGGTGTTAATTATTAACAATCACCATGCACTTTAGCATTGATAGAACAAACTCATTTGCAATGTCTGTCCCCAACTTGTTCTGAATGTGTGCACACCCCACACTTGAATTTATTTATCCGTTCCACACCTCAAGGTTTAATATTTAGGTCATGACGGTAAAATGGTTTTAGAAAGTAAGAAAAGGCCTGAACAGATGGAGGGATCAGGTCTATTGTCAGTTTCTGGAGATTTTGATGTCTAATGATTTCTGGGGGAAAAAGATTTATGCAGATATTTTAAACATTCAGTAAATTATGATTTACCTTATTAATCGACGTGAACGATTCTTTTCAGAATTCAAACATTTTTTATCATTCAGAGTTTGCACCGGTGGGTCGACAAAAGAAATCTGATGCCCACTCCAGAGCTGCTGGTAATTCTTTTGGCTTAGGCGTTCCTCCTGCTGGCGTAGGCGTTCCTCCAGCTGGCGTAGGCGTTCCTCCAGCTGGCGTAGGAGTGCCTCATGAGGGCGTATGACTTCCTGCTGGCACTGGCGGAGCTCTTGATGGATCCTTCTAGAACTTCTATGTGTTTAAGGTTTGTAGTGGAAGACAAAATTCAGATTGGTACAGGAACAAATCTGGATGAACTGCAATACATATTAAAGTCTTTCTACAGTGATCTCTTGATTCTAAAATCACAACAGTTCAGGTTTCGATAGCTACTTTCATGCATAATAGTGTGCAAGTTTCAGTGGCTGGTGTTGACTTACTCAGGTGGTGATGGAGGGTGAATGTTAAAGTCATTGAAGATATCTTTTGACCTGTTGCTCCCAAAGGACGCACTGCTGTGCTCAGATGAAGGAGAGTCTGATCCTTGATGGGTCCTAAACATGAAAACAAGATATTATTTGCAACCATTTTCTTTTCTTGCATGAAATATTGATTTTTTTTTTCATTAGACCTTTATTTAACCAGATAAAAATTCATTGAGATCAAGACCTCTTTCACTAGACTGACAGACAAACAATCATAGAACAAACATTAAAATAAATAAAGTGCAAACAATTTGACCATAAAGTGCAGAACTAATTATTACCGTAACTATTTAACATTTAAGAAGAGTAACAATATAAGCTTTAAAACATCGGCACTGTTCAAAGGACTTCCACTTTCAGTTCTGTTTCAGTTCTCCAAAGAAAAGTGCAAAAATAAGCGGGAACCAACTCTATGAGAACCTTGGAAATCAGAGTCATCTCGTCTGCATATCGCCTCACGTTCATACAGTTCACAGTGGCGGGTGAGACAGCTACAGCTAGTGATGAGTCTCAGAGTACAGTGGCAGACTGCAGTCAAGGACTGCAGGGACTGGTTGAAGTACACACATACACAACATCACCATAATCAAGTAGAGGGAAAAAGTAGCTGAGATCAGAAGCTTCCAACCTCTGAGGGAGAAACATGACTGGTTTCTGTAGTAAAAACCAAGTTTTACTCAAATCAGATTTTCAACACGAAGTTTAAAAGAAAGCTCCCCATCAATAATTAATCTCAGGTACTTGTAACTGGTGACCAGCCCGAGAGCTTAACCTTTGGCGGCTTTTATTAAGGGGACGGATGGATACTAAAAAAAGCATTATTTTAAAATGTTCAGGATTTAAAACCAGTTTTAGTTGCTGAAGAGTCATTTTTCTTTCTGCTTTTCCATTCAGGGCTGCCACAGCCAATCATCCATCTCCATTTAGCCCTGTCCTCTGCATCCTCCACCATCACACCAACTAACTCCATGTCCTCTTTCTCCACGTCCATAGATCTATTTGGACTTCCTCTCGGCGTCCAGCCTGCTAGCGACTACCTCAGCATCCTCGTCCACGCCATCTCCTAAACATCCACTGTGAGCTTTCTCTCTGATGCGCTCACTCCTGATCCTATCCATCCTTGTCACTCCCTAAGAGAACTTCAACATCTTGAGCTCTGCAACTTCCAGCTCTGCCTCCTTGTCTTTTCCTCACTGTCCCTAAACCAAACACATCTCTGGTCTCGCTGCTGTCTTGTCCACATTTTATTCTAGCGTATATCCTTTTATCACGCCTGGCACTTTCCACCCATTTCAACCTACTTGCTTCTTAACCTCTTTTCTACACTCTCCATTGCTCTGGATCATTGACCCGAGGCACTAAAGTCCTCGACTTTTCTTCTAGTCCAATAGGAGACTGTGACTACATGTGAACAGCAGTAAATTACAGAATCATCTGCATAAACATGGTAGGAGACATTTGACAAGTTTGTGAAGAGATCAGAAATGTAGGTGGATTTTTTTACGACTTGTGTTAACTTATCAACTCTGGATGGATGCTGAGTATTAGAGTTCTGGTAGATATCTTTTTCAGACATTTTCTTTTCTTGCATGTATAGTTGGGTAGTAACGCAGTGTTAGCTAACAGTGATCAAAAACTGCTGATGTCAGCAAGAGTGTCCTATTTATTTACTATGTAAACAATCTTCTGCATTTTCTGATGTGTAACAGTAATGCTTTCTCAAGAATGATGGTTATGACTATAAAAGCTTCTGCATAATGTGACCCACACATGCACAATCACTCGTCACTGTATGGAGCACAAGTCGAGCACAGTGAGCAGAGCTGCTAAATACAGGTCTGTAAAACCTAGAAATCCTCTAATTGCAGCAAAGGCAGAGAAGAAGGCAGAGAAGGACTGAGATGGCTGAAGATTTTAACCACTTTTTTGAACCAGAAGAGTCTATTTTTAATCAAAATGTTTCCTTTCAAACAAAAACAAAAATACATATACAACGACTTAGCAGAGAAAGAAGAAAATGAAGAGTTGAAAGAAGCTCCGTTCTCTTGCTGGCCATATGTTTCAGCATTCTGGCCAGATCTTTAGAGATCTATAAAAAGATTTGTTTTTGTATATGTTAAATACCATGAACTAGACTTATCCACTCATTTACAGTCGGTTTATTTTTAAACACAACTTTTTATTTGCAGCCGTTTCACTAGAACCAATATAGCCAATCATCCACCCTCATGAACAAAAAAAACTCTAAATATTTTTCTGTTCAAGATCACTTCCTGGCCTAAATGAACCTAAACCCAAAAGTGAGACAAAGGGGAACAGCTCCAGAAATGATTAATAATTAAATTATAAGGAAGCTGTTACAGACTGTTCAGACTCTGCATGGATACCAAATAATCATCATAAATAATAACTCATTTTTATTATTTATTGGTGTTGCTGTGATTGTTTTATGTTGTAGCACTCACCGTGGCTCAGGGAGAAACTGAATTTCAATATTCTTGTGTTTCTGTACATTTGGCAGAATTAACAAATCTGACTTGATCCTGGAGGTACCAGAAGAACCCAGAACAACAACTAAAGCTCTGCAGGCCTCAGTCCCTCAGTTCAGATCAGGGGTCATGATTCAACACTTAGAAAGAGAGACTGGGCAAGAATGGCCACATGGTGGAGTTCCCCACTGCTGTCCCAAAAGAACACATAGGGTCGTCTCAGCTCTGCCCCCCCCAAAAAATCTTGATGATCTTAAAGAATTTTAGAAGCAGACAACCACACTGACAGTCGAACACAGCGGTGGTGGAAGTATGATGGTCTGGGGCTGCTTTGCAGCTTCAGTGCCTGGATGACTTGTGATTGATGGAATCATGAATTCTCCTCTGCAGCAGATATTCCTGATAGACAACATCCATCAGTTTATGACTTCAAGATCAAGGAAATTTGGGTTGATCCAAAACACTACAGCAAGCCCACCTATTAATTGCTAAAAATGTGTTGCAGTGGCCTAGTCAAAGTCCAAACTTAAATTCCTTTTAACTTGTACTCAATACATCTTTAAAAAAACATTTCAAACTGACTCTGTTGTAACATTTAGATCCAACTCACGTATGAACTGAAGATTCATCTGAGCTGTTTCTGTTTGGGGACTCATTGCTTGATTCAGGTTCAGGTTCTGGTGGTTTCCTGTGAACAAAGACGGTTTGGTGACGTGAGTGCTGAACTCTGACATGGACAAGAGTCCTGGACAGCCAGAGATGCTGATCTGACCTCTGAGCTTCGCTCTGATCCTCATCTTCTCTGCTCTGAATGGATTCAGAGGGAGAGACTCTGTTTCTTATCCTTTCCTTTGTAGAGGATTTTAAAGTTACTAGCTTTATATATGAGTTTACTGACTCACATATTTTAACTGTAGGGTTGAAGCAATATGTTCAATTCTGGATGGTCTCATATTGAAGTTATGTTTATTTTATATGTGTGCTTTGCTTCTTGTTTCAGAATGGCAGTGTGCAAATTCACTCTCTGTTGTCCTATAAGGCTGGTTTTCATAAAACAATAACTGACAGAGGCTGAGAGCTGTTTGGCTATTAATTCCTGATAATCAGGTGGTGCCCCAACATGTTCATTTTAATTAATTATCCTAAGCTTAATTAGTGCCAAAAACCATTCATAAATAGTTATTAACAGCCAAACCAAATGATTACTATCATTACAAAACTTTTAGTTATTTAAAATAAAAGCACCATGTATCATGTATCCGATCTTCTTTAAAGTGAATTGACAAATAAAGACGACTTGGTGACTGACTCAAATTCAGTACAATTGTATTACTTTCCATGAACTCAATGTAGTACATACTGGTTAACAATGGCTGTTTTATTCTTTTAGAAATATGTCTATGTGTTAAAAGGTTTATTTATATGTCAGTATGATAAAAAATTACAACTAAATAGTATTGAAAACAATTTTAAGCAATCAACTTCTTTTGAATGTTGAATTAAAGATTAAGGTAAACAAATTAGACCAGAGCAGAAATAAATAAACAGATTTAAACTACAATAACTAAGAGGACTGTACTAAAGTTAAACAGGAACAAGGCTGATCTAATCAACATAAGAAACACAGGATAACAATACTCAGAAACTAGAATCAGAAGAATAAAACCTCAAAACTACCCAAAACAACCGAGGTTCTGACACACTTAGTTAAGAAAGGACAGTCCAATCCTGGAGGGATCCTAAGCATGAAAACAACATATGATTTCCAGCCTTCTTCTTTCTTACATGTATAGTTGGGTGTATATTTGGGCCTTTTGCTAGGCCCGGCCTGGGTTAAAGCCCAGCTCCGGCGTTTTTGCATTAGGACTTCCCATCCTGCTCCCTGGAGTTTCATTTGTTCCGGCCAGACGGGGCTGGTTTGAAGTCAGCCATCGGTTGGTTCACTTGCAACTGGGGCAGGTCCAGAAAAGACGCATCTACCAGATCTCTGTCAAAGGTTACACTAGACTTTCTCGATGTTCGTCATTTGTGACTGACGGCGTCAACAAAAAAATCCTGTCCCAATCTCATTTTACCCGTCAATTTTTAAATGATAATGATCGCATGAATCCTCTGGTTTAAAGTCCTGGTAGATGTATTCTGACCACTTGCTCTTTCAGGACACGTCGCTGAGCTCAGATAAGAAAGGATAGTCCAATCGTAGACGGCTCCAAAACATGACAATAAAATATTATTTGCAGCCAGTTTCTTTTTTTACATGTATAATTGGGTGGTAATGCAGTATTACTGAACCGTGATCAAAAACTGCTGAAATCAGCAAGTGCGTTCTGTTTATTTACCAAGAATTTACTCTGTAAACAATCTTCTAAATATTCTACTGCATAACAATAATAATACTGTTATACCCCGTAAATATCTCATTTTGGCATTTAAACACCTTTATTTATTTATACGATTAACTTCCTGTTAGAGTTTTGATGGTTTTATTTTGAAAGGACTACTTATTCTTTTTGCCCATTGCCTTTTTGTGTTGTAGTTTATTGTTAAGTTATGGATCCTTCTAAAACTTCTACGTGTTTAAGGTTTGTAGTGAAAAACAAAATTCAGATTGGTACAGGAATAAATCTGGACATCGATGAACTGCAATAAATAAAGTCTTTCTACAGTGATCTCTTGATTCTAAAATCACAACAGTTCAGGTTTCGATAGCTACTTTCATGCATAATAGTGTGCAAGTTTCAGTGGCTGGTGTTGACTTACTCAGGTGGTGATGGAGGGTGAATGTTAAAGTCATTGAAGATATCTATTGACCTGTTGCTCCCAAAGGACGCACTGCTGTGCTCAGATGAAGGAGAGTCTGATCCTTGACGGGTCCTAAACCTGAAAACAAGATATTATTTGCAACCATTTTCTTTTCTTGCATGAAATATTGATTTTTTTCATTAGACCTTTATTTAACCAGATAAAAATACATTGAGATCAAGACCTCTTTCACTAGACTGACAGACAACAATCACAGAACAAACATTAAAATAAATAAAGTGCAAACAATTTGACCATAAAGTGCAGAACTAATTATTACCGTAACTATTTAACATTTAAGAAGAATAACAATATAAGCTTTAAAACATCGGCACTGTTCAAAGGACTTCCACTTTCAGTTCTGTTTCAGTTCTCCAAAGAAAAGTGCAAAAATAAGCGGGAACCAACTCTATGAGAACCTTGGAAATCAGAGTCATCTCGTCTGCATATCGCCTCACGTTCATACAGTTCACAGTGGCGGGTGAGACAGCTACAGCTAGTGATGAGTCTCAGAGTACAGTGGCAGACTGCAGTCAAGGACTGCAGGGACTGGTTGAAGTACACACATACACAACATCACCATAATCAAGTAGAGGGAAAAAGTAGCTGAGATCAGAAGCTTCCAACCTCTGAGGGAGAAACATGACTGGTTTCTGTAGTAAAAACCAAGTTTTACTCAAATCAGATTTTCAACACGAAGTTTAAAAGAAAGCTCCCCATCAATGATTAATCTCAGGTACTTGTAACTGGTGACCAGCCCGAGAGCTTAACCTTTGGCGGCTTTTATTAAGGGGACGGATGGATACTAAAAAAAGCATTATTTTAAAATGTTCAGGATTTAAAACCAGTTTTAGTTGCTGAAGAGTCATTTTTCTTTCTGCTTTTCCATTCAGGGCTGCCACAGCCAATCATCCATCTCCATTTAGCCCTGTCCTCTGCATCCTCCACCATCACACCAACTAACTCCATGTCCTCTTTCTCCACGTCCATAGATCTATTTGGACTTCCTCTCGGCGTCCAGCCTGCTAGCGACTACCTCAGCATCCTCGTCCACGCCATCTCCTAAACATCCACTGTGAGCTTTCTCTCTGATGCGCTCACTCCTGATCCTATCCATCCTTGTCACTCCCTAAGAGAACTTCAACATCTTGAGCTCTGCAACTTCCAGCTCTGCCTCCTTGTCTTTTCCTCACTGTCCCTAAACCAAACACATCTCTGGTCTCGCTGCTGTCTTGTCCACATTTTATTCTAGCGTATATCCTTTTATCACGCCTGGCACTTTCCACCCATTCCAACCTACTTGCTTCTTAACCTCTTTTCTACACTCTCCATTGCTCTGGATCATTGACCCGAGGCACTAAAGTCCTCGACTTTTCTTCTAGTCCAATAGGAGACTGTGACTACATGTGAACAGCAGTAAATTACAGAATCATCTGCATAAACATGGTAGGAGACATTTGACAAGTTTGTGAAGAGATCAGAAATGTAGGTGGATTTTTTTACGACTTGTGTTAACTTATCAACTCTGGATGGATGCTGAGTATTAGAGTTCTGGTAGATATCTTTTTCAGACATTTTCTTTTCTTGCATGTATAGTTGGGTAGTAACGCAGTGTTAGCTAACAGTGATCAAAAACTGCTGATGTCAGCAAGAGTGTCCTATTTATTTACTATGTAAACAATCTTCTGCATTTTCTGATGTGTAACAGTAATGCTTTCTCAAGAATGATGGTTATGACTATAAAAGCTTCTGCATAATGTGACCCACACATGCACAATCACTCGTCACTGTATGGAGCACAAGTCGAGCACAGTGAGCAGAGCTGCTAAATACAGGTCTGTAAAACCTAGAAATCCTCTAATTGCAGCAAAGGCAGAGAAGAAGGCAGAGAAGGACTGAGATGGCTGAAGATTTTAACCACTTTTTTGAACCAGAAGAGTCTATTTTTAATCAAAATGTTTCCTTTCAAACAAAAACAAAAATACATATACAACGACTTAGCAGAGAAAGAAGAAAATGAAGAGTTGAAAGAAGCTCCGTTCTCTTGCTGGCCATATGTTTCAGCATTCTGGCCAGATCTTTAGAGATCTATAAAAAGATTTGTTTTTGTATATGTTAAATACCATGAACTAGACTTATCCACTCATTTACAGTCGGTTTATTTTTAAACACAACTTTTTATTTGCAGCCGTTTCACTAGAACCAATATAGCCAATCATCCACCCTCATGAACAAAAAAAACTCTAAATATTTTTCTGTTCAAGATCACTTCCTGGCCTAAATGAACCTAAATGTTATGATTCATGTTTGGTCCTGCCCATGCTGTAATTAGTTTTCATTCTACTCACCTGTGTCACCTGATTGCTGATCTGTGCCACCTGGGCCCTGCTCTACTTAACTCCTCTCAGCCCCTGCCTCCCTGCCAGATTATCGACAGCCACAAGCCAGTAGAAATCCAGCGTTTCATGCCTTGCCTTCTTGTGTTTCTTCGACCCATTTCCGTCCACGGATCTTCCCCTCCTGCCAAGCCCGTTACGGATTCCTTTGGTTCTGGATTTCTGGACCCTGACTCAAGCTCCGCTTCACGACCACCGAGTATTGCCTGACCCTCTAGTTAAGTTTGCTCTCTCTGCCTCTCCGTGTATAACCTCTGCCTGATTATCGTCTAGCCCCTGGTACTGCGTTGGATTCCCTTGTGGAGACCTTCATCGATTCTTCCTGAGCTGCTACCAGTTCCTGATTCTAAATAAACTTGTTTTTCCTTTACGTACTTCTGTGTGTGGTTGAATTTCCGGGTCCTCCCAGTGAGTCCTTACAGAATAATCTGGCCACTATGGACCCGTCACCCACACAGGAGTGGCGTTCAAGTGTTGAAGACGCTATTACCCGCCTGGAGTCAAACATGCAACAAATGATGAGCATGCTTGAAAGGATGTCCTCCCTTCCCTCCCCTAAAGGAGCCCCTTCTCTCAGCCTCAAAGCCGCTACGTCTGGTTTCCAGGTCTCACCCATTTTTGAGCCCCGCCTGTCTCCTCCGGAGGTGTTTAAAGGTGAGCAGAGTCAGTGTCGTCCCTTCATTACTCAGTGTGAAATAATCTTTGAACTTCAGCCGTCATCTTTTCCCTCTGAACGCGCTAAAGTAGCCTATGCTATTTCCCTCCTTTCGGGAAAAGCCAAATTATGGGGGACTGCAGAATGGCGGAGGGACTCCCTCATTTGTTATCGGTTCCAGGACTTTTCCAAGGAGCTAATCAGGGTCTTTGATCCTGTTCTGCCTCAGAGGGAGGCTGCACGTGGGTTGCTCAGACTCAAACAAGGCAGGAAGCGAGTAACTGAGTACATTATCGATTTTCATGCTCTATCCTCAGGAAGTGACTGGAACGATGAGGCACTATGTGATGCGTTCTATCAGGGTCTCAGTGAGGAGATAAAGGATGAGCTGTCTACCCGAGACGCTCCCAAGGACCTGGAGGAACTGGAGACCCTGGCCGCCAGAATTGATGCTAGGCTCCATGAGAGAAGGTTGGAGAGGAGTTCCCTCAGTCATACTTACCATGTTGAATCTGTTCCCAGATCACAGCCACCAGTCACGGCTCCACCTTTGAGTTCTTCACCCACCTCTCCGGGAGAGGAGCCTATGCAGATTGGTCGAACTCGCCTGTCCCCACAAGAGAGAGAGCGGAGATTTAAGAGAGGCCTTTGTTTCTATTGTGGTGGAGAGGGTCACCTACTTAGTCGGTGTCCTGTAAAAGGCCAGGCTCAGCAGGAGGTAAGAGGCTCCTGCTGAGTCAAAAGCGATGGCAATCCTCTTCATTCTCTGTTCAAGCCACTCTCCAAGCTGATTGTCAAACCAAGCGTCTCCCAGTCTTTATAGATTCAGGAGCAGATACTGAGTTCATGGACCGTGGTCTTGCCGAATCTCTGGGCATCCAACTTTTACCTACCTCTAAGTGTCTTGAAGTTTTGGCTATTGATGGCCATGTACTTCACCAGATCACCCATGAAACGGGTCCCATTAAGTTCAGTATTTCTGGGAATCACCATGAACTTATCTCCTTCCTGATAATAGAGTCCCCTGGTCTCCCTGTCATTTTGGGGGCTTCTTGGCTAAGAAAACACAACCCCAACATTGACTGGGTGAAGGGCGAGGTGTTGGGTTGGTCACCATCTTGCCATTCCACTTGCCTCTTAGCAGCTTCGGTCCCTTTTTCTGTCCCTATCTCAGGACAGGAAACCTATCCCGACCTATCCAAGGTACCGGCTGTTTACCATGACCTTCGGGAAGTCTTTAATAAGCATCGCGCCACTTCCCTTCCACCCCATCGGCCCTATGATTGTGCAATTGATTTGCTTCCTGGAACCTTTCCTCCCAAAGGCCGTCTATACTCCCTCTCCGGCCCGGAGGATAAGGCCATGAGGGATTATATCTGTGACGCACTCAAGGCAGGCATTATCCGCCCTTCATCCTCTCCAGCTGGTGCAGGTTTTTTCTTTGTGGGCAAGAAGGATGGTTCTTTGAGACCCTGTATTGACTACAGGGGATTGAATGACATCACAGTCAAGAATCGTTACCCACTTCCCCTAATGAACACTGCTTTCGACCTGATTCAGGGATCCACAGTTTTTACCAAGCTTGATCTCAGAAATGCCTACCATCTAGTCCGTATCAAGGAGGGGGATGAGTGGAAGACGGCTTTTAACACTCCAACCGGCCATTACGAATACCTGGTAATGCCCTTTGGCCTATCCAACGCTCCCGCAGTGTTCCAAGCTCTAGTCAATGATGTCCTCAGGGACATGGTCGGTCGTTTTGTTTATGTTTATCTGGATGACATCTTAATTTTCTCTAAGGATCTCACTACCCATCAGACTCATGTCCGTTCTGTTATTCTCCGCTTGCTGCAGAATAACCTGTTTGTCAAGGCAGAAAAGTGCGAGTTTCACAAATCGTCCACTTCATTCTTGGGTTTCGTCATCTCTCCTAACAGGATTTCCATGGACCCCAGCAAGACGGACGCCATCAAGAATTGGCCCTGCCCACAAGACCGTAGACAACTTCAGAGGTTTCTGGGGTTTGCTAATTTCTATCGACGGTTCATCCGCAATTTCAGTTCTGTTGCTTCTCCACTTCATTCTCTTACTTCATCCAAGTGCAAGTTCGTTTGGAGTAAGAGTGCTGCAGAGTCCTTTGACCACCTTAAAAAGGCCTTCACCTCCGCTCCTGTCCTCCGCGCACCGGACCCTTCTCGCCAATTCATTGTAGAAGTGGATGCTTCTAACTCTGGGGTGGGAGCCGTACTCAGCCAGAGAAACACTGATGAGAAGATTCACCCATGTGCCTTCTTTTCTAGAAAACTGTCTTCTGCAGAGACCAACTATGATGTCGGTGACCGGGAACTGCTGGCAGTCAAACTGGCCCTCGAGGAGTGGAGGCACTGGCTCGAGGGAGCTAAGGAACCCTTCGTGGTCTGGACTGATCATAAGAATCTGCAGTACCTCAAGTCTGCTAGGAGACTTAACCCCAGGCAAGCCAGGTGGGCTCTATTCTTCAGTCGCTTTAATTTTTCACTATCTTACAGACCTGGGAGTAAGAACACTAAGCCAGACGCACTCTCCAGGCTGCATGAGACTATGGAGGAGAGTCAAGAGGCTAAGCAGGTGGACTATGTGCTCCCCTCATCTGCGCGGCTAGCAGTTTCCAGGCTAGAGCTAGAGCAGAGAATCAGAGAGGCCCATCTGCAAAGCCCCATCCCTGAGAGCTGTCCTAAGAATCGACTATTTGTCCCTGAGCAGCTAATACCTGAGGTACTATCCTTTTGTCATGCCTCTAAATTTTTCTGCCATCCTGGAGTCACTAAGACCCTAGCTGTGATCAGGAGGTGTTTCTGGTGGGAGACTATGCTGCAAGATGTAAAGGAGTTTATCAAGGCTTGCAGAGTGTGCTGTCAGGCTAAACCATCCCGTCGACCACCCTCTTGGCTTCTGCGGCCCCTCCCGGTTCCTCACCGCCCATGGTCCCACATATCCATGGATTTTGTTACTGGTTTACCCACTTCCGATAACCATTCTGTCCTCCTCACAGTTGTGGATCGATTTTCTAAGATGTCCCACCTGATACCACTTCGCAAACTGCCTTCGTCTAAGGAGCTGGGAGCGGTTCTGGCCCGTGAGGTGTTCCGTTTGCATGGTCTACCTACTGACATTGTTTCTGATCGAGGACCCCAGTTCATTTCTAAATTCTGGAAAGAATTTTGTGGTCTCCTGGGCATCACAGTAAGTCTCTCGTCAGGATTCCACCCTCAGTCTGACGGGCAAACGGAGAGGGTCAACCAGGAGGTGGAGACCAAGCTGCGCATGCTCTGTGAACATGATCCCTCTTCCTGGTCACAGAACCTTCCATGGGTAGAGTATGCCCTCAACTCACTCCCTTCTAGCTCCACAGGTCTGTCTCCCTTTTACACAGTTTATGGCTACCAGCCTCCAGTCTTGTCCCTTCAAGAGAAGCCCACTAGAGTTCCCTCTGCTCATGCCTCTGCTTTAAAGTGCCAGCGGGTATGGCGCCAGGCCCGCAGGGCCCTTCTAAAGTCCTCTGCTTTATGTTCTAGATTTGCAAATCGTCACAGAGTTCCGGCACCCACTTACACCGAAGGTCAAAAGGTCTGGCTGTCCACCAAGGACCTTCCCTTGCGGGTTGAAAACCGGAAGTTAGCCCCTCGTTTCATTGGACCCTTCCCGATTTCCAAGGTTATCAACCCAGTGGCTGTCCGGCTCCGCCTCCCCAGGACTCTCAGAGTTTGTCCCACCTTTCATGTGTCACGTGTTAAACCTGTTTTCTCTTCACGGTTGGTTCCCTCCTCCAGGCCCCCTCCTCCCGCCCGGATCATTGATGGGGGCCCCGCTCACACGGTGCGCCGCCTCCTTCGCTCCAGACGTTGGGGCCGGTCCATCCATTACTTGGTGGATTGGGAGGGATATGGGCCTGAAGAGCGCTCCTGGGTGCCGGCCCGACACATTTTGGACAAATCCTTTATCAGGGAGTTTCATCGGTCCAATCCTGACCAGCCAGGTGGTCCTTCTGGAGTCGGACCTTGAGGAGGGGGTACTGTTATGATTCATGTTTGGTCCTGCCCATGCTGTAATTAGTTTTCATTCTACTCACCTGTGTCACCTGATTGCTGATCTGTGCCACCTGGGCCCTGCTCTACTTAACTCCTCTCAGCCCCTGCCTCCCTGCCAGATTATCGACAGCCACGAGCCAGTAGAAATCCAGCGTTTCATGCCTTGCCTTCTTGTGTTTCTTCGACCCATTTCCGTCCACGGATCTTCCCCTCCTGCCAAGCCCGTTACGGATTCCTTTGGTTCTGGATTTCTGGACCCTGACTCAAGCTCCGCTTCACGACCACCGAGTATTGCCTGACCCTCTAGTTAAGTTTGCTCTCTCTGCCTCTCCGTGTATAACCTCTGCCTGATTATCGTCTAGCCCCTGGTACTGCGTTGGATTCCCTTGTGGAGACCTTCATCGATTCTTCCTGAGCTGCTACCAGTTCCTGATTCTAAATAAACTTGTTTTTCCTTTATGTACTTCTGTGTGTGGTTGAATTTCCGGGTCCTCCCAGTGAGTCCTTACACTAAACCCAAAAGTGAGACAAAGGGGAACAGCTCCAGAAATGATTAATAATTAAATTATAAGGAAGCTGTTACAGACTGTTCAGACTCTGCATGGATACCAAATAATCATCATAAATAATAACTCATTTTTATTATTTATTGGTGTTGCTGTGATTGTTTTATGTTGTAGCACTCACCGTGGCTCAGGGAGAAACTGAATTTCAATATTCTTGTGTTTCTGTACATTTGGCAGAATTAACAAATCTGACTTGATCCTGGAGGTACCAGAAGAACCCAGAACAACAACTAAAGCTCTGCAGGCCTCAGTCCCTCAGTTCAGATCAGGGGTCATGATTCAACACTTAGAAAGAGAGACTGGGCAAGAATGGCCACATGGTGGAGTTCCCCACTGCTGTCCCAAAAGAACACATAGGGTCGTCTCAGCTCTGCCCCCCCCAAAAAATCTTGATGATCTTAAAGAATTTTAGAAGCAGACAACCACACTGACAGTCGAACACAGCGGTGGTGGAAGTATGATGGTCTGGGGCTGCTTTGCAGCTTCAGTGCCTGGATGACTTGTGATTGATGGAATCATGAATTCTCCTCTGCAGCAGATATTCCTGATAGACAACATCCATCAGTTTATGACTTCAAGATCAAGGAAATTTGGGTTGATCCAAAACACTACAGCAAGCCCACCTATTAATTGCTAAAAATGTGTTGCAGTGGCCTAGTCAAAGTCCAAACTTAAATTCCTTTTAACTGCACTCAATACATGTTTAAAAAAAACATTTCAAACTGACTCTGTTGTAACATTTAGATCCAACTCACATATGAACTGAAGATTCATCTGAGCTGTTGCTGTTTGGGGACTCATTGCTTGATTCAGGTTCTGGTGGTTTCCTGTGAACAAAGACAGTTTGGTGATGTGAGTGCTGAACTCTGACATGGACAAGAGTCCTGGACAGCCAGAGATGCTGATCTCACCTCTGAGCTTCGCTCTGATCCTCATCTTCTCTGCTCTGAATGGATTCAGAGGGAGAGACTCTGTCCTCACTCTGATCCATGCTGCTCAATTCACATCAGCTTACACACCTTCTACCATCATCTGAGAAAACATCAGATTAAAAACAGGTCAAATAATCTTCTCTTGTACTGTAAAATAAGGTATAATTTTTTTTTTTTTTTTGGTAAATGCAGCTTTGTACATAAAAAAAATATCCTCCAATCAAAAACACATGCATTTGATCTGACTGCATTCTGGAATAGTACCAGCAGCACTGCGCTTCAGTACCGCTGCTCATCAAGAACTTTAATGTAAGAGATTCAGATACAGCAAAGAAATGGAGAGAAATGTCTTTCAATATTATTGCAAACATGTCTTAAAATTAGAAATCTGAAAAAAATGCATCTCAAAAATAAAACTGAACATTCCTTTTAATTAAAAACCCTTTGGATAATCATTTACAAAGATTCTGCTGAACCAACATTTATGCAGTCGGCTATTTTTCATTTTCAGATTTAATTATTTTTCTTGTCAGATTTTCTTTTAAATTGTTTGTATATCTATGGATCTTAGGATGCTGCGGAAATCTGCCAACAGCTCCTTGGTTTTAGCATCGCTGATCAGGACACTGAGTCGTCCTCAGTCGCTCCTTGCATTGAATAACATTAAACAACAGATTTCAGTGTGTTCAGGTGAGTTTTGGTGCCCAGTCCTAAGTCCATTGTCTGTACGCTGAGTCGTCCTCTATTTGGCATATTAAGTACTTATCAGGCCATGTATTTATTTTTATATTTATAGTACTATCATTACCAGAGAGTGTTGCTAACATGAAGACAGCCTGTATTTAGAGACTGAGAGGATTTTCTATCCCAAGATGTATACTGGCTCAGCAGTCCCTTTAAGGTGCTCAGAGCTGCAACACTTCTCAATATGCTGAACAGCAAAGAGATATATGCTGCCTGTGTCCAGTGACCTTACTGGGATGCCCAACAACAGAGGCATTTCAGAGTGAGCTTGCAGACTGGTCAGCCAACCCCTGGATGAGCCCGTGGTTTCCCTCAAACAACTTCAGGGACTGATGCAATCCCCCCACCCCTCCCTCATTTTCTTTGTCTTAAGGTTGGCTGATCAGGCAAAAACTCCACCAAATGTCTGAGGTAATGTTGACACCATTACTACCTCCAGCATTACAAGCTGCTGGCGTCATAAACTGCTCGACTCTTGAACCGAGGTGGTGAGGTGCTTCATTTGCTCAAGTGGACGATAAATGTTAAACAGGCAAAGTGATTATAACGATGTGATGTGTGAAGCTTCATGTTGAAACAACAAATGCATACTTGTGATGCCATCACATAATTTAACATTCCGATTATGGTCTGAATATTGTCTTAATCTGCGTTTATGATATAATGGCTGGATCAAAAGAAAAACTGGAAACAAATAAGGGATACGGGTGATGTGAGCTTGTGTCACCAGGGACGAAATTTTATTTTGTTTTTTGCTTAAACAAACAAACAAACAAACAAACAAACAAAAGAAACGTTTTAACTGGACTGGGCTTCAGGCGGTTTCTCTGTTTTCTGGTTATTCCATATGATATAGAAAACGCCCTTTAGCATTTTGAAACATTTAAAAACAACATACGGAGACAGAGACAACTTTTTCTGATTTTGGCGCCGTACATGATCAAAATGATAAAGATTAGTTATTCTAGCAATGTTATATAGCGCCATGCTTCCCCCTCCCCCCTCCTGCACGTATTAAACAAAAAAAGAAAAGTCACACAGCCGATTTCCACCAGCTACACTTTAAAGAGTAACTTTATTCGGTTTGAAGCCCGGGGAAATGTTCTACGAGTTACTAGACTTCTGTTGAACCCGATCAAAACTTATTCTAACAAGTCAAACGTATGAAAAAACAGGTTTAATGTACTTTCAGATAACTGCGTCACAAAACAAAATCGAAAGTATAGACTTGCGGAAACGAGGGGAAGGGAAGCCTATTAAATCCAATATTTATTCTAGTTTATTTGTTCCATATTCTTTTGTTCGCTGTATTCAAGCTCAAAATAAGGTTTTATAAGGGTTTACGAGAAGACTGGGTTCAACGCGGAAGTAGGGGTCCACAGTCCGACATTAAAAGGCCTTCACCCATTCAGCATAAGCAGCTCTGGGTCAAAATTGAAAACATTGTATTTGTCAGACATTCTGTCCGTAGTTCACTGCATGAATACATGGCTTTTCATACCTTGTGCTATCGATGTAAGCTTCCCCTACAGCTCCGGATCGCTCGACCGTCTCTCTTGTAGTTGGGGCTCCCGCAGGAACTTTTTGCGTTGGTGTCGGATCGCCAGCACCAGTTGGCGTCGGATCACCGAACTGCTTAGGTGCGCCCGCTACTGGCGTATGATTTCCTGCTTCTGGTCAAATAGTGCCATCTAGTGGATATTAAGAGTGTAGTCTTCCTCAAAGTGAAAGTAAAAATAGTGTCGCACATTATTGTCAGAACGAAACAAGGAGAGAGAAAAGAAAGAGGCCACACTGGTAAGCTTAAACAGGTTAAATGTTTCTCTGTCTTCACTAAATGATTTAGACTGAAGCTGAGGCAGGAACTATTTAGATATTCATGTTCCCACATTTTATTAAAAATAGACTTAGATCTTTCAGTCTGATAAGACACGATGGAAGACGATGTTCTTTACTTGAACTCTGTAGATTTGGTTGGATGTTTTTATTGTGTGTGTGGTTGAAACCCCCAAGAGACGCTTTGCTGAAACGAGTCATTCATTTCTTAAATGAGGTTCAGGGGAAGGGGTTTCTACTTCCGGTCGCCTCTCGACGTCATTTTCATTTTTAAAGCACCAGATTCTGATATTATTACCCAACATTAAGGATAATGGCGGAACTTCGTTGTAAAGGTAGCAAGCGGTGTTTATTATGTTGTTAACAGAAGCCATTTCTTCTTCTGTGAAAGACAAAATTAGATATTTAAACACAGAGTATTTTCAGGGGTTTAAAGTTTGTTCCAAGTTAGCTTACCTAGCTAATACTGTGGTGTTGCTAGTCAAATAGCTTTACAGTTTGAAAAACTTCACTCTTTTATGTGAATAGGTTTGTTAATTTAATGAAAGCATTAATGTAGTAAAGTTAAAGTTAATTTTGTTTAATTAGGTGACGAAAAACAGTATAGATACAATTTCAACCCAACAGTAGCCTAACTTCATAGTTTGTTAGTTTCAGTTTTGGTAAAGGTACCAAAAAAAACCCCTGATAAGTTTCGTTCATGGTGGAGAGAAAAGGTTAAAGATAAATAGAAAGGTCTGTTGCCTTGCTCCAGAAGGGTCCTGGGTTTGAATCTCTGCTGAAGTCTTCCTATGAGGAATTTGGATGTTTTCCCCATACATGTGTGGATCCTCTCTGGGTACTGTGGCCTCCTCCAGAAATATCCACGTTAGCCTCAGTTGTCCTTAGGTGTGTTTGTGTGTGCAAGGTTGTTTGTCCTGTGTATCTGTTCCCCCGTGATGTGTTGGCAACCTGTCCAGGGTGTACCCCACCCCTCACTCTCTAAAAGGTGAAACAGGTAATCAGAAGATGCATGGATATTATTGCTGTTATTAGTAGAAGCTGTTTCTGTTGAACTGTTTCCAGTTCATCTGTGTGGCAGACATTTTCACTACTTGGGCCTGTTTAAAGTCGGGATGCACCAATATATGAGCTGGTGAGACATCCGATATTATTTTTGCTATGAAGGCCAATATTAACTGATATGTTCAGATATTATATGTATTTCTCTACCCTTAAGACACAGTGAAAAAAACGATTGCACTGCTGACGTTGCTTCTCTGTTTAAGTTAAACACCCAACAATCACATGCTGCCCTTTTCATTCTACTTTCTAAGTTCATAAATCTTTGCTCAATAAGAACATTGACTAATGACTTAATAATGTGGTTCATAGTGTGGTATATACGTCAAAACTTCCTTATATGACTGCAGTTTGTCATTGAATGTAGAATCTGTTTTCTTCATTTAAATGTGGATTTTCAGGAACATGTTCTTTAAATTACAGATTACACTTGTGCAACATGGAAACTACTCTACATACAGTGCCTATAAAATGTGTTCACCTTCTTGGATGTTTTACCATTTTATTGGTTTTACAAATCAGTCATGATCAATAAATTGTGTTTTTTGACAAAAATATTTACACAACACTCTAACAGGAAAGTAAAAACTGATTTATACAAAATAGTGACAGCTAAATACAAATGTTTAACCTAAAATAAGTGCATGAATATTCAGCTCCATTAAAGTGACTGACCTAATTCAACCAGCCAGTTGGTGTTTGTAGTTTCTCAGTGAGTGGGATGGAAATGACCTGAGTGCAGTGAGTTTGCCTCAAGTGATTGTTCCAGTGTCTGGAAAGTCCATTTACTGGTTCATCTGTGTTCCTGGCTACCATTGCAGCATGAAGATAAAAGAACACTCCAGCCAATCAGAGGAAAGGTTATTGAAAAGTATCAGTCAGGAGATGGAGACAACAACATCTCTAAGACCCTGAACATCTTATGAGGGCTTTTCACAAAAGTAGGATTCTAAAATCCAGGATAAGAGACAAAGCCAAGCTTTATCCAGCACCATTAGTTCATCCTGGCTTCATCTGTTTCGCAAAGGCCAAACCAGGCTCAGGAGGTGCGGCTTTGCCAAGCCAGGTGTAAGTAATCCAGGTAAATGTGCATCCACAGCTTTCTTCAACAGACCCATGAGTTTGATCACAGATTCACTGACACTACAATGGATAAATTGGGCATGCCATTATAAAGGACGACACGTGCTTGGGGATACTTATGTAAATAACTCTAAATACATTTCTTTATTTGTTTGTATCCCTTTTTGGCACTTATCACCATTATTTAGTGTTGAATATTGTCAACTTCCTGTTTGAGCTTTGATGCTATTATTTTGAAGGGACAACTTCCTATTTAACTGTCAGTGAAAAGGAGGCTTAATGGCAATCAAAAGACAAGTTGTAACAGAGTTTATCAAATGTATCTTGTTATTAGCAGCCCCCTTAATAGAGGCACAAGGTATGTTTGTGATGTAACTAAGTACTTGGTTTAAATATTGTGTGACTTAAACTGTGCATTTGTTTAGTTATATGCCAGAACTAAGGTCATTTAAGTTGTAAACGTTATTTAAGTTAAGAGGTTTTATTGCCATTAAACCTAAACATTTACCAGTAAAGTGTCATCCTTCATTCGGGGGGTATGCTACAACTTGTATGGACTGACTTGATTCCAACACCTTTGCTTCTTTACCAGCAATTTCTCTAATCCCCTCAACATGCAATAGGCTATTAAAGGCCTTTCTGTCAAACTTAGAACAACAGCAGTCTTCAGAAACACAATCGAACAGTAACAATGCCCACATAGATAATTATTAAATTGATAATGATGCCCATCATAATGTTAAAATAATAATAGTATTGACCGAAAACCAAAATGAATCAGTGGTATTTTAATGCGGGCTGATTAAAAAACACCAAAACAGACACATGAGAAAACAGAATCACAAACTAAACACATTGGTTTCTGATTGGGATGGCCACTGACTGAACAAATAAGGACCAGGATTAACTAAGCCTGGCTGTTAGCCTGGTCTATAGCAGGCGAGCTGCACAGGATAAATTGCCACATTAACAGATGTGGTGCTGCTTTTGTGAAACCGATCCCAGGCTTAATTGAGCCAGGATATCTGAAAAATCTCGGAGTGTAGTCCGGGTCGGTTTTCATCGACGAAGATAATGTATTGGCGGTCGGAACAGATGGTGTTTAAGATTTATTATGAAATACACAAAAATAAATTCTACCAGTAAAATGTTGATCCTACTGCATGATTTGTGTTTAGTTGGTAATTTTCTTGTTTTCCCAGTGTTGGAACCACTGATAGTTCATCGTCACTGGATGCCTTAAGGGCATTAAGTAAGTTGTACAATGTTCATTAATGCTGTCCAGACTGAGAACTTGTACTTTAATCACTAAAGTCTGGTTTATGTGCAGAACAGAGGTCAGGATTCATGGCTTGTGCAAAACAGTCTGCCAAAGATTATATCCAGAATGCTAGACCTCACCTTGTTGGAGAATTAAGGAATCTCTCAGTGATTCTTGAAAACTTGTATCAGCAAGGAGTTCTCATTGATGAAGAGGTCAGCAAGATAAAGGCAGAGAAAGATGACTATGATAGAACCAGAGCAATGCTGGACTCTGTCATTAGAAAAGGTGAAGCAGCCTGCTACAAGCTACTGAGGATTATTTATATGACGAGGAGGAGAACCTTAGACAGACCAGCTCCTCTCTTCAAGAACAAGAATGAAACTTCAACTGAGACTAAAAGGTTTGACCTGCACCACTGGATCAGCTGCTTTTCTTTCATGGAAGATCCAGAAATGGATGTAAACTACATACAGGGTAATTATGATGTCACATTTTGGATATCTTTGCACTGATTTCTTGATGTGAGATATAACTGTTGTTATGCACATGAATGCAGCACAATATGAATGTTTCCTCCTATTGTTTCTTTTTTAATCTCAGAATCAAGGCCGTGCTACAGATATCAAGCAAAGTTGAAATCAAAAGCAGAAAAAGTATCAAAGGACTTTTGGAAGAGAAGTAAAAACTTTTTTGCAGAAAACAAGAAGCCTGAACTGTTGTACTATTCGCTTTTACTGGATATCCAAGGGAAGTTTTTTCCAACAAAAATAAAGAAATTTAAAAGCAAGATGTGTCGCCCAAAAAGGTTAAGGACTTACATTCCAGAGAGCAAACCAGAAATCTCCCCCACTTACCTGCTGAAAACAGATAAAAACATTCTCCTGATTGGGAAACCTGGAATTGGAAAGACAGCACTGAGTCATGAAATATTGAGACTGTGGACTGAAAGAGACAACAAGGATCTGGATTACATGTTTTACTTTGACATGAGGGAGATGACCAACATTCCAACAAGCATGAGTTTGGAGGATCTTCTTTTTAATGTGTACAGTGAACCAGATATGGGCAAAGATGAGGTCTTGCAGGATATGAAAAGAAACTCTGATAATGTTACAGTCATTTTAGATGGAGTCACAGATCTCTCTTCATCTGTTGTGAAGAAACTTGTAGAGGAAGATCTCTTACCTGATGCAAAAATCATCATTACCTGTAGACCAGATGATGAGGAAGACCTCTGTCTTGAGGACTGGCTGAGAGTGGAGGTGAAAGGCTTCAGTGAGGAGATGAAAAGGACATATTTGTCTGCAAGTCTGGGTGAAGATCACCGGAAGGTTCTGAGTAACGTGGAGCTGTTGACTCTTTCTCATGTTCCAATGTATGCACTGATGGTGGCTGCCAGCTTTTCATCAGAAGACTCTCTGCAGCCCAGAACTGTGACTGAAATGTACATCAACATTATTCGGTTTTGTCTCCAGTTGAACAGCAACAAAATCAGGATCAAGAATCTCAATAAGTTCATCAAAACCAAGAGAAATGAAATCCTGTCTCTGGCTGAAGCTGCTTTCAATGCAACTGAAAGAAGAACTGCGAACCTGGAAGAACTTTCCTGTGAAGACAGCTGTGTCCTTTCCTTCCTGAAACCACTTGATGTCAACATCAGTTGTACCAAAACAGTTCAATATGCTTTCCTCCATTACACCATGCAGGAGTTTTTTGCAGCTCTGTGGCTTTTGAAGAATCCTGATAAGATCAGGGAAGTTTTCCAGCAGTGCCTCACTGAGGAGATGAAACACATGAAACATCTGATCCCCTTCATGTGTCACTTGTTGAATGAAAAGAACCCCAGTCTGATGTGCTGCTTGACTCCAGTTAAGGAGCTCAATGCGACATCTGAATGGTTCTTCAAAGAGATGATAAACACATTTTTCCGTCGAACTGTTGCTAACAGCAGCAAGCCTCATGTCGACACAGTGTTGTTATACCAGTGTTTGTTTGAGTCCCAGAACTCTGAGGCATGTATTTCCTTTCTGAACAAACTGAACTATCATCTTGACCTCAGTGGAGAGAATCTGGACCCTTATTCCTGCTGCGCTGTGGCCTACGTGGTCACTCAGTCAAAGGAAAGGAAGATAAATCTGAACCTTCAAGATGTGACAATATCTGCACAAGGAATGAGACAACTGTTTGGATGCCTTCAAAATGTTCAATGGTACAATTGTGCTTTAGAATATTTACATGGTTGCTTTATGGCTGAGCACTCTAGATAAACATGATCATTTGTCTGTAAATGACAGGTGTGATGCCCTCAAAGAACAGCTGTGGAAAGTTTTCCTCCTCAGTGAAGAACAGAGGGATTACCCAACCTTACTGGGTCTCAGTGGGAACCTGTTGCACCTTCCAGTTGTGGGTAAAAGAAAGCTGTTTGACAGAGCTGTGAAAGTCATGCAGAGGATGACAACAAAGGTGAACGTCTGCCTCTACGGGGACAGAAAAGATCCACTGTGTCCATTTCTGTGTGAATCTCTTTTAGAAGCTTTGCCGTACATCAGCTCTCTCAGGTCAGTTCATTTGGTTTTTACATATTTAGAAACGTTCTGTATATGTTGATTTTATGTTTCTCGTTTTTGATGAATAGTGGTTTAGGATGTAGGTTATTTTGAAATCTCCTTATATTTTAGTAAAAAGCACAATTTTCTTCAATTAAAATAACATCATTTTTAAAAAATACAGTCTAGACATCGTTAAAGTGGTAAATAACTGTTAAAGCGGGAGACAGCTGTTTTTATTGGAATATCTACATGTCTACAACTATCGCTCATGTGTTCCAGTGGCACATTCTGTTTGCCAGTCCAAGTTTATCATGTTAAAATGCTAATTGATCATTTGAAAAAATAAATAAATAAATAAATTGTGCAGTCATGTTAACACAGCTGAAAACTGTTGTACTAAATAACAGAAGCAATAAAATTGGTCTGTCTTTGGGAAGTTGAGTATCTGTAGCATCAGGATTTGTGCTTTTGCTTGTGGTCTAAAAAGAGCCTGAAAAAAATAACTTTCTACTGAAACTTGTCAGTCTACTCATGCTCTGAGAAATAAAGGCAATTCCATGAGAGAAACTGCTAAGAAATTGAAGCTCTCATACAACATTTTTTGGAGTGTACCACTCCAAAAAACACTGGAAACTGGCCCTAACCAGAATAGGAGGAGAAGTGGGAGGCCCCGGTGCACAACTGAGCATGAGGAGAAGCACATTTTGAGAAACAGATGCCTCACAGGGCATCAACTGGCAGCTTCATTAAATAGTACCTGCAAAACCCCAGTCTCAACTTCAACGGTGAAGAGGCGATTCCAGGATGCTGGCCTTCTCGGCAGAGTAGCAAAGAAAAAGCCATGTCTGAGACTCACTAACAAAAGGAAGAGATTAAGATGGGCCATAGAATGCAAACACTAGACAGAGGAAGATTGGAAAAGGACATTGTGGACAGTAGAAACTAGGTTTAAGGTGTTTGGATCACACAGAAGACACTTTGTGAGACACAGAACAAATAAAAAGATGCTAGAGGAATGGTTTACACCATCTGTCAAGCATGGTGGAGAAAACATTATGGTCGGGGGATGCTTTGGTGCTGGTGAAGTGGGAGATTTGTACAGGGTAAAAGTGATATTGAATAAGGAAGGCTATCAATCCATTTTGCAACACCATGCCATACCCTGTGGACTGTGCTTGATCTGAGCCAATTTTGTCCAACAACAAGATAATGACCCAAAGTAGAGCTCTAAATCATGAAAGAACTATTTAGAGAAGAAGCAGTTATCTGATATTCTGTCTATAATGGAGTTGCCAGGACAATCACCAGTTCTCAACCCTCAACCCCTGTCCATTAAACCATTCCAGCCTGTAAACGGTGCTTCAGAAAGCATGGGATGAAATTTCCCAAGATTATCTCAACAAGTTTACAGCTAGAATGCCAAATGTCTGGAAGGCTGTAATTGCTGCAAGGAAGATTCTTTGATAAAAGAAAAATCTGAAAGGCAAAATTATTTCAAGTCAAATCATTATTTCTAACATGGTCAATGTCTTGAGTATTTTCTATTCATTTTGCAACATGTGTGATTATGAACAAGTTCTGTTCTGCTCTGCATAATAATTCTGCATAATAATTATATTCACAGTACATTATGCTCATTAGGCACCCAAGATGTTGTTTTCAGCATTTTTCAAACAGCAACTAACAAAGTTAGTAAACTTCACCAATTAGATAAACAGTTGTTATGAGGTGATTACAGTTTGCAGTAGAAACACAATCAACCCAGCATTGAGTCTGTTGTGTTTTTACAAACAGGGAAAATCCTGCAAGACATTTTCTTGAATTTTAATATATGACATTTAAATTTCAATTATGTGGAAAGGTTTTATTGTGAAGGTTGTATAAGCAGACCATCAACAATGATGCCACTTGTCCAGTAAATCTGACAAGCTGGTAACAAGTGAAACAGATGCAACAGACCACTCTGAAGACAGTATGCATTCTGATGTATAGTCACTAGGTTAGGATTAGCCGCAGTATTAACCCTTAAGTGTTCCTTCTCTGTGGATGTTGTGCAGTTAGAAAAACATCCATATCTTTGCACAACAAAACGATGTGAAATTTTGGGCAGACCAGCATGAGAAGGGAAAAAACACAATCAGGATCCTTGGGAAACCAAGTAATGCAACTATCTCCACTTTTTGAGCATAACTTCACTGCTATATTTTGTAGCATATAATGTAATAATGATAACTATTAACTGTCTTTCTTTGTTTAATCTGTGTGTATGTTTTTTACTTGTACCCTAAGATGCCTCTGGTTTAAGGATGATAGTTTAAGGTATATTTGTTGTTTGAACTATCAAATCAGGTAGTTATAAGCATTTTTAGATAGGGTCTCAAGTATTAGGACGGTCGTGGCCCCTAACCCCTGTCAATACCTGGTGATGACTGGACTGCCAATAGCTTTTTGAAAAACTACGGCTTCTTATCAAACCCATTGTCCCATGCAGTACTCAGATTTATGCATTTTATCAAGTACCTATTTGTGTTTGCTCAATATTGTGGTTTTCCTTCAGCATTACATGATGTGCATGAGTTCAGGGATACGGTACACTAAAGATGTTTAATTATTGTACTTTTTTTTGTTGTCATGAACCTTCAGCCTGACCTACAGAGATGCAGGATCATTGAACCAGGAAGAATGCAATGACACAGTGAAAAAGGATCAGAAGAACATGTTCCTGGATTTGTGCTTCACAGCAGCGTTGCACAGCAAACAAAAGTTTCAAAGCGTAATGACTGAGCTTGTGACACTAATTCATATTAAAACAGACTTAGTAAATACTCTTGTTGATTTACAACAATATGCAACGAGCAGAGGGCTTTCCACTGACTTCCCAACCCTGCGACCAGTTTTCCAATCAACTCCTCCAGTCTGGACCATAGACCTCTCAGAGAGAAAGACCTCTACCCTTCTGGAAGTGTTGAAACTCCAATCAGAGAAAAAGAAAGTGAAGCTGTCAGGCTGCTCACACGAAGAGAGTGAAATGAGGAATTTGCTGCAGTGTCTGCCTTATATCTCACAGCTCAGGTACATTACCTTTTTAATCTTTAATATTTTCTCTTTTGGTTAGCTTAGTTTTTTTTACTTGTTTTTTGTCTTTTATCAGTTTTGTGACTGGGCCTTCTGAGTCCTCAGAGAACATCTGGTTCTTGGAAATGTTGATCTCTGCTGCAGCAGAAATGAAACAGCAGAAAGGAGTAAATGTACTGGAGCTGTTGTCAGTGTGCACATACAAAGGAGCTCCTCTCCAGTGGAAATGGTGTGATTTCCTTCTGGATCTGTACTCTTCTAAGGCTGAAACAGGCCTGGAGTTTTCATCATTCCTGTCAGTCCTCCAGTCAGATCCTGAAATATGGTTTGTTAATCTCTCAAAAACGAAATCCTCCATCCTCCTGGACGTGCTAAAACTTCAATCAGGGAAGAAACAAATTAATCTGACTCATTGGTCACATGACGAGAGTGAAGCACGGAGTTTCCTTCAGTGTCTGCCGTATATCTCTCAGCTCAGGTAAAAAAACCAAACCTATCTAATATTGTATATAATATCACATTCTTAGCTGCTTTCACCTATTGTATAGCATAAAGACAGTTTTAATAATCTCAATGAGATATGGTCAAAAAAGTTACTGTAATTTTTCTTCCTTTCTTAAATTATCTGGGTTTTTTACTATTTAAACACTTGTTTTCGCTAAACAGTGTGATATCATTGCCCAAAATATTTATGAATGTAGTGCCTCAAAACAAAGCAAATGTGTTAACAGTAAAGAAGGCAATGGGGATGGCTGACTAAATGGCAAAATAAATTAATTTTTTTTATTAATGATTAATTTTACTAATAACCATACTAGTTTTGAGATGCTGCTATGTAGCGTTAAGCCTGCAAAATTTTCTGTTGAATATTGATAAATTTAAATCTTCCTGTGACATTATCATTGCTATTACTGTTTGTTAACTAATATTATCTATCTATCTATCTGGATAAATAATATGTTTTTGTTTTTGTTGCAGTGTGGTTCCTCTGTGGTCAAGCTCTGTTGAGCAGACCAGATTCTTAACCAGGCTTTTCTGTGCCGCAGCAGAGACGGAAAAACAGACAGGAGAGAAGATGCTGGAGCTGTTAGCATCAGTCTGCAGATATGAACATTTTCCATTCAATAGCAGATCCATCGATGAAACATGTCGACGTGACTTCCTGCTGGATCTGTGCTCCCAGATGAAGGACTTTGAGACTAAAACAGGTCTGAGTCTCCTTCCGTCGATACTGCCAGTTTTCCGGTCCGATCCTAAAGTCTGGACCATAGACCTCTCAAAGATAAAGACCTCCATCCTCTTGGAAGTGCTGAAAGTCCAAACAGAGAGGAAACATCTGAAGGTGACAGGCTGGCCACATGAAGAACCTGAAGTGAGGAGTCTCTTGCAGTGTCTGCCTTATTTATCCAAGTTCAGGTACGTCAACTGTATTTCATATTCTATCTGATCAGGATAATTTTGAATGATTTATAACAGTATTTTCTGATGGATAAATACAAAAATGTTGCTTTTTATTGCATACATTTATATACCGTTCATTTGTTTGCAGCAAAGTATTTATTACATTTATTTTTTTCCTAAATAGTTGTCAGAATGTGTCTGTAGGAGCTTATGTAATTGCTAGTAGCCCTGTCACGATTACAAATTTTGCTGGAAAATAAATTGTCCCAGAAATTATTGCAAGAAACAACAATATTGTTGTTTTGGGACCATTTTCAAGTGATGTATTGATAATGGCATAATAATGCAAGTTCGGCCTCTCAAAGACTAAGAAACCTTAGTTTTGTAAAGAACACTTTACATGATCATCATTACTTAATTTTCTATTTTATTTCCATCTTAGTTTTAGTAGTTGCCTTTATTTTGTTATTTTGTCTCATTTTTTGTATTTATTTAGTAGATGTTTTTTATCATCACTTTTTTCACAATTTATTTTTTCTATTTTTTCCATTTTCTGTATTTATTTTGTAATTTTTAAAGATATTTTAAATATCCAAAGTAAAACACAACTAAAAACAACAAATAAAACAGAAAAAAAAAAAATCACACACAACTGAAATAAATAAAATGGAATATGATGTCTCTTCAAAAAAATTTGCCCTTCAAAAAATATTACTTATCAGAATGGAAATTATCAAGCTTATTTTAATTTATGATGTGATTAATTGATCAGTTTCTTATTTTACCTAATTGTCAGCATTTATAAATAACCCACAACATGACATATTTACTTGTACACATTGTACACAGTATGATGCTGTCACTACTATGCTTCACAGTGGGGATGGTGTGTTTGTGATTATGCACAGCATTTGATGACCGCCAAACACGGGTGAAAAATCACTACCGTTAGTTAACAAAAGGGTGTGAATTATGTTGATGCTCTTATTTTGAAATGTAAGGAGAAATTGTGGAGATACCGCTAATGTCGGATCGGCTAACACAATCTGCCTGCTGTTATTATATCTAAGTGCTTCTAATATCCTGGGTTACAACAAAAAAATAAGTGAAAGTCCGATGCTAGAGAAGCAAACTAGCAATATTTAAAAAAGAAAAAGTCGAATGAAAGATGTTAATTTTATCCAATCAGGTGTGGTTCATGAGGAACACCTTGTTTTGTTTTGTTTTTTGCTTGTCTAATGCTTGACTGTTGAGAAACGACGACTTCATCTGCAGACATACCTAAATCGGTCTAAAAACAATATTCAGTTGCTCTGATTAAACATTCTTGTCATGTAATTTCATCATATACAGGACACAAGCACAAGATTAAGTCCATCTGTTGTCTGTTTTATGTGACTGACAACAAATCAGCACTAAATGTTTTTTTCTTATTGCTCTAGGTTTGTTCCTGGGAGCTCAAAACTTCATGAACAAACGAGGTTCTTAGTGAATCTGTTCTGTGCAGCAGCAAAGAGAGAACAGCAGACAGGAGAGAAGATGCTGGAGATGCTGGCATCAGTCTGCGCATTTAAAATCATACCTGTGAGTGACACAGAAATGAATGAGCAATCTCAGAAGGCTTTCCTGTTGAGTCTGTACTCACAGGTGATGGACTGTGAGACTAAAACAGGCCTGAGTCTGTTTCCTTTGTTAAAGTCAGTTTTCCAGTCTGTTGCTAATGTCTGGATAACAGACCTCTCAGAGAGAAATACCTTAATCCTGAGAGAACTGAGATTCCAATCAGAGAAGAAACAAGTGGTCTTGAAAGGCTGCTCACATAAAGAAAGTGAAGTGAAGAGTTTCCTAGAGTGTCTGCCTTTTATCTCACAGCTCAGGTACAATCCTTTAACTTCATTTTGATATAATTTGGACACATTTGAGGACTGGAAACAGGGATTTGTGTGTAGACATTAAAAACAAACATTGTTCTTTTTCAGCTTTGAGCCTTGGATATCAGAAGCTTCTGAAGAAATCCGGTTTCTACGGAGTTTGTTCTGTGCAGCAGCAGAGAAAGAAAAAGAAAAAGAGAAGAAGACCCTGGAGATGTTGGCATCAGTGTACATTTATAAAGAATCGCCTCTTAAACGGAAATGGTCTGAATTCCTGCTGGAGTTGTTCTCATATGAACTTAAAACAGGCTTGAGTGTCCTGCCATCATCACAGAGAGGCAACATCATACTCTTGAAAGTGCTGAAGCTCAAGTCGAGCAAGACAGGACCTTGGTAAGTCAGTTGGTTTTTGCCCAATTACTTGGTTTTAGCCTTTGCCTGATTAATGTATGGGTCTCGGAGTCAGTCAGCCTAACAGTCTATACTTGTCAACTCTTTTTTTCTCATTTAACAACAAAGTCCCAAGCATAGATGAAGTGTAAACCTTAAAATTAGAGCTAATTAGAACAGTTTACAGTGTAGCTACTCTGGTGTAAATGAACCAAAAGAGTTGATTCAAATACAGGTGAAACAATTGTGGTTCCTGTTAAAACAATTAATGATAAAACTTCCTAATCCTAATTAATTTGCTGCCAATGTCATCTGTAGATTGTATCCCTGGGTATTATTGAAGTTAATCTGCTACAGATGGAGTTTTAACAGTGTGTCTGTATAAAGAAAACTAATTATTAAATAAAATTATGTCCTTTGATTGTAAGTAAGTAAGTGTATTAAGTTTGAAAGTAAGCAGTCCCTCCAGGATTCATGATTTATTCGTTATAATGATAAGCACGGTTGGGAACAGACTACACGGTGGCACAGCTGAGATCAAATTGTCACTAATCATTTCCTTCTGTTGTCACAGGATTGTTTCTGCGAGTTTAGATCTTATGGAACAAAGCAGCTTCCTAGTGAATCTGTTTTGTGCAGCAGCAGAGAGAGAACAGCAGACAGGAGAGAAGATGGTGGAGATGCTGGCACCACTCTGCAGTTATAGAACATTCCCTTTTAAAGCTGGTGATAAATATCAGGTTGATTTCCTGATGAATCTGTATATCCGGGTGAAGAACTGGCAGACCAAAACAGGTCTGAGTCTCCTTCCATCATTACAGTCAGTTTTCCAGTCAACTCCTGGAGTCTGGACCCTAAATCTATCAGAAGGAAAGACCTCTGACTTTCTGGAAGTGTTGAAACTCCAAGCAAAGAAGAAACCAGTGAAGCTGATGGACTGCTCACATGAAGAGAGTGAAGTGAGGAGTTTTCTTCAGTGTCTGCCTTACATCTCACAGCTCAGGTACAGTCATCTTACTCTGCATTGTTTTAACTATTCAAGAACTTGAACTTTTAGATCTTCAGTTTTGGAAAGCATAATTGATTCCATGATCAAATAGCTTGTAATGATAGATCTATTATTCAGTCCCTTTTTAAACATGAGCTGCAATGCTGGAGCGCAACCCGTTATGTTCCGTCTAGTTGCATGCATCTCTGCTCCACCCGCGGGTGGTACATTTCTTTATTTATGAAATGTTAAAAAAAAAACATTTTTTATAAAAGTTACATACTGCAGCTTTAAGGAGACATTTGATGTGAGAGAACACTGTCTGGTGCAGCTCAGGCAGGGCTATGTCTGAAATATTATGTCTCAGCAGCACGTAGCAGCTTTCCAACAGCAAGAGCAGTCGGCGAAACCCAGTGTCTCCCAACCCTGAGAAAAACTGGTCATCTGCCCTGATTAATTAAATTATTTTTGGGGTTATTTGCTTAGGATTTGTTGCCATGTTCTTGCACAGTGTGAAAGAAAGAGGGGGAGACACTGCATACAGGGCCTCTGCAGGCTTCGAAGTATGAGGTACAGGTTATCGAGTTTGGTGAACAAAAATCGGTCACAACCCAAAGCTCTTGACCACAGATGAAGTAGGAACGTAGCTCGCCCAGTAAATTAACAGCTTTGCCTTTTGACTCAGCTCTCTCTTTACCATGACAGACCAGTACAGCATCCACATCACTGCAGATGCAGCACCAATCTACCTATCGATATCCCGCTCCATTTTTCCCTTATTCATGATTGAGATACTTGAACTTCTCCACTTGGGGCATAACCCGACCCGGAGAAGGCATCTACTCTTTTCTAGCTCAAGATCATGGTCTCTGATTTGGAGGCGTTCATCCTCATCCCGGGCGCTTCACACTCAGCTGTGAACTGCTCAAGCGAAAGCTGTAGATCACGATCCGATGAAGTCAATACGACCGCATCATCTGCATAAAGCAGAGATGCAATCCTAGGGCCACCAGAACTGATCCACTCAACACCTTGGCTGTGCCCAGAAATTCTGTCCATAAAAGTTCACTTTACCATTTCCCATATTCAATCACAGATGTTTGACCCTTAGACTTGAAGCAAGCACCTCTGCCCATGAGTGTATGTTAAAGTACTAACTCTCACAATGCAGCGAGCTGCTGTTTTGGCCTCTAAAAAGCATTCACACCCATCACATACAAATACAGACATATACAAGTGTATCAGTAGTTTGTGGGGTTTTTATGCAACTCAGACCAATCATCAGTTACTTTTTCTTTTTCTATTTAGGTTCAATTTGGATGACTGGGATGATGCGAGTTATGATCCTGATAAACAAACCAGGTTCTTAGTGAATCTGTTCTGTGCAGCAGCAGAGAGAGAACAGCAGACAGGAGAGAAGATGCTGGAGATGTTTGCATCAGTCTGCAGATATGAGCGATTCCCTTTTAATGACAAATACTCTGATGACAAAGATCGAAGTGACTTCCTGCTGGATCTGTACTCCGAGATGAAGGACAGAGAAACTAAAACAGGTCTGAGTCTCCTTCCATCATTACAGTCAGTTTTCCAGTCAGCTCCTCCAGTCTGGACCATAGACCTCTTGGAGAGAAAGACCTCCATCCTGCTGGAAGTGCTGAAGCTCCAATCAGAGAAGAAACCAGTGAAGCTGACGGACTGCTCACATGATAAGAGTGAAGTAGAAAGTTTCCTGCAGTGTCTGCCTTTTATCTCACAGCTCAGGTACAGTCATTTTATTTCCCTCTTTTTTTAACTATTCAAGAACTTGTTAGTTCTGACTACAAGTCTTTAAGATAAACGGCATCACTGTGGCAATATTTTAGATTACTGTGATATTTCTTCAGTGTTTCAGTCACGTGTGATGGAGCAAGAGAAGGGAAGTGTCTGGGAGGGTCATGCACTTTTAGCTGCCTTGTTGCTGAGATGTGCTTTTCAAATAAATTTGACTTAAATGCCTCCCAGGGAGCCAGCTCCCCAGCTTATTCTAACAGCTTCCGCCCGTTCGCTAAACTCTACTAAGGGAGGGGGCCCCTTTCCTATCCAAACCGAGGTCCATGGTCGCAGCACCACCGAGCCCTATGGAGAACAATGCCATCTACCCAACCCCACCCCTGAGGAAAAACTACACCCACCCCAACATTGTCAATTCCCAGAACACATAAGACATTAGACACTCAGGCCGCATTCCTTCCACACCCCCTCTCGGATCCCTGGTAATAAATCTAGCGACTTTTTCTGTGTTGTTGGAGACTTTTATGGTGACAGCACTTTGCAGCTCACCTGCAACCCTGCTCTGTCTGCAAGCTGTGGGTGCTGCTGTGAGTCTGTCCCGCTGCAGTCAGTCTGACACAGTCGTCCATTCAACATCATACCGTCGCTAGTTGTGTCATGGAAAAAATTACTGTAACAAGAGCCTGGATGAGAAGAAGTAAGAAATTTATTAAAATCCTACAAGGTGAGAACAAAAATACAGAGTCAAAGGATTCTGTCAAGTCTGCTCTTGCTAGCAGTTGATTCTGGCTGTCTTTTATAGGTTCTGGTCAGCAGATCTTGTAACAGTAGGTTGTCACTGTTTGTGGGTGTTTCCCAACAAAGGGAAGAGAGGCTTTATTGAACTTTAAGTGTGAAGCTGTGGATTGTTATACACCAAGGACTTTGTGGAGCTCAGCACAGATTCTGGGTCGGGAAGGTAACCAAGACATTGGTCTCGAGCCTCAAGTGTCTATCCCGTGCTGTTATATGACACTGTAGAGGTCTATGTGACAGCATCTGGCCAATCTTATAAGACTATTCAAATAATCTAAAGGAAAAGAGCTGTGTAATGCTATCAGTCAACACTTACCGCAGTCACATTCGGCTCGCTATTCCAACTCCTGGCTCGCCACCAGGTGGGGCTATGTTTCTGAGAGAGATGGTTTTATACCCAAACACGGGGGTGTGACAAAGCTGTAGCAAGCTGTACTTCTGCAACCAATAGGAAAAGTCAACTGTTTAGGTACTGTTCAACTGAATGAGGCCAACACTGAGATGGTTTTTGGTAAAAAAAAAAAAAAAAAAAATTTGGTAAAACATGTAAACTATATCCCAAGTGAAGAAGGAAATGACTGGATTCAGTTATTTATCTTAAACTAATAAAATTCCAGAGTTAAGTAATAATATTTCATGATTTGAGTCACGTGATCAGTGTTTGTGCTCTCAGCCCGTATAAGTCTAAAAACAATGTCTGCTCTAATTAAACACGTGTTTAACATATAATTCCATCACATACAGAACAGATGGAGTCCATCAGTGGTGTTGGGTTGTTTTTTGCAGCTCGAATCAATAAACGTTTCCATCTTGTTGTTCCAGTTTGGATGGCTGTGAGGACCAGAGTTGTGATCCTGATGAACAAACGAGGTTCTTAGTGAATCTGTTCTGTGCAGCAGCAGAGAGAGAACAGCAGACAGGAGAGAAGATGCTGGAGATGTTAATATTAATCTGCAGATTTGAAACATTTAGCTTTCAACATGAAAAAATGGATAATGATGATGATACCATCAGTGATCACCTTGACTTCCTGCTGGCTCTGTACTCCCAAATGAAGGACTGTGAGACTAAAACAGGTCTGAGTCTCCTTCCATCACTCCAGTCAGTTTTCCAGTCAGCTCCTCCAGTCTGGACCATTGACCTCTCGGAGAGAAAGACCTCCATCCTCCTGGAAGTGATGAAACTCGAGTCAGAGAAGAAACAAGTGAATCTGAAAGGCTGCTCACATGAAAAGAGTGAAGTGAGGAGTTTCCTGCAGTGTCTGCCCTATATCTCACAGCTCAGGTACAGTCATTTTATTTCACATTGATTTAACTATTCAAGAACTTATTAGGTCTGAAAATAAGACTTTTAACATTCATAAACAGCATATCCATGGCAATATTTTATATCATACTGTGATATTTCCTAAGTGTTGTATACAAACAATCAGACTTTATTCACATGGAGTCAAATCTCAGTTATTTATGCATTTATTCATTTCAAAAGAAAACATTGTTCTCAACACAGCACGATTCTGCGTCAACAAAAAACCACCAACAAGAAATTTTAGGGTGCATTCACACCAGCCCCGTTTAGTCCTCTTCAGTCGAACTCTAGCTCGTTTGGCTGGAAAGTGGTTCGTTTGGGGAGGTGTGAATGTGTAATTGAACTCTGATGCTGACCAAAACAGCAAACTCTGCTCCGCCTAAAAACCTCTGTCTCGGTTCGGTTGAAGTGAACTCTGGTGCAGTTCGAATGCATATGTGAACACCAAGCGGACCGGAGACCGTTTCAAAAGCAGGAAGTGGACTACAGCGCAGGGCATCCTGTGTAAATACAACCAAAACAAACGCACTAGTGGTCTTTGGACAAAAGAGAAATCTTACTACTGTTAAAATCTAACGCCACTCCATTTTTGTTTACATATCATGGGGGTGGGGGGTGAGGGGGTAGGTTTTTCAAAGGGTTTGATTTGTTTGACACAGTGCTGTGTGGAAGCAAACCGCAACAACTGAAAATGTAACATGTTGTGATTTTGGTCCCCAGTAGAACCAAGTCTACTGGATTATCAAGAGTGAAAACAGCTTTAAACCCATGGAGTCAAGTGAATATGAAAAGCAAAGACTAACAAGTCCTAAAACAAGATGAAACTCTAAAGTCCCAAAGTTCATGAGACATGGTACCACCTTGAATGATGAAATTCCAGCAACACAAGTTTAGACCGTGAACTCAAATTTGATGGTTTGAGATGAACATGTGAATCATTACCCCCAGGACTGAACAGAGATATAAAACATGACTGGATTAAACTTTTTTTCTTATACTCAGATAAGATTACAGAGATGATAATAATTACGTGATGTGAGGACACAGGAGAAGTGTTTGAGTTATATGTAATGAAACATAATTTTAAGACATACATTTACAAGTTAGAGTCAGTCAATATTGTCTGATTGTATTTATGCAGCTGAGATCAAACCAGGAGTAAATGTTCTTTTCTTATTGTTCTAGGTTTGTTCCTGAGAGCTCAGATCCTGATAAACAAACCAGGTTCTTAGTGAATCTGTTCTGTGCAGCAGCAGAGAGAGAACAGCAGACAGGAGAGAAGATGCTGGAGATGCTGGCATCAGTCTGCAGATATGAGACATTCCCTTTATATTATAGCGGAAAAGATCAGAGTGACTTCCTGCTGGATCTGTTCTCCTGCTTGAACAATAGCGAGGCTAAAACGGTTCTGAGTCTCCTTCCATCGATACAGTTAGTTTTTCAATCAGTCCCTGCAGTCTGGTTCATGGACCTCTCAAAAAGAAAGACTTCTGTCCTGCTGGAAGTGCTGAAACTCCAATCAGAGAGGAAACCAGTGATGCTGATGGGCTGCTCACAAAAAGAGAGTGAAGCGAAGAGTTTCCTACAGTGTCTGCCTTTTATCTCACAGCTCAGGTAGAGTCATTTTATTTCATCTGACTAAATTATCAGAAAATTAAATGGCATTTGACTGAATTTGTGAAGCTTAACAGGTTTGCCATTTGTTATATTTATGTACATCTTTATCCACATAGAAAATCGTTACACTCCATTCTGATTCGTTTTGATTTGTAGTCTAACTATCCTCCTCCTTTACAACCCAATCATTTATATCTTTGTATAACCAGGTTAATAAAGTAAGTTCACGCTCATAATTAAACCTACATGAAATCGACCACAAAGCATCGGTACTTAGGGCACCCAAATGGCTAGCAATGGCCCCAGTTGTATTTATGCAGCTCAGATCAAACCGTCATTGAATGTCTCCTCCTTGTTGTTTCAGTTTTGATCCTCAGAGCTCAGATCGTCATGAAGAAACCAGGTTCTTAGTGAATCTGTTCTGTGCAGCAGCAGAGAGAGAACAGCAGACAGGAGAGAAGATGCTGGAGATGCTGGCATCAGTCTGCAGATACAAAACATTCCCTTTTAATGACAGACACATGACTAATTTTAAATGTGTATACAGAAAATATCAGAGTGACTTCCTGCTGGATCTGTTCTCCCAGATGAAGGAGAGAGAGAGTAAAACAGGTCTGAGTCTCCTTCCATCACTCCAGTCAGTTTTCCAGTCAACTCCTCCAGTCTGGATCATAAAGCTCTCAGAGGGAAAGACCTCCATCCTCCTGGAAGTGATGAAACTCCAGCCCGTGATGGTGACAGACTGCTCACATAAAGAGAGTGAAGTGAAGAGTTTCCTGCAGTGTCTACCTTATATCTCACAGCTCAGGTACAGTCCTCCTACTTCCTAATGTTGTAACTATTCAAGTACTTGTTAGTTCTGACTACTAATAACAGTCTAATAACACCATTGCCATGGCAATATTTTATATCATGTTGTTATATTTCAGTTGCTCTATAAATTTAACCAAATGTGGCATAATAAGGACATTGTTCTTATTACAGCACATTTGTTTCCGAGAGATGATCACTTTGTAAAACTGAAACATAATAATAATAATAATAATAATAATAATAATAATAATAAAACAAAACTGGATGAATAACTGAGAAAATCTTCTAAGTTAGAGGTTCTTGTCAGAATTTAAATGCAGAAAGTTTTATGTCATCCTATTACTGTTTAAGTTTGGCAACTGTACTGAAAAGAAACCTTGGATTGTTCTTGTTCTCTACTAATGATGAAGAATACAATGTTCTAGATTGGCAAAGGCTCCTTTTTATACAGCGGTAAACTACTTTTTCAAGTTAAGTAGGACTCCTAGATGTGTTCTTTTCAATTTCCTAGTATTCTGCTTAAAAGTACGTAGCTCTGAAATAAACCAGGGAGGCAGCCTCCTATCGATAATTGCCTATTTTTAAGGTAGCTACATTGTCTAATGCCACATGCAATGAGGAAGCAATGCTATGAACAACAACAAAAGGGCTAAATTGCTTCCTTCTGCTGTGTTTAGGAGGAAATTAAACATAAAACATATTCTTTAAAAGTTGTTACAGGATTTTCTGATAAAGATCTACTATAATGAAATTGTCTCAGGACTCAAAATAAAAAATTGGTCAGACAGCACAAGGTTCTGGGGAAGTAATTATTTCTTAACACTTAATACCATATCAGCATAAGGTCTAAAGTATGATGACAAGAGTGGGTAGGACTGTGGTTCTTTGAGTAAAACCAGTTAGGTCTACATTTAAAGGCTACATTTAAGCTATCACTTTCCATGTCAATATGAATGTTAGAGTCCCTGACTATAATGACCTTATCAGTATTTAACACTAAGTCAGATAAGAAATCTGGGATCTGATCTAAAAATTGAGAGTTATGGCAATGGTAGATGCTACAAAACAACAGGCAAAAGTGGTTTTAGTGCTTTGCATTTAGGATGAGAAAAACTAAGGGTTTATTATCATTTTTTTTAAAAGCCAACCACCACATTTTTAAATAATTGGCACAAAATGTAATAATGTTATAGCATAATATGTCAGAAGCTATTACAAAATGCGTTCAAGGATTTTATTACATTTTGCATTGATTATTACAACATGTGGTTTTATTACATTTTTGAAACTCTATTTTCCTGCATTATTACATGTTGTTCCACCATTACATAATGTGTTGTTAAATGCCTGTGGCATTGTTAGCTTTCAGTGAGCAGTTCGTGGCCTCCTTTGGCCTGTTACTCCAGGAATTATTATGGAATAATACACAGTTTTGTTTTTAAATGATTCTGAAAATTAACATTTATTTACAATTTCTAAATAATAATGATGATTTCATCATTATCAGCATCTGATTGGATGAAAATGAGTGTTTTAAAGAATTGTTTTCCCCTTTGTCTTATCTTTCCATGGTTTCTCTGTGTTTCAGTTGTATTCCAGGGTTCTTCCAGAGTGTTTGTTCATCCCTATCAGTGAGATCCAGAGAAGAGGTCCAGCAGCTGGTGTCTCTGCTGCAGCTCCTGAACTTCAAGCTGCTGCTAACAGGAGAGTTGAGCGGGGAGACATGCAGTTCTGTGAGTAGAGTTCTCTCACTGTGTGGATCTAAAGTGGATCTGATCCTCACAGACAGCCAGATGTCCGTCAGAAGAGCTGCTGTCCTCTTTAGATCTACAACACAACTCCACAGTCTGAGGCAGGAACCTGAAGAACATCTCTTTCTCACCACTTCTCTGCTGTCGTGTAGGACCATTAGTTCTTGATGTCCATCATCTCTGCTCTTCTCTCTGATCCAGACTCTCCAGCAGTGTGGTCTTGTTCCTGTCTCAGTGGGTAAGAAGAGGCAGAGTGGCCTGTCCTCTGGTTCTAGAAGAGCTTTCTGTGGTGTCCACCAAAGTTCAACCACAGAGACTCTTGGTGAAGGTTGGCAGCTGTTTGGCATCTCTCCTGAGGTTCTGGACAGTCGGACGGTTGGACCTGACTGAGTCCGGCCTTCCTGCTCAGAGTCTCTTCAGTCTGCTGCTTCATGATGCTCCTCTCACAGTCCGGTAAACGTCTTCATCATCTCCATCAGCTGAACTAAACACAGATACCTTCAGAAGCACAGTGATGATTTTATCCATGAATTCTGCAGACTGAGTGAAGAGAGGCTCCAGCAGCTTCTTGTCCTTCTCCATGAGGTCCAGGACCAAGACCGGACGTTGTCCTTCTTGAATAAGGTTGGTGGAGACCTGAGCTCCTGCTGGTTGAGCTGGGAGCTTCTTCACTATCTGCTGCAGCAGCCGACAGCTCAGACCATCACTGTGAACCTGAAGAAGAACCGTATCTTAGAGGAGAGAGCTGCACAGCTGCTGCCCTTTCTGCACAGGATGGTGCTTCAAAGGTAGAAGTTTTGTCTTCTTCTAGTACATAGTTGGTCTGATCTTCCATCAGCAGCCTCTGGTTCCTGGAACTAAACAAAGCGGTGTTGTGAATCCTCTGCTTTCAGGCCCAGTCCCAGCTTTGTGAGGACTTCCATCAGGGAGATCTCTAGAGCTCACAGCAGTCACATGATACCCTGGCTGCTGAGGTCACTGGATCATGTGATCAACCTGAACTGCACAGAGCTGGACTCAGAGGACTGTGCTGCTCTGCTCTTCATCCTCAGACACAGTGATGGAGTTAAACTGAAACTGATGTGGAGCTCCATCCCAGTCGAGGAAATACAGTCCATCTTCTGTATGCTCCACACAGTTTCTGATCTCAGGTCAGGTATTAGAGGCTGGTCCTCAGGACTCCTTCCCATAATAAACCATTCCCTTCTGTTCATTAACTGGTTGGTCTTCTTCTCTGTCCCCACCAGTGTGGACAGGAATCTCCTGCTGAGCTTCATCCACTGTTGTGCTGCATCTGACAGTCAGCAGGAGGCAGCATCAGACCTGTTGTGGACCCTGCAGCACAGCTTGGATTTGTCCTGCTCCTCCTGTGTGGAGCTACCAGAGGAGGTTCAGACTGAGCCTCTGAGTTTGACGGCTGCTGACTGCAGGGCCGTCTCCACCGTCCTGAGACACAGCAGCAGGGATGCACAGCTCCACCTGAGAGACTGTGAGGTGGAGGACAGCGGGCTGAACCTTCTGTTTCCTGTCCTGGACAGAGTCCATCTCAGGTGAGGAAGAGCTCTGATGAAGCTGCAGCAGGAAGAAATTTCTTGACCTTCATGTTGATGTTCTTTGGTCTGTTCCTCTTGTTTAGAGTCAGTAAGACGGTCTTGGTCCAGCTGCTGTCTCTGGTTGCTGTGGACAATGAGAGGGACACAGTGAGACGGTCCATGTCCCTGTGCAGAGCCCTGGGGGGAGAACTGGACCTGAGTCACACCCCACTGAATCAGAGCCTCTGTGGAGCTCTGGTTCTGATGCTGGATTACTCTGAAGGTCTAACAGAGCTGGACCTCAGTCACTGCCAGCTGACAGACCAGCTGCTGCTGCAACTCATCACACATCTGCACAAGGTCCACCTCCTAGAGTAAGTGTCCAAGACTGTCCCCTCTGCAGGAGACGAACACAGACATTCCCTCGGTTCTGATCCAAACAAAGTGGAGCAGCTGATCCACAGAGTTAGATTTCAGCCAAACATGCTTCAAACATGCCTTCAGATCCAGTAGAGACCCCTGTTGTTGTTAATGTATGTATGACGAGGACAGACTTCTGTCTCGCAGGACATCTGGAACCTATTACTGTCCTCCATGGTCAATGACATTTGGGCCTCAGGAAAAGCTTCTCTCTGCTGCTCACCGCTAACTCTGAGAGCCTTATCTCTCAAGATCAGGTCCCTTATAACGTTGGGCGCCACATATTGTTGTATTGGTGGATCATTTGAACGTTGGGCGCCACATATTGTTGTACAAGGTGCTTAACTCCTCCCAACTATTTTCCTCCTCTGAGCGGTTAACACCTAACCAGCGTGCCACCCCACAGGTACTGAGATCCCTAAGCCGGCTGGGTATCACCCTGTTCAGGAGTCGTAGAGAATCCTTTTTGCTGGTTTATCGGGGAAAACTCTCCTGGATTCTAATGGCTAACCTGAGTGTCTCACCCCTCTTTCTTCCTTGACTCATACCAGACAGCCAAGTTTCACAGATCACACTCATTAAACAGCCGTTTTTCCCTCTATTACAACTGGCTCTTAACTCTGATCCAGGTATGTTTTAGTGGCTTGTATGGAGACCCAAGGGTGTTTTTTTAATAACTTTTGGCTAAGGCAACCCGTGAAAGCTGTAGTATGTAGCTTTTATGAAAAATATTTTTCTACATATTTGTTGAAACTGTCACTATGTCGTGACAGAATGGTATGAGACACATAATCTGTGAAAAAAAAATCAAGCTCCTCTGCCTTCTCCCAGTGCTCCCAGTGCTATTTTGAAACAGTTAATTAGAGCCAGGAAGCGGGTCTTAGCGCTGTGAATCACCCCCCCCCTTACTCTTTGTTGTGCTACAGAGACTGTTGTGAATACTCAGGCTAGCTAGCATGACCACCAATGATGACGGATGAATGGTTTTCTTGTAACGGTAAGTTGTTTCTCGGCACATTTAGCATTGAAGAACTTAAGATTATGGTGACTTGAGTAATTGAATGTCCACAACCTCTAAAATTTCATATGCTCCTTTAACTAGTAAAGCTTTGCAGGGATCAGTACAGCTTAATTCAGTAGTGCAGAATATTAAGATAAGAATAAGTCAAGCTAACCTGAACTGTCTTCCTCTAATGCTGAAACTGAATGATTCTAAGTGGAGACTTTAGGATGATGGGTTCATATGATGATGATGATCTGTTCATACCCCAGTCAGAACAGATGATCTTGGAAGGGCTTGAAATGTTTCCTGATGGAAGAGAAACTGACACCCAGACCTTTTCTTGTCTTCTCTGAGGAGATATAGGGCTTGACGAGTTTCTTCATCACAGAGAAGCTGCACGTCTCCTCTTTTTACTGCAGATACTCTGGAAACCAGGCTTGAAAAGTTTCTTGATGTCTGTCTTAAGAATTTAAACCACAGCTGGTGAGGGTTGCCAAGCGCAGGAACCACAGTATTGGAGCTCTAGGGGTGAATCTGGGGCTAGAGTGCAAATCATTTTCAGCCCTGGAGTTTCATACTTTAGACCAGCCCTCTTTAGATGAGGAACTATCATTATTAAAATCATGTAATTATAATCTTACATGTTAAAGCTGCAGTATGTATCTTTTAATGCACCACTCCCGACCTAAAACAACCAATCAAAGCTAGGAGGAGGGTCTTGGCACTGTCAATCAACCTTGTGTACGCTCTGCTCAATGTGCTAATGATGAAGAAACACCTTACCGTTCCAGGAAAACTGTTTATCCGCCGTCATCAGTCACCATGCTAACTAGCCTTAGCATTAGCAGCAGGCTTTGTTGTGGTGCACCAGCTGTAGCGTAGCAGAGAGCGGGGGGAGTGTGTGAGCGGCGCGTACATGAAGGTGACTGACAACACTAAAACCCCTCTCCTGGCTCTGATTGGTTGTTTCTGACTGAGTGGTGTATTTCTGGAGTTAGTACTGGGAGCACTGGGAGAAGGCAGAGGTGCTTGATATATATATATATATATATATATATATATTTTTTTTTTTTTTTACAGATTATGTGTCACAACATAATAATTTTAACAATATGAAAAAAACATTTCTCATAAAAGTTACTTGTGAGGTGGAGGACAGCAGGCTTTTATTAATCCTCTTTTCATCTAATATTCATTTGCAAGTCTGATCAAACAAGTAAGGAATCACAGTTTGATTTAATAATTATATTTCTGTAAAAGAAAACAATCATCCACTTCATGACAGTCACTCTCAATACTGCAAGGAAATAGCAGACATGAGTGCATGTTTTTGGCCTTGCTGTACTCAGTTACTCAGAGGCCAATACTTTTATGGCTTAATTATGCAATTTGCAATTATTTATACATGGAAACAGGGATTGATCTCACCTAATTTTGACCTGTTCCCAGTAGAACCTAACATAATGCAGTGTTGTTTGTGTTCCAGTCTGAGTCACAATCAGATCACTGATGCCTCCACTGCTGAGTTACTCCACCTGGTCTCCATCAACGCCTCCGTTGGTTCTGTGAGGTGAGCAAACATTCATCAGAGCTCCATCAGTGGAGAAGTTTGTCCTCAGAGGAACCCTGGCTGATCTCTGAGCAGCTGAAGCCATGTTGTCATGTCTGAATGAGTCACATTTGCTGTCTGCTTTGCTCTGTTTCTAGACTCTTCAGCAACAACATCATCAACAGAACTCCTTACAAAGACAACAGGAAGTTTGAAATCTGGTGAAGCAGCTTTCAGTCAGCTGGTCATGTGACCAACAGGAAGTCCCCGTCTCCTCAGGTCCATCAGATGGACATAATGGCTGCTAACACTGAGGTGGTCAGCGGTGGGATGGATCTGTTCTTCTTCTGGTTTCCATGTTTCAGTCCAGGTGTCTCAGAGGAACGATCCAGTAACTGAACACTAGGGAGGAAAACCAGTCTGGTTCTTGAACTGGATGTCAGTGTGAGTTTGTTCATCATGTGGTAATTTATTTTCAGTTTTGTTTTCATGGTGGGCGATTTGATATATTTCATGTGCTAATTTTCTTTACGGTTTTCATATCAGGGATGTACGCTGCAGGGGGGCTTTATTTATTCAGAGCCTATTAAATATTCCTTTTTTTAAATTTTTTACTTTTAACAATTTTTTTGTGAATTTTTTTTTTTCACAAAAAACAAAACAGACCCCAGAGAAATATTCAAATTGGATATATTTGATAAGTTAATTTATCATGTTTTCATGTTATAATTATGTTAAAATATTGCTTCCTGGCTTATGATGATTCAATAAAATCATTAATAACTTACTTGTTTTTTTCTGTTTAATTGATTGTGCTTGATTACAAATATTTGCTGTCTTCTTGTGGTGAAATCAACAAAAACCCAAACAATAATTGCCTTTTCTGTGTTCTTGACTTTTAACATATCATAATAATTTAAGCGTGTTTCCAGATTCGGTCTAGAATCAGTATTTTTTGTGTTAATAAAGGTTTTATTTGGTCTGAATAGAAATATCCTGTTAATACAAAGATGTTCGAACCACATTTGCTAACCTTTATGTAAAAATAAACAAGTTAAAATGTTATTAAAACAGCTATTATAGTAAAAAAGTCATATTTAAGTTGTAATAGCACTGCTTGCTTTGCTCGTAGACTTTTGGCCTTTTTCAAACGACAGCGGTTACTGTTTCCGGTATTTTATTTTGAAAGAACTCACAGGAAGTGTATTTATAATTTCACCAGCTTTATTATTAGTTGTAGTTACCACAAGTAGCCACCAGAGGGCACAAAACCGCTGCTGTGAATACGTTTGTAGCGCGGTGCTAGCTAGTTTCCAGCTTCAGACCAGCGAGTTAACTGGTTCCCAGTGAGATAAATGGAAACAGATATTTCTCCTGGGTTCACTTCAGTGTTTTCTCTGTCAGCGTGAATTAGAAGCAGCTCCACAGAGTCGAAAACAGCCCTGTAGAGACTCGGAGCGGAACTTGCGATGCTAACGATGCTAACATGTTTTAACTCTGAAGCTGATTTTCACTTCTTCTCTGTTTTACACACAAACTCTGATTATCATCAGCTGCAGATCTACACACTGATGCTGATCAGCAACAATTGTTCTTCAGCTCACAAATAATCGCTCAGTTTTATTATTAATCAAATTAATCATCGTTCAATTATAATCTGTGACCACAGGGGGCGGTAGAGAGGGAGAGTTCCGGGGCAAACGAAATGAAAATTAAAATACCGATTTCTTATCACTGACGCAGAAATATAGGATTTCAAAATATATATATAATTTTCCTTCTCACTGGCTTGATCTCAACAGGCTGAAGTGTATTGTGTATTTATATTTTCAGTTTTTCTGAATTCTGATTCTTATATATCTTTTTTGCTTGTGAGATTTTTTGCAGACCTAAATTTTGAAGTTCTTATTAATTTCTTAATTTAGTTGCAAGTAAAGTAACTGAAAATATATTTATATTTCTATGCACCTGCTTTACTCCTTATGGTGTTTTGAATTGTATTTATAATTAACTTATGAAGGTCTTCTAACATTCAATACAAGTATGAAAATTTTAGTTTGTAAAGGTGAAAAGGTCATTCATTCGAAAATATGTAGATAAAAATATAGATTACCAGTTTTAAAATCTTGTTAAATGCAACTGCATTTAGTCTTCAGATTAATTGTGATGATGTAATTTAAAACCAAGCGTTAAACATGCAGATAGGTATTTATTTATTTATTTTTTCCAGTCAAGTTTAGATCATAATTTTGTCACTGGAGTTTCCCACTTCCTGTTTGCCAGCCTGGATGGAGCACTCGCAGCAAACATTTGGGGAGCTGCACATTGATAAAAATCAAAATGACTGGAGAGGAGAAAGATTAGATGCTTTAATATCAAAAGCATTTTTGCTTTGCTAAAAATGTTCTTTTAACTTTTTTTCTCAGAAGTTACCTTCCATGTCCAGAAAGTGCTCTGCTCTGACAATGTAAATCTTCAGTGGTTTACAATGTAAATCTTAGGTAGACCTGTCTTCACAGGTCTACCTAAGTCAACCAGACAGCTGTAGCTGATCCAGAACAATGCTGTTTGCATTCCCACTAAGACCAGGAAGATAGAGTACACCACCCCAGTTCTAAAGTCCTTCCACTGGCTCCCTGGAGCTCAGAAAATAGACTTGATAATACTCCTGGTAGTTTATAAATCACTGAATGGCTCAGCACTAAAATACATTAAAGACCTGTTGTCATATCAACCTTCCAGACCACTCAGGTCTTCTGGTTCTGCATCACCAGAACCAGAACTAAATATGGAGAAGCAGATTTCAGCTTCTATGCTCCTCTAATCTGGAACAAACTTCCAGAAAACTGCAAAACAGCCGAAACACTGAGTTCTGTTAAATCAAGGCTAAAACCCCACATTTAGAGTTGCCTTAGTTTAGTAGTAAGTGGAACATTAATTAATATATTTAATATACATCTGCTTGACGATTTTGATGACAGCATTTCACAAAATGTAATGTTTATTGCTTGTTTTACAATTGGTCACTGAATTATGTTTTTATGGTGTAAAGCACTTTGAACTGCCTTGTTGCTGAAATGCGCTATACAAATAAATGTGACTTGACTATAAATAAACTTGCCTTGCCATCAAAATGATGGGGAAGGTCAAGGTCCAGACCAGCAGGTGCCAGGTCAAGACCCAGATCTAGGACCAGGCCAAAAGAGACAAGGTGAAGACCAAGAAGATCCAGGAACACGTTTAAGTATTAGATCCTGTTTCATGTCAGAAGTGAAACCAACAAGTCCAAGAAATTCTGATCTGCAGTCGACTACGGTCATGTATTTTTAGGAGGCTCTCAGTTTGATCTCCAGAAATGAAAACCTTCACAGCTTAGCATAATGTTTTTCTGTCTTCTTTACAGTAAGTTTTCAGGGCTTGAATGTTGAAATGTTGACTCTTTTAAGAGTTTTACTGATTTTTCTTTAAAATTAACAACCTGCCGAACATCTCTGAGTTTCTCTGGAATCCCAAACTCTCCACATTCCTCTGTAATCTGATGTTTTCCAGTGCTTCATATCAAAGCTCAGTTTCCTGAGTCTGCAGGGAGCTTCAGGCTACTAGTAAAGTTAGACTCCTCCTCATTTCAAAGGTCCTTCAGCCTGAAAACAGGAGCACGTAGCAAAACAAGAGGAGTAAGGCATGGGAGCACAGGAGCAGGAGGAGGCTGCAGCTCCTGCAGAGGGGAAGAAGCAACAAAAAACCTCCAAGGAAGTTTATTTCTGCGTCCTTCCAGACAAATACGAACCCCTGATAGAGGAGTCAGAGGAGAGAGAGGATACAGAGGAGGGCAGGAGGAGGAGGAAGGAGGAGAAGAAGAGAAAGAGGAAGAAGAGGTGCAAGAAGTGTAGGAAGGTAAGACGGAATGATGACCTTTGACCTGCTCAGACTCTTCTGTCACTTTTCTTTTCAATGAAAAACTCTCAGCATTAATGGCATTAATATTTAACTAAAACACGACTCATGTTGCCTCTTGTGGTTCACAAAATATTAAAGATTATTAAAATTTTGAAATTTCATTGGATAAATCTGACAGAAATTCACAGCAAATATGTCCAAAAATAAAGATAAAACAGTGAAAATATAAAAGAAATCAACCAAAACCTAACGTTTGACATGAAATATGATCAACATGATCGAACATGATAATGAAGCATGTAGATGTGTTTTCTATTAGAATAGAACATGTTTCTAAATGTAAACAGATTTTAAATCCTGCTTGCTGACATTCCAGCTGCAGCTGTTAGACACTGACTCAGTTTTATAACCCTGACCTTTGACCCCATCTCCCTGAGCAGATATGGCAGTAATGTCCAACCAGCACAGCGAACTAACTCCAGATAACCAGACAGTCTCAATCACTAAGAGACGAGATAACATTGTGAAGGAACGTCCCGTCCAGACCCAGAAGAAGTCGGCCTGAGTCGGCCGATTCTGTCCCGTTCTGTTGATTCTGGGACCGGTTCACATATTCACTGGAGCTTCCACTGCTGGTTCCTTCAACGTATTCATGCTTCTCTCGTGCAATGAAGGTTTAACTGTGGTGGACGTAGATTAAAAGTATGGTTTATCATCGCAAAACCTTATTTCTTTTTAGATGCAATACTAGAAGGGACCAGCAGGTGTCACAATAATCCATCCATATTTGCTTAACTGTAAATGGCTGGTGGCACCTGTCTGAAGTGGAGACACACCACACAGACAACCATGAACATATTCATACCTAAGGACAATTCAGAGAGACCAATGAACCTAATAGTCTTTTTTTTTTTTTTTTTTTTTTTTTGGACAGTGGGAAGAATTCACCTTACTGCACCTCACATATTAGAGAGAAATGTTGATTTACGCCACAGAGAAACAACACCAGTGATACTGCATGACCTGCAGGTCCTGAAAGCTGAACTGAATGCATAGACATTTTTCCCACCAGTCCTTAGTCACTGGCTTTGGTTGATGTGAGACTGGTCTTCACTTCCTCATTCCAATCCCACCTCTCCTTGTCTTTACACCAAAATATCATCAGTATAAAATATTATCGCTTCCGGATCTGAAATCTTCGAACAGACGTTTCACAGGATCAGATGCAGTCGTTGCAGCTTAGATCCCCAGTTCAAAAGCTTTGACCAGGGGATCTAAGGTTTAAAAGTTGCAGGATTTGAAATCTAACTTTATGTGCAAACTGGACAACAGAGTAAGAACAATGCCACATGAGGGTCAAGAGAAGGCAGGTATAAAAGCCTGGCTGTGTCTTTCTGGGCAGCTCTAAAGAATAAAGGTTTCAGGCACTTTCAGCTTGAAGAAAGATCCACTAACCGTCGTCTTCTTGTGTGGTGCAGAACATTTGGAAAGCCCTGCGTTTCAGCTGGCGCTGCCTGCTGGCCGGAGTGCAGAGCATGGCGTCCGCCTACTCCACGCCGCTCTCCGCCGTCCCCACCGTGGTGATGGAGATGAAGCGACCCAGCGGCAGCATGGCATGATGGGATGCGGACCAACAGACACCTGGAGTTTACCTTGGATTTACTGTTTTTTTTTCTTGTTAGTTAGATATGAGCTGTGTAAGATATTCATGCTAATGAGAGGTGGGATGTACCAAAGTACAAGTACTTCGTTACTGTACTTTAGTACATTTTTCATGTATCTGTACTTTACTTAAGTAGATTTAATCGTGGGTACTTTCGACGTTTACTTCACTACATTTTACATCAAGCATCTGTACTTTCTACTCCACTACATTTCTGTAATGTGTTGTGTCACATGTTACATTCACATCACATCAGGGGTCGCTTTAGCTGAGTATTTTCAGTCTTTGACGGGTTTTTTTTTTTGTTGTTGTTGTTTTTTTTTTAACGGTGACAGATTACACACACCTGACCACTTGATGCAGACAGCTTCAACTTTACGCATCAGAAAACTTTCAGTCAGAGTTTCACCTCTGATCTGAACGCAATCTGAGAGCTGACGGCAGCGCATTGAAGAGTTATGGACAAGAGGCTTTGGAGCGCGTCTAGCGCAGCTGACGCTGTTGTGAGATTATTCTCCCACTAAGGGGAGTGTTTGTGGGATCAGGTAACATTCAGAGAGTCTTGCCAACTTCCGATCACTTCAGTTTGTGAAATGTTACCTTTTTAAAACTTCGTCACTTCGAGAAAAAGTTAAATGTATTCACCTGATGATGACGCGATGTGGGTTTTCTTTTCAGCTTGTTGAATAGTAATTAAAAAGAATGAAAATGAAATACGAATATTATTATTATTATCTTGAGAATTAATGAGTAAAAATAGATTGACATGATTTTTTTTGGGACACCATTAGTCAAAATGAAAAGGTCTAGTGCGATGTCAGCGTTACATTGCTTTTTTAAAATTTGTTTATTAGTTTGAAAGTGATCAATAACTTATTCGAGTTTTAAAAAATGACTTTCGGTTCCAAGTTTTGAAATGTTATCAGGATATTTAAATACTGTTCATTTTTGACAACACATTACAAGGTTGAATATACAGTATTTAACTGTGGAGTTGATGACAAACTGGAGTTGAAATGTCAGTGGAAATGATCAGTGTCTGCTATTCCTTTGCTAGGTGTGTCTAATGTCCCTTTTTTTTTGGGGGGGGGGAAGACAACTTTTATCTGAATGTATTTACTGCAGTTAAAATAACACATTGGTTTTGCTTTGTGTCAAATAAAAACCTTTCAAAAGGTATAATCATTCCTCTTTCTTATTTTGATTAATGGCATTTAATTGTGCAGGTCACCCCTGAAATTCTGATGCACAGAATCACAAGTCCAAGAGTAAACTGTGTCCCAGAGTGCAAACGCAATAAAAGCATGCATTATCTGCAGCCTTGTTCATTAAAATGGCACACTGTTGACGTATTAAAGAAAATATACATACAGTGGACACACTTAATTATATTCTAGACCACTGCATTAGGGAACATATTCTACAAGTACTTTTACTTTCAATACTTCAAGTATTTTTAAAAGCAAGTACTTACTTACTCAAGTAAAAGTAGTAAGGTACTTTGACTTTTACTACAGTACATTTTTGTTAGTTTATTTGTACTTTTACTTAAGTCCAGTGTTTGAGTCCTTTCTCCGCCACTGATGCTAATAAAGTCGTGATGTAGAACCTGGTTCCTCTCTTCATGACGTGTGGATTCACTCTAATCCTTAATCTCCTCCCAGTTTTCCTTCTCTTTCCAAACTTTCTTCTGTCTCTCCCTCTTCTTTTCTTTCTTTCATTGACCCACCACCAGAAAATCATCTTCTATTTCCTTTTACATCACTAACTTCTCAGTTCATCTCATATTTCTGCCTTGTTTCCATGGCCCAGTTTTAGACTTTCTCCAAACCTTCATTTCGTATTTCAACTCCTTGCTCTGTATTTTCTACCCTTTTGTTCTTTCCTCTTTTCAACTTCATCTTTTTTCACTCCTGATTTCTTTGACTTTGTTTACCTCTTTTTATATCTCACTTCTTGATCTTTGGTTTATTTCACATAAAAAAGTAACTTTAAAATAACTTTTCTTTTCTTCAGACTTATTTTAAGATCTTGTTTCCTTTACTTTCTTCCTCCAAGTCCTTAACCTGATCTTTATCTCCTAACATAAATTATTTTCTCCCTATTTCCAGTCCATGGTTAAGTCTGTAACTGCATATTTCCTCCCCAACTGTGTTCTGGGGATTTAAACGAGCCAACAGTCAGGCAGCAGGTGGTGGTTGGACCAAATTCTGGCTGTCCCTGAGTCAAAAGCTGCTGGTCTTTCTGGGTACGTCTCTTCCAGCTTCGCACATCTACAGTCATTAATCTTTGCAAAACAGCTCCTGCCAATAATGATTCCACACCCACTGTCATCCGAGGCCCCACCCCCACACTAAACGGGGCCAGAAGATTGAAAATGGAGGAAAAAAAAAAAAAACACTGAATCTGAAAGGTAGTTTTGAACTTTTCAAAATATTTTATTTAGTTTAATTTTTTTTAAACAAACTTTATGGCTCAGATTAGCTTTATATTGGTCTTACAGCATGATGCTACCACCACCATGTTGCATTGTGGGAGATTATGCATTCAGCGTGCAACACAGGAGACATCTGTGTTTGCACTGGATTTTATTGAAGGGTATCGGAGTAATAAAATAGATACCAGATGTATATAAAAAATGTTGAAAACTATTTATTACTTTCCTCCCACAGCACAATTAAAGCAGGACTTTGTCAGCTGTGGTTCCTGTATGGAGGACCAAAAGGGACAAAATTTTATAAATAAATACAAAATTAAATCATCAAATAAATGCACCACTAGTTTTACAATCAGTTCTTTGACTTTATCCGTCACGTAGTCAGGGTGACAATCTACATCTATGATGATGATGTATACTAATTGTAAAATCTCTCCAACAAACTCATGAAAATCCTTCATTGAAAGGCTGGAAATGGGTTTCAAAGAATGAGGCTAAACTGCAGTCAATAATATACGTCCCGATGAGTCTTGTTTGTCAGATTAAAAGTACTTTTTGAAAAGGACACTCTTTAAGCAGGTATTAAACATACTTTTTCCAAACCCACATTGCTGTTTTTAAAAATAGTTTTTTATAGGTCTGATGTAATATTCCAATTTTAACTGTCATGCTTTTATTAGCTGTAAGTGGAAAATCATCATAATTAACAGAAATAAAGGCTTTTAAGCATCCATATGTTTCACATGTTGATACAGTTCCGAAAATAAATGGGCTTTTCAATAATTTTCTAATTTATTGAATGGGTTTGAAATGGAGTTCAACAAATCAGTGTTAGCTCTGGGCCTTGACTTTGATTAGACAATTTTGACAGACAGTTATTTCATAGTTTTACTCCAGTAACAGGAACCATGAAATAATTAAATATGTATTTAATTAATTATCAGGATTAGCTAGCATAAGTTTGCATTTTAATGATTAAATTACATATTTAATAAATTAATTGTCTATTAGGTAAATTATTTAAATATTTAAAGAGGCAGTATTATGTAAAATTGAGTTTTTTGAGCTTTACATCATGTTATAATGTTATTCCCACATCAAAAACATACCTGGAGTGTTGCCTTGATTCTTTCATGCATGTTTGAGAAATCCTTTAATCTCTCGTGGCAGCCATTCAGCTGTGCTAAACGCCTGGGTGGCTGCAGCTCCACCTTTGAGACGCAGCTCTACCTTGGAGCTGCAGTTTCTAAGCGTCCGTGCTTCCACCTCACAGAGTACCCCTCCCCCTGCGCCTTTCCCACTCAGCTCCTGTAGACTAGCCAGTATTAATTTCTTATAAAGTTTTATCTATATACTGAGTGGAACGTCATGGCGAAAGCCATACTGCTCTGCTTGTGAAAGCAAATCTGTTGGGCCTTACCTTGACATTCAGACAACAATTCTGAGTGCTGCACTGCTGGACAGGACACGTTAAAAAAAAAAAAAGAAAAGGCTAGCCTGCAGCAATTAGCAAACATCTGCTGAGCTCATTATATGAGCTACTTCTCAGTTTAATGCTGGTAAAAATGTTGTTAAAGGGTTAATAGAGGAGCAATGTTGTAATAACTACCTGAAGGCCGAGTGTTGGAATGAGCAGGACTGTCTTAATGAGACAGAGGCCCAATTTCAAGGTGTTAAATTACGAAGTCAAATTTCTTTTCAGTGATATTTCATAAATACAACATTTTTATAACAGTTGAAGGCAACATAATTATTTGATTGTGATAGTCAATTCAGTACTTTATTTATCCCAAAGGGAAATTAAATGTTGAAGCAACTCATTTAGTCGAGGAGTTATTATAGATGGTGATGGCTGTGGGCAGGAAAGATCTCCTGTAGCAGTCCATTTTACAACCAGTCTGAAGAAGTCTCTGACTGAAGAGACTCTGTTTTCCAATGACAGTCTCATGAAGAGGATGGGCAGGGTTGTCCATAATTTTCTTAATTTTATGCAAAATCCTTCTTTGCATCATCATCTCCAGAGGTTCCACAGTCGTCCCCAGAACAGAACAGAACCAGCTTCTTTATCAGGTTGTTGAGCCTTTTTCGGTCCCTGGCTCTGATGCTGCTGCCCCAGCAGACGATGGCAGAGGAGATGACGCTCTCAACAACAGACTGATAGAAGATCTGCAACATCTTGCTGCAAACCTTGAAGGATCTTAGCTTCCTCCAGAAGTACAGCCTGCTCTTTTCCTTCCTGTAGACGCTCCACTGTTGATCTCCAGTCTGGTCTGTTGTCTTGATGAACACCGAGGTATTTATATTCCTCAACCACCTCCACTTCTTCTCCCATGATGGAAACAGGGTTTAGGGTTTATATAAAGTGATTCTATGTGGCTGGAAAACACAGATAATACTGCCCCTTTCTTTAAACATTTATTTATTTCATGTTAGATTTAATTAATGATGTATTTATTTATTAAACTTTGTCCCTTTTAGCCCTCCATACACTAGGCTGCGTTCAATCTTCCCTGTGCAGTGCGCAGACCTGACCACTAGGTGTTGGGTCTGCTCGCCATACTCCTGGACCATATGAGGGAAGGAAGGTGGGGGCGGGGGGAGCTGGCTGTAAATCTGACCTGCCTGCTGGGCTCGGTAACTACCCTGTGACAGCAGCAGCTGTTCACAGAACCATGCAGCAGCAACATGAGCAGCTCCTGAAAACTTCTCCCAACTCCGACCAGAACCAGCACTGGGTGATCCGGTCCAGAGGAACCGCTGGCATGTCCCCGCTGCAGCTCTCCGTCTACTGGCGGCTCTCCCTCCTCTTCTTCTTCACGCCTTTCCTCTTCTTTCTAGACATTTTTACAGCCGCTATCGCCGCCAGAACCTGTCGCCATGACAACGGTACTGAAGCGTCCGCGTCCTGGCTCGGAACGTTTCCGCGCAGCGCAGAAAGAAACCAATCGCAGCACGGGGAAGTTTCGGAGCTGAGCGCTGATTGGAGGAAGGATAAATCGCAGCAACACGTGAGTTAACAAGTCCAGTGTTCTCTGACAATATTTACACTTTAAACAAGTCGAGATCCGAGTGTTTATATCCACGCAGTTAGTCCGGCAGCCTGTTCGGAGAAAATAGTTCCTTTTTGACTTCAGTGCACAAACATTATCTTTTATTTCAACAGATGGTTTAATGGAGGGATTAATCTATCACACACATGTGGATTACATAACTTATGGTGTCCACAACAGACTTTATTAATGTGCAACATGTGGCTGTAAATCAACAGGCTAAAGTCAAACCTCAACATTTTGGAGCCTGACTTGTTCCTGACACCTGGCAGGAGGCTGCGGACCCACACGTGGGCAGTCCCCGGGTCATCTGTGGGTCGTGTGTGGGGCAATCGTCTTTGCAATACTTCTAGGAACACTAAGCAGATCTATTACAGCTGAGTTTAGAGAGTCTGTAACTTTATATGTTACCTTATATTGTTAAATGATGATTATCATTTAAATATACAGCAGCACAATATTCAATATAAATATAAAACTGCTTTTAGCATCTCTTTCATACCAAGGAGGTGCTATTTAAAAGGAAATGACTGAATACTCGTTGGAAACTCAAGTCAAAGATTACAGCTCTATTATTTTCTGCTGGTTTCATCTGCTCAGCACCAACGCTCACATCATCTCCTGCTAAATATCTCACTCCAACACTCAGGTCAGCAGCCGATGCGTTCAGAACTTGTATACGGTTGTGTTGTGGCTTTTGCAAATTGTTGACCCTTCTTGGCCAACAAACTGTTCTGTCAAAAAGTGGCAACGCTTCTGGCGAGGTCAGCCATGGCTAGAGTCCAGATCTGTTCTGCCTACTCGTCCAAAGTGTATAAACGATTTGCTAAAGAGTGTCTTCAGTGATGAAGAAACAACATGCAAAGTTTTAAAGGTTCACCAAATTTTGGACTTTACCCAACTGACTTGGCATCTTGACATCTTTTACATAAACCCCAGTTTGATTTTTGCATGAAATCTTAAGCTTAGAATGAGGTTCTGATTCTGTGAAATATTCGTTAATGTTTCACTCTGAATATTGCTTTCCATACTGGAGTGGAGGGGCTCTCTATAACCTGTAGGAACCCCCCTATGTTAAGCTCTGTTGATACATGAAAGTTTACATGTGAACACCAGAAGGTTCAGGCGGCTACATTTCAATCTTTTGAGATAAAGCTTTCAGTTCTTGGACTTTGCTCGAGGCTTACAGTTTTGTGGTTTTTGGTTTGGTGCTCTTGCCCCCACCCTGCTCCACAAAGGCACCATAGCACCAACTGAAATAGCACTTTCTAAGTTTCTTGTTCTTCCATTAGTCTGCACCTTTTTTGACCTCTATGAATCCACCCTGAACTCCTAATGAGGGCACCGGAAGGAAGTGAGGGTGCTTGGGTTCATCAGTCACTGATTAGTAATGCATCTGTGTCTGTTCTGGATATCCACATATGTCAGTCAGTGTGCAGCTGGACAGACTGGTTGTCTTACGGTCAGACTGTCTACATGGTGGGACTGCTGCTTGGATCCATGGTGGGAGGAGCTATTTCAGACAGGTATACACTCACACACATGCACATCTTCAGCTTCAAACCTGCAGGAAGTGAAACTTTGCTCAATCAAATGCCAAACACTGACCTTGCCAGGGTTTTCTCTGCAGGTATGGGAAGCGTCCGGTGCTGCTGGTGTGCGCCTGCGTTCAGGCCTTCTGCGGCCTGGTGCCCGCTGTTTTTCCTCAGCCGCTCCTCTTCCTCACCATCCGCTGCCTGACAGCGGTTTGCTGCTGCTGCATCAACATCTGCGCATTCAGCCTCGGTAACAGCAACCATTACACCTGTGTAGCATCCTCCTCTAAGATGTTTCAGTGGTTATTCAAAGAAGAGGTTCTGGTTCAGGTTTAATGACTGATATACAGAATAAAAATAAAGAAACCAGATTATTTAGATAAGTAGCTCCAGTCTAAGGATATTAAGTAGTTGGGAGTTAGCATAGGCCCCAAATCATTTAACCAACCCCATTCCACATGCACCACCCAGGACCCCTTTATGTTGCCACTAAAGTAAAAAAAACAAAAAAAAAAAACAAACAAAAGAAAACATCACTCTCTTGCTACATCTGTTGTACACTCTGAAAAACATTGAAGAACTTTCACACGCTATTGGAGAGCAAACTGCAAAGAAGTCTTGCACATTGCTAGATTGGAAGCTTTAACCTCTATTCTCATCTTATTTTATTTATTTACAGCTTTTGGCACAAATAACTATTGCATTCTACCCTCTATGACAGCTATCTTGGTCACCTCTGCACCATTTGTATGATGCCTCTATGCAGATGATATTATTGCATTATTGCAAAAAAAAAAAAAAAAAAAAGAACTCAAATTAAGACAGAAACTCAGAGATATCCACATATAAAGAAATGAAACACCTTCAAATGATTGTCATCATAGCTAATTAGTCCAACATTATACCCATTTTTAATCACTTTGTTAGAAACCTAGGTGTCATGAGTCCAATTCTTTGTACAGGCAGTTTGCTTGCTAAATTACTGCGATGCTGTTATTGCCAAAAAACTAACTGCGCAACTTGTTGTTATGCACATGACCCCATGACTCTCTTTAGATTGGGGATTTAACTGAGAGTCAAACAAAGTTCAGGTGTTCCATCAATCCATTTATCTGTACATACCTGATCCTAATATGCATAATTTTATCTAAAATTGTATTTCATCCAAACTCTGCAGAAATGGATCCCAGGCTGCAATATGAACCCCTGACCTTTTGCTGTGAGGCAACAGGGCTGATCAACAAGTTGCTATGCTGCCTCATTTCAAGTTTCTCATGGTTTACTACAGATTGATAAAGTAATCTGGGCTTTTTCTGCAGTAATGGATGGCTGCTCTGATCTGTTGAGCTGAAGGGAAAACAACTCCATCTACATCTCACTCCTCATCTGAGATATGAGATATGGATCATAATATCCTGAGCAGATCGGTTGCTCTTCCTCTACAGAGTTGTCGGGCTTCACCCTGTAGTTAAGGCAAGGATCTCAGCAATTAGGGTGGATCTCACAGTAGAGCCAGTACTCCTCTAGCCTGTCAATTGCCTTCCTACATAATTCCACTCAATTCTCATCTCCCTTCACTAAGCTCGATTTCTAAGGATGCATTTCAACCAGGCCAATCAGCAAACAGAAGGAGTTGTGAATAATGACATTGAGTTTTTGTTTGGCAGTGGCAGCGGAGGAAGTAAAGGGAGACATTCAGTCCATGTTGGCCATGCTTCCAATTTAGCAATTAAAGTCGGACCAAGAGGAATGCATTAATCATTGTATTTCTGGTAAAAATGTTGCATGCCACCTCTGGTAAGCTTCATAGCATAGCTTCCTTCACGATCGAGCACCAGCTCAATCGTGAAGGAGATATGTGACATATGTCACAGCCAGACGTTAGTGACTGGGTAAAATTAGATCCAATTGTTAAAAACTTCAGCATGGTCCACGGCTCCGGCAAGCAATCGTTTCTCAATAGTTGAGGGTTCAGACCCTCTAGATGAAGCTAAATGTAGAACAAGGGGCTGGTTTTGACCAGGCTAGTAGTCCTCCACATCTAAGGGAGTCTGCCTCAGTGGTTCCTTGACCTGACTTAATGTTTGGCTTCCTTAGGAGGCTTTCCTCTCAAGGAAGAGAGACCTTGGATCACGGGGAACTTTATATCTCCTCCAACCGAGGAACACTTCAAGATCCCAAAGAGAGGAGCTGGAGAGTGTTGGAAGGGATGAGCTGACTGGGATTCATTCTTGAACCAGTTATCGTCACAGTCCAATTTCTGACAAGTGATAGATGGAATGATGCTCATCCTCTTGGAATGTCCTTTCATACTATCATCCTTTCATATCAGGCTGTTTCAGTTCAGATTTCGATCACTTGTAGTCCAACTACTAAATGCTCTCTTGACAAGAACGACCCTCTTCACACACATTTTGACCTTTAAAGAGATTTAGCATCTAAGGGTTACTGTTTTTCAGTGATTGTTTATGTCCTTGTAGTTCTTGTCTCAGATGCAGGATACGTGTTCTCTACCTTCGCATGTGAAAGTAATGGTTGCTGTCTTCAGATGTTGAAGCTCCCCTTGGTCTACCATGAAGTTCTGTTAAAGAAGATTTATATAATGAAGAGAAAACCTTGTGCTGCAGCAGTCTGCAGGCTGTGACATATTGGATCTAAGTAGGACTCACTGATAGCACTCACATGTTGTTGCTGATCGAGCCCTGCTGAGCAGGCGAAGTGTTGCTGAAGCAGCCTCCTCAGAGTTCAGACTTTGCTGAATCAGTTTCCCTGCTTTGTGTTTGTTCGACAGCTGTAGAGTGGACCCTCCCGGCTGCTCGGCTCTGGCCGCCAGCCTTCCTGCCGTTCTGCTTCAGTCTGGGGACAATGGGTGGAGCTCCACTGGCCTGGCTAAGCCCCACCTGGACATACCTGCACCTGTTGCTGGCCCTACCACAGATCGTCTGTCTACCCCTCTACCTGTACGCCCACCCAACCACTCTCATCTCTTCTTATCATGTGTCTTCTGGCATGTTCATCTTCATAGTTTTCTTTCTCCTTGTCTCCAGATCCATCCCAGAGTCTCCTCGCTGGCTGCTATTACAGAGGAGAAAGGATGTTTTGGAGGGTTACCGTAGCAACAGTCCTGCAGATAAAAAGTGTTTGGACCTGGTAAAACAATGTCTGGTTTTAAAATATGAGAATCCTGATAAGTTACTACGTTTATAAGGCTAAGCACTTGTGTTCATTTTCAGCTGCTGGACTCGGCCTGGTCCGACCTGCAGAAAGCTGCTGAAGCTCAGACGCAAACAGCTGCCAGTGGAGGCCACGCCCCCAGTGACATCACCCACCTGAGGCACCCGACTATCCTCCTGCGGCTGTTTGTCATGAGCTACCTGAGGTACTGCACATGCTCTGTATTCTAACAAGTATACAGAAGCATAACTTTGGTGCAACAGGTTTTAATAGTTTTTATATGGTAATAAGTAATAAGGATTATATCATCTGTGGACTTTGACTCCTCTTTGTCAAAACATCTCAGAACCACATCAACCAACAACTCCAAGCTGTCTCAAATCTGCTCCCATTGGCTGCCTTTAAGCAACACTTTAGTTATGTAACTCAGCTGTTATCATTAACTAAGGAGAAGAGGAACACGGGGCCCACAGAAAGACAAAATGAGAAATGACGTAAAGTCCAGACCTGCTAAATTATTGAAGAAGAAGTTGGGCAAACTCCGATGTCTGAAGCGAAACAAGGTTCCTGTATTTGCACCAGCAAACTGCACCAGCAAACTGGTGTTTAGTTGGAAATGCAGAAGCAAACCAGAGTTTCTCATGAAACAAAACAGCAGGAATGAAGAAAATCCTGCAAGAAGGTTGTGTGTGAAAGTAGCTGGAATTGGAGCCATCTTCCTTTCTGTCTCACTAGCAGGTTTAGTTGTGAGAAATGCATCTTTCCACATAAAAAAAACCCCTATTAGCTTGTTATTCTGAAAACTCCATCTCTTTTGGGCTCCACAGGGTTCAACACCACAGCCATACAAAAGTGAGATGTTAGTCCAAAGGTTAAAAACATCAGAGACTGGGAGTTTTACTGATGCAGTTTATGGGAACAAAAACTGGTCAAGAAATTGCAAGACGGACGTATGTCCTGATTGATTTTCTGAGAATTCACTGATCAATATTAACTTGTCTTAATAACAGCAAAAGTTCAACCGAGTCTGAAAATAAGCATTACATAAATAAACACTGACTGCATGTAAAACTGTCTATATTTATCTATTAGTATTGTTTAGGGTTTTTTTCTAGACAACTGATTTGACTGGGAGCATCCAGTGGCTTTTCAAAAGCAAAACTGATCACCTTTGTTTGTATGTTTGTTTGTAGTAAAGAATTACTATGGAAATATGAATGTGATTTAGTTTTCAAGTCATTGTCTTTCAGATTGTGGAAGACAGGTTTGAGTGTCTCAGTGGTCCCAGTAGCCATGTTGACTAGGGTAGGTTTGCTTTTGGTAGGGTTTCCAATGGTAAATCGGTTCTAGAGAGTGTAAAACCACTCTTGTGACGACTACAAGATCAGAGAACTTAGTTGCCTTTCATGGATGAGGGTCCTCCTTGACCTTTACCAATGAGATCAAGCCCAAATGAGCTACATAGAACCTGCCTGAGTCATATTGGCCAGTTGCAGTTTTGGGTGGGAAACAGTCAGAGGTTATGTGAGACATTGAGAGATACTGGGCAGATATGGCTGGGCCCACCTCTACTCCATGAAATGTGCTCAGGAACCTTTTCCATGGAGTAAAAGTGCAGTCAACCAGGTTCCACTCTGGAGTTGCCCTGAGAGAGCAGCGGTGAGTGGCCTTTTCACTTACCTCTAGCTCTTATAAACCAAATGCAGGAGTTTTCATGCGTAGGTGCACCTTTGGATGGAAAAAGAGTGGCAGAGGGTTAGCATTTCCTCACTACTTTTTTGTTGATGATGTAGTCCTGCTGTATTTTTTAAGCAAAGACCTCTAGAAGCTACTGAAGCATCTGAGCCTGATAAGTCTGGGATGATTGTGGGAACTTCTAAACGGCTCCACCCATGGGAGGCGACATTGCTCCCTCCATTCATTTCCTATGGAACTGGCATGGTAATCTGTGCCCTCCTCCAGCCAGGTGACCAGTGAAATTAGACATTGATATGCAGGCGAGCAATGTGGCACAAGAAAGTTGAAAAATGTTAAACTTTTGTCGCTATCATGTCCCGTGGTTCAGAAATGACTTTACAGGATGGCTGCACCCAGACTTGGAGATGAAGCAACTTGGTGAAGAGATTATGTTTCTCTGCTTGTAGAGTCAGTTGAGGTGCTTTGGTGATCTGGTAAGGATACCTTCTACATGCCTTGTTTCCACTGAGCGGCATGGGTCAGTCCACTATTTTACTGTTTGCCATATTCAGGAGAGCAATTCAATCTCCAGTTCGACTCCCACTGGGCAGGTGGAGTTAAACCCAAGCGTCTAACATGGTGTCGTACTAGTGTGACGACAAACATTATGCACTAGTATGTTTCGATCTTGTTTCAATCAGTGACGTTTTTCTGTCCCCCAATTAATGGACGCTAATATTTTCACCTTAACTGGACTATACCGTTCCCCTATGGACCAACAACTGAAGGGGGCCCTAGAATAGTGCAGTGAGGGTCAGTTTTATGGGTTACTTTTACAGCAGAATTAGACAAAATGGCGTACCGCACCAACCCGTGCCGTACTGCTCAGTGGAAACGAGGCATTAGATACCATCCACTGTAAAGAGGCCGAGGGGAAGACCCCACTGTCTTCAGAGGGCCTGTTTTTGTTTTGCACTCAAATATGCCTGCATTTATTATTAAAGGTGCCAAATATAGACATAAAAAGATGCCATTACTGCAACACCATCCATCATTCAACTTTTACTATTTTTAAACCTTGACCTGTCCTTGACCTATCAAACAATGGTTGCACATAGATTCATAGAAATTTAAACTTGATGAACAAGAAAAAGCTGAATTTTCAGATAAGATTTGCAAAATTCTGGTAAAGCACCAACAAATCCCATTTAACCACAACTGATAAGCTTCCACATCTTCTCCCAGGAAAAGCTCAACAGTGTTTCCTGTTCTGAGTCAGTGTTTAATGAGCCTTTATGAAGCAGCAAGTCAACCTTAAAGGACTGGTTTTGGTCACCTTTACTAATTCAGTCTTGTCCCCTGGAACAATGGGTTTTAGTATTTGAGAAGCACTAACTCCAGTCTATCCTCTCATCCTGCAGCGCTGCGACGGCCTTGACGTACTACGGGATTTGCCTGAATATCGGCTCATTTGGTGTGGGCGTTTACGCTGCCCAGTTCTTCTCCGGCCTATCTGAGTCTCCCTGTCTGCTGGTCCCTTTGGTTCGGATTGGACGCCGGCTGATCTGCATGTTGGCTCTTTTTCTGAGTGGAACCTCCTGCTTAATATCATTACTGTTGTCTAGATACGACGGTGAGAAGGTCACCCTTTCTAACCTAAAGCCATGCAAATATTTTATAATTAGCATAAGACACTCTTTCTTTTCATTTAGTATTGTTTAAACTTCTACCTAGGATTAGCATCTACAGGGTGTTTTGTTTTTACATTGAGTCTACGTAACTAAAACTGGTTTCGGTGGGTGTTGCAGTCACTTCCATTGGGTTTGGACGGTTTACTGATCAGGTATTAAAGATATTCCCTGTGCATGCAGGAACGCCGGCACTGGTCATGAGTCTGGCTCTGCTGGGAAAACTCTGCATCCTGGCTGCGACCTTCATCTCTGTTCTGTATTGCATCGAGCTGTTTCCCACTGTAGTCAGGTACAAGATCTAAAAAAAAAAAAAAAAAAACTCCAAAAAACCCCACATTTCTGCACCATAAATTAATCTGTTGTTTTGAGAACCTTCATTGTGGGTGTTCATTAGCTTTTTAAAGGCTAACAGTTAACACACTAACAATTGGTTGTTCCTATCCAGACAGCGCTGCATTTCTCTGGTCAACCTTTCTTACCGGCTCGGCTGCCTGGTCACCACCTTCGTCCCTCCCAGCCCCACTGGAGCCATCTCATTGGCTGCCATGGTTGTGTACAGCAGCGGACCAATCATAGGCTGCGGTCTGTGCCTGCTGCTGCCAGAGACCAGCGGGGTACCACTTCCTGACTCCTTGGAGGACTGCAACAGGCAGCCTAAGAACCAACCAGCCAGAATGAACGCCCTCTGGATGCCACGGTGAGAACAGTTCGTGTCTGAAAGACAAACGGTGACTGATTGTGATTTATAGCCTGTTACTTTTTAATGTTATCAGGAAACCAGTCAGCAGCCAACCCAGGACAACAGAGATAGCCCTGCCAGAGATAGTCATCATCCAGACACCCAACACACCGTTTCTTGAGCAGCAATAAACCTTCATATGACCAAAGAGCCAAAAGAGCACAGAACTCTAAAGTCCACGTTGGATTCTACTTCAGACTGCAAGAACCTCTGCGGTTGCAACGCTTCAGTTCATCTCAGAGGAGTGGGAGGACGAACCATTTTTTTTTGTTAGCTTTGGATTTTTATGCATTTTGTTGTTTTTAAACACTAAAAAATAAACTGATCTCAAAAGCAGTCTCTTTGCAATCAACTCTACAGCTTCAGATTTAAACAAATGAAAATAAAACCAGTTAAACAGTGCCCCCAACTGGCCAAAACACAAAACTGATTGAATCAATAATTTAACAGGATTTAATTTTTAGTTTAAACTGTCTGAGAAGTGATTTGACAAATGTTTTTGCTTTACTTCTTTAAAATCTCATTACTCTGAGCATCTCAGGCTTAATTCCTGTAGTTCACCCCTGTTGGATAAACATGATATTGCAGTTGTATGTAATGTACTGTAAATGTAAACATTAAAATATCATCTTATTTTCCCAGATTATTTCATTTTGCACCAAGATGACCAGCAATACTAAACTGGATTTGCTAGTTTCTGTTTCACATTTCCTCACAGATTCAACTTTTTGAAGCATTTATCAGACAAGATGAAAAGAAACAGTAAAAATGAATTTTTGTTTAAAAAGTATTTATTCAGACCCCTCAATGCATGAAACCAACACCACAAAAATGGTTTGAGTTAATATAAATATATGGTAGTTGTCCTCATAACCACTGACTGCTCAAACTGTAACAGACCATAAAAAAACTAAACTGAGTTTTATTTTTAAAAGGAAAATAGGAAATACTTGTAAAAAACATAGACATCCAGAAGTAATGAAAGCCACCGAACAAAAGGAAATCCATGAGCTTCACTTAGATTTTAATATAATTTAAAGTAAAACCAAAATTATATTATAATTTTAATATAATTAAAAGTTCAAATTTCAAAAAAGTTCAAATTTTAATTAACCAATCCCGGTGAAAAGTAAAAGAAAATCCCCACAGTTCCACTAATTGTATTAAACTTTGTGTTTTGTGTCAAAGCCCTAAAATACTGAATCCCTTTTAGTCAAGTGAAGATAAAAACTGCACTCATTTGGTTCTTGATAAAAAGTCCATCATAAAAGTTAGTTAATCGGGTCACTCCTCAGAACCTGTCATTTTTGTCCCCCCTCCACTTCTTAATTCTACCACCAGGGGGCGACGTCAGTACGTAACGAAATTGGCGGGAAATATCCCGACGCGCCCGTTCTCTAGCTTTCCTTCCCACCAGTCGTACTGGGAATCGGTCTTGGTGATGACGGTGATCCGGTCCCCGGGGACGAAGGTCAGGTCGCCGGGCTGCTGCCCTGTAAACGGGTGGGTCGCCGTGACAACCAGAGAGCCAGTGGCTCCGCCCCCTGATGCTGATGGCTCGTCTTCATCTATAAGAAAAGGAAATCATCTTCTAACTTCATTCTATAGAAACAGATTTCTGCAAATTTGCTAATACTAAGCTAAATTTGGTCAATTGTGTTCCTCATACATTTTACTGAATTTTTAAAAATTGTTTTAAAATATCAGTATGGAGAGTCACAATTTGGAAAAGTTTTACAGATTTTAAAAAGTTGTGATTTGGTATATAAAAAAGGTAAAAAGAACAACAAAAATGATTCATACCATAACTGGGAGGATCAGGGTCAAACTGACCTGTAACAGTACAAACGTCAATAGAGAAATCATTTTCCATTTAAATGTTGTTCTCTTCAGTATTTCTTGGTCTTGGACCCACGATCACAACCACTCAATGACACGAATATCAGCAAAAGGATGGAAAATGAGACCTGATCGAGGATTTGACTCATGAGTTCCTTTCCTCCAGTTATGATTAGTATTGTCAAACATCAGACCCAGTCTAAGCTGGGCTAATGATTAGCATGAATGCAAACATTCCTGAGTTTCAACCTGATTATGGAGGAAGAACACTAGAAAAATGCTGAATGCATTTGTTGCGTCATGCAAACTTGAGCAGCTCATAAAGTGACGCCTGCACTTTACACGAAGTCTTTGAGATATGACATCACTGCAACGTGACAGGATAGCTTGTCCTGGGTCACCTACAGTTTTTGTGTCCAGTACTGAACCTAAGATGGGATGTAGACATCCTGCCTTTCTACGTTGCATGACTGGTAGAAATAAAACACAAAGTTCAGAGAAGAACCAACCCCAACAGCAGGTTTGAGGAATAGTAAACAAGGTAAATTGGTCAGATTAGCCAGAAATGTTTATAATTTGTTACATTTAGAATTTAATCTGAAAAAGATGAACATTTTGTCCAAAAACTGTGATTTTATTGTGTATTAAAAGATCATTTCTCATCCAAAGTACCAAAGACTCTAATCCAGTTCATGTGCGTACCGATAGAATAACTATTTTCAATTTCACTGATTTAGTGGCACAGTTTCCATTCAGAAACATCAAAATATCTCCTACTAAATTGTACTTTCAAGTTTGATTCTATAAAATCAGACCAATTTCATGTCTAAACAAGGAAAATTATCCATACCGTAGCGTGGAGGGTCACGGGAGGCAAACTGAGCTGAAACACAGAAGATAAACAGGAATCAGGACAAATGAACCTTTAGCGACAGCTTTTACTCCGTGTTTTCTGAAAGAAAACAGGTCAAGTTTTTTTTTTTTAAGTTATTCAAAACAAAAAAAAATTAGTCAGGACACACAAGATAAAGTTGCTGATTTTTATACAGTTGAAATAAAGCTGATTTGCCTTGCTTCTGTATGCACCGGAAAATTTAAAAACCTGCACCAAAAACTGGCATTCTAACTTTTTCCACTTGAAAATTCAGTTTTCCTTTCTTAAATTTCAAAGATATTCTATGAATTTCAGTGAAAAAAAGCAGCTGGTTGGGTTTCATTATCTGCATTTGCTATAAATCATAAATTGCACAATGTTCTGTACTGTAAAAGGAACTGGTTTATCTGGTTAAATCAGCACTAGTTTACAGTGTGTAACATTTCTCATATCTATGATTCTTCACTACATATACATTCTTTAAAATACAGTTTTTAACTGTTTAAATTCTTCATTATTTTGATAAAAGTTTTTTAGAACTTGAAGGTTCACTGGTTTGTTTGAAGCCTAAACTGGGCCCAGTTTTAAAAGCACAAACAGCTCTGATCTAAACTTCAGATGTCAAACAAAAGCTGTGAAATGATCCTTTACGACCTTTTTAACTCCGAATTAATCTGTGTTTTTTAAACAAATGCAGTTGATTAATAAATTACAGAATCAGAAAAAGGGGATAAAGAAAGTAAAGAGCAACTAAAAAACAATAATTAATGGATCTAATAGAAACCTGTAAAACCAAATCAATTTATAATTTAGGCAAAACCCCTCCCCAACTAATCAAAATGTTGAAATTTAAAATCAATGCACATGATGCAAACAAAAACACCTTCATTTTTTAGAAATGCAGATTTTTAAGTAATGGATTAAAGTCTGAAAACTGAAACATGTTTGGAAACAAATCTTTGTCCATTTTAACATAAATCTAGAAAATGATCAAAGCCAGACTTTAAGACGACTTACTGTTGTGTTTAATTTAAAACTACTTAAAATCGGTCATGTCCAGGGTTTGACGTTCATGCTAAAAATCACAACGAAAAATATTATTACCTGCTTAACTATAAACTGAGCGTCCAATGTTCTAATTAAAACAAAACGGTCAGATTTTCTCAACCTCAAGTCATCTGTGAAGCTGACAGGACAGTGCTGTAAACACTAGAGGGAGCCACAGCCTGAAACAAGCCATGAATTTCATCTGAGCAGAACCTCAGCCTGACTTTAAGCCTGTTTTCACCCTGATGTTCAATGATTTACCACCATAAACAAGGGTTCATGTCTAAACAACAACACAGGATTCTAAATGAGTCTGTGTGTCGGTACCGGCTGTTGGCTCACAGTCAACACCAGACCCAAACACCAGTTATAACTTCCCCATCACCAATTTGTTTCCAGACCTCCTTCAGTCTCATCCCCAGTAACAAACTATCACTATATTTCTAAGTAGAGAAAAATTTATGTTGAAATATTGAGAGAGGTAATCATAAAAACGTTAAAATCTTATAAATTAGCTGTTTATCATACTGTAAAGCGTTGAAAATAAACCCCATGTGTGTCAACTGTGGTTCTGATTCCCTCTTAGGTCACTCAACTTCACAAAAATGAGCTTCTGACCCCTGGTCAAACCAAAACATGACCCAAAAACCTGAATCTGCTGAAGCAATGACTCACTTGACGTGTCAGACTTGTAGACAGAGACGCTTGGGTAGAGCCTGTTTTTCTTCTCTGCTTAAACACACAAATATTGAGATAAAAAACACACAGCAAGCAGAGACGCAGATAGAAACAACGGGGGCGCTTCGGGGGGGCTTACCGCTGTCAGCCGCTGGCTGCTGGTTGCTGCGTTGGGTCTTCTTCTGGAATGGAGCTGGAGGTCTGGATGGAGGAACTGACTGCAGACACAAACACACAACAGTTCACTCTTAAAGAACGGGGAGAATGACCAAAGCAGGACAGGAAGCCCCACCAACAAATCTAAAATGACCAAATATGCTCCTTTGGACCAGTACCCCAGCCTGCAGATGCTTGTTAGTCCAGTCGGTGGTGTAGGCCTCGGTGTACACGTCCAGGATGTGGTAAAGGTCGTAGAACTCAGTCGGAGGCTCAACGTCTCCATTTAAGATACGCGAAGCACGGATTTCTTGACCGTAGAACCTGCAGAGGCAACGTTCTGTTACAAAAGAAGCATACTGGAGCCTCCGGCGGGTGAACGGCTGCGGTTCTTCATACTTGCGGTTGGTGTCCTTGCGTTCAATCAGGTAGGATCCCTCCAGAGAAATCCCTGCAAACAGACCTCTGGATCTGCAGTAGGTGAAGACGGCCGCAGTGCTGCGCAGGGCGACGTCCGCCTCCAGGTTCCTGAAACACAGGATCCTCATTAAAACCCTGCAGAGTGAGAGCAGGACGGGGGGCAGGCTGGAGAAGCCTCTGCAGAGATGCGGACCCCGTACCAGTCTGCTCTGGTGAAGAGAGCCGAGATGAAACACACAACCTTTGGTTTAACACTGGATTTAAGACATCTGGTAAGCTGGTTCACAGTCTCGGTCATCCAGAACATCCAAAGTGCCAAACGAGAAGGCAACTGGACTTCTTCCCTTGTTTCTAGAAGATGTTTCCCCTCTGATCCAAGCCTTTTGGATGAAAAGAAGAAGTCCAGTTGCCTTCCAGTCAAGCACTTAGGACTCCTGGTGAGGAAACCGTCTGGATGTCTTCCTGAGGAGAGGTTTCTGGCATCCCTCACAGGGTGAACACAGGACAGAACCAGAACTCCAGCTGGAGAGATTAGATCTCATGGTTGGTTTGGGAACGCCACGGCACAACTGGTTATTTTATCGGTGCTCCTCAAGCACAGAAGCATTTTAAGATAACAACCAAAATACAGCAGTGAGATGCATAACAAGAACGACGACCAACACAAATCAGTCTCTTTATTACCAACAAAAGAAATTAAGAGGAAAATATGTGCAGATAATCTAAAAGGGAAACAAAAGGACTGCAACCTCGACCAAAGGGACTTCAGAAAGCATAACTGTGAAGGAAAATGATCAAATTTAAAAAGTGAAAACTTCCGCGCATCTTTGCGTTCTCTCCCTTGAGTTAATACTTTGCAGAACCAGCTTTAAACATCAAAAGACCCGAGGTTCTGCCCAGTTCTTCTCTGTGAATCAGCTCAAACTGAGTCAGACTGGATGAAGAGGGTGCACAGCAGTTCAAGTCTTTCTGAATTAACATTTAAGTCTGAACTTTGACTAGGCCATTCTAACATAAACATGATTTGATCTCGACCATGCTGCAGCAGACCTTGCTGTTTAGGAGTTGTGAAGTTCCGTCCAGTGGTGTCCAGAGTCCGTCCTCAAGGGCCAACATCCTGCATGTTATACGCTGCTTTTCCACTAGAAACGGACCCTTTTTTAGAACCTCCTTTGGCAGGGTGCCAAGTGTGAAGAGTCACGCTAAAAACACATCAGAAGACCGTCGGCCTCTGATTGGCTACAGGGTGGAATCACTGGACGCATCACAAGAGTGACTCTTACAATTATCAGGCTGGGTGTGTTTGGAGCTTTAAGCGACACTGAAAACGACGCTGTGGTCTAACGACGAGGTGCTCTGGGCTCGCCCCCCGCCCACTGGAGCTGAACCGAGCAGAGCCACGCTGAGTAGGCACTAGCGGGAAAGGACCATGGGACACCAGTCCTTGAAGGAAGGTTTTCTTCCAGGATTACCCCATCTTTAAAGTCCCACAGCGTGATACTGCCACCATCATGCGTAACAGGCAGGATGATGTGTTCATATTGCTCTACTGTTCTCAAACAAACCTGAGACCTTCACAGAACAAGTTACAATGTTAATAAAATGCAAGGAATCTGCTGCTGAATGTTAAAAACCGGTGCAAAAGGTTTTCAAAGAGAACATAAAATTACTAAAAACGTTAGAAGATGGAGAGACAAACAGAACTGAGCAGAGGACTGGTTCAGGTTGTTGACTGGGAATGTCACTTTAATCAAAAACGATAAAACCAGAGTCAATTAAAATCAGGTGCAGTGCAGTCATCTGTCTGCAGCTGCCCCGCCCACAAACACACACCAGCCAACACCTTCAAGGTAAAACCTGTCGAGCCAGCCTGAGACAACGCTGACCTAGTTCTAAGTTTAACCCCCCCCTCACCCCGTCAGAAATCAAAGCCGCTGGAGTAAACCGCAGCTGATGATGTTATTTTTGTTAGTTCCAGCTTCGGGCCTGAAAACACAAACTGTCATCAAATGGCAGCTTATTAGAGGCAAAGCTATAATTTACATCAACTGTAAACGTCGGAGGCAATTAACCAGCAGGCAGATGGAGGGGGTGAGCAGGGGGGTTGCAGGATCTCACCTGCCCATAGGTCCTACGGCGACGGTGCAGTTCCCACCCAGCGTCAGGTTGCCGCCCTTTGTGAACGCCTCAATCGCCCTCCGTTGGTTTAGGATGATCACCAGGTCCGAAACCTGAACACAACACGGTGCGTTCAAGGACGATTCACTATCAACAAACTCGGAGGACTATTTTTTAGTCTGACTTACCTCCACGCCGATCTCAAAGCCTCCACCGAGGCCCGCTATGCCGATGGCCGAGGGCGCTGACCAACCTGAACCCAGAAAAGCTGGTTAGAGCCGAGGAGACTGCTTCAAGGCAATGCCTGCCATCGTCATCATTACATAACTGCTCATGATAAACAGTCTGTTTCTGATGTGGAGGAAAAAAATCCTGGATTTTAAAAACCAACAAAAAGGCCTGAAGGAGCCGATGCAGCGGCCCTTCAACCAGGACAGCCTCCAGAACCTTCAGATCAACCCTCGTACATGAAACACAGGGTCAGATGACTTCGGTTTGCAGTAGCACTGCCAGGAAGATCATCCGTTGTCGTGGCAACGCAACAAATCACACAGCTAAACAAACAGCTATGCCACTGTGGGTTTTCACCATCTGGTTGTGAAAGTTTCCACAGACCAAGAGGAGATGATACCATCATGGAAGACACGTCCACACCGTGACGAGGAAAGATACTACGATCATCACAACGACGTCAAGAGGACGGTGCAAAGGGACGAAACGACTGAACGTGGTAGTAGACTGAGGTCTTACGTCTGTCGGCGAGTCTGGCGATGACAACCCCACTGCCTCCTCTGGCGGTAACCATGAAGCCCGCCTTGATGACCGAGATGATGGCCAAACCCTCGGCCTTCGCTATAATATGAGCTGAAACACAGAACACACGCATAAGCAAAGAGAACCGAGCATGCAGAGCAGATATGTACGCCGGGGAAGCTGGGTACCGGGGATGAGTTTGTCTGGTCCAGCCCTGTTGGAGATTTGAGTGAAGTCTCTCAGGATCTTGGCTGCTTTCTTGGCCTCGGACTTCAGGTTGGAAGGGATGGGATTCACTGCAGACATAAACATCACAGAGCTTGGAAACGGTACATTTTCACCTCATCCAGTCAACTCTGGACCTAAAACCCTCGTCTTCAAAGAAAGAACCCAGCCAACACTGACCTTCAACATGGATTCTGCATGGGCCTGGGCTCAAAATGGGTTTCTTGAAAGGTTTAGCTTGACTAAATACATCCCATATAGGTTAAGCTAGTAGCGCTTACCTGCATCTAAAACACTGAGAAAACCAGGACCACATCTAGGACCCAAATGGGTCCCGCTTTGTCCCCAGAGTGGTCCTGCAACCATCCTTCATAGGTAACCCAATCCCTGACTGGACACATCGTTCAGTGCATTTCCTGCCCAAAGGGACCCTGTGTGCGACTGTTGGCTGGGAGGTTCGAGACCATGGATCAACGTCCCTCCTCTTCACAATTATGAACTACTGTGTGTTGGTCTGTCACATAAAATTTATGTGAAGAAGTGTTTTACAGGGTATGAATACTTCTGCAGCGGAACAGAAACTTTATGTACAGCTCAGAGAGCCTCGAACCGATCGAATCCTGTCAAAATCTGGTTTCAACTCTGACTGGAGCCGCTGAGAACGATCCTGCTGCCGCAGCACATTCCTGACCCGGTGACACAGCAGCCTCCACGTCCTCCAGCACATCTCACTCCCACACCAATAATAATAATAATAATAATAATAACAACAATAGGTCCATTATCAGTTAAAGTGATTTCTGGACGTTGTTGACCCGTATTTTAACTGTTAAACCCAAACGTTAAGGTTCTTCGCTCTTTGAGGAGGTTCTTCATGTTCTGGTCGTCTTCATTTTGGTTGCTTCGAAACATTAAATGTTGATATTTTTGGTTCGTTTTGGTCTTTTAGGCTTCAAGGAATCATTGGCTTTTTGTTATCAGTAAACAAGAACGAGAGTTCCTTTCCAGAAGCAGAACCAAAACTTATCAGGGCTTTAAGAAGGGTCCAGCTGTTTTTTAACCACCTTAATGGCACCCAGTTTACCCAGTTCCAACATGTATGTATTCAGGAGCACAGTGATGGAGCCACGGATGTCATCACCATGACGCTCTAACAAGGCTACCAGAACCTAAAATCTAAATAAATAAAACTGTGTTTAATTCCTAGAAGCAGCTGAAATATTTAAGTGTCAATAAGGAAAGGCAAAAAGCTAAATATTAGAGAACGAATCAATAAACTGCCAGATTCTGCCTGGCAGAACATTACTGGCCCAGTGTGCAACATTCAATCTGTTCCGTGTTTGGTTTCACTTGGACCGACTGGGGTTTGATCCTGTGCCCGTTTAAAGGGCCACGAACCTCTGGTTGGACACCAGCTGAGCTCGTTGTATATCAACCAGAACACCGAACAATCTGATCATTCCAGAACTTCCTGTTTAGAACATGAAGCATTTAACTGCAGGCCCGGCTGTGAAGCAGAACCCTGAGGTGAAGACAACAAACAGGACAGAACCGAACCAGAAGAAGAAACTTCAACTTACTTTTCTGTCTTCTTCTGTGGCGCTTTACCTGCCGACAGGTGAGCTGGCCGGTGGTCTCCCTCTTTTCTCTTCCGCCTCACCTGATAACCTGAAGCTGCGCGACGAGCCCGATTACGTCACATCAAAGAGACGCACGCAGTGGACGCACCTGGACAGGTGGAGGCTGCTGGGAGGAGGCGGGAACTTATCCGTCCTTAAAGAGACAGACGCCACGCGGACAGGTTCACGTGTGGGCGTGAGCTTGGTGTTCTGTCAGCTGGGCGCGTTCCCGTTCTTCCTTCCGCCCCTCGGTTGCGCGTTCACGTGACATCAGCACCTGTTTGCCCTGCGCTTTGTCTCTCAGGCTAACCAAGCATGACCTTTCCCTTCATTTATTATTTATTTATATGGAGGAAATGAAAAAGGAAAACATAAACAGAGGTGGAGCAGCCAAAAAGTGTACTCCAGTTCGAGTAGTACTACTTCAACATATTTTTACTTTAGTAATAGTTCAAAGCAGCCGACCAAGAAATCACTCAAGTAAGAGTAAGAAAGCATTTGGTAAAAAGTCGACTTGAGTACTGGGTAACGCAGGGGCGTCAAACTCATTTCAGTATTTTTTCCAAAATGTTACTCAAGTAAATGTAACGAGCTACTGCCCACCTCTTGATATAATGTGTATCGATGTCAAACAGTGTAAATCTCTCGGCCTGTATTTCAAGGAAAAGGACTATAAATATTTTATGATATATTTAAAAATATGTATTGATAATAAACCAAGTAAAATAAACAGATAAATTAGGTCTCCTTTTATACAAGAGATCTTCTTAATTTTGAAACAATGACAATAATTATCCAAAAAGCCAATAATATGTTTGCACTACCACTGCTAATAGTAATAATAAAAAACAACTGTGGCATGTTTTACAAAGCATACACAAAACCTAGAATAAAATGATAAATAATGCACATAAATAAAAATCATAGTTGTATATTTCTGCCTGTAATATAAAAAATATTTGAAATACTACTACTACTATTACCACTACTACTACTAATAATAATAATAATAACAATAATAATCCAGCTACAGTCTAAAAATGTATTACAAATCACAGAAACCATGATTTGTCTAAAATAAAACAAAATAAAAATAAGGTACAACTCTGCAAAATAAACGACAGTCAATAAAATTTAAAGCTAATGAATATAAACACAGATTTACAATAAATTACAGTAAAATATTTAAATATTTAAATTTCCCAATGCTTTACAATATCATAAAACAAATCTAAATATCAACAAAGATTCTTGAAGGGGTGAAAGGAAGTGACGTTTTCTAATTCTGTCTCCATAAATGATTCGGACCACACTGTATCTAACATCCACTCCCATTTTTCAGATGTCTTGTGTTTTTCTCTGTATTTATTTCTAGATTTATTTGCAGATTTTAGCAACAATTTCGGATAATTAGGCTGATTTGTTTGTGATTTTCTTAAAAATTCTTAAAGTTCATTCAGTCTTATTTTTCTAGCTGTATTTAAGATAAAAGCTGTTTTTCATCTCTAATCAGGGTGGAACTTAATTTTCAGATCCATTTTTTAAAAATGTACTCATTTTATTTAAAATGGCAACAAATGTCTGGATATTTATACATTTATCTGCACATTTCAGTTTTTGATCTTCTTCTCTTAACTATGGACTTTTTCCTCTGGGTCAAAATCATGGCCATTAGATACTCAACATGGATGTTGGATTTTTGTTTTTAAAATACCAAAAGATTAAAACATGACCTGCTTTCTTATCTTCTGCCAGCAGATGTCCTCAGTAAGGCAGGAGCTCCATCTTTGCTGGTCTGAAAAGATGGACGTGGAAGAAGGGAGGGGAGGAGCTGATGGTGGTTGAGGTTAAGATCTGGGGTCAGATTATGAAAAAGTTTGTCATGTTCTTTTGATGTTTACAGGGCTCTCTTGTATTCAGAAACAAACTAATTCAATGCTTACTTTGTTATTTTTTTAAATGTAAAACCAGCTCATGAACATGATTTGTAATATTTTAGGACCCATTTTTCCAATCTGGATATAAATAAATTCATTCATTCATGGCGGTTTTCCAAATATCTGGACAGAGGAAAGGCAAAAATGCTGATAAAACCAGCAGAAAATGACGATAAAGAAGCGTTCAGAGTTGGCAGGAAGTTGTTTCTGCTCTAGTTTTCATCTCCGCCTCATGTTTTTATCATTTTCCACGGTTCCTCCTCTTTAAATAGCCTGCAGGATAAACAGCAGTCTGACTGCAGCCATCAGTCTCCCCAACGTGTTTCCATTCAAAGCGTGTGCAGCCACCCAAACTCCACAGCCCGTCCAGGCCTCCTCACTCCTACTCAATGGATCTCCTTCACTTTAATAGCCTGGAAACTGTTGTTTAATAAGAACCTTTCACAAGTCATTCTTCATCCACTTCAAGTCATCCTCCATGTCTTCCAGTTCTCCAGCCTACAAGAATTGAGCTTCAAAGTTTGCTGCGAAGTTGGAGGTTCTTCCAGGTGTGGCTCTCCATCGGCAGAACGGCGGGGGTATCCTCTCGTCCTCCCGAGATCTTCTGGAAAACCTCCAGGCATTCCTGATCTTTCAGCACCAATGAAATCCCTTTTGTCCAGGTCACCTCCGGTCCTGGGCCGGTTCCCTAATCAGCCCTGATCCTGAACTCGTATGAGTTCCTCTGAGGTCATCTACTCCTCTAGTCATGAACAGACACTGAATCATCATATTTCTGCTCATATTTACAGTGTTTTTCAGTATTTCTAGTTTGTTTCTCACATTATGTTTTAGTTTTGTTTTGTTGCTATTTTCTGTCTCTTAGTTGTTCCTCAAGCCTCCATTGCAGAGTTGCCCCAGTTTTCTAGTTTTGAGTGTTTTTAACAGTTTTATGGCCATTTTGTTGTGTGATGTTTGTCATTTTCTGCCTGTTCAGCCTCACTTTGATCATATTCTCTCATTTTTATGTAATTTGTTGCTTAAATTTGGTGTAATTTGCATATAATCCGATTTTCAAGTCATCTCTTCGAAGTCTGAACAACTTTTGAATTTACTTTCTTTCATTAAATTTCATTTTTGTGGCTGTAACATATATTGTATTTTGGTTATTTTTTGTTTCCTTGGCGTCTTTGCAATGAAATCTCTGTTTAGTTGGGACACATCTGGTGTTTTACATCAGTTCAAGGTTTAAACTAACTAACTAACTAACTAACTAACTCCAGTGTTGGCCATTTTGTTTGATTATGACCTCTTTCTGCATAATTTTCTACTTTAGATTTGTTCAAGCTTACGTATATACAGGGCCGGCCCAAGCCTTTATGGGGCCCTAAATCTGCTGAAGGGCCTTTTTGGGACCCTCAGCAGATTTTCATTTCGGAGCCCCCATACCAATATATGAACACCAGACGCTTCACCATCTAAGCTGCTCTGTGTGTGTAACATACCTACTGTCATTACTGTCATTTGTAATTAGCTTACATCATCCTGGTGTTGTTACGGTTATTGATTTTAAACTTACAGGAGTAGCAAACTAAAATAAATGAAGTTGGATTTTGAAATGCGGAGTGGTATTTAAGTGTGCCATATTATTCTTACTATTTGACAGTAACATCAGCAGACAAACACTGAATTTTATAGTTAACAAGTTTAATATCTTATATTTCCCCAACAGTGGCAGCCTCCTACAGCAGGAAGAGATTAACCTATTATTTGTGTACCAGCTATAAAAAATAATATAGAAATTGTTTTTCTATGTGTAATAGCATTTAGTTTGTATTACTTAATGTTATTTTAAAAATATGTGTATTTTTTTTATCATGCTAGCTTGGTGCTCTTTGGGGTCCCCTGATGGTATGGGGGGCCCTAAGCAACCACTTAACTTGCATATGCCTTTGGCTGGCTCTGCATATATTCTTTATTTTCTTGTCTCTTGTGTGCTTTTAGTTCTGGTTCTGTTGCAAATATAAACAATCAAGCTCTTTACTTGATTCTCTGAAAGTATCAACATGTATTATGTTGGGATTTTTATGACACAGCTACAAAAATGAATGGATGATTATGAGTAGAAAAGAAAGGAACTTAAAAAACAATAAAAATCAGGAAAACCTGGCATCCATATTCATCACTTTTATTCGGGTACCTCTAAATAAAATCGATTGTGATTAACAGCTTTCAGAAGTAACCTTTTTCTTAAACAGAGGCCCTTTGTGTGCAATTTAATCTCAGTGTAAATGCAGCTGTTCTGATTCTGGACTCAGAGGTTCAAGAACAGCATCATGGAGATCAAGGAACCCAGCAGCAGGTCAGGGAGAATGTTCTGGAGACGTCTAAAGCAGGATTAGGTTCTACAACAACATCCCAAGCTTGAACATCAGGAGATCATGGAGAGCATTAATCAGAGCAGCCAGGTGACCATGGGAACTCTGGAGGAGCTGCAGAGATCCTCAGCTCAGGTGGGAGAATCTGTCAACAGGACAAGCATTGTTGAGGCGCTCCATAAATCTGCTGATTATAGAAGAGTGACTAGAAGAAAGAAGTCCGCTTTGCTCAGACGAGACCAAAATGTAACTTTAGGCCCACAAAACTCTGTGCTGGGAAACTAACACGGCACATCACCCTGAACGCACCATTCCCACTGTAAAACATGGTGGTGGCAGCATCATGCAGTAGGGAATGCTTTTTTCCAACAAGGACAGGGAAGCTGGTCAGAGTGGATGGGAAGATGGAAAACCTGTTAGGGGCTGCAGAAGACCAGAGACGGGGGTGGACGTTCACATTCAGCAGGACAGCCACCCTGGCATACAGCCAGAGATGTTATGGGATGGTTTAGAGCTGTGTTTCTCAAAGTGGGGGCCACAGAACCCTGGTGGGGCGCTGGGGGAACTCAGAAAGTTGGAGGGAAGATGAGAAAAAAAAAAGAAAAAAAAAATCTACTTAAATTTTTTATTAATTTTTTTTTCTGAACTCTAATCTGTTTTCCAGTCATTATTATAAAATATAGGTTAAAATAACTTATTGAAACGTTATCTGCCATGCTCATCGTTCTGATTGGCTGCCAGTCAAGCTGCTTTGGTCCTCAAGCCAGCATAGCAAGCATGACATAGAAATGTTTCTGACAGGAAAAGGGCAGAAGGATCCGTCCAGCTGCCCTGCTGCGGACGGCTCTGCTGCAGAAACCCCCCCCAGAGCTCCTGGCCGACGAGAATCAGAAGGTATGAGGCCAGTTTATGCTAAAGCAATGTAATAATTATTGAATAGTGAATAAAAGTGAGAAAAAACATTCTAAAAGTCTATGTTTTTTTTACGTATTTATTAGCATTGTCTGCGGGTTTGCACAGGGGGTCCCCGGCCAGAGGCTAATGCTGTTTGGGGGGGGTGATGGCATGGAGAAGTTTGGGAACCCCTGGTTTAGCTTATGTTCATGGGTTAGAGTGGCCAAGTCAAAGTCCAGACCTAAATTCAACTGAGAATATGTAGAAAGACTGAAATTTGATTTTTACAGATGTTCTCCATCCGATCTGATTGAGTTTGAGGTGTTTTACAAAGAAGAAGGAGGGAAAATCTCTTTCACTTCTACGAATCCAGCATGTCGACCTTTCCCGTCGGTCCACAAGAAAAGGGAAAATTTTGGATCCTAGAAAACATGAGGAACGTTGTGCATGCCTTCGGAAACTCCCTGCGGTGTCTGTGTGAACAAACCGGGACACAACTGCAACAATTAGTGACAGACTGTTAACGAACATGTCTCACACGCACAGAAACCCCACCTGGCCACGCCCCCAAGCCGTCAATCAAGGCCCTGCTCCCAGGTACGGGAGCTGAGCGCGGTGTGTGTGTTTTCGTGCCTAAATTAAACACTGGAATGTATTTATTTAAAGAAGTTACTGTGAAAGTGTGAGTTTGTGTGTAAAGACGGTAGCAGACCTGGCTGAGGTTCAGAAATAATTCATCACAGATTAGTCATTACCTGCCACAGATGTTAGTCACCTCAGTGCTCTTTCTCCTTCTGTTGTTTCTGCTCATATAACTTCATCCTCGCTGACCTCCTAGTAATGATGGAGCTATAAATATACAAAGCAACACCTGAGACCCAAGGTGTCAACAGGAGCAGCATCTTCCAGGTGCTTTACTCCAGAAATCAAAGCTACCTGTTGCTCAGAGCGTTGAACTTTCATCAGTCTAAAAATAGGAAGAGAGTGAGTGGATGCAGAGGAGATGAAAGTTTGAGAATGAGCGAATGGAAAATAGGTGAAAGGAGAGCAGGGTGGCCCCGTGCGCGATCATGTGGGCAGGGAGAAGTCAGAGTCTCTCCCACAGATATCTCGTGAAAAGCAGAACGCTTCAGTTCCCAAACGCCTGCTGAATTTTGCCAGAGTCATCTGGAAATCAGGTGCTTGTGTCTGAACCGCCTCTAAGCACAAGAGAGAAATCAGGCTGGAGAGACTGAGACTCAAACTCAGCCCAGGTTCCGGAAAGACTGTTCAAATCTTCAAGGGGATTCAACTTTTAGAGCGCTTTTCATCATAAACAAGTTTTCTTGCTTATCCTACACAGTTACAAATGAAGATGGAGATATTTCCAGTCTCCAAGAGTGCCTCCCCCACCCCCCCTTCCCAAAATGAAGTAAAATGACCCCAGAGGCAAAACCCCAAGACCACAAAACGACTTCAACCAAAAATTCTTTCCAAGTGCCACACATTGAGCCTGTCGTCGCTGTGGATGGCTTTCCATCACTGCTTTATAGTTCCCACCAACTCATTTCAGTCAGGTTGAGATCTGGACTTTGACTAGACCACCTGATTCTTCCATTCTTCTTCATTCCGATGTAGATCAGCTGCTGTGTTTGGGTTCATCGTTCAGGTCTCAGCTGTTGGACGATGGACTCACAGTTGACTCTAGAATATGCTGGGATACAGAGGAACTCATGGTCATTTTGGAAGATCTTTTTAAATATGTCCTGATACATTAATATTAGAGGTGGGACTTGATTAAAATTTTTAATCGGGTTAATTTCAGGGTCTGTAATTAATTAATCACACTTTAATCAAAAACTATGTATCGACAAAATAAGCAACATTTTCAGTTCAAAAACCCTTTTTGCTGCAAAAGTATTGAATAAATAGGCACATGAGCTCAACAACAAATATATTTATTGTTTTTAATCTGTTCTTCAGGTTCTTCCAGCATCAGATTGGCGTAAAGTTCAGCTTTCCATTGTTTCAGGAACCCCTGATCATTCATGGAGCTTCTTTAGAAATGTGGACGCTGACATCGGCGTTGGGGACGTCTGTGCTGCTGCTACATGTTTAGCATTGAGATGCTAGTCTAGGCTAGCATAGCTTCTCTGATGGGCCGACTGCTTTTAGCACAACTTGAACACAACCGGAGTCTTTTCCAGCGTCCCATCAGATCCGCTCTAGAAGCAGAAATTAACCCACAGTGGGACCAGAGAAGCTGCTTCGTTGGCCATCGTTGTTGTTTGCAGATATCACTTGTAGGTCAGACTCACGGGCGTACCAGAAACACACAAATGCAAAGGTTCCAGCTGGATAAAAACAGGGGAAGAAACCAACAAATGGAGCCAATGCACAGTGGAACAGTTGGCAGCACTGTTGCCTTACAGCAAGAAGGTCCTGGGTTCGAGCGGTATTTCTGGTTCCTGAATGTGTTTGCAAGCAGAGCTGCAACAGGAGCCAACAGGCTGATAAAAAAAAAACCAGACTGTGTTTGTGAATGGAGTGGGATGGAGTGTTTTTAGATTCAGCTGCAAATAAAGATTGTGAGCACATCTCTGTGTTGCACACTGACCTACATTTCCTACATGGCAAGCAATAATAAAGCAAGCAGCAGGAACATGAAAGCTGGCGTAGTTTCAGTGATAACCCAACTTGGAGCTCAATTAGATCATTTTCTGGTGTGCATGAGCCGGACCTCAAGAGGCCAACATGAGTTAGTGTGGAGACATAACTAGTTCAACCCCCAAGTCTGTACTTTCAGCAGCAGAACCAGAACGAACTTGTGCTAAACCAGTATGAGAACAAGTTTAGCACCAGATCCACTACGAACTGATCAAGTCCAGGACTGTAAACCTTAACCAGACATTACCTTAGAACATTGGTCTCAAATTTCACTCCTTGAGGAAATGATATGATAATTATTGGGACTTTGCAGAACTTAATGCATGTCAAGGAGGTAATTAAACCATTTGTTTCAGATCTGTTGGACCTTGGATACATCTAGAAGTGCAGAGCTCCAGCCCTAAAGAACTGGAGTTTAAGACCTTTGCTCTAGAGTCTGGCCTAGTCCCTATTCATCTCCCAGACCAGGAGGACAACTAGTTTGGGAGTTCCTGATCTTGTTGCACGTTTTGAGTAGGACCTTTTTTTGGATGGTGTCTGAGATAAATGGGTGTTCTGCTGTGGGAAAGACTTTTAAAGACTTCCTGGGAGTTCAGCTCAGATACTGACTTAGATCCGGATCAAACAACTGGACCCAGACCCACTTTCTGAGGTGGTCTCAATCCGATTTCAAATAAACTCTGGTGCGGTTCTGGTGTGAATACAGACCTGCCTCGATCTGAACCAACAACAGGAAATATACATCTTTTTGGACTTCACGAGCCACTGTAACTGGGCGTTATGGTGAAGATGAGCCCTGCAGAGTTGCTAACACTGCTGCTGATTGGACTGAAATCACACCTGATCCGCTGTTTTCTGTTTAGTGATGCTGCTGCTGGCTGGTTGTGGGTCAGAACACGCAGGGCATCTTGTCTCATTCAGCTTGCAGCATGCTTTTGCTGACGCTGTTCCAATATTAGGAATGTCATATCGCGAAATGAGTTGCTCTTGACAGTCAAAATGGTATAGCAGTTGTAACACCACAATGTGCGCAACTGAAATGAAACAAACAGGACTTCAAAGTTTGTTTTTCCAGGTCTGTGCTCTGTCCCACCCCCTGTCATTTCTGTCCAATGGGAGTAATGATCATCATCCACATGGCTTTGTTTACAAATTATAGCCCACACCCAAAAAGCACAATGTGAAAGCAAACTGCACCAAAGGGAAAAAATAAAGTCTGCTTTTAGTCCAGACCAAAGGACTTTCCTGGTGTGAATACACCCTTAAATAACTGAGTGACTGACAGGCTTCTGCAGCACTTGATGGCATGCAGAAGAGATCATACAATCATTTGAATCAGGTGTGCTGGAATAGGGACTCATCTAAAACCTGCAGGACAGCAGTCCCTGAGGACCAGGGTTGGGAACTACTGCTAGACCATTGCTGTGTCATCACTGAGGTCATTACTGATGCACCAACTGTGTTCTTGGCTTAAAACCTGGCCAAGAACCACATCTGCTGAGACCCCAGTGGAAACCTTAACTGGGTCTCACACTTACCAAGAACTTCCCTAAGGCCATGACTTTGATCCACACCCTGCTCTCTAAGAGGTTCCGGATCAGTCTAAAAAAATCTCAAGTGAAGCAAAATGAAAACCTGCAGGAGAACTTGCCGCAGCAGATGGCTGCTGACACTAACTACTGCAGCGTGATGAGTTAAATGTGAGCTGCTGCCAAAAACTGCAGCAGAGCTGGTCGGACTGCAATGATGTACATGCACGCAAACACCCTTGATATTTTACCTAATAACAATAAAATGGCTATGAGCAATCATTGCAGATTGAGGAAGAACACAGACAGTCACACTGATCCTTACCTCGTCAAAAGAATTGCATTATAGCTATTATTAGTACAGGTGTGAGTTGCTACCTGACAAGTTAATGTGGCAACACTTAAACCAAATATATGCAGCGGTGAACATGTTTCTGCATTTCTTTTACACAACTGCGGCCTTTTTTCTGTTTTCCTCCATATTTAGATGTTTCCTAGAATGGAGGTCAACTCTTACCCAATGTTGGCGTGTGTGAGGAGGGTAAAGGTTCATTCAGAGATTAAATATTCACTTTAAACCTGAAACTGTCCAGGAGCCAAAGTCAACAAACATGCAATGTGGTTCACCCTGTTGGAGATAAACACCAGCTCCGCCAGCAGCAGCCATTAGCTCGTCTCTGCCTCACCCACCTACTTGACTCAACTCTGCCTCACCCACAGGCATGGGCACATCACAGATGAAACGCAGCACGGGAGGGCAACCCCTCTGTAAGGGAGGCTGGGGGGAGCCTGGGGCCAGAAAACTTTAGTTGTTAAAAGATGTCAAAATAACATTTGTAACAGAAATATGCATAAGGAGTGACTCACATTATAGAACACAAGGAACCCAGAATCAACAAAATTACCATAAAATAATCAAAACATTAATATAAACAAATAAAAAGTGAACATTTTAAAACCAATGACAAAAATGAGACATAAATATGGGATGAAATGGGCGTAGCTGGTTTAGAGGTAATAATGTACAGTAAATAATAACAGTAAATAAGAGACAGTAACAATAAGAGATAGTATGAGATATAATATTCTCCAAACAACCACAAACTGATCTAGAACAACCACAAAGAGGCAAAAAACATGATTTCAAGCAACCAAAAACTGACCATTAATAGATGAAAAATTCACTACAAATCAATTTAAAATGCACAGTATTTTTGGGACATAATTTGTCAAGAAATATTAATTTTCAAAAGCTTGCATTTTTACTAATAAATTACTAGAGAACTGAAACTACTACTAAACTACCACACAGACTAAATAATCACCAAGAAACTAAAATAGAACTACAGAGGACCCCCAGCATTCACAGTGGTTAGGGACCACAACCACCCATGAATAGCTAAAATCCACAAATACTTGAGACCCTCTCTGAGAACGCTCATAACTGCCTATTTTAGTGGTTCAAACACCAAATATACCTTAATAAGTGCACAGTGGATACCGTCTTAGTACAAGAGCAGATGCTAACATCTACAGCCAGTCAGTGCCCAGGAAAATGAATGGTGTTCCTGGATTGGCTGGTTTGCAAATGCCAACTTTTAACATGTCAAATAGCATTGCGTCAAGGTATTTCAGCTTCCCAAGATTCATTTTCTTTTGAATATTTTAGATATGTTGTATGAAAAATATCTGCTAATAGGCAAATTTTCCGGCAATAATTTTAAGTCAATATCGGGAGAATGGGTGAATCTGCGAATAGCCGGGGATCCACTGTACTTTAAACTGTTATAAAACCATCAAACTTCTGCTAATTGAGAGAAAATGTCTAAGTATCTGCAAATAAATAGACAACCAATCCAAATCTGCATCAAATTCAATCAAATACAGAGTAAAAGGTAACAAATCCAGGCCCACCACAAACTGAGGTCATATAGCCACAAAATCCAAACCTTATCTAGCTAATGTAAAACAGCTATGACAGCCAAAAACTGACTAAAATTAAAAACACATGAACCTAAAATGATCAAAAATGAACAAGAACACCACCCTAAAGTCAACAATAAGGTACAAATTACCACAAACCAAAGACTTTAACCCTCAGATCTTATCTCTTAACTATGTATTTTGAACACTAATGTTCAGTCAGGCTTCATCTGCTTTTCAGAATGTTGCAACAATTAAAAATCAATTGACTGCTCAACCAAACTGGAAAATTAAGATACCAGCAGCCAAATTATAATTCCTTCTTAAACCAGTTTGTCACTCAGCATGCCTCTCCCAAAACTGGCCGTATTAATTAAAGCGGAAGGAATTTCTTTGACGTTACAGCAGGAAAATCCTCCAAAGATGTGTCGCCATCAGCAGGATGCCAATACAATGATTCCCCGGTTAGACATCAGAGGCCCCAAGGATGACGTGAAGAACACTCAGCGGATCAGTTTAGCTTGCCATTGACTTGAATAAAGAGTCTCAGCTTGGCAAACATGTATCAAATGTGTGTCTTTATTCCTCTTTCAGTATGTACATATTGCACAGAAGGAGGCAGCTTCAACAATATAAATATATACTGGAATAGCTTTACTTTAATGCATTAAGGACCATTGAACACATTCAGGATCCAGCTCTTCTACAGCTCTGAACAGTACATGAAACGCCACTCAAGGTCCATCGTCCAAAATAAGTCAAACACTAGTTAAAAGTTAAAAATTACTAGTTAAAAATGTCCCAGGCTTGTTTCCAGAACAGACATCTCCAGAAACCAGTGAAACCACTAGTTTCTTGTTGCTGTAGAGGGCAGTGCAGCAGTAGTAAGTAGTAGACCTTGATAAACTAAAAAGCCAAGAAGCCTTGGTGTCGACAATTCAGATGAGTTGTTTAAGGTATGCGAGATAGAATATTCAGTTAGTCTAAGCTGGTCCAAGTGAGTGAAGAAAAACAAGCAAACTAGACCACAGGAGTCTTTAAAAGAGTTCATCTAAAGATAGCTAAAGGTTGCTATAAAATTACAGAAAGTTCTTTGTTGTTGGATATGAACAGTTTGGTCTTTGGTTGAAGATTGACATCAAGTTTCTCTTGGCTTCATAACTTCTACTGCTGGTCATCGGAGGGGATGAACCTGGTTTTCACTTCCTCTCCAAAAGCTGTAGAGAAGAGACAGAAGAAACACTGAAGATGAAGACCATGTTGTTCCCAACCAAACACCCAACTTCAGTAGGGTAAGACAGATACCCAAATGAGGTCAGACACTGTGCAAACAGTGTACATGTCTATTCACCCATAACTCTACAACTTTACATAAAAATAGGAGGCACCACTAGCACTTGTGTCTGCCCTTTAGACAACTTTAATTTAAAAAAAAAACAACATACAAATACTAGAGACTTCATCTTGATTGTGAGCATTCAGATGAGTCTCCAGCCTGCAGGTGCAGAACACTTCTTATTGTTTGGGTTTCACAAGTTCTAAGGCTACATTCACACAGCAGGCAAATGCGACCCAAATCACATGTTTTTGCCCAAATACGACCTATATCTGACATTTCAGCCCAATTTGTGCCAATTCTATATGTGGTACTAAATCGGATACAAATCTGATAGTTTTCAAAGCGTCTGTCGTCTGAACGGTCATGTTGCATTGTATCCAACGTCATTGATATGAGACGTGTGACAAAGTTCTGCAGCAGAAGAAGCCAGATGTAGTAAATCTGGATGTAAACAGTGGCTGCAAATGATAATTATGAAATGAAATGTTCTTTCTTTTTATCAGCTTCCTTCGTCTGGTTCTGATCTGGTGACGATGCTGTCGGCTCTGAATAACTTTAAAATCCATCCAGAGACGGCAGCGGCCATTATTACTGCTGTAAACACAGCGCTGTTGGTGACGTCTACGTTCTTCTTCTGCACATGTGGGTCGCTTTGGGGTCGTAAACCGTTCACACAGAAGTCTGATTGTGGTCGCATTTAATTAGTAGCATGAACAACCGTGCAAAAAAATTGGATTTCAGGAAAAAATTGGAATTGAGCACAAAGACCTGTTATGTGAACATAGCATAAGTTGCTTCATTTCAACTAGTGATACTGACAACATTTCTGGACCGGTACTTTCATCAGGTTCTAAAGGCGTCTCACTCCCCTCCATTGATGGATCTTTTAAGATCAATAAAAGAATCAACAAATGAAGTATAGTTTCTTCCTCTGTGAATAAACTGGAGCTTTCCTGACTGTGTTGGTCAGGGATCCAATTTCCAGCTTTATTACAGCAAATATATCATTGACGGGGCGTTAACTACTTCAAATTTCATTTCCATTTCAGGTTTAACGATGGCTAAAACATGATTTCTTTGCAGGAAATTGGAAACATAAAAGTAATACATTTCAAACTGTAATTTAAACTAGGTATAAAGAAGTCAGTCAGGTCTTTGCAGGACTGACTTTCAAATATTGTATTCTCATGCAGGTTTTTTCAATCACCATTCAGAGAAACCTTTAGGAGAGTTTAGGAGAATTTAATATCTCAGTAATTCATGGGTAAACATGGCCTCCCATGCAAAAAAAAGATGCTGATCTGAAAATGACCAAAGGTGCAACGAAAAACTAAAATACCTTCTGAAAGCCTGAAGCTTACAGGAAAGTCTGGCTACTTAGAAGTACTGAAAGCTGGTTCATGGCTTTTTGCCCATTTAATGCCATCCTATCTGTTCTAAATTGAATAATCTTTTATTTTTATTTGTTCTCTTATGACTAATAATGCTGCGATAAATGATGGATGAAGCCATGTCTTTTTGGGCATTGCCCTTCACTTGCTTACTGGATCTGGTTTGCTTTCTTACGTTGCTGGAATATTTTCACATGCATCTGTTGTGAAATTTTTTTTCTCTGACATCCCAAAAACTTGTTTTCCCCAGGAAGAACAAAATAAAGACAATCTAGAACTTTGAGTTTGGAGGGTTCTGAATGTGTAGGACCCAAAGTAATACAGTTGCTCATTTCCCTTCACATTAATTTGACTATTCTATAAATTGGACTGACCTACAGATTTATAAGAATCTTCTGTTTTGTGATTTTATTACATTTTTTATTCGTCTTGTGCACCATCAGCCCTTGGCACTACTTTTAAATCAAATTGGGCAGAAAACCTTTTGGTTTGGTTTACAAACAGAAGCAAACAAGTTTTAGGTCAGCTTTGTTTTGAAGATTAACTGAATGTTCTTGTTATTTGTAGATTTTAAACTGGTTGTAAAAGTAATTTTGTGGCTGACGTTCAGTCTCTCGGGCATTTGTTGCATGCTTGACAAAGTCTGTATTGTGCAGAAGATGTTCTTCTTCTGTGGTCTTATGGTCTCTGCTAAATGGGCAGTTTGCCTGCAGCTCTGCAGACATGTCAGATAAAGATGCTAATCCCATGTTTGAGTTGGCGTATTGTTGGACAGAAACCAAACTTTATGCGTGAACAAAATGCTTTTCTTCACCTTTAGGAAAAGACAAAAGAGTTCTTGTCATCAGAGCCTTTGTCCTAAAGCTCTGAACATTACTGTTCGTTGAATTCCACATTTATCCATAAGACTGATGTCGCTGTGGTTTAACATGCTCTGAGATTTGACGTCTATGAATCTGGCAGTGAGATCTGCAGTATCCCTCCCTAGGGAGTCAGGACTTCTGGATGTATATGTTACTATGTGTACATGAATGCTGATGCTCAGACTTACCATCTCAGAGTTTGTTTATCTCGCGGCACAGCGAGGGCTTTTGGCCAGTTGAGTCAGCAGATTAGCACATCTTTTATAAACTGCAGGAGAAAGAAACAACAAAGTGTGTTTATGTATGGCTGAAAAGGAGCTTCTAAAAGGAGACATGACCTGCAGCTCCGGAATCACGAGGACCCAGCTTTACCAAGCCTAGCTCAGCACAAGACAATGCGTTTAGCCTGGAGCAAAGCTGAATGACTTGATAAGTGTTGAGAATAAAAATAACTCACCATGTCATGATGATGCTTCAGTTATTACTTTTAATCATTTTTTGCATCTTTGTGGATAGCAGGCATTCAAATGCTAATGTGAAATTTATTTATTTAAACTTTATTTTAGTATATCTGGATATACAATACCATTTAAAAGCAAAATCTAAACAGTGTGGTATGCTCTGAGTCAGAACTCTGGTTGCTGCAGGTCTGCAGGAGTTTGTCTCCACCAGCTTTGAATGTCTGCAGAGTCTAATTTTTTAAGGTTTTCCAAAGAGCTCTGTTTTAATGTTTTAAGGTTTGTGGTCATAACAAGACAAAAAGTAAAAGGGTATGAAAAAAACTATCAATTTCATTCTCAAAGAGTAAATATTGCAAGGATTGTTTCTGTCTGTGCTGATCTTTGCAAACTCCTCAATAAAAACTACAAAAAATATTCTTTGAAACTATTTTATTTCACAAAAATCACAGATTTAGAAAACTAAGTCACCTAAGTAACACAAAGCTGATTTACAGGATTCACATGACTGAACCAGACAAGTGCAAATCCCTGGTTGGGTTGTAAATTAATTTGTACTGTCAGGTCTGTACTGTTTAGCTATTATTTGCATGCCACATTAAGTTTCATCTGTTAATGCACAATGACACCAACATCGTGTGGTAAGGTTAAGAAAACTGAACTTAAGTAAACAATTTCCCACTAGTGCAGTCTGACAAGCATCAGCCAATAAACTGTCAGGGTTATATAAACAACCACTGGACAAGTTTGAACCTTTCCAGCTCCTGTAACTTTCACCTTTAAGAGGCAAAAATTGAGCTGCTCACACTCCCACACACACTGGTTCACAATTGTGCAATTGTGGGGACAGTGACAAATATGATGCATTCCAGGGACTCACAACAACTAGAACAGTTAAGACTTTTTGAACTTTAGAGGAGCTTCAGATAATTATGAGATAACATAATGAATCTACAAAAGTGTGTAAGAGGGTATAAAACTGGACACTGGTCCCGATATCTCTTCATGGTACATGTCATCCTTTTAGAAAGTGGGACATTTTGGCCAGAATGAGCCATTTTTGTTTCAATTTCTATTATATCTTAACACTGCAATTTGCTCTACTCCTTGGAAAAGATTGCCACATCTCATAGTGAGTTTATGGAAATCAGCAAGGGCAATATTTAAACCCACACAATTAGTATCTTTTTTCTGCAAACTGTGATAGGCTTGGCACGGTTAGGTTAACCTTTTCGATGAACTTTGTTGCTGTTTCATGAAGATACTTAATGTATATAAGAAGTTCTTCATAGTATTGAGGCATAAAAGCTATCTGGAAGGTAATTGGGGACCAAAAATTGCAACATGATACAATTTCAGCAGCTGCGGTTCTCTTTCACTCTGCACTGTGTCAAACAAACCAAACCCTTTAAAAATCTGTTTACCTCCTCGCCTGTGGTGGCACTGCACCAGACACCACTGAAGGAAACAACACGAAAACCTCTGAAGAAGACACTGACTGCAACTTCCTTCTTCATGAAATGTAAACAAAAACGGGATGGTGTCAGATTTTAGCAGTTGGAAGATTTCTCTTTAGTCTTTGGTAAAAGACCATGAGCCATTTCTCCCACCAGCACTAGACATGCACATTTGTTTTGGTTGTATTTACCCAGAAAGACCTGCGCTGTAGTCCACTTCCTGCTTGTGGAGTGGTCTCCGGTCTGCTTGGTGTTCACATATTCACATATTCATATATTCACATTTGAACCACACCAGAGTTCACTTCAACTGAACCGAGACCTTGGTTTGTAAGCGGCTCAGAGTTCGAGTTCACACCTCCCCAAACAGACCAGACTTTCTAGAAACTTAACTGGAGCTTGATTAAAGTGGACTAAACAGGGCTGGTGGGAATGCACCCTTTGACATAAAGTCTTCATGGTTAGGGTTAATATTTCCTTCCATTAAGACTAATATTGAGTCACATTTGGTTGATATAGTTCAGGGAAATACTTGACTTTGTTTAGATGTTACAAGTTTTTTATTCAGTTGAATTATTAAAAAATACTTGCTTGTGTTTAGAAAAAAATCTCCTGGTTGGATTTGGATCATATTTTTGGGGCTCAACAGTGAGAAGCACTTGATTGATTTAATGAAAAAGTATGAAAATATTTGAATAGGTTTCGTCAATAGTTAGTTTTAGTGATAAGACATAAAAACGGTCAGGTTTAGATATGAGGTGTTTCCTCTCTAATTTTGTACATAGCTATAAACAGCCACACAATGAGAATATTATATCCATACTGTGCACTAGGTCTTGGCATTTCAGGGATTAGATGCACTTTGTTGTGTTTTTACAACTGTACTTGGTTAAGTTTTGATTGGTTGATTGGGTTTAGGAGGGGAAAATGTAATGGTCTGATTATGACTGCAATTTTTAGGATTAGAGAGTGCTATTGAATATACTTCACTAAATTTAGATATTTAAAGTTTCTTTATTGTTATAAGACACAATAAAACTACCTACTAAAGTTTAGATAGGACAAGTTTCCTCTAAATTTTGGCTTTAGCAGTTGTTGAAATTCACAGAATTAATGCTCTGTATCTGACCTTTGAAATTTAAATGCAACAGTAACTGATTAGAGCTTAGTAGTACTGCATAAAGGAGGTGCAGGATGAAGTCTGGAAACCCCAGTAAACGTTTCTACTATTTCAGATGTAGATACCGGTTTCCATGGGTTTCCAAGCATGTTGAGGCCATTAAACAGTGAAAACATTTAAACTAAAATCTATCAACAGGGTGTATTTGCGCTGCTGAATATCTTCATGTACAGACAAAATGATAATACAGTCCTCCCAGATGCATGCACATGTAAGAACACACTTGGATTTGAATACATATTTGTGTCTCCGCATTCACTGCTTCTCACTACAAGACAAACATCAAACTGCATGCATGATTTAAAATCATAAGAGTTGTAGCTGTTGCGACACGAAAACGGTGTAATACAGTGTGATTATGTGTTAAAACATGCCTTATCTTGTTCTTTATCTTAAATCCTGCAGTAACACGACTCAATAGCAAATATTTAGCAAGCAGCCAAGGTTCAGATCACAACTGAGATAAAATTTTTTGCAGAACGGTGACGTTATGGATGGTCCTTGAAACATACGTGGCTTCATGGTTCAGGTTCCTTGAAATAGGAAAATAGGAAATCTGCTTATTTAGTGTGGTTTCCTACATTCTGACCCTAAATTGTTACATTTTCTTAACCTTGTTACAGTGTTTTGATAAAAACTTTTAGAGATGCAGTTGTCTTGTAAATCTTGTATCTATGGGTATAGTTGTCAATCAAACCTCCAACTTTACAGTTGATTGCTTGTTTTAAAAAGAATTAATAATTGTAGCTATAGTTGACTGTTATTGTCAGGGGAAATTATCAATGAAGCAGCGGTGCATGCATCATTCTTTGGACAGAGGGTATTCTCAGAGTTAGTTAGAGGAATAAACTGGACAAACCAATGAACGGACAGCATTGTTACTTACAGGTGGGTACAGTGCAGTCCCTGGTATTGTTGTAGAGTCTGTGGAACTGTTTCCGGCACTGTGGTTTGAAGTAAAGAGGACCTGAGAGCATGAAAAGACACACATCAGTCAAGCTTTGCTTCCTCTCGCGGCCATAAATCCTTTGAACACTGGCAGTGTCTGTGACTTTAAACCACAACAATCAAGTCGTTCCAATCCCAACACATGGTTATAACTGATAACAGCTAGCAGGTCTGTGAACTGCCTGATCATTAAGTAGTTTCATGCCTATCAGTGAACTGACTTGAAGAGGCTTCATTGTTTCCTTTATTTACTCCCAGTTGACTTAGCTTTAGTCATTTAAGCGTACTGCTGCATGCTTACATAACCATAACTGCTGATATCACATAAGACGCACACATAGTCAAGGATAAACTGATACAAGAAGATGACACCTTTTAGCGTGGGTTAAGAATGAGGCATAGATAAAAGCAGGGCTCGCGCTCCATTCTTTGCTCCTCTTGGTTCATCCTTAAGATGGGCTGGGGGGGACCGGTGCCGAAGGTGAATGTCACTCTGTACACTGATCATTTCTGGCATTAAATCTTGATTTTATACTAAACCATTTCTCATTATTTCACAAGGTAAATACTTTGCTGGTTTTACTGGCTGGGTCTCAGAACTGGAGAGAATGAACCTGGTGGTGCATGGAGGGGGAAAGAAGGTGCTACCCCTTAATACAATAAGGCATTAGGCTTAAGCATTGGAAGAACAGGGCTAGTTTGAGTGCTTTGGTGGATTTGGTTGTGTTTTAGTGAAAGTCTAGGACTAGTTTAGGAATTAGAAGTGTTTTCCTTGATTAGATTTAGGAATTAAAATGTTTTGGTCAGGATCATTATTAATATTTGTTGGCAATAGCCTTTAGTCATGATTTATTGATGAAATGAATAAAAAGACTTAGGTCGAGGCATTGGAAAGCAGTTCATTAAAATGAAGTGCTTGTTTAGATGAAAATACTGGAGAATACTTTGACTTTGAGAGTAGAAGAAGACTCAATCTGATTGTGCTTTAACAAAAAGAAAGGTTAGGTTTAGGAATTAAAACAAGGATTAGGATTAGTACTGGTTATGTTAGGGCTAATTTTGTTAGAGCCATGGATGACTGAGATAGATGCACCCTTGTTGCATTCTGGATAGACCCAAACATGATAAAAAGCTGGCAGTAGGTAGGAAGAAGTACGCAGTTTGCTAAAGTAACACTCAGAGCGGTGTGTTAGAACAACCAGGATGGCAGCAAGAAAAGAGAAACATCTCTTAAGGCACCTGAGGCGAATGAAGGTTGATAATCAGAGGGAGTCAGAGCTCGTCACATGAAAAGAACGATGTCTGGGCACAGAGCAGGTGGGTGGATCTGCCTTTCAAGGCCAATCCCAGAGTCACCTGACTATAACCTGATCAATTTTCAGTGTCAGTTGACTAATTTTATGCCTGAAAATGATGGTTACATTTACTAATTAAAATGTCCCGGTCTTTAGTCACACTTTTTGATTTAATCGATAAAAATACTGCAGTTGGTTGAAGCCTAAAGTATACTTGGTTGGGTTTAGGCAGTAGAGGAGCTTACTTAGCTTCAGTCTGTGATTAGACTGCAGAAAGTCCAATAGTTTAATCATGATATGCTTATTATACTGCTGCGTTCTCAAGGATGCTACAGCAGGAAGTCCCACCACAGTTTGGTTTTTATCTCCATATAAGAAATTGTTTAGGACTGAAGAACTGAAAGCAAGGGAGGGAGAACCTTTATGTGTGCTATAGAGTTGCTTTTTCTTACCTTTTTTACAACTTTATGATAAATGTTACATCTACAGCATCTTGATGTAGCATTGGTTGTTTACTTTAACATTTCCTGTGTTAGAATCCACAGTCTTAAGAAAGAAAGGCACATAATTTCTTTAAAACAGAGCTTCTGATTTAGAGCCATGCTGAGCAACGTGATGTTCATACCTGTTAGGTGTATGATGAACTTCTCCTTGTGCTTTGGATCGCTGAGGCGACCTTCTGAAAAAAACAACAGAAAGTAAACAAAGATAAGAACCCAGTGCTGTATTTGTTTTAGCATCCATATGAATCACTTAACTTTAAGATGTCATTTTAAACATATTGTGTTCAGACCAAGCCTGGTATTCTCCTTCTTTTAAAGTACTCATGTCATTCTAGACAACCAAACACTCTTTTTGTTGAAGTTCTTCTGCAAATAAAAAGATTTTACTCACAAAATGTTACATGCTCAGCACAAAAGCAGCCAGGTGCTGCTGATCAAATGCACAGATTAGCCTCTGTAAAAGCAGCAGTTTGGGAGCTAACACAATGGCAGAATGGGAAGATATCAGCAATGAATTCAGAGTACCAACAGTGGCTGCCCACCTGTCTGGCAAGGGCTATAAAACAACTTCTAAACTATAATTATTTATTTAATAATAAATCTTGTTTAGCTGGTGCTTTAAGTAATCCATGCCTTTATTCTTATCTGAATTTATCTTTAATGAAGGATCAGCCCAACTCTAATCCTAAGTGTGACGACTGTTCAGGAGCTTTCCTGAAGATCCTCCTTGTAACACAAGTAGCTATAAGGAGTTTTTTATGCTGTTTGTGGTGTGCAATCCTTCAGAGTTCAGAGTAAATAATTCAACTTTTTGAAGAGTTACAATATTTTTACTGTTCAGCAGCTTATTTTGATTGAAAGGCAGAAGTTTTATTAGGAGCCGAAGAAGCATAGCAATGATACAAAAGTGCATTTTTCTGCATATCCAAGCACTTCATTATGAAATAAAGAGTCTATACAGTAGAAAGGCCATACTGTAAAACAAACTCCAAGTTTCCCACCAGGCTACATTGGTAAAAGAAAATATGGAAAAAACTGAAACTGACAGAAAAAACCTCCTGAAGGACAGCCTTGTGATACAGCAGTGCAGACGCTGCAGGCGGCTGCTTGTACAACAAAACTGTTGTTTAAAGTCAAGACAGCACCAGTGATTCCTCCCCACAAGGCATCATTAAGCCTAAAGGTCTCAGGAGTCATACACTGATGATCCGCTGAGTCGATAGAGGTCATGCTGTGGTCTGCACTTTACCATATTTATGGCTCCTAGACAAACATCACCACAAAGGTTAACAAAACAAATAAGATGTGAATAATGATCAGCACCCTGGACAGAGGCAGCAGCCATCACACACCTGAACCCCAGGTGTTCATTAAAGGTGGACTCAGCAACTCAGTACAGAATATTTTGCCAGTGTTGCCAGTTTATACCCTAATAAAGTGCAAAACTAAAATATATTTTCATCTCTTTGCAGAATGTATGAAAGAACAAGAGAACAGTGTACTAACAGTCAAGCATGGTGGTGGCACCATTATGCAGTTGGATAAAGTAAAGGGTACAAAAGAAAAAAAATGAAACAGCTTCACCTTCAATCAGCAGCTACATGGACACAGTTGGCTGTTCTAGCAGGGCAATGACACCAAATACATCTAAACTGGTTTGAAAGGGATCAAACATGGTGCCATTGAGGTTCTGGAATCACCTCCCCAAAGCTCCAGCCTCAAACCTCTTGAAAATGTATGAATTACTGAAAAAAATTCGGATCTTTGAGGGCTGTTCTGCAGAGATCCATGAAGCTTTTACTGTTTTTTAAAGTCAGGACTCTTAAAAAAGGTTCTCAAAGTCAAATCCGAGAACAGCTACTGTTTCAGTCATTCATTAGACTGGTTCAAAGCAAAGACCCAGTGATACAGATGCATCATGGTGTTTGCACTTACCGTGGTTGGACCTCCCCGGTCGTTTCGTATTCCTCACTTCGTGCCCGCTGAACCCCAAGGGGCCCCTTCGGGGCCGACCAATCAGCTGCGCCAGGCTGTGACGGTCCCTGCGCCCCTCAGTCCGGGGACCGGAGCCTCTGTGCCGGGAGGTAGCGTGGCAGCATTCCGGGGTCTGCAGCAGGATGAAGGGGAGGAGGAGGAGGAGCGCGGACATGACAGAGGGCCGCAGCAGCAGCATCACTGCGGACCTGCAGGGATCCAACACAAAGTTCTCCAAGTTAAGATTTACTTTGTACATCCAACATTTATCTGTTCTAAAAATACAGATTCTAATGTTTTAAACTTGGAGTTAGCCGCTTCACGCTGACAGAAAGTTTCCTGCTGGAGAGTCTCTACCAGCCAGACATCTACAGGCTCTAACTCTCGCATTGCCTCATGTTTCCAGTCCAAATCCTAAATTCTGGACGTAAAGAGATTGAGAGTATGACCAGGCTTGTTCTGCAGCAGTCCCGCTGACTGTTACCTCTCCTCTGGGGCTCTTGGCGCGGCTCAGTGCGCCTCCTCTCCCCGGTGCTCCGCTCTCTGATCCCGGACTCTCCTTCCCTGTCTCTGGGGACCCGAACTTTCCGCTTCCTCTCGTGTCTCCTTGACTAGTTATCCCGGGTTAGTCTGGATCCGAGCCGCGTGCCGTGCTCCGAGTCCCAGTGTCATCTTAGAGCTGCGCGCGGGGCTGTCGGAGCGCGTGAAGCGGATCAGACACCTTCATCATCATCATGAGAGTGAGCCGGTTCTGCACGCTGCAGCTGGTGAAGATCCGGTCCGGCTCATGCCTCTGAGCAGCAGAGGGAGAATGGACCCGACCTGACCTGCGGGACCTGCAGCTCCTGCTGATCAGGTATTGATCAGAAGGTTCCAAAGAAATCTCCCTCTGTGGAAATAATCCCTCGTCTGCTCTGCTCTTCACGTGCAGCTTCACTTCAACAGATCACGGAAATGAGGAAGAGGAGGAGGAGGTGCGTGCATGTCGGCATTAAACTGAACGTGCACGACAGATGATAGAGAGAGACAGCAGGGCTTCTTGTGCACAGGCGGTGCAGCACTCCCTCTCAGTGGAGAAAATTAAAAATGGTTCCTCTTTTCATCTCTCTGCACATCTACAGACTGAAACTGTTTCCATTCTTCCAGTTAATCTCCTGATTTCGCTCTGGACTTTGACTAGGCTGTTTTAACACAGATGGAAGCCATCCGTTGCAGCTCTGGTTGCATGTTTAGGGTGGCTGTCCTGCTGGAAGGTTAACCTCTACCCCAGTGTCAAGTCTCTGCAGCCTGGAGCAGGTTTCCCTCCAGGATGGTCCTGATTCAGCTCCATCCATCTTCCCTGTTCCTGCTGAACAAATGGTCTTTTCAGAGGGGAACTTCTCGTTTCTGCCAAACATAGTCAAAATATTATATTTGATTTATTGCTTTTCTTCCACTTCACAGTTACACAATCTATTCTGTTCTTCCATTACATTAAATCCCAATAAAACAGATCAAAGTTTGTGTTTGTAACAGGATTCAAGGGTCTGAATACTTTTACACTGTACTGTATCACCAAGTACACATGATCAATGATCAGATTACAGATGAAGTCTTATTTAATAAACAATTAATTGCCAAACAATTGCCTAAAATCTTTTCCTTGTATTTTATTATTTTCAAGTAACAAGTCAAATCACCAAATGATTCAATAATGTAGGCATTTCAAGACGAAACTATCAGTATCGGAATTGGTTTCAGTGATACTAGCCCTGTATTTACTTCGTGTCAGATACCAAATTCCCAGTATTGCACACCTCTAAGTTTAGTGCAGGTTGATGTAAGGCAATTTTAGCCTCCAGTAGCATGAAAATGCCTCTGTGACATGCTAAAAACCTGCTCAGATTGTCAGAATATGTTTGTTATCTGTGACTGAATAGTTGCTAAACATGTGGCAGTTCTGAACACTTACATTTAGACCAGAATAAAACAGTTTGCACTAATTACTCAAACTTTCAGGGTTTTTTTTTTAAAAAATGTTTTAGCTCTTAACAAATAATAGGCTTCATGAACAAAATCCTTTTAATCTCTTTTGACCTCACCTCAGCAACAAGATGCATCCACTCTGATACTGAATATATTCTGGGATGCCAGCAAGATGTTCTAGTAGGGTCATATTTGAGGTCCTAAGTTTGCTTAACAAAGTTTTTATATTTTTTAGGGTTTTGTTCAGAAGGTTTCAGTAATTAGATGAATCTTTAGGACAATAGAAATGCACAAAAATGACCTTTTCCACCCAGGCTTTAAATGCCAAATGTGTGTGAATGTATGTTGGCATTTAGAGCCTGGGTGGAGACAGCTGAGATACATGAAAACTTCATTTGAAAATAATAATATTGGCACTGAAAACCCGTATTGCACCATGCAGATCTTTTAGCATCTGTTGAAAAGAACAGATTTTAAAAACATTTTGATCAAACTTCTGCACAGCTTTGCATGAAGCCACTTTAAGCACCACCATAACACAACAGGTTAGCACAAAACAATCCACTTAACAGTGATTAAGACCAGTTGAAGCTGAAAAAACACACACCTCTTCCTGCTGATGTGAATAACTGCCTGTTCCACCCTTATTTGTTCATCTGCTCTATCAGATCAGAGCTCAATCAGCCCAGCTTGAAGCGTATGTGTTGCACTTTTCATGCAAACATATTTGCACATTTTGCAGAAGAAAGGTGATCCACTGTGGATCCGGAAACAACAGGAATGTGGGCAGGGGGACACTACTGGGTCATACATGTGTGGGAATATTAATGTTATTTATACAGGGTTTAAAGGGGGGCATGCAGAGGAATGACAGCCTGTATCTGACACTGGAGGTTGTTTATTCATGCAGGTCACTACAGTACAGCTTTCTCACAGCCATTAGCTCCACTTTGTTCATATCCAGACCTGCTGCAGCGTTCCCTACATGCCTGGCTTTGGAACGTCTCCAAGAACTTATGGCAACCTCCCAGTGGAACCCATTAAATGTTGTTATGGACATTTTAAAACTAGTTGACCTCTCCAGTTTGAGATTTCAGAGGGTCCAACTCCCACAAGGAAGAATAAACATTGAAGACTGATGCCTTTAGAGCTACACTGGGGAGATATGGACACCAGAAATAGCTGTAAGTCGTTAAAGATAAACTCCATGATCTTCAAGTAGGGATTCTCAAAGACTGGACCCACCTTAAGTACCAAAATAATCTCAAAAATCTCAGACTTTACAGAATACAAACAAGGTCTGATGTGTTCTTGAGATAGTAGAGTTGTTGTAAAGACCATCTAATCTAGTCAAGAGCAACATCAGGTCATACCAAGACTTTGAGGGGCTATTACTAATCATCATGCAATTGTTTCTGCAAACATTTAACATAATTCTGTGGGATCTTATGATCGAGCTAACCTGTAACAGAGCTCCAGTCTGTTTGCATTGGTCTTCTTCAGTCGGCTCATAGAGGCACATGGAGCAGCTTTGAAAGGTCTGAAGTAAAAAAAAGAAACTTTATGTTTTACATCTGAATGTAGACAGGGACTTCCTCATCAGTTTCAGAAATAAAATGGTCATTACTGCAGCTTTGGTGTTGGAAAAAAATCCAGAGTCCAGTAAGTCTTAACCTGGTCGCAATTCCACTCGATTCTCATCTTCCTTCAGTTCTCCATCTGGGATTTCTCTGATTGACCTCGATTTCTCAGGTTGAATTGAAACTGGGTCAATCAATGAACAGAAAGAGGAGTTGTAAACGATGATGTCAGTTTTCTACGCTGTTTTAGAATTGTAGTCAGCCTGTAGTTTAGCGATGGCAGCTGAGGAAGTGAGCAAAGCAATTCAGTCCGTGTTGGCCACACTTTCAAATACTGAGCAATTAAAGTCCTACCAAGAGGAATGTTTAAGACATTTTATTGCTGGCAAAGATGCCATTCAGCTCGACACTTCTCTCTTCACAGTGGGGGATGATTGTTTACAGCACCCACAGTTTCCGATAAGCTTCATTGCGAGCAGCTGGTGCATCACATACGTCACGACCAAAGGTTAGCTATTGGGTAAAACCAGATTCAATCATTTAAAACTTCAACAGAGTTCATTCCTCCAGGAAGCAATCGTTTCTCAATAGCCGAGGGTCCAGAGAACTCACAATCATAGCTTTTCTTGGCCTTGAACTCGTGGAAGCACCACTAATAACTTTCTACAACCATCAAGCTCAAAATCAGATGAAATGGCTGGAGATCCTTACTGGGATGTAGAAAATGTCAAAAGTCATTACAAAGCTGGAGAAACCCCATCCAGAATGAAAGGCTGGGGTCAGCAGGCTGCTACAGCTTGGATCCAGTTTCTACACCTGTCAAACAGACTGTCTAGATTAACCCAAACATGCTGCATACAGGATATCTAATGGCAAACACAAGGATTTTACAAAATGTGCGACTAAACGTAAATGGCCTTTACTTATATAGCGCTTTATCAAGTCCCCTAAGGACTTTACACTACATTCGATCATTCAATCATTCATACACTGGTGGCAAGCTACCAGATTGTAGCCACAGCTGCCCTGGTTCAAGCAGGGCTTGAACCAGCAACCCACTGATTGTGGGTCAAACACCTACCACCGTCACAGACAAAAGCCAGGTAAAGCCTCTACAAAATAAAACAGGCATTAAGCTGCCCAGAACATAAAATAAGAAGGAAACATTTGCCAACATTGTGAAGTATGGCAGGAAGTCTGCCATCAATTGGTTTAGAAGGTTGTTTTTACCAGAAAACCTCCAATTTTAAAGCAGTTTTGGGAATTTTTTCTTGAGCATCTTCATTTTTAAGCTGACATGTTAGACAAGGTTTAGATTGAAGTTGATTTTTGGCTCTGCCTCAGAGGCTCTGTGATCCAAGCGCTCAGAGTAAAAATGCTGCTGCTTCACTTTGAAAGAAATCAGCTCAGGGGGTTTGGATATGTGGTCCAGATGCCTCTTTTTGGAGGTTTTCTGGGCATACCCTACTGGGAGACCCTGGATAGACACAGAACAAGTTCCAAAATGTATTTTACAACCCTCTGAATCACCCTCATTGGCTCCTTTCCACAGCCCTTTTAGGCTTTTCAGGGTTTTCCTGAAAATGCATGAGAAACATTACAGTATTTCAGTGATTATGATAAGATTCAGTCTGATTCAAGTGCATTTAACGTAGCTTAGAGGCTGCTATCTGATAAAATAAGATAACCTTCCCTCAGGTTCTAATTACAGCTCATTGTAGAGTGCCAGCTGCATGCAGAAAGCTCTACCTGCAGAGGTGTTTTGCATGTAACCAGAAAAATCTTGAACATTGTGCACAGTCTATGGGGAACCTCCTATAAGACCGCAAAAGTTCTCTTAATTCAGTTGTTTGAAATGTTTCCTGAAGCCTTACAAAGGTTTTGGGAGTGTTTATCAGATGTGAGGAGAGGAGGTTTGAATGATTACTCAGGATCCTTGAAGCCTTCTCCAACATCTAGAAGTCCCTGCAGTTCCCTTCAGCCTTCCAGAAGAAGAGTCAAATACAAGAACTTCAGAGCAGAATGAGGCTTCTGGCATGCCAACGGTGGAGAGGTCTCGCTGCGATGATTGAAATGACTGAAAGCGTTCCGTTCTGCCAGCTCCCCTGCACGCTACTACTCCTCAACCATTCCCACTGTCAACAAATTATTCCTATGACAACAGGAAAAACACATAAACACACTCACGGGAGATTTCTCCGAATTCTTCTCCTTGCATGTGGTTAAACTGAAAGCCAAGAGCAACTGCAGGTGTATGGTGTATGGTCAGTTGCTCTGACCTATCTGAGCACTGGCAAGGTCTGGATCAGAACGCTTCAGGTCCAGGCCAGAAACTTCCCAATCAACCCACCCATGACTCCAGCAATCACTGAACAAGAAGGAAGGAGCTGAACTCCAACACATTACTGTAACAAACAGCGTAAGGATAAAGAAAAACAAAAGCAGTGATGTTTTTGGCTCAAAATTCAGACAGTCATAAACTTCTGAGCCTTCATAATGACATGCATTAAACACATTCAGTCAGAGTCTGGATCAAAGGTGATCCAAGACCGTGGTAAACTATGTGTTTACAGAGTTTTGGGCTCCAGAGACGCCCACACATGTCCAGTCTAAACCATTCCAAGTCCATAAATCCATCTCCAGTTTCCTAATGATTGACTCCACACTGTTTCTGTCAGCTTTATTCCCAAAAGACCCAAGATCTCCGAACCAAACATCCACCCAGAGAGCTCCACAGCTCCCTCAGTCAACAGCCACACATGTTCTGCTCTCAGGCAAGCCAACATTAGCATTTAAAAATGGATCAATATAATCTCCTGTGTCAGCACTTTCCAAGACTGGAGGCTAAAGATAATTAGACAAATAACATTTCCTGTTTTATTCTCCCTCCAGGACAGACAGAACTGCTGCATCTACATGACATGAATACAGAGATTTGTCTGCCTGCTGAATCTGACCTTCGTCAGATGCAAGCAGACAGCTGCTGGCAGTAAGAGGAACAACCTCTGCTTGTTCTTCAGAGAGCTCGGAGGAAATATCTGGCCTTCATGAAGCCTCCTGCTGCAGGAGTTAACCAGCTGCACTGTTCTGGACATCAAAAAGACTCAGTGTTAGGGTTAGGGGTGGTTGGAGGATAAATTCAAAGCTTCGGTACTAGGACATCTTTCAGACTGCCATAAATAACTCTTTCATTCTCTGAGTATCTCTTTATACCCTCTAAAATAATCTAAAGATCTTTAAACTTGAAACTTCAAAACATCCTAAAATCCAAGACCTTTGAAGGTTCCCATCACAAATGACTGAAAAATTATTCTGAATCAAAGACAATCAGCTGAAAACCCTGGAAGCTCCTGGGTTTAACTAAAAACTGCTGGTAGACACATGAAAACATCTAAAGTCAGTCTGTTCATCCATCATTGTCACCTGCTTGTCCAAGACTGGGCTACCCTCTCGAAAGCTCCACAGCTCCTTTCCAAGGCACTCCCAGGCCTGAAGAGTTATGTATAAATCCTTTAGAAGGTTCTGGGTCCGCCCTGGGTCTCCCAGTGGGGCATGTCCAAAAAACCTTCAATAAGAGACGTCTGGATCAGATGTCCAAACTCTCGGGTCACAGAGCTCCTTACACAGTCTCTAAGTTAGAGCTGCTTGCATCAGGGTTCTCCTTCTTTTGGTCATAATCCATATCTCAGGACCATAGATAGATGTTCGGAGTATTACTCCAGACCAGTCCATCTGTCCAAACTGCATCCTACCATCACTGGTGCATAAGGCTCCAAGACACTCCGGCTTGAAGATGCAAACAGAACCACATCATCCACGCAGAACAAAAATGACACCCTGAGGTTCCCAAACTAGATGTGCTCCACTCCATGACCTTCAGATCCTGCCATGAAGACCACAAACAGGATGGGACTCCAGTCCAGTCTGCACCGAGTGAAACTCTGAAATCTCCTCATGGAGCCAGTCTAGTGATAACTCCATATAACACAGTAGACACTATAAATAAAGACAAATTCCCCAAAACTTAAGCTTGACGTTCTTCTGGTAAAAACAAAAGGAAATTATTCGTGTTGTATTTTTGTTGTTGCAGCCATTTTCTGAACCTAATCTAATCTCCAAAGCCAGCAGGAAAAAAAGTTCTAAAAAATCCTTCCAGTATTTCTAAAATGATGCAAAAATATTGAACTCATTCGTTCTGTTAGACCTCTTCTAGAGATCAGCTAGACTAGACTGACTTCATCTCTGAAGCCTTTATTTGATCAAGATTTTGGCTGAACCTTGGACCTTTTTCAAGAACCATTAACCAAAAAACACTTCTCAAACCTCTTCAGGCTGTTTGGGGTAATCACAAGAGTGTCAGAACTTATATCTATAGACATCTGGAACCTTCTTAGAAACTTCTGTTAAGGTTTGCTTTAGTCATGGATAACTGGACTCCTAAAGGTTAGATTTCCTCTTTAGGATTAAACTCAACTCTCAGAACAAAGAGTTGAAAACAGCTCAGACACTAAATCTAACGGTAAAGTCCACTTTTCTCAGTGATCCAGAACCTCCTCTGCAGACTAGGAGTGGCTCAAGACCACCATCTAGTGACCGAAGAAAAGAACTGCATCCTTTTTATCAGCATTTTCTGGGCCTTATCCTCAGGGCACAGTGTCCAAAGGAGTGATTCATCTCTGCAGGTCCTGCAAGAAGCCCGTTAATGATCCAGAACAGTTGGCGCATGATCCAGAGCAACTGCTAAGACTCAGAACAGGTAGCAACAACGTAAAGATGGGTTACTGCCAAAAAATATCAAAAAAGAGCAACAAGACAATGGTAGATGCAGAGGAATTAAATAACACGCATCTTTAAAAACAGTAAAGAACACAGAAAGGTCAGAATTGAACATCATTTAGTACAGGTGACTTGGATGGTTTCATAAATGCCTGAAACAGCATCTCTACCACTTGACCCCTCTGATGGCTGTTCTAGCTCCTTATAAATCAACCATTTACATCCCATCACTGGTCTGAATGTGTGCAACCAAATCAGATCCTTCCTTCAGGGTGGAGAATCAGCGCTGGCAGTCATACAACTACAGAGATGCAATAAAACCCAAAATGACTAAAGAAACTCAAAACCACCACAGAAAGTTTCAATAACTGCAGACATGCTGTAACTGGGTGGGAGAACACCGAAAATACATGCAAAAGACATGCATGATGATTTAAAATAATTTGAAGTTATGAAAAGAGGCCACCAGAGAGATCTTTTAGGAATGATGAGACAAATCGTAGTTCCAGAGTTTTTTCTTTATTGCTTCAGTAATATATCTTCTTACATATAAAGTCTTCTTTCTAAACACATTCAATTCCCATCTTTTCATGTTTCTCTGATCTTTGTCTCACAGTGCTTCCTCTCTAAACTGTTTTTTTTACATTTAATACATCTGAACTGCTGCTTACATTCACAAATGAGTCTCCAAACTGAAAGACACACATCCTCTTAGCCGTTAAATGTTTTTTCTACATCTTCTCGTTCTGGAGAGTTCAGACTCTGTCACTTATTAAGATGCTACAAATAAGAAATCAGGTAAAATCATGAAAACAAGATAAGAAAGTAGAGCGAAACAGGGTTATTTACAGAAAACAAATATTACCGGGTTAATTGCAGTCATCTTGAAGCAGATAATAACACAGGAAAGCAGGTTTAGAAATATCTCAACCTGTAAAAAGTCCAACTATAACAGGATGCCACTGAGAAAACACAGAAACACTTTAATTACAGCATCTCATCTCTTTTTTTGACTAATTCCAACAAACTGATTGTGCAATTGGTTCCACATAGTTTACTTTAACTGTTGGAAACATGATGATTTATATAAAGACTAAAACAGTCACAGAAAATATGGTTTCTATGTCTCCAAGTGTATAGAAGTAAGAGCTTTAAACTCCGTTTTCCTCAAAATGGCTGTAAAGATAATAGATTTGCCATGTTTTAACTGACTCCAGGTTATTAAATATGGGTACTTAAACCATTGCTGTTGACTTTGTGCAACTTTGTACTTTATTTACTGTAAACAAGAAAACTTCAGGAGAAATGTTGATGATCCAGCATGCATCACCTTCCTGTTACCCCTCCTAATAATGTCACTAATCACTTTGCTATGGTGGGTTTTTTTTTGTTTTAAACCTTCTATTCGCCACTTATGGCAGCTTTTATGTGTCTACAGTGTTTTATGCAGGAGCTATGTTAGGTTAGGGTAAAGAGATCCTTTGATTCCAGGTTTAAATAAAAACTTAGACATGAAATATAACGGAGGTAAATCTGTATTCTGGGTTGATTTGGCAGAAAACCATGAGTGATACAGCAGTAGCAGACACAACGGTGAATGTAGACAAAACTATCTGCATTCTCATGAATGAACTGAACATGTGGAGATGAAACTGTGGACTTTAAAGTTATTTAATCATGTGACATCATTCCAAGCTGAGATGAACATCCAGTAGTAAAATCTAAAAAAATAAAAAGTAAAACTAAATTCAGTGAAAACTGTAAACGATATTAAAATGCCAGTTCAGGCAGATAAAGTCCAACATTTAAACTTAGAACAGAGTTCCTAGTGGAGAGTTTGACTGAGCTGTGATGCTCCGAAGAGAACTGGATTTTCTCACTACTTTCACCAAATTCCCAGTATTGTGAAGAGGCAAAGTTTTCAACATTTTTTATGCTAAATTTGTAAAAACATGTAATATATTACTTTGAGTGTATTTCTGATTGAGTCACACATCTCAAACATGAAATCTTGACTGGAAGAAAAATGATAAATAGGCTTGTGTTTCAAAGCTTCTGCACTAGCAGCATTGACAATGATGCAAGCTAACTGTATCCAATAGCCACTGCTTTACTGGTAAGCTTTCAAATATAACTTGGTTATCAGTTCTATTCTGGTATAATTGTGTTTCTAATTTCATTTCAAGAACAACAAAAACTTTATGAGAGAAACATGAATCAGTATTTTGTTAAAGTTAAAATAATCTCCAGAGTTGGGTTACAAAATGTTCACTGGAAAGTGTAAAAAAGTCAACGACCTAAATGACAGTAAAGAAATAAATGCACACAATAAGCTTGGATTCTGGAAAAATTCAGTTCACAATCATGAGCGGACCCGTAAGGACACAGGCTTCTGTGGCCCGTTTCAGTCCACTCAGCTAAACAATTCCAGTGGAGGTCAGTCCTGGCAGATCAACACATTTCAGAGCTGCTTTTAAAACATCAGGCAGTTTTTCTGTAAACGAATCGGTTAGGAAGCCTCAACCATGCTCAGATTCAATTTTCTGCCTTCCTGCAGCGACTCAACAAAAACCTCCCCATCTTCCTCCTCATCTTCCCCTTCCAAGATGGCAGTCATGGGGGCGGCGAAGAGGCGGCAGCGGCCAGCAAACCGTCGACTGCTGGAGCAGGGTGGAGTGAGGGACCGAGGCCGCATGTGCGAGAAGAGCAAAAAGGGTGAGGAAGAGGTGGAGGTGAGCAGGAGCTGACTGTGCATCAGATCCCGGCGTCTCCAGCCAAACATCATGGAGAGAGCACAGGGAGATAAAGGAGGGACATTCACAGTCAGAAGGGGAGCAGGACTCCCTGCTGTAGGAGAGGACTCTACAGCTTCTAACTGGTCAGGAGTCAGAGGAGATGGAGGCATCTTCTGGTGGTCAGCAACAGGAGGTGGAAGCTGACTGACACAAAGACGTTCCACTGCTGAGATCCTAGAAGATGATTCAACTCGACTACCCTTCCTGAGCAGGAGAGCCTTAAAACTCTCACTTCTGGCTGACCTGGGATTCCTGAACCCTGCTGCTCGGGTCAGGCGGGTTGGGGGATCCGTGGGGGTCTCCGGAGGGGAAGAGGAAGAGGAGGATGAAGAAGAGGTAGGAACTTCTCCTAAATCTCTTCTTCCAAGCATCTTTCGCTTCGATCTGAGAAAATTAGACAAGAAGTACCAGTTAGATCCTTGTGTTTGGTCAGTTTGAGAATATGTTTGTAGATTCTGAACTCCCTTTCAATTTAATTTAGTCCTTTTCAGGAGGCTTTGAGTCGAACTGTCCAAACACAAGCAGAATCTTTAAGTTCACATCTCCAACTGGACCAAACATAACAAATTACATCGGTTGCCAGAATCAACAAGTTCGACCTGCTTTATGGACACTCAGCCAACCAGATTAAAAGAGACACATCTCTGGGAGGAAAACTGCTGAATGCAGGACACTAACTGGAGAATAAGGGTTGGAAGGAATGGAGGCATCAAGGAAACAAGACTGGATTCAGATGGACCTCAAAGGAGAAAGGTTATAATTGCATATGTGACCTTCATATTTAGGTAACAAGGATTGAAGCAGGACTGATTTCACTTTATGGTGTTAGGTTACAGGAATCAGAGCTTAGAACTGCACCATCTACATATTTACTGCCAGGTTAGAAGGTTTACCTGCAACCTGATTACCAACGTGTTCATGCTGTGCCTTCCCATACTGCACTGCTCCAGAGGCAGAGGAATGGATCAAGCAGATGTGAGGATGTGCATTGATGGTTGTGAGAATACTAGTCCTCAGTATGAACTGAAGTCTACCTGTGGATGATGGTGAACAGATCCTCTGTGGTTCGAGGGCAACCAGAGACCAACATCTGATCCGCTGAAACGTTGATGAACACATCATCTGAAAAACAAACGATTGTTATTTACCTCTTTCTTCTTTAGCTCTTATTTTTAAGTCTAAAATAGACTTGATAAAAATAACCAGTTGGTCTCAAAGTTTTTCAACTGTGTACCACTTAAGGACAACTGTAAAAACTAGAACATTTAACCAAAACAAATGACAGATTTCACAGTTTATCTGAACAGTGAGGGCAGCTCCATGGTTTCTAGGTCAATTTGATCATGAGATCCGTGTGACTTACATGTCATTATCTGTACCAGCTCCCACAGGGATCCTTTAAAGTCTCCATGCATATATTTTTGACTACGTCATGTGTCCAAGACCACGTGTGTCCATGTGACTAGTTAAGTCATGAATACAGACCGTAACCACTGGTTCTCTCCAAATTGGTTCATGGACACAGAAAACATGAAGATGACTAAAGCAGTTGGCTAAACCTGTAATTGGATGATATAAAATTTAATCTGTGTACCACTAGAAAGGGCTTGAATACAAATATTTTACTTGTGCAAAGTATTGAGAGCCAGGGCTGTAATCAGCAGATTCTTATTGACCAAACTTTGTACAGGACATATGAAGACAGCATATTTTTACTTCCTCTGCTTCTTTGAGCAGGGATGCTAGCCTACTTAGTTCCTCACCTGCTGAAATACAAGATGCCTCTTTTTGGTTATTAGAGCGGCACACTGGAACCCAGTTATGTAGACTGATTTTAGTGTCACTTCTAAGTACATACTTTTACTGTATGACTCTACTGCGGGTGTTTTAGATTATGCTTGGCTCAATACAGGCCCAATTACAGGCTATTTTTAATAATGGTCTGTCCTTAATGGACACAAAATACTGAAAATGATAGACATTGTTCTAGTATTCATATTATTTTTCTCATAAATATGAAATCAGCCAAATCTGTCAAGTGATTGTAATCTGAATTATCAGGTTCTTACTGGGTGATTTGGAAAAAAATATCTTCTACATTTACTTAAGCCATCAATACTAGTCCTACGGTGCACAACTAACCATGCACACACATCCAATATTGGGTTCTGTCAACCTTGGAAGTTGGTTATAATTCTATAAATACATAACTTTTTTTCTGAAAACGTCTTTACTGTTACCCAGCAAACTGGGTCCAACTTTTCAAGGCTCTTATGAGAATAACTTGACACAAAAGTCCAGCATTGCTTATTCTTTACTGTAACCAAAACATCGGCAACTCACCATCTGAAGATCTGCTAACCTCCTTGGCTTCATCACCTTTCTGGTGGGGTTCTTCCTTTCCTGGTTCCTCCTCCTCTTCATCTGGTTCTTTGATCAGGAGGTCTGGCAGTGATAGCTCCCCCTGCAGGCTCTCAGTTGATAGCAAACTGCTGAGAGAAAACCTGCTCTGACCAATCAGAGTGTAAGAGCTTTCAGAGTCACTTGTCTCTTGATTGCACACTTTGAATTTCCTTCGCCTGTTGATCCTTTCTTTTATCACATCTGGTTCATCTTCTGATGATGATGAAGATGATGAAGAAGAAGAAGAGGAGGAGGACGATGATGATGAGGGAGAGGGTTCCATTTTTGGTGACATCATCAACAACTGTCGGCCTAACCGTCTCTTCCTCCCCCTCCTTGATTTACCTTTTTTGTTGGAGGTAGTCATCATCATCATGACTATTTCCTTCCTCCCCTTGTCTTCCACTCTTTCATTCTCATCATCTTCTTCATCTTCAGCAAGTGAGGACTTCATAATCCTACTATGGTTGGTTATCTCCTCATCCTGTGGCCTATTGTCAATGATCCTACCAAAACAAGGCTCAGCAACCTCAGTTTGGATTCCTTCAGTCCAGGTAGAAGTGATTTTATGTACTCCTGAGGGACCTATTCCCATTGATGGGGAACCTGAAGACCCTGAAGAGCAATGGGTCTCATAGATACCAATCATTTGTGATGAGCTGCAGGGCTTGTTGTCATTATTACCAATTCTTGTGTTCCCCATAGTTTCTAAGGTCCTTCTGGTTTCCATTGTGGTCTGAGTTTCAAAACTATCTGCAGTTGCTGTAGTCCCTTTGAGTGTCTCTCCAGTATTTTTGGATGCAAAAACTTGTTTTGCTTTTTTGGGAGAGGTCAACGAAAGATCTGGCTTCTTGTGCAAAATCTGTGGCTTCTGCCTTTGAGGAGAACTGGCAGGTGGGTTTCTTGAGTTCATCGAGCATCCTGGTATTTCTGACTTGTCAGAGATGTTTGTCAAGTGCTTTGGCGATGGCATATTGCTAGTTGAATGTGTATGAAACTGTGTGTTAACAGAAGCTGAAGTGTTATGTCTATAGGAGGACTCTATGATATGCCCAGGGCTATTCGACCCTTCTGGTCCTCTTCTGGCCTTTGGGGAAGTCATGGGACCCAGAATGCCAAGATCGGGCTTCTTCGGTGGAACAGGCTTCTCTGGGGAATAGAGCTTATTTGGGCTACTTGACTGAAGATCCCTTGTATCGTTTTTTATATCCGTTTTACTCTGTATTTCTGATTTATCCTTTTCATTTCTTTCACATTTGTTTATTTTTTCCATTACTTTGGTCTTCTTTTCTCTCAATCTCTTTATATGTTTTGCAAAGTCTGCTTCTGAGGAAGGTTGCTCCAGTGGAGAATTCTGGATGTTGTTGTTAATGCAATATGTGTCGTCATCATCAGGACACGTTTTTACCCATGGACTGTCAGGACTAGAGACATTTACACTTGGCATAGAGGGACACATGTCAGAATCTTTGATCTCTTGCCCAATGGACTGGATGTTTTGTGTCATTTCTTTGCTAAGTTTAATGTCATGGTCTTTCTGGTGAGCCAAGCTGCCTTGTTGTCTTTGAAGATTCACCTCAAATGACTCTGTAATGAAATTTCCACTCTCACTTTTTATTGGGTCTTTGCAATAGAGTTCTGCCTGATTTTCTTCAGTACTGACTTGGATATGGCTGTTAGTTTTCAATGGACTTGTGTCACTGCCAGCTACATTACAGATAGCCTGTTTTGCTCCTAGTGCAGACAGTTTTGTATCAGCATTGGCCAGACAATCAAGAAATGACTCATTTAACACAGCACAGTCTAGTTGAGTCTCTTCCCTTTGGTCACTGTTAGTTAGTGACACACTAACTTCATTGTGAAGTTGGCTGTCAATTGGGTCATGTTCTGCTTGCAGTTCTTCCTGGATTTTGACCGAGTGGAGCTTGACACACTGCAAAGCTTGAGTGGTGATCAGATGAGAGTAGGGCCTTGGAGACATGCCTTGACTTGACAGGAGAAAAGAAAAGGAGGAAGGTTTGAAGAGAGCCGGCAGTGGAGGAGAAGGTGGTGGAGGAGGCAAGTCAGGCATGTCAGAGAATTCCAAAGATGGCAGAGGTGGTGGGAAGGTTGATGGAAAATCTAAGTTGGATGGTACTGTTGAGGCCAGAGAATGGTGTGAGATCTGCCTCACAGCATAGGAGTAGGGAGGAGGAGGAGGCCGGGTGGAGATAGGTAGAGGAGGAGGAGGGGGTATGGATAAAGCTGGGAGACCATTGGGAAGTGGAGTGGAAGGATGAGGAGTTGGCTTGGTAAAAGACAGAGGAACGTGGAGGCAAAACTCAGGCATTGAGGGAGTGGTAAGTGGTGAAAGAGGAGAAGAAGAGGAAGACTGTAAAGGAGGTGGAGAATTGGAAGTGATAGCTGGAGGGGGAGGGTGGCAGGGCCTAGGGATTGGAAGGGAAGACTGTGGGAGAGGAGGAGAAGAGGGTAGACAGAAGAGAGGGCCTGGAGGGCTGGATTGTGGAAGAGGAGGTGGAGGAGGAGGAAGTGGAAGACAAGGACCATAAAGGCAGAACTCGGGGACTGGAGAAGTGGACTGTGGAAGTGGAAGAGGAGGAGGTGGTGGTGGAAGACAAGGAGCATGAAGGCAGAACTCAGGGACTGGAGAAGTGGACAGTGGAAGTGGAGGAGGAGGAGGAGGAGGAGGAGGAAGAGGTGGTGGTGGTGGTGGAGGAAGATCAGGAGCTGGAAAGCAGAACTCAGGGGCAGGAGAACTGGATTGTGGAAGAAGAGGAGGAGGTAGTCTATGGAGAAGTGATAGACAGGTTAAGGAGTCAGATGAGGTGTTGGGGGAGAGAGAGGAGGTGGAGGAAAATGAGGAAGAGAGTAGTGATGACTTCCTCTGTGGCACTGGAGGCTTTGGCCTCCCTTTTCCACGAAACCAGATCCTGGGCAGGGAAGAGGCTGTGGGGGAAAGTGGTGAAGTTGAAGAGCATGAAGTAAAGAAAGGGGAAGTTGGAGGAAGGGAACATGCTCCAGGGCTTGCTGTAAGAGGGGAGGAAGGATTATGGGGTGAAGAGACTGGAGTTCCAGGACTGGGGGTGTTTGACTGGCTGGAGTAACCACTGGATGGCGAGGCAAGGCGCTGAAGCCCAGCAACAGAGGAGTCAGGTGAATTCAGGTCTTTATCCTCTGAACTTGGATATCCAGGATTAAGCACATAGCACTGTTTGGGGCTCATGAGGTTGGTACTGGAATGGTCATCAATGATAGTTGCCTCCTGGGAGTTTGGACTTAAAGTCTCAAAGGTTGTAACTGTTCCACAGTTCAGACCACTTTTTGCACTGCTCCGGGGCACCCAGGGATCAGGGAAGGTCTGAGGAGATGAAATGGGTGTATGCAAGTTGCTGCGATCCACGCAATGACTCCGGTCAGGACATGAGCTTGTTGACGAATGAGAAGCTTTGGTGCGACCTGGCCGCCACCTCAAAGAGTCAGAGCGGAGTGGTGGTGGAGGTGGTCGCTTGGACTTGCGTAGGGAGATGCTGCGTGTCATAGAGCGAGAGTAGAATGCTGAAGTGCTGGACTTCCTTTTCTTCAGATTCAGTGAGGGAGATGAGGATATCTTCTCTGAACAAAGGGAGGTGTTGTCAATACAGAGAGGGGTCGAGCGACCAGACGAAAGAAGGGATTCACAGTTCCAGCCTTCTTCAGGAACACATCTGGTGTCCTGGGTGATGCTACTATGGATGCTGGAGCTAGGAGAAAGAGGTCTGTAGCTCCAACTCTCCCCACTACAGGAGTCAACATCAGAGAAGTTCTGGGCATTTTGCTGGGTCGTGGTCTGATCAGCCAGAGCCTGGTAACTAAACTGAGACACAGAATCAGCTATGCTTGAGGAGGAGTGGTAGTGAGAGGGTCCCTCATTTAAAGACCTATCACTGGGATACGACCACTCTGATTGCAATAGACTGGGAGTGTCAGAGATGAAGGAGTTGACAGGGGATGAAGGAAAACAAGATGATGAGGAAGAAGGAGATTGGGGTATGACTCTGGCATTAGGGTCATAGGCCAAAAGCGGCTGAAAATCACTTGGGAAACCTTCCTGATCCTGTGACTGGAGAGAAAACAAGAAGAAAAGAGATACAACCTTAAACCTGATTTTGGTTAATTCAGTGTGGTGATATTTTTTCCTTGGGAAAAACTGACCTGGCTGTAAGAGGAGGAAGCACTGAGTGTCCTGTAAGTGGTGCTGTTAAAGCTGACCTCCGAGCTCAGAGAGGAGTTGGTGGGCATACGGGGGAGGCTGTGGATCTCGGAGGAAGATGAGTGACAGGAGATGGGCTGTTTTCCCACAGTTGGTGAGGAGGTGAGGGAGGCCATGAGGCTGGACATGCCCTCACCTTTTGGGGCTCTGATTCTCCTTGGGGTAAACTGCCCTTCCTTTCTGTCTCTTTCACTGTCCTCCAATTCCACCTCTCTGCTCTTCCGCTGGTATGAGGAGGAGCAAGATGAGGAAGAAGGTCGACCCACTGTTGAGTACTGGCCTGGTAGATTCACTGCAACTGAAGGCTTGGGAATGACATCATCTGATATAGCAGAAACGGTCTTACGGCGACTCAGTTTATGAGGTTTTCGATTTAATGAGTCTGCATGAGAGAGTGTTCTCCGGAAACTGGCCTGTCGGTCAAAACTTTCACCTGAAATGTAAATAACAAATAAGAGATTAAAAAGCAAATCCAATACATTTTTAAGCCAGTCAGAACAAATTCAGCAATGGAACTAAATCAAACCTTGAAATCAAGTTTCAAATGCTGACTGAATCCTTGAGGCCAAGGTTTCAAAACTGATTAAATTACAGAAAAAAAAACAAATATAGATATAAATAAATGAGTCAATTTAGTAAATAAAACTAGTTGGTCACATTAAGGGGTTGAATGGTGGTGCAGTTGTTAGGACTGTTTGTTGCTTTGCTATGTGGGTTTGTATCCCAGCTAGGGTCTTTCTGCATGGAGTTTGCATGTTCTCTCCATGCATGCTTGGGTTCTTTCTGGGTACTCCCACTTCCTTCTCACTAAAGGACATTCTCACTAAAACCAGGAAGATAGAAGATATCGCTCCAGTTCTAAAGTCCTTACACTGGCTCTCTGAAGCTCTGAGAATAGTATTTAAAATACTTCTGTTAGTTTATAAATCACTGAACGGCTTAGCACCAAAATATATTAAAGACCTGCTGTCATTGTATCAACCTTCCATACCACTCAGGTTTTCTGGTTCTGGTCTACTCTGCATCCCCAGAACCAGAACCAAACATAGAGTAGCAGTATTCAGCTTCTATGCTCCACAAATCTGGAACAAGCTTCCAGAAAACCACAAAACAGCCGAAACACTGAGTTCCTTTAAATCAAGACTATAAACCCACCTGTTTAGAGCTCCCTTTGATTAATAATAGCTGGAACATTGATTAATATATTTGATGTATATTTGCTGATGATTATGCTTGATAATGCAGTTTGACAAAATGTAATGTTTATTGCTTGTTCCATTACCACAATTAGTTACTGTATTATGTTTTTATCATGTGAAGCACTTTGAACTGCCTCGTTACAGAAATGTCTTATACAAATAAACTTGACGTGACTTCCTTAGATCAGGTGAATTGGTCTCTAAGTTGCCCCTAGACATGATTGTGTGGACATGGTTATTTGTCCTGTGTGTCTCCTTATTGCCCTGTGATGGACTGGCGTGCCCAAACTGGACCCTGCTTCTCATACAATGAGCGCTGGATATAGGGTTCAGCACCCCCACCCCCAAACCCCACCGCTGTACGTAAACGCAGCTACTTAATGGGGTTTTGACATTGGTTGGGTGCAGGAACGAAGCTGTTTGGTTTGGGGTTTTTTTGGACTATGCTCTTTATATATTGTAATCACAACTATTTGGTTTGGTTGAGTAATAAGAACTCTTTAGTTTAGTCAAGGAATCCAAAATCTTTGCTTAGTTTCAGGAATTAAGAATCAAGTAAATTTGAAAAAGATTGTGGTTTGAGCCAAAAATAAATATCGTTTTTTCTACTTAATGTGCAATCTAAAGTTAAGCTGAAGCAATGAGTGGCGTATGGTCATAACAAAAGCAAGACAAAAGAAGCAAGGTGTCAATTTTTGTGTGAAACTGGAGCTAATTCACCAAAGGCATTGCTAGCAGTTCAAAAATAAGTATTTTTTGTAAATTACAATTAATATAATAAATCTAAATTACCATCACATCAGGTATAAGAACTAACTTGAATCACAAATAAATGTCAAATCATTTTTCAAGGCTGGTAACTTCCCAGATTTAGTCAAACACCAAGTTTGACTATGCAACAGTCAAACTGAAGGTTTTTCTCATACCATCCTGTGACTCTAGTTGAGTCTTTGAGCTCATCTGTACCTGTTACATTGATAGGAACTATATCAGCTGCGACTGCCTCCGCCTGCTGCCTCATCTTCTCCTCCGGTGTTGGAAGTCGCTGAAGGAGCTCCATGTCCATGTTGGACTGTGATTCACCAGCCAATCCAAGCTCATCCCAGCAGGAAGTGAGACTGATAGGATTAAGGACCAGTGGGGTCATAGGCCGTGGGTTGGTGAGGAAGAACTTCTCATCTTCATCTGAAGATGCTGATGACTAACAAACAAGCAAGGTTTTATTTACAGCTCAGCTTAACCAGAAACTGTTTAAATCTAATTTTTATGGTTCAGGGCTCAAATGTAGACTAGAAGGGAGCTAAAAGTACAGCTTTGAACTCACTCACTTGAATATCTGAGTATCTAAGCTAATTTTAGGAAGTTCAGTCCCTGTTTACCTTTCTCCTCCAAAGTGAAAACTTGAAACAAACTGAAAAACAAGACTGAGAGAAAAAATCCAAGACTCTGGATCTCTGAGAGGAGATGAGATGGGTGAGAAGGACAAAAGTGAGAGAAAGAGGACAAAAAAATTTAGAGCTATCTAGATGCAGCATAATGATGGAAGAACAGTGTCAATGCCTGAGTTTGACCAGCAGGTGGCAGTGGGAGTCAAACATCTTCATAGCCAAAGATTAAATGAAGGGTTTAATCAAATCAGAACCTATAAAAGCTATTCACAACCTTTCAAATGAAATAATGTTAAAAAAGAACCAGAATGACTCCTAATGTAAAATTTACATGCCATCTTTGCCAATAACAGACCATTAATTGGCCTGGAAGAGCCCTAATTATCAGGACTGTTGGCTGGAGAAGAGGACCTAAAGTCTCTGGCTGAATAACTAATAAGGCCTTGTGGTTGTGGTTGTGTTTCTGTTTAATATTCATATGAAATAATCCCTGCAGGATTATAAACTGGAGTTTAGTCATCACTTCATGACTCATTAAGGCTGTTGTTTCCCTGCAGTCCCTTCAGCCTCATTAATATTAATGAGTCACCAACAGAAACACAACATCATCCGAATGGCTCACCATCTTTCTGCCTCTATTCCGCCACCCTCTGTGAGCGCGTCCCTCTGATTGGTCCAGGCCAGAGAATGGAGCAAAGGTGGGACTTGGTGGGCGGGTCTTAAAGCAGTCATGCTGAGTCAGCCCATTGTATGCTGTGGATAGACAAAAAGAAAAGACATGCAGCGGGAGAAAGGAAAAGCCAATCAGTGAGTCGGTAAATCTGCCACTGGGGAGGTAAATCGGTGATGTTCTTGTCTACACAGAGGAGGAGCAGCTTCCATCTCTGTGCATGTAGAGCTGCAGCTGCTGCGATGCAGTCTGCAGCAGAGAATGCCGTGATGCAAACCCCTGCAGCCCACTGCAGTCCAACTGCAACACTTGCGGGTTCACTCGCATGTTTGCAAATCAATAACTTTTCATTTAAATATCATAAAACTTCAATTAATAGCTTCTGAAGAAGAGAAAACTATAACCGATCAATCTCTAAACACATTTTTCTTTTTCTGCACTGTAAAGCAGGGGGCTGCAGCCCTGGAGAAAAAACACCTTGCTGCAGAACTTGTCATTGTTTTCCTTCCAAGCAGTCTGACTTCCTTGCAGTATTTTAAAGAGGTCCAGGTCAATAGAGCTCCTGGCCTCCTGAAGGTTTTTCCTACTTGACCTTTCTGGGTTTTCATAAATCCTTCAGCTCTAAACTGTGAGCCACTCAGACATAAAAGGCTCTGAAACAGTTTTAGTATTTGCCCGTTTAGCTTCAACAAAGAGAGTGCAGTTTTGTCCACAATAAGACCAACATCAGGGCACTTAGAGTGAAAATGGGTGATGTCACTTGTTTTGTCTTTACCCTTTTTCTTATCAACTTTTCTCCATGTAGTTAAACTAAGTAAGTAGCTGCAGCCATCTCACCTCGCAGGTCATCAGCACTGCCCGATCGTCTTTTCCCAGGAATGAAGCGTAGACCCTGCTGAGGCTTCTGGGTACTGTAGTGAACAGACCATTTGCTGTCCCTGTCCCCTGCTGCAGAAACAAAGACAAAGACGGACAGAGTGAGAGAATAATCATAGTGAGGCTGCTTTCTGTGTTTAATCTTGTTTCAGCAGATTTCCTCACACACTGAGACGGTTGATGATCGAAGTTGCAGCTCTCAGCACCCTTCAAGGTGACCTTGGTTCTGTGCTTCAGGGGCTTTTAATTTGAAGGAAAAGCAATCTGACTTGCAGGGGATTCAGTGGACAGATGTATGGACAGATGTGGCATTAAACTCTCAGCATTCTGCAAATCAGAGCCAGAATGCTGCCACATAAAAAGTAGATCTCAACTGTTTGAATGTTGACAGGATTGTGAGCTCTTTGATGAAGTCCTCAACCATTTTTGGTTCTGATAGTTCTTGTTTTATTTGTAACATGAATAAATCCAATCAGACAAGTCATAAACAGAAAGGTGAGATGAATACTGAATAATCAAACTCATGTAAAACAACGTTCACCCTTTCAAAATCACAATTTAACTGGATAAAATTCACTTACAACAAACCGACTTCTGCATTTAGTCCAGATGATGTCCCTCAGTGAGTCTGGAGACGTTGTAGGTCCTAGTCTACAAAACCAAGTCTTACCAAGTGTGGCCAATGTGCTCAAAGTGTGACGATTTATGTTTTTATCAGTGTATTGTTTAAGAATTGCGTAACTCAGTCCCGTTGGGATTAAAAAAGTATTTTGGATTTTGAATTGTTTCTAAGTTAGAGTTGTTTTTATCTTGGGTTTACTAGAAAAAAATCTTGGCTAGGCAGGTCAGAAAGAGGACCAGTGCAGACCAGAGTAGACGGATACTTCTTTCCAAACCAACTATATATCCTGCCAGGAGCTGACAAACAACCACATCCTCCATCACAACTAAGCACACAGACTGACATGTCCACTTCAAAATCATTTTCCTTGGTGCTAATTGGCTGAACTCCCAAGAGCAGAGGTAAGAATGTTGTATCACTAAGACATTTTCCATTGTGCATGTTAATGCATGTTAAGGTATATATGGTGTCTGAAGAGGGGTCTTAAGCATTCGCAGATTTTTGTTTTCTCTGTTTGCTGGCACTTGTGGTCCCTCACCCAACAAATACTGAGGTCCACATTACTTGACCTCTCAGAAGCCTCAAGAGGTCTTTAAGCAGATTCTAAAGGTTCCTCTGGGTAATCTTAGCACAGTGGGTTTCAGTTTGGCTTTACTGATGTTTTAGAGCAGTGCTCTCAAACTGCAGTCTTCAAGGGCCAGAGTCCTGCAACTCTTAGATCTGTCCCTTGTCCGGTCACACTTGAATTAAATGGCTAAACTGCATTTTAAGGAGTCACTGAGGTTTTTTAGAGAGCCCACTTAATGGATTTTGGTGCAAAAAAGTAAAAAGGTTGGTTAAGAACTTGGTAAGGTTATTTATTACAGCAGGAATATAGCTATTACTACTTAAAATGAGAGCATATATATATATATATATATATATATATATATATATATATATATATATATATATATATATAAGTCTTATATCTACTGGTAACCATTAAAAACTTTAATTTGGTGTTCTGAGACCATCTATAGAACATCTAATTAGTGTTTCATGGCCAATAATAAGGTCTGGTCCACTAGTTGGGGAATCAGTAAAATAAATCCTTAAAAGATTAAACGTTTACAAGCAGAGCCACATATGAGAACATAAAAGAGTTAAGTTCTGGTGGAGAAGATTCCTGATAGTTTCAAAGATATAGCTAGAAGAAGCTTCAGCAGCTTCTGGTTGTCCTTAATAAGGTTCCAGGTGCCCTGGGTCTTTGCAAAGGTTCCAAGGTCTTCAGATGTTTGTGATTCTTGAAGAGTTCTCATATTGAGCAGTTTTACATGATCTCTAAGTGGGTTCTCCAGACTGTCTCCTGGGAAGAACCGGAATCATTGAGGATGAGCAGGGTTCCTTGAGCAGCAGGTTCAAGAAGCTCCAGCAGCTGCAGCAGAGATTCACTAAACACTAAAGAAGGGTCCTTGAAGAGGGTCTATGAATCGATTACCTGTACTGTTACAGTCATTCATGTAGTTTATGGGACAAAGAAATCTAAATACAGGTAAGACTGCCAACCTCAACTATGTTTGATACAATGGATGCACCCAACAGCCGATCATAGACCAGGATAATATGAGGTCATCTTCAAAAATCCATAACTGATATCTATTGATCCTCTCTGACCCCGTTTCTAATTTACTCATCATCAAAACTGCATCACTCACCTGTGGTCCTGGTGAGGTATCTGAGGACGGATTTGATGGCTGCTCCGATCAGAACCATAACGACGCAACACAGCCTCACATACACACACGCACGCACACACTCCTGAGGCTACAGCAGCAGTAATGCAGCTCCGCTCGCTGCGACGCCACACTCCTCCCACTCCTCCCACTCCTCTCTCTACTCTCCCCCAATCTCTTTCTTTCTCTCTTACTTCCACAGACACACACCTGCCACGCTGGCAGGAAGCCAATGCACGTGTGCGCCCTTCATGAGTGTCACCAGGTGATGAAGGTTACCTGCAAATGCTGCAGGAACGTGTTGCTTTGAAGATGAAGGGAAAGTGTGTGTTTGTGGGTCTGATGTAAGATGCTTTATCTTTTATTCTCTGTGTTCTTGTGTGTGTGTCTGTGTGAAGACAGCTCGTCAGTAAGCGACCAAGCTTGCCCTTAGGGTTTATTAGACCATATTTAGAGGAAAAAAATCCAGATACAGCAAATAATGAGCTCAATTCTGTATCAGTTGAGTAATAAAAGGCCTCGTTATGTCTCATTTGATGCCTCCGTAGTTCCCCTTCATGTTTTTTTCTGTCACTTTGCAGATAAGACTTATGATCTTAAAGCAACTGTGCATTCTTGTAAGTTTTACAGCTTTTGTGTTAATACCTTTTTTCAATCAGTTGACATTCAGTCTCACCATGTTTATTGGGAATTGATCAATTTTTATGATCTTGTTCTGTGTTTCCTTGTAATTTTTTCCCTCTGTGGGTTTTTGACATATTTATAGCTTGTCTGTCTTAGTGCAACAATTTTTAGTATAGTTGAAGGTTGTTGATGTCTCCTGGTGTATCATTATTGCCATGCTGTGCCTTTTTTATTTCCCTGTGGTTGCCTTCTGTCTCTACAACAGTTTAAATATCTTTGCTTCTCTTCATTGTGCCATTGTATTATCCTTTGTAGTGTTTCTGATACTGCTTCCATCTTTTTAAGGGTATATTGTGTTTCTCTATAGTTCCTTTGCTCTGTTGTCATGTTTTATTTGAAGTCATTAATTATCGTATCAACCTTATTCCATCTTTTCTGTATGTGTCTTTGTGATTTCACATAGAGTTTATCTCAAGGTGGTCCTTATGGTAAAAGCATGTCCAGCTTATCCTTGAAATGGGGACCATAGGTACCACAGTAGAGACTCTGTAGGTTACAAATGATTAAGCTGGACCCAACAAAGAGTCCTGGACATTTAGACTGGCAGTTAAAACATGTCTTTAGAGACAACTGTAAGCTTTTTGTGTCTTTAGGAAGCAGCAAAATAGACCTCATGGTCTTATTGTAAGATTTCCAATGTAAGTCAAGCCACTGAGTTGTACTTTAAAGTCTATGAAGAGGAGAAGTGATCTTGCAAGAGATATTTCAATTACTTGAAATAGTTTTGGATTTACTGTTCTACTGTTGACCCGTGAGAAGCATCAGATAGTGGTGCAGCAGATTCCAAAGGTTCCTTGGGATGAGAATGGTCTGATGATAATGCTGGACTTTAATGGTATTGGGATACTCAAAAGAGATGACCACTTTAAAATCAGGGTCATGGGTTTTTTGCTGTAGGTCTTCATATTCTGTCTTTATACTGTGTTGTGAATTTTGGACCAATAGCTGCCAAACCCATTCCATCAGCCCCACCCATCAATTCAGAACCTGTCCTTCAGCTGTGGAGGCTCCATCTTCAATAATTAGTTTTTATGTGGTTAATTGAGTTCACCTTGATCCTCACCTTCATCACCAGTGACAAACTGGGACAGTTCCAGTTGGTAACTGTGTCGACTATGTGGGCCATGAGGAGCAGCTAATTACAGTGTTCAAGGCTGACAGCCTCACTGTCTGTTCATCTCCGTCTCCCGACTGTTGTAATTAGTTTCAATAATTAGACACCAAGTAGGACACATTATCTCACTCTGCTATATTTAGTACCGAGGGGCTTAAATCTGGAGTACCACTGTTCTTCCATTAAAAGCCAGGATAGGCGGGGGTCATAGCAGAAAATACAACAACCATCATTTATTTTCATTCCTAATTTCTCTTGAAGACGTTTCTCTTCTCATCCAAAAGGCTTTTTCAGTTCTGAACGTGGTTGGGAGTACCAGGGTTAGAAGTTGTAGTTATAGTCTAGAGTTGAAAGAAGCTATTTGGATGAGAGGTGAAATGTTGTCAAGAAACAGGAGAGAAGTCCAGTTGCCTTCTGCTTAAGCACTTAGGATCATCAAGTCCTGGATGACTGAGAACCTAGACCACTGTAATTATTCTGACTGTGAAGCTATGTGTTATTTACTAAGAAAAATGAGTCGACTGACTTGGACCAGTTGACGTGGATTACAGATGAGATGAACTAGAGCTGACAGAGAGTGCAGTTTATCTGGACTAAGGTTCACACGGACTGCAGCAGGAAGTCTCCAATGCAAGTCCTTGAAAGAGAAAAAGGATGAGCTATCCAAACCGTTGTCTCCTTTGTTAAGTCATGATTAATTCTGATGAACCACATTTTTTGGGCAACTGAGTTTAATTTTATTCAGCCATAATTACTGCCAGACTTGTAGAATCAAGAATTCACTTAAATAGAACCTGTCTGACAGCATGAAGTAGGTTGAAAGATCTCAAAAAGCAACACATCATGCCCCGATCGAAAGAAATTAAAAAAGCAGATGAGAAACAAAGTCATTGACATCTATGAGCCTGGACAGGCAGAACCACGAAGAACCATTATCCACACATGAAGAACAGATACAACAGCAGAGAACCTTCCCAGGAGAGGCTGATCTACCAAAATTACTCCAAGAGGTCAACAACGACTCACCCAGAAGGTTCCAGAAGAACCCAGAACAAAGCTCTGCAACACATCAAGAAGTCTCCATCTGAATGACGACTAACACATAAACAAAACAACGGTTTTGAAGTAGCCTAGTCAAAGTCTGGATTTGAATCTAACTGAGAGATACTGTCGATCTTGACGGTCAGTTCATGCTCTAAAACCCTCTAATGTGGTTGATTTAAAGAAGCAATTCTGCAATCCGATGTGGAGCCCCCGGCGATGTGAATGACTCTTTTCCAGTTATCACAGAAGCACAACAGAGGTTGTTGTTGACAGAGGAGGCACAACCAGTTATTTCTTTCCGAGTGTACCCGGACAACATGGCTGAAAGTGGTGGAAGTGAAGCTGCCAGGTAGCAGCTGCTGCAGCCATACGAGCTGCTCATCTGTTGGAACAGGAATTAGCCTCTAGTTTAGCGTATGGGGCTGCTGCTAATCCATGCACACAAATACACACCCAGAGAAGATTACACACAGAGGAGGTCATTAGGAGAAAACACAGAGGGCTAGTTATGTTCTGTGTGTTGTCAGAGAAGAACAGCGGATGGGATCTGCGATGCATTATTGATCAGACAATCACACATGCTGAGTGAGAGGGTGTTAACAGAGCTGCAAGCTTTCATATTCTGACCCAAATATGAAGAAACTGGGAAAACAAAGACTCAGATTTCCCATGTTCAGGATAACTCAAACACATTTCCCAAGCAGACCTGCTAGACAGCAGACTTGATGCAGTTTAAGTGGACTGTCAACTCTAATCATGTGATCAATAATGCAGGAGAGATTCTTGCTGAGACATAGAAATGTAAAAGGCCTATTGGGGCCAAACACACCCAGATATTTCTCACTTAAAGAATCTCTATTGGCGCTGTTGAGGCTAAACATGATCAAATATTAATGTCATTCAAAATAGTTTGAACAGCATGGAAAATGGAAATTGGAAGCAATGGAAATCTTACACTGTCCTGAACTGTAAGTACTGCAGCTAGTGTTTCCTCTAAGTACTATTTCATTAGTTATACCTTTGGTTTAATGATAGTCTTAGGGTTGCATTCACACCAGCCTCGTTAAGTCCGCTTCAATCCAACTCCAGTTCATCTACTTAGAAAGTTAGGTTCGTTTGGGGAGGTCTGAATCGAACTCCAATGCAGACCAAAAAGAATGAACTCTGGTCCGCCTACAAACCTCGGTCTGGGTTCGGTTGAAGTGAACTCTGGTGCGATATGAATACATATGTGAACACCAAGCAGACCAGAGACCCCTCCAAAAGCAGGAAGTGAACTACAGCACAGAACATTCTGGGTAAATACAACCAAAACAAACGTGCGTGTCTAGCACTAGTGGGAGAAATAACTCGTGGTCTTTTACCAAAGACAAAAGAACAACCTTACAACCGCTAAAATCTGACGCCACTTAATTTTTGTTTGCATTTTGTGAAGAAGGAAGTTGTGCTCAGTGTCTTCTTCAGAGGTTTTTGTGTTGTTTCCTTCAGTGGTCCTTGGTGCAGCGCCTCTACAGGCGAAGAGATAAGCAGGTTTTTCATAGGATTTGGTTCGTTTAACACAATGCAGCATAAAAGAGAACTGCAGCAGCTGAAAATGTAAGAAATGCTGCAATTTTGGTTCCCAATTAAACTGAGTCTACTGGACTATCAGCTGTGAAAACAATTTAAAGTGTCTTTCTGTGAGCTCAAACGCAGGAACAGATGTCTACCCAAAACAAAAGCCCCCTTAAACATATTGGCTTTCATATGCTGGTGGAAGTAATGGAAGCAAAAGTAGTCAAATCCAATGAACTTAAACCATTCCAGAAAAAAAACTGGAGATAAGAAGAACGACTGGATGGGCAAAGCTAAGTTTTAAGACAGCTGCATCAGTGTACTGGCTCCAGAAGAACTTTTTAACTGGTGTAAAATTATAAAAATGTTAAAATACCACAGTCCAGATTGAGAGCAGTACCTTTGTACAGAAGGGGTGTGGTCGATAGGGCTTCCTGCTTTGAACTTCTCCCGTGGCAACGTCTGAACCAAAGAAATCTGGTCTTGCGTCTCTTGGTGGGCTGGTAGCAATATTGCGGTGGCACCTCTGGTTCCTTTGGAGGGTTTGTGACACTCAAAAGGGAGGGGACAGGTAAGGCATAGCCAGGGCGGGGCTCTGGGGATGGAGGACAGGAACTAGTTCGACGCTGATGGGTGAGAATAGGGCAAGAGGGGCGCTGTACTTGATGGGGTGAGGTATGTATCTGGGGTTTCAGGGGAGTTTCAGGGGAGAAGAAGAGTTTCCCATGAGCCTCCGGCAGAAGAGAGGGGTGAACATGCTGTCGCGGTGGAAGGTGCCAGGGGTTACACTGAAGGTGAGGTGGGAGGGGCTTTTTGTCACCTAAAGGTGATGCTGGCCTGTTTCCTCCGCTGGCATTCAGTCCCAACATGGCGTTCTGCTGTTGGTAAATCTTGGCGCTGAGCAGTCGCCGCCTCAGGCTGCCTTCCGTTTTAGGCTGGAGGGCAGCCATCTTGCGGGGAAGTAGCTCATCTTGCTCTTCGTCATGTCCCCCATTCCAGCAGTGTGAAGACGCACCAGGCCCCACCCCCTCACCACCCAGACATTCAACATAAGAAATCATTCTGTCCTGACTGGCTAGAAAGTGAATGGCCCCTGGTTTACTAAATGTCTCATGATATTTACACAGATTCTAGGTCCACAATTTAGTTTAACAATATTAGCCCACGAACAATTTAAACCTTTTATCATATAAGCTCATAAAATGTAGTTTTCTTGAATCCTTTTGCATAAGGATGTGCAAAACAGATTCATTTTTCTTTCTTCAGCCAACTGTTTGGTCTTCAGTTTCTATAGTCTGAAGGAAGAAAAATATTAACTCTTCATATGAAGACTAAAAATGTAGCACTTCAAATTAAAAGCCTTTGTAAGCTTTTAATCTTGCAGAGAAAAATAATAGATCATCCTGCATGTAGCAACCTTTCATTCTGCAGTTAAAGCTGAAATTGAGCTATGCTAAAGTCTCTCTTATCGTCTAAGAGATTCTTCAGAGTAAATCCAGAAAGTCCCTTGAAATTTTTCCCACGACAGTGAAAATAAATTCATCGTTTTTCAGATAAAACTTTTTCCATAAAAAGAAGGATTGGCTTAGGTTTCTTTGTACAACTTCCCAGATGTCTGACCACCTTTCCTGATAAAACATAAACCTAAAACAAAGACGTGTCCAGATTTGGAGGGAAACTCTGCAGCTCAGTTCCTTCTTCTCATTCCTTCACAAGAAAAAGCACAGACCTCCAAACATCCCCAACCTTCTTCTCCTCCATGAATCCAAAAAACAGGACGGTCCAGCAGGAAGTGTGTTCTTTCCTCCAACATGTTGACAGAACTGCTCTGTCTCCTCTCTGCAGGTTTAATCTACTAACAAGGATTATCCAGGTCTGCAGATGGCCGGTGTTGAACAGGTTTCTACCTCCATGGTCACCACCACATGTTGCTGTGTTACTGGGTCATTTCTGAACCAGTAACCAGAAGGCCAGCATCTGTCGGGGTGTGTATCAACTTACAGCTGCTGACATTCAACAGTTTTCTTCTGGAAAAAGAAGAGCATTGAAAGAAACTCTGACAGGCGGACAAGTTCAAACATGGATTAATCCACAGCTGAAAATAGGCCCCAGTGTGTACAGTTGCTGAAAGCAACCATCGGTTTAAGGAATTACCTTGTTGTTTTAAAAAGAGTTACTGAGGTAAAACAGCTAAAATACCACAGTTCAGTTTTTACAGTAACAGCAAAATAAATAAATAAATTGACACATAAAGCATAGAAACATGACGAAAACAGATAAAATAACTGAGAAAAATAACTGAGAAGCAAAATGAGACTAAATTAAACAAGAAATGGAAATAGAGCCCCTTGCAAAAGTATTCACACCCCTCTGTTACAGCTGACATAATGGGCAAGGATCATATCCCCTACTCTAACATCTCCCTGTCTGGCTTTCAAACCATACATTGCTTGTTCTTGCAGGAATGGTACACCCCCCCTTCTGCCGCCCTCCCATTAAAATGTAAGCAATTATCTTTTTTTTTTTTCAGCAGAAAGCAGGTAACCTAGACCAGCAGCATGCAAAGGATATTTACTCCACTCCACATGCACAAGAGGTACCAAACTTGTTCAGGGCACAACTGACAGATAAGATATATCTTATTTTCTACTTCTTGGGTGACTCTCCCCTTTCTAATGCCGCCCTGGGCAACTGCCCATATAGCCTCTATCAAAAACCATCACTGCATAGAGCAACACAGAGATTTGAAGAGGGGCGGCAAAAGCAAATAAGGTGGATTAGCAGTGTGTACCAATAACTGATGGTGTCTCACCAGACGTGTTACTCTGCTGTCTGGATATTGAGCTGTTAGCATCAAGCTAAGTCAGATTGGATAGAGAGCATCTGTGAGGTTCAGTTTTCAAGGCTTGTCACATTTTCTTATTTGGATTTTCGTCTGGACTTTGACTTGGCCATTCTAACCTAGAAATCTTCCTTGATCTAAGCCCTGTCATTGTAGGTCTTGTATGTTAAGGGTGGTTGTCCTGCTGGAAGGTGAACCTCCACCTCAGTCTCAGGACTTCTACAGCCTCTAAGAGGTTTTCTTCCAGGATTGCCCTGGATTTAACTCCGTCCATCTTCCCCACACCATGATGCTACCACGACCATATTTTGGTTTCATGGTGATAAGCAGTGTTAATGTTTTACCAATTATGATTCAGAAAGAAAGAAAAACACCCACCGATTTGCACAAAAAAAATGAGTTAAAACAAAACCAAAAGGGACCACAAAGGCACCCTTTCCTATCACAAATAGAGTAGAACTTTAATTCTGCAGCTAAAAAAGTTGCAAAAATGACCAGAAACCTCCAGAAAACTGCCCCACGGGAATGTAAAACTAGCAGAAAGAAAAAATTCTGAGCTTGCTGTTGTGTGAGAATCCATCAGGATTAAACCTGCAGCAGATTTGAGGTTTGAAAGTGAAAACTGTGGAGCTGTGAGGTGATTTTTTTATGACAGACATGTTGAAGAGGAAACAACTGAGGATGCAGAGAGAAAAAGAGAGAGAGAGAGAGAGAGAGAAAGAGAGAGAGGGGTGAAAGACGCTCCTCCAGGCGAGCATTAAATCATCTCAGAGCCAAAACCAGGAGCAGAGAAACATTAAATTACCCTCAGAGGGAGAAAACAGAGGAGTTTTCTGTCTGATGGGCGGTCACATTGATCTGATTATTAGCTGACTGGATCACCTGACTGACACAGAAGTACGATTCCCATCCATCTCCAGCCTGTTCCTGTCTGCTCTCCTCGTGACAGGTTAATCCCTGTTTCTGGAAGTGAACATCTTGGTTTTTATGATGAACTTTCTGCTGGAGGCAAAGTTTAAAATCTGATGGGTTACAGGAGCTTTTATTTGAGTCCATTTCCATTCAGCTTGTCCATAATTACTTTATAGAAAGATGTTCTGACAGATAAACTGATAAAATACAGTAAATTACAGTGAAACGTCCTGCAGTCCTCTGGGATAATATAAAAGTAGAAGCATGTTAACGTTTTAAAACAAAACAGAACCTCCTGTACAGTTCTGACCTAAAGTTTGACTTTGATGCTTAGCTGCTAAATGTGTTCAACCTTGAATAGTTTAAGACGGATTCTTATGTGAATTTTTCACTTAATACAAAGTAACTGGATCTGACCACTGGATGCACATTTGATGCACCAGTTTTCATGTTGCAGAAGTTAAAGAGACAAATCTGTGCCAAAAATAAAGTCAGTTAAAATGCAGTATGTAACTTTTACAACAATATGTTTTTGCATATTTGTTAAAACTGTCACCATGTCGTGACAGTTTAGTCTGAGACAGATAATCTGTGAAAAGATGGAGCTCCTCCACCTCTTCCCTGAGCCTCTTTTGCCATCTGAAGAAATGCACCGTTCCTGACCAAAACCAACCAATCAGAGCCAGGAGGAGGGTCTTAGCACTGTCAGTCAGCTTCACTTCTGCTAATGGTGGAGAAACAAGTTATCGTTCCATGAAAACTGTTTATCTGTCGTCATTGGTTGCCATGCTAACCAGCCTAGCCTCTGCTAGCTGCAGCGTAGCACACAGCCAGGGGGGGTGAACAGCACCACAGACATGGAGATTGATAGTATTAAGACCCGCCCCCTGCCTCTGATTGATTGTTACCAGGACTTTTATGGTTGTATGTCTCTCTTTCCTTGATGAAGCTCCTTTTTGGAGCATTTTTCCCCCATAGAAAGGATGCCTCACTCAGTCCTCTATTTGACTGTGTTTCTTTCCTTTACCTTTTGTCATCACTATTTTTCTTATAGAAAGTACTCCTGGCTCATTGCATCCCTGTTTTGCTGTGTTTCTCTCCTCGATGAGTCCATGACTCAGACTATTGCTGATTTCAGGTGTGTGCGCTGTTTTCTCTTTAACCAAAGAAAGAGCATCTGGCCCAATGACCCAGGCAGATGGGTGTATACTAATTTGGTATTGCTTCTGCAGGAGGTTTTTTTCTGTTAAAATAGAGTCATTTCCTCCACTGTTGACACATGCTTGCTTAGAATGAGTTCTTCCTTAGATAGATACATTTACATTAGTTGGCATTGCAGGACAAACCGAATTTGACTGTTAAACTGAATCTGAATTTTTTTAACTGGATTGATTTTAGCTGAATTATATGGATATGAATTGGATCTAACTGTGCAGATGCAAAGAGGTTTCACTTCAAGATGTAGCTACAAAGATGTGCAACCTAATAGCAGAGGAGATGAAAATGCATTAGAAATTGATCAACTGAAAAGGAAAATATACGAAATAACTCAAAAAATAGACAGTGCCACAATAAAATTAGACAGAAATTTGCAAAATATGCAAAAATATCATCTAAAACACAGAACAGCATGTAATGCACCATGATGAAGTGATTTATAAGAAGATTCAAAAAACCCCAAAGGAAACAGAAATAAAGATTAAAAAAAGAGGAAAGCAGAAAATTCACAGACATGCAGACCAAAGATGAAAACTTATGCTTCTCAAGAGAATAAAATGCTCTTAGGAACTGAAGAGGAGAAAAAATAAAGAAAAATACAAGCGTGTGTTAGGATTGGATGCAGAAAAGTGATTCTGCAGAAAAAACAAGGATCACAAAGAACAGAAGTCCAGAAATGATGTAAAAGGCTCCAAAAGATTAATCAACAGGACAACAGCTCAGCCTCAGCAGAACGAAAAACAGCTTTGAAGGTCCAGTCATAACAGCTTCTATCAGACAGAACAGCAATAAAGTTAGAATAAAACCTTGTTTTTACTCTGTTTGGTGCAGCTGCAGCAGCCTCTGCGCTGTGTGTGTGTGTTTGAGAGACTGAATGGGATGTTTCGGCCTGCCTCGACAGGCCGCCCTCATTAAACACACAGACGTACACCGGCTGACACGCAACAGAGAGAAGAATGCACACGTCTCCTGACCCATGGAGACCGCCACCAGCCCTCCAGAGGTTTACAGCCACCATCCCTGCAGATGCAGCTGCAGCACAGACAGCACTCTGAGGAGCATCATGGCGGTAACCACGGCAACGGTAGTTTAAAGGGCTGCAGCAGCTATAATCTGAAAACACTGGAGCTCATCAGCAGTTTATTCCCTCCAATAAAGCCTTGATGAAACACAGTGCTGGGCTGCTAGAAAGAGAAAAAAAACACACTGAACTCTTTAGAAATGCTTCTCTTACCTTTAAAGCAGAGCATGTTCACCTCTCTTGCTGTGTGTGTGTGAATCCAAGCAATGACAGAATGAAAACACAAGTTCAAACGCAGAGTCCTCCCTATGACTCTCTCTCCTCCACCATCCCTTCACAATAAAAGCCTCCAGAAGCTGCTTCCTGATCAGCGCTCCTCTCCAGGCTCCTCTCTGATCCCCTGTGAGTCTTTTACTGATGCGAGGAATGAAATTCACAATCTCTACTGTTTGTGTCAGAATCTGTCTTTAATGGTTAGTTTTCAGTTTATACAGAACAAAGACAGGAGAGACAGAAACAACACAAAGAATGTCCAAAAGAGGTTTAGATGAAAATTCAAATTTGAAAATATTAAATAATTATTTGGTGAAAAACATTAATGTTGATAGTATTTTAAAATGCTTTGTTTCATTGCTGTATTTATCTCCATTTCTTTAGATTTTAAATCTGGTATTTCAGTAAATGTGTTTATTCCTGTGGTCTTTTTGTTTTAATGCAACACCATCGACCCAGAACTGCACAAGAAGTCACCCAGCCTCCACCTGTCAGTGGATCACCAGCTTCCTGGCTGATCAGCAGCAACAGGTGAGGGTGGGGAGCATCTTCTCCCACATAAGAACCATCAGTACCAGCGTCCCCCAGGGGTGTTTCTCTCTCTCCCCTCTTTTCTCTCTACACAAGTGACTGCACTTCAGTGGACCTGTCTGTGAAACTCTGAAGATTTAAGATGACATCATTGTCACTGGTCTGAACCACCTGGACTTTAACCCACTCAAGACACTGGAGATGACAGTTGACTTAAGGAGAAAACCCACCACACTGGCTCCCCTCACCATCTTCTGTGTCAAATGTGGATCACTTCCAGTTGCTAGGAACCACCGTTTCTCTGGATCTGAATCAATTAACCGGTCGATTATTTTTTCTATTAATAGATAAATCGGGGGGAAAAAGCCTTCCATTTTTTGCTGTTTTTTCTGAAATAAGAAAGACAGTATAGTATGTCTTAAAGCACAGTTTACAACATAACACACACACACACACACACACCACTATATATATATATATATATATATATATATATATATATATATATATATATATATATATATATATATATATATATATATATATAGATAGATAGATAGATAGATAGATAGATAGATTCTGTTGATGCATAATATTTCTTTTTGCGCAATTACATTTACATATATGTCTGCAGGTGTATGTATGAGTGTATGTGCATGTACATATGTATATGCATGTGTGTGTGCATGTATATGCTTTGTAAATGTATATTTTTGTGTGTGTACATATTTGTATATACACATTTGTATTTTTGTATATATGTTGATATCTTCATATTTGTATTTCTGATTTAGCTGTGGTGTTTTTCTCTACACTGTACTGTTATTTATTTTTATTCTGTTGTTTTTCATTTCTGTTACTCTTGTTCTGTCCACCTCCTGCTGTGACAGTTTAAATTTCCCACTTGTGGGACTAATAAAGGATTATCTTATCATAGATCGATAGATAGATAGATAGATACTGCTGTAGACCAAACTGCTACCTGCTCATTGCATAACAGGTTTTATTATTTTAAAGGTGGTTTGAATGAATCCATATTTGAAAGACCTTTAATATCAATACACTCCAGCAAGAAGGCCAAGGTTTCATACATCCCATTTCTACTTGGAAGTTGGGATTTCATTATTCCAAGTTGGAAAAGAACAAACTCAAAGGCATTTGGACATTCCGACGTTTTAAGCAACCCCAACCTCAAACTCCAATATGATTACCATACCTATGAACACAGAAATAGCTGCATTAATAAACCAGCTATTTACAACCAACAAAACCAGCTTTTGAGTAAAAGTTACTAGACAGGTGTGGTTCTATAGTGTATAATAAAGAGTGCACATAAACCCTGACTATTAAAGGACAAATACTTTGTGTTGTACCTAGCATTTGTGGAGGGGAAATATTTTTTTAAAAAACTCCATCAGCCACCATTCTTAAGGTGATGACTGAGGCCCCTGGGCTGCAATTTGGATACCCTTGTTCTGTTGTAACTCTACTGTGTTTATTCCATGTTTAAAACTGGAATTTCATTTTGTGCTATGATTAATTTAAGTTTTATTTAATTTTACTGTCTCTTAGCAACTGTTATTACTTTTTTATTGCTTGATTGGTTTGAATGTGCTTTATGTAAAAAGTTAAAATGGCATTCTTCCATTGATGTTACATAAATATGTAATAAGAGAATAATATTAGATAATAAAGTACTAATAAAGATTTTTTTAAAAGAAAAATCCAGACTTGTAAATGTCGGAGATCTCGCGATGTTTGATATCTCTTCTGTGATTGGCTGTGCAGGAAGTAAACACAGCAGCGCACGAGCTAACCCTCTGTGGGCTGAGAATAAACATCGGTGATTAAACCAGTGAAAACTAATCCTCCATACTGGTTTTATTGGGTCAACGCAGTCAAACAGAGGCAGCAGCGTAGAAAGGTGGGTAAAAACGGCGTTTAAAGGGATGCTTTAATGGTTGTTAGCATGTTAGCTTAGCTCCGTTGGTCCTGTACCGTTATTACCCTGTAGTCACTTTCCCGGGACGAACCAGGAGGGGGTCTATTTACTGAAAAGATAAACATAAAACATGAAGAAAACGATGTAATCCAGCTAAAAAAAAAAAAAAAATGATGAAATTAGTTCTTTCAATCAACAGAAAGAAACATATATGGGCTGAGGCTACTTAAAGGTGCTCGTTGATTGTAAACGGCGCCTGCTACTGATGAACTAATAAATAATCTGAAGGTAATAATGACTAATTACAGCCTGTAGCGGCTTTAATTTAACAATGTTGGACATTTCTGCTTAAAAACCTTTATTAACTCACTGAAAAATAGAAGAAACATTGAAGTTTGTGGTTTTAACACCTCACTGCTGATGTCTCCTAGCAACCATGTCCGTCTTCATCCACACCCGGGGTGAAGCGGGCGGCGGGGTGGCCGCCCACCTCCGGTGCACCCACTGCGGCCATTTCTCCAAGAGCCACGCCCAGCAGCTGGCCCACCTGGCGGCGTCCCACCCCGCCTGCCTGGATGATGTGGCTGTGGGTCGCCTTGGCAACATCCTGATGTACCAGAGCAGCGGGCGGCTCTTCCACTGCTCTGAGTGCTTCCACACCTGCCGGGACTTCACCAAACTCTACAAGCACATCATCGCTCGACACTGCATGGTGGATAAGGAGGCAGGAGGAGGAGGAGGGGAGGAGGACCAGGAAGGAGAGGAGGAGGCTCCTGAAAAGAGGAGAAGTGAGGAAGTGAAGGGTGGGAAGGATGCTTCTAAGGAAGAGGATGAAGAAAAGATAGAGGGTTCTAAAAGGAAGAGGAGCAGCAAGGAAGACAATGGTCCTGAAAGTAAAAAGAGCTGCCAGGATGCAGGAAAGGAGGAAGATGGAGAGAAAGAAGCTCCTGGAAACAACCAGAGCCTTCAGGGCAAGGAGGAGAAAGAGGGAAAGAGGAGCAGTGAAGCTGAGGAGGAGCAGAACAAGGCTCCTGCTGACGTGAAACCCGGAGATGAAGAGAAGAAGTATGTCCTGACGTTCGACGGCGTTTTGTTCCACTGCAAAATCTGTGGCTGGAGCCACAGACAGAGATCGGTCTCCGTCAGCCACATCGTGCGCAAACACGAGATCCCCAAAACATACGCCACCCACGCCCTGGCAAAGAGCCGGGAGCTGCAGACGGGCCGGGCGGAGGAGGACGATGGGGCGGGGATGAGCGAGGAGCTGATGAGGGAGGAGATGGATGTGGCGGCAAAGTGGGTGGGCTTCGTCTCCCACCGCTTCGTGTGCCTCGTCTGCAACTGGAGGAGCAAACTCAAAGGTAGCAGCTTTACAGGCTCATTTCCCATCTTGGAGAGTGAATGACGATCATTTTGAGCAGAAAGTCCAGGGTGGGAGACCGAAGTCTTAGCTGTGGTCAGGAGGTAAATATGTCAACAGATTGAGTGGGTGGATGCATGATCGATTAGATGGACGGATGGATGATCTGATGGATGGATGAATGAGATGAATGGGTGATTGATTGATTGGATCGGAGCTAAATCAGGACAGCAACATTTTTCCAGACTTCTCCAGATGTTGAAGAATCTTGATCAGACCTTGTGCCTGAAGGTTCTACCAGAACCTGGATCATCAGCAGCTGCTCATCCAGGTTCAGGTAGAACCAGCAGGCAGAACCTGCATTAGCTGCTGCTGAAACCACGTCAGCTTCATCTTCGTCACGTGAGGTTGTGCTGGTCTCTGCAGGCTTCGTCCTCACCCACATAGAGCGCCACCATGAGGTGGAGCGTCCGTACAGCTGCAGGGACTGCTCCCAGAGCTTCTTCCTGCCCAGCCGACTGCAGCAGCACGTCCGCACCGCCCACCGACCCGGACGCTACGCCTGCCCCTTCTGCTGGTTCCGCTCAGAGTTCCTGGGGGGCTTCCGGAGGCACTGCAGCCGCTGCAACGCCCGGGAGGAGGAGGAGGGAGGCGCGCCAGGAGGTGGGGAAGGAAGGGAGCAGGAGGAAGAGGTTGAGAAGGAGCCTGAGGAGAGGAAGGAGACCAGAGGGATGAGGAGGCGCAGGAGCTTAGGGAGGAGAGTGGAGGAGGAAGAGCAGGAGGATGAGGATGATTAACTATGAAACTTCATTTATTACAAAATAAAAAAACTTGGGGTTGTTTTCTATTTAAGGTGGTTGTCCTCCATCAATGACAGATCAGAACCAAGATTCACAGAATCTGTTTTTATTGAACCCGAACACAGGAAAACTAAATTGTGCATTCACCCAATACAGAAACAGAACAGTTAATAGAAACCAGTAACACTTACACCCAAAAACTCTTCAAAATCATCACTAGAGATAAAAAAAAAAAAAAAAACATCAATATAATCTGCATTTTCCACCTGAAACAGAAGTTCTGACCCAGATTCTGGCCTGAAAATGTGACTTTTACTTATGTTTTGTTTGAAAACTTACTTTTAAAATTTATAACAAAAGAATCAAATCAAACATCTCAGAATAAAAAATCCTGAACGCAAATGAAGCTGTAATACCAGCTTTATCCACCAGATGGCAGATTAACCAGTTTTCTGGACAGAAGCTGTTTCAGAAGTTTTTGAAGTAGAAACACAAAAGATCTGAAGACATTTAGCTTCCCTGGATGTTGCCTCTTGGTAATCGGAGAGCGTAAGGTTTAGGAATGTTTGGATGGGGAATAAAGACATGTTTTGATTGGTCTGTAACATGAGATGAAAAACCTTTGCAGCTCTGAGGAGGAACCAAAGCTTAAGGCGTCTTTAGCATCGACTGGAAAAGAAACGAATAATTTCTTCTTCTTCTACCTAAATCTGGTTGATATTCTTAAGAAAAACAAAAACAGAAGAAAGGAGCTCGTCCCACTCAGACGTAGTTTGGCAACTGGAAGTTCAAGTGATTCAGTTTTAGTTTATGGCTCTTTGTTGGCGCTGCGGCCGTCAGCAGCTCAGGTGAACCTGGGGCACCGCGAGCCCTCCAAGCTGGAGATATTGATCCCTCTCAAACCACCGAACCTTCCTCTGTCATCGTCATCGTCGCCATCTTCATCGTTGTAGGGAGTCGTGTGGCTGCTCGAAGCTTTCTGTTGCACAGAAATAAAACGAGAAGAAGAACACCTCAGATCCTCCAGATCAAAGGCGTGAAAGGACGGCAGGTGAAGGTTTCTTACAGTTCGAGACTCCGGCTCTCTGTAAGGAGGACAGACCATGTGGAAGCGAGGGATGGCCACCTGGAAAACCTCTTCCTTGTTGGCTAAAAGACAAACAGACGTCAGATCAATCATCCCAAACAGGAAGTCTGTCTGTGCTGCAGCTGAATGAGGAGAAGCAGAGCGCCACCTAGTCTGTGGAAGGTGTAGTGACCCTCCATGAACTCTGACGGGGTGGAGAAGGTGGTGCAGCTGGCGTACTCATGCACCTTTCCAGGCATCATGACCGGGAACTCTCCTGCACAGAAACATGGACACATTCAGCACCTGGCGTGGACCAATCAGAGCAAAGCTGGAAGACGCGGGGACGTACCGACCACGCCCGGACCCTGAACTTCCTCCACGTTTCCGTCAGAGGTGGTGATCTTCCAGTAGCGGCTGTCCAGCTGACACGCGGCTTCAGGAGAGGCGCTTCTGGACATTTCTATCCTGCAGACAGACAGTTTTGCCCGTTAAAGCTCTGCAGAGACCGGGTCGGGTCTCAGTGTGCTCTGCCGGGTCGCTACCTGATGCGGTAAGTGAAGAAGAAGTGCGGCGGGTGGATGGATGACAGCTCTGGCAGGAAGGAGGTAGAAACGGATACACATATGTCGCCAGTGGTTGCCACACAGCCTTTCTCGTGCGTATACCTGCAGAAGAAACAAACTCTGACTTAGTTTAAGCTCAAACTTTACTCTGCAGGGTTCAGAGGTCAGACTCACCTGAAGATCTGATCTTTGATGATGGGATACTCTCCTGTAACAACGTTGTTGACGTAGCTGCTGAACCAGTCCAAGAAACTGGAGCCTGAAGACACAGATGAACAGCATAAATATCAAAGTTCACAAAGAAAACCCAACATTTTCCGCCCAAACCGAAGAGATCAGCAGACCTGTGATGAACATGTCGATGGCTGACGGATCCTGAGCCGTTTGATCCTGAAAAACAGGCGGAAAACTGAGTCACAGCCTGGTTTCTACACTTTATTCTGAATGATGATCGGGCAGACAGGAAGTGTACCGACAGGGCAGGGGTAGAAGCTCTCTCCTTTCTTGCGTCCCTCAGCTTCCTCCAGTGCCACATATTGGCTGAGGCCGGTGTGAAAGCAGAAGGTGAGCGGCAGGGAGCGCCTCATTCCTTTCCTGTGCTGGAAGCCCCCGGCTGCCGTCTCCACGTCCAGCAGGACCTCAGAGCGGTAGTGGTTGGAGAGGGACATGCTGCCCATCAGCCTGAGGACCAGAGACAGACTGGTTAGACTGGGATGGGCACCCAGAGGAGGGGGCTCTGGCTGCATACCGACCCTGGGATCACCAGCTTCTGGCCGTTGTGGATCCGATAGGAGCAGCGGTAATCATCTGGAAGTTTACACCCGATCTGAGCCTCGATGTCGTCCAGCTCCCCCTCCGTGGCACCATCTGAAGAGGAAACGACAAGCAACGCTCATCATGGTGGTGGGCAAGCCATGATGTGGGCTCGTGGTGCAATTATTTCTGTTACCTTTGAGTGAAACAATCATACGAGGACATCTCTGCTGCAGGAAGCTCTTCAGCTGCTCCCAGGCTTTCTTCAGCACGGCATAGTACTGAATGTAGCGTCCCAGATCGGCGTAGTAGAGCTTGAAGAGGCCGTACCAGGAGAGGCCCCGCTGCAACCGCTCTGCACTGCACACACACACACACACTTCAGGCTCCTGGTGGGTTAAAAATGGCTTTGAAAGAACTGAAAGTGGACCTACTCTGCCAGCAGCCAGTGTTTGCAACAGTGACGTTTCCACAGTGGGTTGTGTTTGGACAGCTCATTGAGCCTCTTACTGACGTAGCTGCAGCTAAAAAAAAAAACAAAAAAAAAACAGGGCAAAGTTATAAGAGTCTGAAGAACCGCAACTCATAGATGCTCAGTTACACAATCACCATTATTACTAATATTAAACAGTTTCATCAATGGAAATACAAAATATTGCGAGCCTGTAGTTAAATTCCTCTGTACTTATACCAGAAAATGTTCCACTACTAAGCAGAAAGCTGATATAGATGAGCATTTACCTGAAGAACTGGATAAAGTCCAACATAAGGGGAGTAATTGTTGTTACTTTTTTTTTTTTTTTTTTTTTTTTACAATATACAGCTAAATTAAACTTTTAGCTACTTTAGCAACATGGAGCTGATATATTTATTTATACATAAAACTAATAAAAGCGAGCACTTTTACTGAATTAGACAGGTAAAATGAGGCTATTCTCTTCCATGCTGTTCAGCAACTTGGATCATCTCAGGAGTGTTTCATTCCTCCCTTTAGCTCCAAATAAACAAGCTACAGCTGTTAGCAGGAAACTAACTGTAAACAAGATCTTTTTCTCTACTTTTAAAGTCGTTTTATCGTCTCAGCGTGATATGAATTCCTAGATTTTAGTGTTTAGTCTATAACTACAGGCTGTGACCAGATGACAGTCATTTTATCCATCATATTTTTGTAAAGATCAAAACAAAAACAGCAGCTACGTGGTGTGCTAACTAGCCGCTGTTAGCCGCTAGCATGCTGTAGCTAGAAAACAACCTTCGCTTGTCGTTTACAGCCTGCTTGGAGTCCTGATACCTACTGGACCAGGTCTCTGAAGCTCAGGTAGGACAGGACGTGAAGCAGCGGGTCCGAAGGGAGCAGGTCCAGCTGTAACTCCGAGGAGGCTGCCATTGTTAGCAGGAGCTCTAGCAGGAAGCAGCGCTGCTATACCGCCCTCTGCTGGGAGGAGGAGCGTCCAAATGACTGAAGGTGGTGACTTACTTCACTTATCCAAGCACAGTGATGTTTGTCAGACTGTAGAAATAGGTTAAGCTCTGATTGATGCACCAATAAAGGTGAAGTAAGCTTCCGGTTTTACTTAAGTAACTGGGTGTTTCACAGCTTTTACTGAATCTGAACTTCTTTTTTATAAAGTCTTTCATTGTGTGCACAATTATTGGGCAGCGGTTAGTGTAAATAACTATGATGCAACTACATGAAAAGGTTAACATTTTTCAGTTTCTTTTGTTTATTTTTTCACATTTCTGGTCCTGATTTACAGCAGGAGCCAGAGATCCTCTGGAAAAGCAGAAATGATTTCCTGTTTCATGTTCTGCTGGAGCAACGTGATCAGTGGCCGCAGCCTTGTCCTCTCTGACCAAGACACAGTCAGCGAGGTCCTCCAGCTTCTTGCTGTCTTCAGTGGAGAAACTGTAAAATTGTCCATATTCTGCCCTTCAGTGAATGCAATATGCAACTACAGCTGGAGTAAAAGTAGAGCTGTTATACGTGATTAGCGTTTCCTCTCAGTTCCTACAAAGTAACTGAATTTATCCGTAAATACATGTATCACACATACATTAATATTATTGCTGCAGTTAATGCTATTTAGCTAACTGTATTTACCATATTTGTTATGTAATTACTTTACCAGGAAACACAAGAGTGAAATTTGTTGGAGATGGCGTGATTTATTCCTCTAGCTTTACTGTAGTTGTAGTTTCCGTCCTTGTCCAGTAGAGGGCGTACACCACCCGACTCGAATAACCCGGTTTTAAACCTAAACATGCCACAGACATGTGCGTTTTAGCATTAAAGGAGACCTTAGACTTGTATAACAGGCACAGCAGCACCATAATTATGTGCTTTATTTGTGCCTAAAAGACTTTGATCATGAAAATCATGAAAAGCTGTTTAAATACAAGCTACACAACACAGGAGAACCCAAGTATCTAATCAGAATCCTTGTTTTTTGGTGTAGGCACCCGTCAGTGTATGTGAAATGGCTGATTCTGTGTCTGATGCATTTAATGTTGGTAACTGAGTCAGGCAGGAAAGTGTATTGTCCCCCTACCTCTTTCACATCTGTGTGGATGAAATATCAACCACATCATCAATCACCTCATGTGTGCAGATGATTTGGTCCATACAGTCCTGGCCTTCAGCAGTTATTAAGTTTCCATTATGGTTATAATTTTGACATCATTTAACAACAAGAAGAGCAACATTCTGATTTTTAGAAGTAAGACATATAAAAAGCTGATAACCCCTGACGTCTTCTTATCTGGAACAGTTCTCTGCATATGTAATGAAATTAAATACTGTGACCAGGAACCTTATGTGTAGATTATCTGTGTCATGCAATAGCATATTTGCAATTTTAGCGACCCCTGCATTGAGCACAGTCAGATTTACTTCAAGATTGTGAATCACTGGCACCATCATTTAATTGTAATTCTGTGAATCATGGGTGGGTTTTTAGAAGCTATTAACTTATCTTTTTGTTTGTGTTATCTCTTTTTTTTTACTATGGACCCTTCTTGTGTCTAGAATAAAGACTGATTGATTGATAGATAAAGAGAACACAATTATGAGTCTGCAGCCTGCAGTTAAAACATGTCAGTCCTTTAGATAGACCATAATAATATTGTTTATGAAAAAGAATACAAGCAGAACTTAGTAAAGCTACATACAGTTGAAACTAGATATTTACATACACTGAATAAAAAGACGAATACACATATTTTTTTCTCTGTCTGAAGTTAAATCAGACCAAACTTCTCTTGTTTTAGGTTAGTTAGAATCACCAAAACGATTTCTATTTGCTAAATGCCATAAAACTTAGCAATAACATTTTTTTAGAGATTTTTTTGTAACTTTCTTCAAATTCAGAAGTTTACATAATTTGGTCAGTATCAGGGATAATTGTCTTTTAAACTGGATGACTTGGGTCAAACCTTTTGGGTTTCCTTCCACAACCTTCTCACCATGGTTTGCTGGAGTTCTGGCCCATTCCTCCTGACAGAACTGGTGGAACTGAGTCAGGTCTGCAGGCCACCTCACTTTACACGCATTTTTAGATCTACCCACAACTTCTCCATAGGGCTGAGTTCAGGGTTTTGTGATGGCCATGCAAAAACATTGGCTTTATTTTCTTGAAGCCGCTTTATAACCACTTTGACTGGATGCTGAGGGTTATTGTCTGTGTAGAAGATCAATCTGCACCCAAGCTTTAACTTCCTGGCTGATATCTTTAGATGTTGCTTCAATATTTCCACATAATGTTCTTTCCTCATGATGTCATCCATTTTATGAAGTGCACCAGATCCTGCTGCAGCAAACAGCCCCACAACATGATACTGCCACCTCCATCCTCCACAGTTAGGATGGTACAAGCATCCCCCGTTTTCCTCCAAATATAACAATGGTCAAGGTTGAGAGAATCGCTCTGATATTGAGCATAAAAACAAACTATTGAGTCATTATTTTCTGGGGTTGAGTATTTCTGTAAATAAAGTTAGTAAGCAACCAGTCTTTAAGTCTCCACAGACTGATGTTTTAAAGCTTTTATTTATTAATGATGATTATTTCTTGCTTACAGGTAATGAAAACATTTAAGATGAGAATATTACATCAGACCAATATAAAACATCCTTAATGCAGAAATGTGGGCTTAATGAAGAGAATGTTTAATACCTGCTTAAAGGTGATTTTCAAAAGGTGCTTTTGATCTGACTGGTATTTCATCTTTTCTTTGTGAATAAAGCTATGCACATGTTGTAACAGCCCCTAGTATCGTCATTTTGTGAAATGTAACCGTATGTTGGAGCTTCTGCTGCGACACCATTTTCAAATTTAAAATGCAGAGGGTGTACGACGCATCATCACACAAATACATCACACATTACTGGAACTGGCAAGCAGAATAATTAAGTAGGCAGGTTAACGATTCCAAGGAATTGAACTACTGAGAATCGGTTCTGGATTCCCATCCCTAGGTGTATACCAGTACATCATCAACAAGTTCCCCTTTTATGAGAAGAAGAAGAAATGCTGGCAGAACATCATCAGGCACAATCTGAGTCTCAATGAATGCTTCATCAAGGTTCTGTGAGAAGGCGGACCCTGGACCTGGCCTGTGAAGACGTGTTCGAGAAGGGGAACTACTATTGAAGGGTTCTGTCACAGAAGAATCGGCCTCAATTAAATGCCTAAGTTGACAAATCTTTATATTCTCTTACTGTTTTTATCATACAACTATTGTGTAATGTAAGCTGAGGAATTCAGAATTTAGAGATTGTGTAGAGATGGATGACATCCAGAATTGAAACCCTAACCTTTATTCTCTGGAAAAGTTCTGACTTTACAAGAAACTGAAAAAACACCCTACTTAAAATGTGATTTGAATTTAAATGAAGTATCTTGACTAAATTAAACTGTTTCCAGGTGCATCTACTCACCTGTGATTGTGCCATAGTGGGTGGAGCCAAGGAGATTATATAAGGAGGAGAAAGACAGAAGCTCAGTTGGGGAGTGAAGCTCCAACAGAGGGGATGCCTAAGACAAACTGTTTCTAAAAAGTCACAGAAGAAAGATGTTAAACACAGACACCTGTAAAAGACCTGAAGAAGACACAAATACAGTCGAGACGTTCAACAATGCGTGAAAGCAACAGAAAAATTCAAAAGGAAAACTAGTACCAATTTTAAGGAAGTAGGGGAGAGATGATAGAGTCCCAAGCTAAAAATAATTTTTAAACCTACATCAGCCACTGTAGATTGTTTTTTTTTATTTCTGTGGTTGACAATGGAGCCAGCACCAGATTGGTTCTTTGTTATAGAAGAATCAAACCTTTAAACTTACAAAACCAGGCCAGAAGCTGCAGTCATTTGAATGATAGTCCTCCGAGAAGGCTGAAAACCGCAATATTTATCTCAGTTTTATTTATTTGGTTTGCTTCATCCATCCCTACCCCAGTTATTTCCTAAAACCAACAGATTTCTCTTGACCTTTCTTGAATGATGGCGTTTTTTTGTTTGTTTGTTTGTTTGTTTGTTTGTGAATGTGAATTATGAATGTGATTATGCAGCCATTGTGGGTGGATGTAAGGAGACTGCATAAGAAGAATCAGGTACATTAAATGTTAAAGACCTTCCGGGCCACTCGGGTCCCCTGGTTCTAGTCTAACCCTGTATATTAATAAATTAGATTTCAATTTTCTTTAGTTTCTGAATGACGTAAAATAATCTGCTGCCTTAGTTGGAAGCTTGAAAAGTTATAAACAACTGAACATGATATTTATGTTTCTACCAAATAAACTGTATTTTAGGCTCAATAATGGAAGCTAAATCTGAATTTTCTGATTCTGCAGTGAAACTGATGGATGTTTCTAAAACAAACTAATACATTTAAGATTAAACATTAATCAGAACAATTTTAGTTTCTTGATCTGAATACAACAACAAACTGCAAAGAGGATTGAAATAAAGGTGCATTTACAATATTTGTATCCAGTCAGCAGCATAGTGTGTGCTGTTTCAGTAGTTAGTTTTTAAAAGGACACTCCTCTAATCACTGACTCAAATAATTGCATTACCTCGTTGGCATGTCTCCAAGTGCTGCAGAAGTCTGTTAATCACCCATTCATTAAAGCCAGGTGTGCAGCAACAGGAAACACCTAAAACATGCAGGACAGTGGGCTCTGAAGACCAGGGTTGGGGACCTTTGGCAGGGATCTAGACTGACTTTTTGCACTAGTTACACTGGGGCTGGTGCGCACAAAAGTTAGGGGCACCTAAATTTTCGACATTGCATTTTTGCGGTTCACTTTTTAAAAAAAAAAATTTTTCATTATTTTTTTTTTTTTTTAAATCACTGTCAAATCAAGGTAATATTGATATGTAAACGATGGCTTAATCAAGTAAACATAAGTAAACAGGTCTTTATTTGAAGTGGAATTAATGAAGTGTTTGAAGAGCTTTTATGAGCTGAAATTTTAAACCTCTCAAGATAAATGAAATAAAAGAACCTGAGTTAGAGGTTTTAAGGGCTAAAAATTTTGTGAACATCTCTAACGAAACATTTAATTACATTCAAGCCATTTTCTTAGTTCAAGTTATTTCTGACTTGAACTTGGTGAAGTTTTTCTTTTGCAGCATTAAACTATATTATCATCTCAACCTCTGCTGATGATGTGTATGCTGCCATGAAATATGTTTTATAGATGCATTGTGCTTTTTCAGGGGGGTAATTCTAAAACAATCAGCCAATAGAATCCATAGGATTTACAAAAATCACGTAGCCAACTGAGATGACAAGGACAACAGATTATAGGAGCCAAGTGGGAATATTTTCTCTGACGTGAATTATGACCATAAAACATCGAAGGTAAGACTGAATTTGTGTTTTTGGCTTGATGAGCCTTATTTTTCCAGTTTTGTTGATACTGGATGGTGTTGTGCATATTTTTCGCATTACTACTTACTTTTCCTTTTGTAGAAGTCTAATAAAACTAGATGTCCCGCTCACTTCACCTTAATCCTGGTGGTGGACAAAACTTCCAGGTGGCCCAGAGTTTTTGCTTTCCCCTTTACGTTTCTGTCTTAAAATTCTTCATGTTTTAAAAAGCTAATTTAATAATTTTCTGCGGTCAGATGCAGGTGTTGTTCAGCAAATGCTAGGCCGTCAACGTGCCTGCGTGAAAGCGCAGACATGCTTTTTTTTTTTTTAATCAAAGACCAGATGCAGTCTAGTGTTGTATGCAATCACATGCAACACGATTGTGTGGTCATTAGTAATAACATTGTATTTTTTCTGAGATGGTGGGACTCAGCTGCACTCTGATTACTGCTTTTAATGCACATTGTTGTGCTTCTGTGGGTGAAGATAACCAGCCAGTTAACTTTTCATAATTTTGATAAAAACTGGTCTTGACCCAATTTGTCGACCGAGACTAAGACCAAGGCATAACAATCCGAGACTGAGTCCAAGACCGGGGGGAAAAAAAACAGCTTGAGACCGGTCTCTAGACCTCCATCCCTGGTTTGTTGGTTAAAACATGAGTATTTTCACATCTGTTTCGTTGGCGCCGCAGTCCACTGGACCCGCACTCCTGCACAGTGTGCACTTCGGATGCAGGGAAAACAAATGACGACACTCTACAGTAAATACGGTGCGTTATATTTTCGGCTTTATTGGATTTAAGTTAGAAAGTGGTTTAACGTTTCTGCTCTAGCTGCCTCCGTTTTGTTTACATGACTAGTCTAGCCTCTGACTGCAAGAAACAGATGTAGCTGCACCACGGCCAGTCAGAAGGGGGATCCCGCCCTTTCAGTGATTGGCATAGACTGCCATATGTACCTAATGTGTGTCTTTTTGAAATTTAGGGAGGTTTTCAGTGTTAAATATTATGGTTGCAGAGATATTTTTTTTTTCCTGACATGGACTGGTTGCACCAGTACAATGTGAGATTTTTTTTCTAATTGAACTATTGAGAAATCCGGTTACATTTATTGCTCACACTCTAGAGCCCTGTCTTTTTTTTCTTCTTCTGACCTCAACTATCAAAGAAACTACAATAAGTCTATTCTGGAGGGAGATTTCTCCAGAGAAACTGTCTTGCCTCCCATTGACCAGGTCATTCAGTAAGCAGGTCTGTAGCTTTCTCAGAATATGAATGAATCAAATGTACAGATTTAACTCCCCACAAGAAAAACCTGGGCATTTTACAGGTTGAGACCATCAAAAGGAAGACTAGCTGTGATTGTAATCAGAATCACTTTATTGCCAAAGTCCTTAAAAAGATAAATATTTTACAGAATGGGGACATTTCTGGTGAATGGTGCAACACAAAATAGATTAAACTCTAAAAAGTTTTTAAAAGGTGAGGTATTTGTAAATATTTGCATACATACACAGAAATTTAAAAGTTAGGAGGCGATGCAGTGGATTTGTCACTTTTTCTGGTGAATGAAGTCCAGATGGCTCCAAGTCTTTCACCAGCAGGGAGACACTGGAACTGACTGTCCCCAGGATGAGAAGGTTCAGCCGCACATCTTCAGGTCTGAGAGACCATCGTGTCCTGGAGATATGGAAGTTTGCAGCCAGTTGCCCTCTCTGCTAAGTAGATGATTCACTGCAGACTAGCCTTGTGAGAGGAGAGTTCCTGAAGTGAGAGACAAAGATGGATCAGATCTGAAGATGAGGAGCAAGGTTGATGAAGATTAGGTTTTTCCTTCACTGATCTTCATCAGAACAGGAACCGTTCCAGGAATCCAGGATCATCTAGAAGGAACCTACGGCAGCAACTTGGCCCGTTTTTTCCTGAACTCCTGAATGTTAGCAACAAATGGGAAGCAGTTGAACCGGCAGAGGTTGTTCTACAGGGAGACCAGCTGAGGGAGAACACAGAACTGTTACTGACCGGGTTCTGGTAGAACTCTGATCATTTCTATAGCTTCAATTCACAACAGACAGCAGTAACGGGGTCATAGTGAAGGTTTGGACTACAGTGCTTCTCCAGGGTCTGGGTCACACTTCCTGGTTCTTTACCTTTCCAGGCCAGTGGAAGAGGATGGAGTGGAGCAGCTTCAGCTCCTCCGGCATCCTCCTCCTGACCTGGAAGCTGGTCCAGGGAATCTCTCCCAGCCTCTCACCACCACCTGGAAACATCAGAAACAGGAAAACAATGATTGTGTTGAATGTGTCTTAATTTGGCAAGTTTGTGTAAATCAGTTAAAGTGGATCGTTGAGCAGTATTGTTGAACTATATTTGCTTGAAGATATTTGCTTGATGATACCTATGATTTTGATACATTGATATTTTCCAGATGATTTTCATGTGTATTTGCTCGATGATTTTGCTTGATGTTTTTATGATGTGAAGCACTTTGAACTGCCTTACTGCTGAAATGTGCTATAGAAATAAATTTAACTTACTTGTTATAACCTGAGCTAGTGGGAGCATGTAGATATTAAACAGGAGGGGTGCAAGGATTGAACCTTGGGGTACTCCACATGTGACTTCTGTCTGCTTGGATGAGAAGTTGCCTATTAACACAAAGAAAGCCCTGTTCTTTAGGTAGGATTCAAACCAAGTGAGTACTGTTTCAGAGTCCAACCCAGCTCTCCAGTCGCTTTAATAATATATCATGGGCAACAGTGTCAAATGCTGCGCTGAAGTCCAATAGAACCAACACTGTGGTTCTTCCACAGTCTGTAGTTGTGTGGATGTCGTTGAACACTTTGAGGGCAGTCTCAGTGCTGTGGTGAGCACGGAAACCGGATTGAAAGACATTAAAGCGGTTTGTCATTGTTAAAAAGCTTTTTCAATAAGTTTTGCTGATGTATGAAAGGTAAGAGATTGGCTTGTAATTCCGCAATAGTAATTTATCCAGATTGTTTTTTTGTTTTTTTTATCAGTGGTTTATTAACTGCTGTTTTTAAAGCCTGTGGGAAAAAATATGATGAGAGGGATGAGTTTACGATTTGAATCAAGTCAGATGCAATGACAGGCAGAACTTTCTTAAGGAACATTATAGGTAGGATATCAAGATATCAAGACAGCAGGAAGAGGAGCTTAATTGTTTTAAAATTTCTTGTAAGTTTTCATGGTTGGTGAAATTCAGGCATTTTCTCTGCATTTGTTATGTTTGGGTTTAGCAGTGGTACTGGATTACATGTGGATGTGTAGATTAACCCTCTTTTTTTTTTTTTTTTTTTTTTTAATTTCTCTGTAAAAAAAAGTTGGTAAATTCATTGCAGGCTCTGATAGAGTAGAGTTCAGGTGTTGCAGTCACATGTGAGTTTGTCAATCTGTTAACTGTGGCAAACAAGGCATGAGCATTGTTGATGTTTTTGTTTTATAATTTCCACAAATGTTTCCCTTTCATGTTTAGTAATGAGTGATGGCTTCGCAGCCTCGTTACATTGTGTTTTTGTTCTTATTTGTTAGTTTGAAAGTCATCAATTACTTATTCGAGTTAAAAAAACAACTTTCGGTTCCAAGTTTTGAAAATGGTGTCATGAAATTAAAATATTATTGATGACTCATTTACAAGCTTGAATATACAATACTTTTTAATGTAGAGTTGATGACAAACTGGAGTTGAAATGTCAGAGGAAATGATCAGTGTTTACTATTCCTTTTTTCAGGCAGTTAACTGCAGTTAAAATAACCCATTGGTTTTGCTTTGTTAAATAAATTAAAAACCTTTCAAAGGTATAATCATTCCTCTTTCTTATTTTGCTTAATGGCATTTAACTCTGCAGGTCACCTCTGAAATTCTGATGCACAGAATCACAAGTCCAAGTGAAAACTGTGACAGGGAGAAAAACACAATAAAAATATGCACTATCTGCACCCTTGTTCATTAAAATGCCACACTATTGGTGTAGTAAAGAAAATATACATGCAGTGGGCACACTTAATGGTATTCTAGATGATTGCATTATACATAAATAATACATTCAACAAGTACTTTTACTTTAAATACTTTAAGTATTTTTACAAGCAAGTACTTACTTACTTTTACTAGAGTACGTACTTGTCAGTTTATTTGTACTTTTACTTAAGTACAGTGTTTGAGTATTTTCTCCACCGCTGAAGGATACATCAGACTCATCCTTCAAATTGGTTTGTTGTCCCCTTTCAGGAGTTGAGTTAAGGTAATTCCTGAAAATGAGATAAAGAGCCTACAATAGCCTTCGTATTCAGGTTAGCCTTTATGAGGTAGATGGAATACACTATTATAAATTATAGGTCAACATGCTACTGATAGCCCCCATGTTAATGTTAGCAATTTAGCTAATTTTCATATAAAAGCTAGGCTTTGCATACTGAATGGAGTAAGTCAATGTTAGCCAACATGCCAATGATAACGCACATGCTATTCATAGTATTTTAGCTAACTTTCCCATTTACCATATGCACTGTTGTTTGTATACAAGATGGCGTATGTAATGGTAGGTCAACATAGTTGTACTTTAAGCTTTGATACTGAAACCTCAGTCCTGCTGGACCCAACTTGATCTGGATCAGGCTGATATGTGAAATATTAAAAATAGTAAAGAAGCTGGTCCTTTACCAGATAGTCTTGGCCCCAAGCTGAGTACCTGATCATTAGCTATGGATCCCAACATCGGAGTGCTAATCTCAAATTAGCTGCCTTGCAGTCCTTGACTGTTTTATAAAATATCTCTGTCGAGGGAGAAACCACACACGTGTCTGCATTCTCATTTATTCAGATGAATTACAACACATATATAGTGGTACAAAGATCTGGCCCTCCCTTTCCAAAGTGGGGGATCGGTTTAGAATCTAATGGCAAATCACATCCAGTTGTCTCAGAATATTCCAAATAGTACCACATGGTAAAGTTGTATTGACTTCTAAAAGCTGACCACCTGTGGAATCGTGTGGCGTCTTTACCATTTGATTGAGGGGTGGAAACAGGATGAGCTGTGTGAAATTAACAAACCAACATTCTAACAAAAGAAAGATGTTACCATTTAAAACAAAACAACATTCTGCAATATTCCAATATGCACACAAGTAAGCCCCTTTAAAATTTTGAGACACGTTTTCGAGTTCCTACATTGTCATTGTCCTACTAGGCCACGACCCATCCATTAATTTTATTGTCCACCCTGTCTTCTTCAAGTTTTATAAACAATTTCCATTGGTTATAAAACCCTTTGTGTCCATTTCTTTATGAGATGTACTATATTTAATTTTAAAGATTGACTAAACGTATTTGAAGCTTGAATATAATTTTTGAACAGATAAACGTAATGCCTGAAAGCATCTGGAAATTGTTTCAAAGGATGAACTATAATTGTGCAGCTCCACTATTCTCTTCCTGATGTCTTGACTGATTTATTTTGACTTTCCAATCTTGTCAAACCAGAAAGTGTGTTTTAGGTATGGCCTTAAAATACATCAACAGGTGTGCCTCCAATTAACTAAGCTAATGGATGGATTGTCAGTTAACTGAGGTTTCCAAATCCCTCGTTGTTTAAACAGTAATCCTTCTGTATGTAAATGTCAGATTTCGAAGACATTAATAAATTAATCTGACATTCTCTCTCTCAATATTGTGGAATTTCACTAATATAATTTTGGTAATTTAACTGAATTAAAACAAGTGGATTCAGTCTGATTTAACTTGAGTTACTGTATGTATGTCACATTTCTGGTTTCAACTGAAGGCAAAAGGTTTACCTGCTGATTGAATTCTTGCATGCTGATTTAAATTAGTCTTTTTGGTAATCTTTTCCCCACAAGAATTATAACCAAGGGTTTTACAACCCTATGGATTCTCATGAATATCTTTAGTAGAGTCAAGTTTTTTTTTGTATAGCACATTTCAGCAGCAAGGCAATTCAAAGTCCTTTACATTGTAAAAGCATCAACTATGCATTACAATCATCAAGCAAACATACAACAAAATCTTCAAGAAAATATCAATACTGATGTATTGAATCACAGTGATCATCAAAAAAATATAATTCAAAAATATTGATCAATGTTCTACTTGCTACTCATCAAAGGCAGCTCTAAACAGGTGAGTTTGTAGCCTTCGTGAAAGGAACTCAGTGTCAGCTGTTTTGCAGTTTTCTGGAAATTTGTTCCAGATTAGTGGATCTTTAAACTTTGTGGAAAATCTTTTTCCACAAACATCACAACAAAAAAGTTTCTCACCTATGTGAATTTTAGCATTTCTGTTTAAAAGCAATTTACAATTACTCTCTTTAGTGTCAAAGTGTTTCAGTTTCTCCTGTGTGGATTCTCATGTGTGTCTTTAAAATGTGACTATGGAAAATATTTTTCCCCAAGCATCACAACCAAAGGGTTATCACCTTTGTGGATTCTCATGTGACTATTTAAAGATGACTTTAAAGTATATCTTTTTCCACAAGAATCACAAGGAAAGGGTTTTTTTTCCATGTGGATTCTCATGTGTATCTTTAAACTAGACTTTATGGTAAATCTTTTTCCACAAGTATCACAGCCAAACGGTTTGTCACCCTTGTGGATTTTCATGTGTGCCTTTAAATTAGACTTTATGTTAAATCTTTTACCACAGTCATCACAACTAAAGGGTTTGTCTCCCATGTGGATTCTCATGTGTGTCTTTAAATTAGACTTCAAGGTAAACCTTTTTCCACACGAATCACAACCAAAGGGCTTTTCACCTCTGTGGATTCTCGTGTGACTGTTTAAAGATGACCTTAAAGAAAAATATTTCCCACATTCATCACAACGAAAGGGTTTTTCTCCTGTGTGGATTCTCATGTGTGTTTTCAAATATGACTTTATAGTAAATCTTTTTTCACACACATCACAACTAAAGGGTTTCTCTCCTGTGTGGATTCTCATGTGTGTTTTCAAGTGTGACTTTATAGTAAATTTTTTTTCACAGACATCACAACCAAACGGTTTTTCTCCTGTGTGGACTCTCGTGTGTCGCTTTACATGTGACTTTGAGGTAAATCTTTTTCCACAAAAATCACAACCAAAGGGTTTTTCACCTCTATGGGTTCTCATGTGTCTGTTTAAAGATGACCCTAAAGAAAATCTTTTCCCGCAATCATCACAACAAAATGGTTTCTCTCCTGTGTGGATTCTTCTGTGTCTCTTTAAATTTGAATTTGAGTTAAATTTTTTTCCACAATCTTCACAACAAAAGGGCTTTTCACCAATGTGAATTTTTACACGACTGTCTTCAGTTTCAGAGTCTGACAGTTGTTTAAGTTGAGATTCATGATAGTTCACATCATCATCCACTTCGTCTTCACTGTCTTCAGTCTCATCTTCACTGTCTTCAGTCTCTGAATGGCTCAAAGAGCCTCCATGAGTATTTAGATCTGGGTTCCTGCTGGTTTCTGCTGTTCCACTGATCTCTACTTCAATTTCTGCTTTTATCTGGTCAACTAAGCTGCTGGTTGGAAGATCTCCATTTTCTGTTTGGTGTTGCTGAACCAGAGATAATGGTGGTTTCTCTTCATCATCCTCACTCTTAATATAAACATTTAATGGAAACCTGGTATCATCAAGCTCCTCCTTCACACTGAACAGCTCTTCTTCCTGACTGAACCAGATTGTCTTCTTTTCCTCCTTTATGTGGAGGGAATTCACCTCCTGTTGGTCCACAGAGGGACTCTGATCTTCTGGAGGCTCTTCTTTAACATCTGCAGGCAGCACTGAAACACATGGCATGCATTATCAACAACTTTATCAGGACAATGTTAAGAGGATGGTAGAGGATTAAAAACACGAGAACAAAAATCTCATTAACAGTCAGGGAACAGAACAATAAGCAATCCCTCCAGGAAGTTGCAATTGCAACTATTAATGCAAATTCACTCATTCTCAATTTTGGCATGGACTTGCAATTTTCATCAGTTATCGCAACTTCTCTGCAAATCTGACCAATGTCCTCTTCCATGTCCACTTTTAATGTGTTTTCTGGGGGATCCAGGTGGCTTGCATTGATTGATTAAAATGTATGGGTTTTAAATTGACTGGCGCAATGCATGGAATAAGACAGCGATCCTTGCAGATAGATGGAACACAACGGGTTGCACTCAAGCAATGCTGCTGATGTTTACAAAGCGCAAGCGTAGCTTTACGAACGAACCACAAAATACATTTCCTATATACCGCAGCGGTCGCAACAAACACCAACTCAACTCCGCGCCTTACTCATCTTCTCCTCCCCGAAATAAAAGTAACTTCTTTATATACACAATTCATCAGGTAAAATAACTGTAGTCGGGTGGCATTTCAAGAAGGTAAGGACCATGTTATGGCAAAAATAAAGCTTGAACAATTTTGCATCTTTGACTGCACCCCCCCCAACACTGCAGCATCCTGGAGGGACTGAGTGGGTGACCCATCTTCCCAAATGTGATAAATACCCCAGGTTGCCATCGAGTTACAAACTAGTACAATTTATAACATGGGAATAAAACAAGGCACTATAAGTTAAGACATAAGAACTGTAGAAAACTGAACATGCTACACGAAAAAATAAAAAATTAAGATATAAACTCACACTGGGTTAAGAGCCAAGAAGAAAGTGTGTTTTTAAGTACATTTTAAAAAGCCTGCAGGACTTGAAGCAGCAGCTGGGGGGTGAACCTTGGGACATTTATGTTAACTGGTCCCGGTTTAAACGTAGTGAACCGTTTTTGTGCAGTTACACCCCAAGTAACCCTTACAAGCTAGAGACGCGTCTCACTTCTTCCTCCGTTTTCTCGAGCAAACTACTTCGGATCATTAAAGGCAACCAGACGTACCGCCCCGTTAGCTGCAGCAGGAAACCACACAAACCAGTCCTTACTGTTGCTGGGAGCTGCAGTTAATGGAAACCTGGTATCAGTCTCCTCCTTCACACTGAGCTGCTCTCCTTCCTGACAGGCCCACAGTTCCTCCTCTTCCTCCTTGATGTGGAGGAGCTGCAGCTCCTGCTGGTCCACATCAGGACTCTGGTCTCCAGGAGCCTCTTCTCTAACACCTGCAGGAGCAACACACTGCAGCCATTATGAACAGCTTCACCTTGCTGGTTCTCAGCTGTTCCGGATTTAAACTGGTGAAAAAGATCTGATCAGCAGTGCAGAGGAGACATGCTGTTGCATGTCAGCTTGACATTTCAGTTTCATACTGTCAGAATGTTCAGTTAGCTGCCGTCTCGTGGCAGAATTAGGCATTACATTTCAGAGTCTGTCGCGGCAGGAGATGGACAGCATGGTTTCCTCTCAGCAACACTGCAACTTCAAGCTTGAGTTGGTCTTTGAAAGCACTGTTGGTCTGTACCTAAATTAGCAATTAATATTTCTGTTGATTAACAATAATTCAGGTGTTTTTAAGGAGGCAGCATTTCTTTAATAGAAACTTTTACGGCTTTGAGCTAAATATTTTCTCCTGAGCAAATTTATTGCACGTTTAAGTGCTGCCCTGTATTATTTCTGAAAACTTGTATGCTTACATCTCAGCTTTACCTTACTCCAGCTGGCGTCAGCAAAGTGGCCGTCTGGTGGCACTCCAGCTGGGATGGGAGTGGTGGAACGAGAGGCTAAGGCTAACTAGCCTTAGCGCGTACATGAGGGGCATTGGCAGCGCTAAGACCCTCCTCCTGGCTCTGACTGGTTGTTTCTGACTGACTGGTGGATTTCTGCAGTTTGTACTGGGCGCACTGGGAGAAGGCATGGGAGTTTGATTTTTTTCACAGATTATCTGTCTCATACCGTCACGACATAATGATAATTTTAACAAAACTTTCTCATAAAAGTTGCATCCTGCAGCTTTAAGCCATTTGTTTTCTTCTTGAGGCTTGCTGATGTTCCCCTGCAGCGCTTCAATGTTTTCCTTATTTTCAATCATCGCAAAAGCGACCTCTTCCATCCTTTTTTCAAGCTTTAGCAAAAGTCCAGATTCGCATCCATTTTCTCAGTCCGTGAGCTCAGCGCCAGGGCAGCCGTGCTCCTCCATGACTTTCGCCCTTGTTCAGTAACATGACAAACAAAAGCCTCGAGAAGCTCGTGATTCCTGACAAACACCGTCAGCAGACATTATAGAAGCTTTAAAACACCTCGCTGTGTGTAGCAAAATGCACGAAAGCTAAGATTCAAGGACTGAAAGAAAACTATTGACATCCGAGACTGGAAAACGCGACCGCCATCTTGGATCCTCTTCTCTACCGCGTGTTTCCCAGCGTCGCCGGATGAAGCGACCGCCGTTTTACCCTCTAATATCAGTGATCTGCGCTGCAGAAGCTCCTGGTGGTGCTTCTGCAGCCTAACAACGAGGATCGACCCCTCAGCGGGCTGAAAGCGGCTCCTAAAGCGGACCTACCGTCCTCACAGGCGGCGGGAAGAAGGCCATCTACCAACCTGAGGTGCGCAGCAGAACTCCGGGCTGGAAACCCTCCATGATCTGGCGCCTCTTCCTCTGCTGGAGCGCCAGCTTCCCTCCAGGCGAGCCGCCCAGAGCTCACCGGCTGCTGCTGCTCTCTTCCAGCTCCATCAACAACCCCGCTGCTGGCGAGGAGACAACAAAGGAGGAAGGGTCCTGAAGAGAGCCGCGAGGGGCGGAGCCAGCGGAACCGGAAATCCGGAGCAAAACTGCTATTATTGGGACGTTTTCGCTCGTTTCCAAACATCCCGCTCCAGAGTGAATGTTTGTGAACATCAGAACATATTTACGGTTTTAGCTTCTTGTTCCAGCAGGTTTGGACGTCATTTACATTACAGTCAGAAACCTTGGAGAACAAAGTGGGATTTTAGTCCAGAGAAGCTGCGTTTGTGCACTGTCATAATACATTTAGGGATTAATAATCCTTCTTGTAATTTCTGGTCATATTTAGGGACAAAAAAATGTTGAAATATGATAAAAACAAACTACAAACCATTTCTGATTTATGAGCAACGTGAATAAAAAGATGAGTTGTGGGTTATACCAGCATCTTGAGGAAAACAGTCCAATCTGCATCATATTGAACAGAAACTCCTCAGATGCTCAAAATGTCTATTAGTGCTTACTAAGATGCAGCAATATATGTTTACATGAATCCAACCTCCTAGAAAAATGAAAATTTGCAATAAAAAAACTCCTTGTTATTCCAGCTCCTTTAGGTTTCTCCATGACCTGACTGAACAAAACTCTTGCTGTTCGCCTGCAGTGCTGGCCTGGTGCAGCAGAACAGCCTCTGTTGGTCCGGGTGGGAGCTTCACTGAGATGTTCTCGCTCCATTTAAAGCGACTGAAAACAAGTTTCACATGAACAGTTTTAGATCTGAGTGAGAGAAATGCAGCAGCATGGAGAAAGGGCAGGGCAGGAAGTGACTAATGAGGAGACGTTGAGGCAAAACAAAATAAGATGTGTGAAATAATTATTTGCAGATGAATTCAATCACAGGTGTTTTACTTTGAAAGAACTGTAAGGAAACGCTAGTCAGACATAACTTTTGTAGCTTTACTCTGGCTGTAGTTACCCTATGCGTCCACCAGAGGGCAGAACGCTGAGTAAACAGTTAGCTGATTGGCTAATGATGCCCTTGCTGATCTCTCGGTGCTTCTACTGTGTTGTTTCCTAACTCTTCTGCCTCCTTTAACATGAAATCAATGTTGAAAACAGTCCCGCAGAGACTCAGAGCGGAGCTGGCGACGCTAACAGACTCCAGCAGCAGCTTGTTTTCCACACAACCCGTGATTATCAGCAGCTGCAGAGCTACGCATTCATGCTGAAAAGCAGCATCTGTCCTTCAGTTTTTATCAGTTTTATGATTGATTATGAGTTCTCACTGCCCTCTGGTGGTGAACTATCGTAACTGCAATTATTCTTCATATTAATTGTTCAACCAGATGTATTATTTGTCATTCTTTGCTCTAATTTTCACTTTTATCAAGTCGGACGTAATCGGTTTACAATGTTGTTGTTCAGTGAGAGTCACTGCAGATTTTATTCAGTCTAAACAGAAAAACTTCCTGTTAATACAGAGTTTAACACAGCAGCTAGCCTTTATGGTTTAAAAGTGTCTTCATTACAACCATAATATCAAAGAGTGAATTGAAATTTGTCATAATAATATTTCTTTAAGCCTGAAAACGGTGGCTATGACCGAGGAAGACCGTCAGCTTCAAGTCAAGCTCGGCATTAAGTGGAGATTAAATGTAAACAATGCAGCATGATCAGGGCTATAGTTCCCACGAAGTCCACCAGAGGGCGGAAATACCCCGCTCTGGATGTAAAGATGAATTTGAAGAGCTGCAGCTGGTTTCTGACTTCTGTTAAGTAGATCACGTTTATATCAGGAGCATTATAAACAATATTTTAATTATTGTCTGTCTAAAGAACTGACAGCTGTTTTAATATGTAGATATTTCATCTGCAGACAGATGAAAAAAATCTACATATCCTAAGTAAATTACACACGTATGTTTCCTATTAGAATAATTAAGTAAGAAGCTAAAATGTATTTCCAGATGAATTCAGTTACAGGTGTTTTACTTTGAAAGAACTGAAAGGAAACGTTGATCACACATGTAACCTCTCTGGCTTTACTCTGGCTGTAGTTACACACTGCGTCCACCAGAGGGCAGACGCTGAGTTAGCGGTTAACTGGTTTCCAGCTCCTGATTGGCTAATTGAGCCCTTGCTGATCTCTCGGTGCTTCTCTTGTGTTATTTCCTAACTCTTCTGTCTCTTTTGACATGAAATCAATGTTTCTCTGTCAGTGTGAATTAGAAGCAGCTCCACAGAGACTCAGAGCGGAGCTAGCGATGCTAACAGACTCCAGCAGCAGCTTGTTTTACACACAACCTGTGATTATCAGCAGCTGCAGAGCTACGCACTGACGCTGAACAGCAGCATCTGTCCTTCAGGTCACAAATAATCGCTCAGTTATATGATTAATAGAATTCATAATTAAACTTGTGAGGGATTTTACTGTGTAATTACAGTTTGTGACCACAAGAGGGCGGTAGAGTCTTTCAGGTGAAAGAAACCCAAAATAAAATGTTCTTTTGCTGATCATAGTTGTCTTTTTAACAAGCTTCATTTCATTTTTTGATTTTATTAGTTCATATTTAGGAGTTTTCATTTTGCTTGATGCTCTGATGTCATCTGGTTAAAGTTTATCACTAATAAATATATTTGTATTCATGTTCGTATTTTTTCAAGGCTTTGATTCTCAATTTGGTTTTTTTATTGTTTTTTTTTTTTTTTTTCAATGATTACATATCTATTTAAAGTAATAGAAATCATTACTATTTCTAAGGTATCGTTAATCTTGTGGTCTGTATGACTTGTTAATAATGAAACTCCATCTCCAACAACAGACGAGTATAAATATGCAGATTTTTATCTGCAGGATTAGGTCATTATAGCTGTGGTCATTAGAAACTATTTAGTGAAAACTATAAAGTTTATCAGTTTCAATGTGTTTGTTTGTGTTCTCACGGCCCTCTGGTGGTGAACCATCGTAACTACATATATTCTTCATATTAATTGTTCAACCAGATGTTTTGTTTCTTTCTTTGTTCTAATTTTCACTTTTATCAGGTCAGATGAAGTCAACATACAGGAGACTGTAGATAGAACAGGTGGTGTTGACTATACATCAATAAATCAATTGTATAGATACATTTTTGAAAGTTTAGAAATTGCGATATGGAGGATGAATGAGATGTTGAATTTTTATAGTGTGGGACATTTGGATTCTACAACCGAGACTGAAATGCTCAATGTCGACGCCGGACGAGTCAACTGGGGGTCCGATTTAATAATCTCCGCTTCGTCCTGCGTCTTTTTTAACGGAATGTGAAAGTTTTGTTTTTATGTTCAATTATTTGCCTTATTTTATTTTTCAGTAGTTTTTTTCACTCTGGCATTTGTTTTTTTACATGTTCAAAACAAATAAAGATTCTCTCAGGGGCAGAAAAGCAAACCTGATCTTCTTCTAGATGCCCGTGTGTATTTATATCTAATCCATAGTTTGGATTACTTAAATACACAAAAAATTACAGCGATTTTTCGACACACATTAGCTGTCTGAACCAGAGTTTAAATGACAAAATACCAGATGTCTGAGTGCAAGTGCTCCATTTTATTTTCTAAATCATTTCAGAGACGTGGCAGGAACCAAACGTTCACATGAAGGACTGAGAGAAACCATCCAGATGTCCCTGCATGGCACAGACCAGCAGCAGCAGATTGAAGACGTTCTATCAACAGCTTGAGCGGACTGGACTGAAGGACGACGTAGAGACTCTGGTCATGGCAGCACAGGGACAGGAGGACAGGGGAGATGGAGGAAAGTGGAGCTTTCAACACCTTCTGAGGAGGAAGCAGGCATGAGTTAACACAGATCTTACCAGTTATATCCCTGTGGCAGCGAACTGGCAGGATGTCTGGTGGAGTGGTTAGAGGTGCTCTGCTGCAGACGGAAAGAGCGCAGGTTCAAGTTCTCCTTATCCCCAGTTGTCAGCCTTTCACTGAAAAGAGCTTCTGGAGTTCGTGGACGTTACCATCACAGCAAAAGTCTGTGGTGGTGCAACTTCTTAGTCTTTAAAAAGAGTTTGGACTATTTGTGCGAATGAGCTCCAGTTGGCTGGTTTGTTGGCGGAGTTGTGAGAGGAGCTGGGCCGTGGACCCGATGACCCCGGATTCAAATCCTGCAACCTCTGTTTGTTCACCAAGAAATGACTTTTCCCTGTGTCGTGAATGTTAGTGGCAAAGCACCTTCCAAGAGGTTCTGACGAGAGTTTGCACTATTTGTACAAACTGGCTGTTGTCACCAGTTGGCTGGTTGGCAGAGTGGTTGTGTTTATCTAAGGTGAACGGTGTAGAAATGTTTCAGTCTGTTAAAGACCAAAGTTGGTAACTGCTTGCACTCTTGGATTTATTTTTATTTTATAAACAAAACAAGAACGGGGAGTAAAATGTCTCTTTTTCTAAGACAACGTTCACAATCTGGGGGCTATTTAGCTTTACGGTGGTTTTACTGCAAAATATCCGCTTTAAGTTCAAAAAGCCTGCTAATCCTCTCAAACCATAAGACTCGTCTAGTTTTCTGACAATAAAGAGAATAAAATATTTTATGGAAAATGTAATTCAGCCATAAAAACACCCCCCTGACTGTGAACTAGAAACAATAACGCTGGGAGCGGACCACTTATTTATTTCCCAGGGTGCTTAGCGGCTGTTTTTGGGTCCTGTGTTGGACAGTAAGATGGAGTGTTTTACGTCAAGCTGTCTCTTGTGTGTTACGAAATCCTGCTGTTCAACTCCAGTGTTATCTTTGACTCCAACTTCCAGATGGTTACAATATAGATGATGTTTCGGAGTCCAGATGATGACATCATCATAGGTGGTGAATGATGTCATCAGAACCAGTCCGACTTCACCCAGCAGTGCAGACCGGTGGCAGGACTTATGGCTCTTTGAAGGGAAGCAGAGCTTCAGGATCCGTTCACCTCAAAGAGCTGCTCATCGGAGCCGTTTCCGAAGAACAGTCCCTTTTATCCCCAACATTTGATATGAACTGGTTTTGTGAGTGACGTTCACAAAACCAGTTGAACCATCAGTATTAAGTGAAAAATGTTCTTGTACAAAAAAGTATGGCTGTTTGTTGTTCACACAGAAGTTGGGTTGAGGTCGCATTTAATTAGAAGCAGGAACGAGCACGCTGGAAAAACCTGGATTTCAGGTTGAAATTTAGGGCTTTTTTTTATAGATTTTTAAATTTCAATTGAAAGATCTAAACTGAGCATCCAGACCTGCTGTGTGAATGTGGCCGTAGTTGCATTCGTGTTTTTGTTGTGGTCATTTATTGGTTATTTGCTTGAATTTCGCCTTTTTAGTTCGTTTATCCTCATCGTTTCTGTTTGCTGTTTATTGTCGGTTTCAGGTTTTCTCCCTTCACTCCTCACCAGGAATCATTCAGCTCTGCAGAGACCTGCTGACGAGCCGTGGATTTGATTCAGCTGTGCTGGAGAAGGGAGGCATCAAAAAGCCGGTCTCAGGATGTCTTCTGTGTCCGCTGCCTTCCCAGCTGCATCGACTCACCTGTGACTGTGTTGCCGTAGGGGGCGGAGCCAAGGACATTATATAAGGAGGGGAGAGGCAGCGGCTCAGATGATCTGTGGTTGTCTCAACCCACCAGACCACTCAGGTCCTCTGGTTCCAGTCTCCTCGCCACCTTTCATTAAATGGTTCTCATTTGTTTAAACATCTTTAGTCTCTGAATGACTGAAAGAATAACTTAAAGTATTCTGCTGCCTTCATAAGAAGCTCCAAAAATCTGCAAACACCTGAACTGAAATAAAGTTGTGGCCTGGGTTCATTAACATTGGAGGACAAATGAGAATAACTCTGATTCTGCACTGAAACTGATCAAGGCTTTTAATACAAACCATGAATAAATGAAAATTTGAACAATTTTAGTTTCTTTGAGCTGAAAAATATGGAACTGCATGGAGGATTGAAATAAAGGTGCATTTACAATATTTATATCCAGTCAACAGCATAGTTTGACTGAAGTCTTTTTGACTAACCTGACACTAGCCATCACCTCTAACCCTAACATCGCATCTAACCCTGGCCTGACTCCCTACCCCGAGCCTAGCCCTAGACTCTTCTTAAATCCTGATTTTAGTCCTGGCTTTTGTTTTTGGCCTAAATCTAAACCTTCCTGTTTGATGTTCAGTTTCGACCATTTAAATACCTAAAAATTAAATATTGCTCAAAAGCTAAACTAACAAGAGAGGATAAATAAGACGAAAGGACAGAGAGGTGAAGCAGGGCAGAAGAGAGGGTGTGGGAGAGAGAAAAACATCGGCCGTCTCCACCAAGAAGCGGAAAGGGAAAATAAAAGACAGACTGGTATACCTGAGGGTGTGGATGCAGTGGATTACTTTGGGCATGTTCCTCCCGCTGTAGACGTCATTGGTCTCCGGATAAAAGATCTAGAAACAACATCCAATCATCAGTTGAGATGAAAACTGATCAGCTGACCAATCAGCGACCAATCCTCTGAGGGTTCTCTGACCGGCGGAAGGCCCAATGACGCCATGGCGTTCCTCCACAGGTTGATGTTGTCCGTGTGTTGGAACTGGAGACCCAAATCCTGAACAGATCAACGTTAATGATCAGTGATTGATTAGAGAATCTGCATTCAACGGATCAGATAGATTCCAGACGGGAACCGAGACGTGGAACCACACGGTGTTAGAAACATGTGGCTGCAGACGGCTGGGTTCTCAGAACACCGTCTGTTCTGGTTCCTGAACCAGCCCACTACTCTGGACTGGATCAGAACCCTACCTGGTAGCGGTGCTGGTCCAGGTCGTAAATGCTCTCCAGAGGGACGACGGCTGGAGCGAAACGGTGGCCCAGCTTGGCCAGAGTGACTCCGTTCCTCAGAGTCCTCTCCAGCTCAAGTGGGCCAGGAAGCTCCGCCTCCAGGACGCCCTCCAGCCACCTGAGTAGGAAACATGGATTCCAATAAGAAAACCTACCAAACCACCTTTATCTAAAAAGCACTAGGAAATATTCACAGGTCAACAAAGTCACGGAAATATACAAACAACGGCGAGAGTTAACCTGAAATGAAAAAAAAAAACTCGATTTAATAACCGCCCTGATCTGGCTTTCAAGTTTAGGACCTGCATCCATCGCTGCTCCCAGACTGCACAAGATTCGTACAACATGGTGGAACCAGGTCCAGTTCTGGTTCTGCTCACTCACCTCTTGGCCTCCTCCAGCCTGCAGAGGTAGCGGTAGGCTTCGTCCTGGAGCCGCGCCGCGTCCATCTGCTGAGCAGTCAGACGGCGATCTATGGGGGGGACAGCACCACATCACACCTTCATGACCTGCATCGGTTCTGGTACCCAGTCAAGCTCAGAACATTTATTAATCAGAAGCCATTTAGCCATATTGGATCACTAAACTCAAATTCACATCCAAGCAGCTGCTTAGACTAATGTATTTTTAGTCTAAAGAGAAATTTAAACGTTATCATTTTGACTTTAGAAAAGGTAATACTTTAGATACAGCTTTATGCTTGGAACCTGAAATTAGACTGGCTCAGGTTAATAAAGTATATTAGTATTTCAAGATGTTAGGGATAGGATTATTGGACATCAAAAGTAAAATGTATAGATGGATAAGACATTTCTTAACTAAGCATTAGTATTGGAATAAGCAGAGAATTATGTTCAAGTTGAAAATGGCACTCCTCAGGGAGGTATAGTTAATCCTGTATTTTCGATAATGATATTTTTAGTCATTGTTAGGTCTATGGGCATTTCATGATTTGCAGATGAAGAAATATTGAATTAATCAAGATGCTTTACACAATGTGCAATCTTTGGCATTAGATTGGGGATTTAGATTCTCAGCATCCAAAACAAAAGTTGCTGTTTTTGACAAACAGGAAATCAAATCTTTATGAATTTCGAATTATATGGGGACAACATGGAAAGAAAAGATCAATTTAAATTAAGAATCTGTTCAATAAAAACTGTGGAAAATTCATATAAAGTTAGACAAAAAGTTTAAAATTTTAAATATGTTGAGCTGTTTAGGGGCAGAGAATGGGGTGGTGAAAGGAAAGCTTTAAAGACTGTTTACATTGGGCTAATCTGATCAGTTTTTGACTGACATATCACAGTGGAAAATTTTTATTCTAAATGTAATTATATGTACATTTGGTTGGCTGTTTTAATTTTGTGATTTCTACTGATTTCATTTTTATTGCATGATTTGTAGTGGTTTAGCATATTTTAATCAACTGTGGATTTTTTTTTTTTTTTTTTGACATGGACAAATTGATTGTTCACCTGTGGAGTTGTGGGTGTGCCTTGGGGTGGCCTATCAGTTGTGGCATACTAGGAACCAGTTAACTCGCTGGTCTGAACATGGAAAGCAGCATCAGAGGTTCTGTTCCAAAAAAACCACTTCTGTCTTGTCAGAATTTAAAAGAAGAAAATTTAGTGTTATCCAGGCTTTTATAAAAAAAAAATATATACACTTACAGTTTCCCCCTAAATGATCCAAAACAAATTGTACAAAACAAATCCATATACCTGTGTCAGAAAAAAAAAATTCTTTCACTCAGACACAAAACTACTGTTACACCTTCACAGATTCTTCAGTTCAGGTCACAGATTCCTTTCTACAAGTCACAAAATATAAAATCCCTGCTCTAAAATTTTTTGCTCCACTCAGTCAAGAACATTTGAAGCAAAACTAATTCAAAAACCTGTATTAACATCTTCACACAGACACATTTTTTTATTATAACTTTTTTTCTTTAACAGAGACATGTCAGTGAATGCAACTACACAAAACTGCTGATGAAAGTTACAAATCCTGCTTCACAAGCCACACCTTCTTTTTCACGTCTTACCTGAGTTATCCTTGGGAATCAGGGAATCTCCAACAAACGAGAGAAGCTTAGCCGTTTGGTTAGAGGGGTCCCCAAGGACATGAGACAAAATCATGTACACACTGAGAGCTAAACAAAATTTTCAAGAGTTGACATAATCAAATTTATTAGTAAGGCACCAATTTACAACAATTCTCAAAGAATGATCCATGCAAAATACGTCAAATTAATTTCCAGTCAGACAAAAAACCAAAATGAATCAAATTCAAGTTAAGATAATTCAGTCATATACAGTCCAGTTTCCATAAGTCCATTCTGATACTGCATGGAATACAAGATAGTCACCTTCACTTCAAAATGCTTGTTACACAAAAGTTATCTAAGTACTGTTCGGGAGTCGAGTCAACTATTAACCCTGATACTGTTATGTACAATGTATTAACTGATTAAATCATTCTTTTTTTAAATGAATAGATTGTTTAAAAACTTTAATGTAAAAAAATACAAAAAACATTTCATAGTCAAATATGAAGTAAGAGTAACTTGCTAAGACAAAAATAGAGACAAGCATAATATAAAACAGCCACAATTAAAGAAAAATTGAACAAACTGCTTTAAAGAAGAGATAAAGCAGTGGGGATCGGCCTTCTATACATAGACCAGGTCCTAAATGGAACAGAGCAACTAAGACAGTAATCCATAATATGATGTTTTGGGTGCGTGTTTATTGTGGCTTTGTGATCTGAATGGGGCTTAAATTGTACTTTAATCTTTTCCACAATCATAACCAGGAAGGCCCATTTCTGTTCAATATATTCAAATTTGTTGATTTAATTTTGGTTCAAGGTATCTTTCACAACAAGCAACACAACTAGAAGGACTTACTGCTGATTTTATTTTGCGCTTGTTTAAATTTGACTTTCTTGTAAATCTTTTCCCACAAGCATCACAGCAAATGGGGTTTGTCTCCTGTGTGGACTCTCATGTGTTTCTTTAAATGTGACTTTGTGGTAAATCTTTTCCCACAAGAATCACAACCAAAGGGTTTCTCTCCTGTGTGGGTTACCATGTGATTTTTACACAAGGCATTTGTGGTAAATCTTTTTCCACAAGCATCACAACCAAAGGGTTTCTCTCCTGTGTGGACTCTCATGTGCACCTTTAAAGGGGATTTTAAGGAAAATCTTTTTCCACAAACATCACAACTAAAAGGTTTCTCTCCTGTGTGGATCCTCATGTGCATGTTCAAAGATGACTTTGCGGAAAATCTTTTCCCACAAGTATTGCAACAAAAGGGTTTCTCTCCCCTATGGATTATCATGTGATTGCTTAAAGATGACTTGTAGGGAAATCTTTTTCCACATTCATCACAACCAAAGGGTTTTGCCCCTGTGTGCATCAACATGTGGATCTTTAAATCTCCCTTTGTGGTAAATCTTTTTTCACAAGCATTACAACCAAAGGGTTTCTCTCCTCTGTGGATTCTCATGTGTATGTTTATAGAAGACCTCAATGTAAATCTTTTTCCACAAGCAACACAACCAAAAGGTTTGTCTGTTGTGTGAATTCTCATGTGCCTTTTTAAACTAGCATTCCAGGTAAATCTTCTTCCACAAGCATCACAACCAAAAGGTTTGTCTGTTGTGTGTATTGTCATGTGCCTTTTTAAACCTGCCTTCAAGGTAAATCTTTTTCCACAAGTATCACAAACAAAGGATTTGTCCCCTGTGTGGATTGCCATGTGGTTTTTTAACAAGGACTTTAAGGAAAATCTTCTTCCACAAGCATCACAACCAAAGGGTTTCTTTCCTGTGTGGATTCTCATATGATTTTTTAACAAGGCCTTTAAGGAAAATCTTCTTCCACAAGCATCACAACTAAAGGGTTTCTCTCCTGTGTGGATTACCATGTGATTTTTTAACAATGACTTTAGGGAAAATCTTCTTCCACACACATCACAACCAAAGGGTTTCTCTCCTGTGTGACTTCTCATGTGCATCTTTAAATCAGACTTCATGGTAAATCTTTTTCCACAAGCATCACAACCGAAGGGTTTCTCTCCCCTGTGGATTCTCATGTGTCTGATTAGAGATGACGTGAAGGTAAATCTTTTTCTACAAATATCACAACCAAAAGGCTTCTCTCCTGTGTGGACTCCCATGTGTATCTTTAAATTTGATTTTGAGAAAAGAACATTTCCACAACTATCGAAATCAAAATGTTTGTCACCAATGTGAATTTTTGCATAGCTGCCTAAGTGAACTTTTCTATGACTGACTTTAATTTTAGAGTCTATCACGCGTTTAAGCTGAAACTTATGACCATTTACATCATCCTCCTCTTCATCATCTTCACTGTCTTCAGTCTCTGAATGGCTCAAAGAGCCTCCATGAGTATTTAGATCTGGGTTCCTGCTGGTTTCTGCTGTTCCACAGTCCTCTACTTTAATTTCTGCTTTTATCTGGTCAACTGAGCTGCTGGTTGGAAGATCTCCATCTTCTGTTGGGTGTTGATGAAGCAGAGATAACGGTGGTTTCTCTTCATCATCCTCACTCTTAATATAAACCATATTTAATGGGAACCTGGTATCATCAGGCTCCTCCTTCACACTGAACAGCTCTTCTTCCTGACTGAACCAGATTGTCTTCTTTTCCTGCTTTATGTGGAGGGAATTCACCTCCTGATGGTCCACAGAGGGACTCTGATCTTCTGGAGGCTCTTCTTTAACATCTGCAGGCAGCACTGAAACACATGGCATGCATTATCAACAACTTTATCAGGACAATGTTAAGAGGATGGTAGAGGATTAAAAACACGAGAACAAAAATCAGATTTGGAGTTAAAGCTGCAGTATGCAACTTTTATAAGAAATGGACCGCTCCCAGTCAAAATAAATAGCCAGGAGGAAGTTCTCAGCGCTGTCAATCACGCTCATGTAATCTGAACGTCCACAACTCCCAACAGAATTTTGATAGCCCTTTATTTATATATAAATGCATATAAAGAAATAAAGCATTTAAACCTTTGATTATTTACTATCAGCAATTGCATCAAAATATTCCTAAACACTGTTTTCATGCAGTTTGTCTAAATATTGTATCAAAAGGCTCAAATTAAATCTGCAGTCAGTTTTTCTGCCAACTCTGCGAGAGTGTACTGATAAAATCATCCTAGAAATGTAAACTTTTTCCACTGTCGAGTAAAGCGAACACTTTTATAAATGTATATATTAATCAGTCACAATTCAAACATGGTGATGTTTTACTGTTTCACCCATAGTAACAAATTACAAAGTTATTACATAAAGTCAAGTAGTTTAACACAAATGTGATACTAATGTATAATGAAGGCATTTTAATTTCACTTCTTAAATGAAAAACAGATTTTTCTCCATCACAGGTTTCCAGGACCACTAAGAACGTTATCTCTGAAACTAGAGACGCGTCTCACTTCTTCCTCCGTTTTCTCGAGCAAACTACTTCGGATCATTAAAGGCAACCAGACGTACCGCCCCGTTAGCTGCAGCAGGAAACCACACAAACCAGTCCTTACCGTTGCTGGGAGCTGCAGTTAATGGAAACCTGGTATCAGTCTCCTCCTTCACACTGAGCTGCTCTCCTTCCTGACAGGCCCACAGTTCCTCCTCTTCCTCCTTGATGTGGAGGAGCTGCAGCTCCTGCTGGTCCACATCAGGACTCTGGTCTCCAGGAGCCTCTTCTCTAACACCTGCAGGAGCAACACACTGCAGCCATTATGAACAGCTTCACCTAAAGAACATGTACAAACACGGTGGTTAACAGAAGAATCCTGGGTTTTGTACCCAACGTTCTCTATTGCACAGTCAGAGGAAAAATAATTGCTTTCCTTTGATGTGAAACGGATGGTTTGGGAAGTAGAAACTGCAGCGTTGCAGCTGATGTTTACAAAGCTCAAGCAGCTTCACAGACGACCTGGAAAACGGACACTAAAACGATATAAAGGATGTGCAGCGTGAGAGCTCATCTATCAAATCCACTGAGGATGAAAACAAACTACAGACTGGAGTATACATGTATTTTTAAAGGAGTCTTTGTGAGAGTGCTGCTTTTTATTTTTTATTATGACAAGAAATATATATTCAGATTTTTTGTCTTTGTCCAGGTTGACTAGTATTGATAAAGGTTAATTTTCTAAGCCTCTATTATGGCAATATTCATCCAAAATATTTTAATGGATGGATGATTTATTTATTTATTGGGCCATTTATATATTTATACTTGTATTTTCGTCAGTTTCTGTCCTCCACACTTCCATAGATACAAACGTTTTAAACTAATTTGAATGATTTGTTTGATGACGAGGATCAATTAGAGTCTGTGACTGAACTGAAATCACTTTCTGTAAAATGCCTCAAGACGACATTTGTTGTGAATTGTTGCTATAGAAATAAACTGAATTAAATTTAATAAAAATGAACCAAACAAGATTCATATCAAAAACTCTGGAAAGGTTTGGTCGGTCAACTCCATGTGAACGAAATACATTTTGATGATGAGGGTGTTTTAATCTATATAATGAGCTGTACACGGTCTGACTTGTGCTGGATTGTTAAAACTTTGACAGTATTTGTCCAAACCAAGACAACGACACTGGACAGCAACTAAACACGTCAAGATATGTGAAGGAAACTGTCAACTAAGAATTGGGTTCCATGAGAAGAAAAGAAAAGCCTGAACTTATATCCTGCAGTGACGCAGATTGGGCTTCCGACCAGACAGGTGCAACAGGTTACTCTTAACTTGAGCAAAAACGGGTCAGTTATTTCATGGAAGACCAAGAAGCAACGAATCGTCTCTTTGTCAACGTGTGAAGCAGATTTTATAGCTCTCGCTGCTACAGTCAGGAAGGCTTATATTGTCCGCAGCTGATCAAAGGGTGATGAGTGTTATGTGCCGGTAAAAATCTGTGGAGATGACGAAGGTGTGATCGTTTGTCCAGAAACCCAATCTGTGGTCACAGATGTAAACACAAAGTATTATTTTATTAGGTCTGTGTGCTGCGTGATGGACAGATATGCACTGAGTATTGTCCAATAGCAGGCATGGTTGCAGATGTTTTCACAAAGTCTGGAACAAAATTTGGGATGGATGGATAAAAAAAAAAAAAAACATGTTTGGAAAGTGAACTGATTGATAAAAATGTTTCCACAAGAATGTATTAGACATGAATTGACGTTGGACCCACGGTTGTGATCGTAATGTTCTGAGGTATCAGTCTGAGGAACAATCATAACCCTCTCAGGATTTGGGAGAAATAAATCCTGGATGAGCATTGTGAGGTACTTTGACTAAATCTATGTTCAAAAATCCACCGTAAAATTAAAACATTTATTCTGCTAAGAAGATATACATTTGAAAGTAATAGATTATCATAAATACACACTTTTGTTATTCCTCTAATTTTCCCTTCATGTATTTTTTCCAGCCTCCACGCGCACCCTGCCTGCTCTGTTACCGTAATGCACCACGCATGCGCGAAGCACGTCTTGGAGAGACGGCTGACGTCAGCTCGCTGGACCTCAGCGTTTTTAATCGGGCATCCACACAGCCACCTATCCTTTGCAAACACATGCGTTGATTTCAACAGCTTATCTATAACACCGGTTCACTGACACCGAAGACGGTGGTCATGCAATTATTCCTCTGTCACGAGCTGCGGTTGTTCTCTTTAATTATGGCAGCTACCCGTGACGTCACCGCGTGTTTCCCAGCGTCGCCGGATGAAGCGACCGCCGTTTTACCCTCTAATATCAGTGATCTGCGCTGCAGAAGCTCCTGGTGGTGCTTCTGCAGCCTAACAACGAGGATCGACCCCTCAGCGGGCTGAAAGCGGCTCCTAAAGCGGACCTACCGTCCTCACAGGCGGCGGGAAGAAGGCCATCTACCAACCTGAGGTGCGCAGCAGAACTCCGGGCTGGAAACCCTCCATGATCTGGCGCCTCTTCCTCTGCTGGAGCGCCAGCTTCCCTCCAGGCGAGCCTCAAGATGCAAACTTCCTCCCAGAGTTCATCAGCTGCTGCTGACGTAAGTGAACAATGGAAAGGGTTTGGGATGAGGGGGCGGGGACAACGAAACCGGAAATTCGGCACAAAACTATTTTTTTACTTGTTTGTTTAAAAAAAAAAAATAAAATAAAATAAAATAAAATAAAATAAAAAAAATCCCATTACAGAGTGAATATTTGAAACTTTTGCACCTCAGAACATATTTATAGTTTTACCTTGTTGTTCCAACAGGTTTGGACGTGATTTACTGTTACTACAGCTGTTTGATAAAGGTAGAAAGTTTACATACCACATTCATTTCCGGTGAGATCCTTCACATTAAGAGCAATAGAAACGAAGTAAAGGGCCAGTATTGTGTGTTTTCCAGCCACATAGAATCATTTTATAGCACAATCCAGTTACTATGTTACATTCAGTTGCTATAAAAATACTATACATATCGAATATGCCTTTAAAATAAATTTGATTTTGTAATTCGACACCTTGAATTTGGGCCTCTGTCTCTTTAAAAACTCCTGCTCTTTCTGAAACGCCACCTTCAGGAAGTCAAAACATCGCTCCTCTATTAACCCTTTAACAACGTTTTTACCAGCGTTGTACTGAGAAGTAGCTCGTATAATGAGCTCAGCAGATGCGCAGTTCCACCAGATATTTGCTAAATGCTGCTGCCGCTAGTCTGAAGGAGTTGAGTGGGGGAGTCGTGGGGGAGGGGGGCTCTGTGAGGCAGAAGTTTAGAAACTGCAGCTCAGAGGAGGAGCTGCATCCATCCAGGTGTTTGCACAGCTGAATGGTTGCCATGGAGATTAAAGGATTCCTCAAACATGCATGAAAGAATCAAGGCAACACCCAGGCATGTTTTTGATGAGGGAATAACATTATAATATGATGTAAAGCTGAAAAGTCAGTTTTACATAAAACTGCTATTAATGTTTTTCTGTTAAATAAAGCGAATAATTTAACATGAAGCAGCAAATTAAACTCTTTATTGAGGCGACTCTGTGACAACAAACATGATGGAAGTGTGCTATACATAGACTGACAAGTATTCCTCATTTTTGTCCAGGCCTGTTTCATTTGTTTTGTCAATGATTCTGATGAACTGTTTCAAAAGCAACATGTGGTTTTCTTTGGTTTATTTTCTGTTGTTTTGTTTTGTTTTTTTTGTCTTAGTTTCAAGTTATTTCAGTGACTATTGTAGACTTTCCAGACACCGTCTGAGCGCCCCCAGGTAGTTAAATATATATTAGCTGAAGTTCTTCTTCTTTTGTTTATGCCATGTCAAGGAAGCGAAATGCAATGCATTGCTTCATACAATAAAACTGAAGTATTAAATGAACATTGAATGTGACTTTTTTCATAAATTGTATTCAAATATCACCTTTTGAAACCCAGCACCTGTGACCTGTCAGGTAGAAGCTGCCATCAGCTCCCAGTCCTCCAGTCTGGTGGAGCTGGACCTTACAAACATGACCTGAAGGATTCTGGAGTCAGCCTCAACAGGATGCTGAACATCTCATGCTAAATATGAAATATTACCCCAGAAAAGTGTTCTAAAACCACTGAGTAATAAAAAGCTTGGTTATGATGAGGTGCAGATGTTTCAGACGCTGTTTCAGGTGAAGTTTAGATGTTTTTGAGAAGGAGACACCAGAAGAATTTCTGTTCTCAGAGTCTTCATGGACACTTGTTCAGCTTTTGCCGCGATATCATTCAGACTTTTTTGCTCTTTCAGCTTTTGTTTGGCAGATAATCCAGAATATATACATGTTTATTTACATTTCTGCTGCAGCTTCCAAGAACATGACAAACGTTTTTAAAGGAATCGTCCGCCAGTCCTCATTGGATATAATTTGTCTCCATCTTGTCGTTAAAAACAAACTGCAGGAGTTCAGTTTAAGGAGAAACCAACAAGCTTGTTTTTATGGAAGCAAATGTCTCAATAGAAATGTTTTGTTTTTGTTTTTGTTTTTTTTTTTTTTTTTTTCCATTTTCAAAGCAAAGCAAATGAAGAAGCATTTCCATTAATCCATTTTAATTTGAAAATTGAGACGCATTTGCTTCCATAGTTTTTGTCAGATCTTGTGTCGAATCGAGCCGTTTGCCTGAAATCACGTGACCAGGGATGAACCAATCCCGCGTCTCAGGACAAACGCAGTGCTGGTTGCGCTGGTGATTGGTGCAGAAAAAACAAAAATAAAAGCATAAAGTTAATGTTCCCGCATGTGGACTTTATTTCAGGTAATATTTATCAGATTGTTTCTGTAAGAAATGGGATGTTTACATGAGCAGCATTAATATTTGACTTGCATTATAGAAGACCTAATCCTGTCCATCTTCACCAGAAACTGGATTTCTTTACTTTAACTTTATCTTTTTCTCCACGTTTGAAGTTAAAACTTCTCACAGTTCAAATCAATAACTTGAATGAAGTATTAAAATTGAACGTTGGTTCAGTTTCTCTGAAAAGAACAAAAACAATTAAACTAAACAGCCACAAAATGTTAGTTCTGCAATAAGTTATTACCTTCCTAAACTTTGATCAGCAGCGCAACCATTAACATTTTACCATTATTATCTGAGCAATAACTTGGCTTCTATTTATGCAGTTTTACAATATCTGTCAGGGTGAATTGAATCAATTCTGATGAACTACAGCTGATCAAAGTGTCCCAAGTCACCTCTAAAGGTAATCTGAGTCTGAGAGAAATGTTTTCACACCTGAACTCATTGGTGTCGAGGTGGGATTGTTGTCTTTTTGCCATATTAATGTATTTTCTGATTCTGAATGTATTCATATTGCTGTACTGGGTGAAATTAGGAACAGTTTATTTTTACTTAGTTTCTTATCATAAGTACAGTTAGTGTGATCTTTAAAAATGTTTGTTTTTGTTCATCTTTTTTTACAGTGATATCAGTAGTATCAAAATCTATCAGCTCTAACTATCATGGGGGTTTGTATCCATGTCCTGCAGCTCCATTAAGTGTCTAAAGAGCTAATGTTAGTAATTCACTGAGAACTTGAGTTACATCTTGTCTACTTTGTGATATCATGTTAGATTAGTTTTATTTCCTTTTTGTTTGGGCTTTTTGATAAAATGTGCTAAATGTTTTACCTTTTAATGATTAATTTTGAATACAAGTTTTATTTTCTGAGTTTTATTTCTCCTTTATTTAAAATCCTGTAGTGGTGAATGTCTTTCCATGTCTGTTGTTTTATTAATAAAAATCCATGTTTAGCCTACTGAAGTCATTAGTACAGGCAACAGCATCTTCATGCTCGGCCAATACTGATCTTCAAGAGCTTCTCATGTAAGTTTAAGGCATCTCCTCAGACCAACACACCTGATTCAGATGGGAGAATTTCTCCTCATCTATCTCCCAGTTCACCAAACCTGAAAGATCTGCAACCACCACCCTGTCTTACTCAGAGTTTTGATTGAGCTTTACAACAAAACTGCATTTAATACTTGTAAAATACGCAAGTGTTATAATCTGACCTTATTATTATTTGCAGTAGTTGTAATTGTGGTAGCAGCAGTTGTGAAAGTAGTTTTGTTGTAAAAACCTCTTCTACATCTGGATGCTACATGTGGAGAATTTGACTGATATCTATGCAACAACATCACGCTGAACATCTCATACTAAATATTAAATATTAGTTCAGAAAATTGTTCTAAAACCACTGAGCAATAGAAATATTAGCTATTACGAGGTGAAGCTGTTTCAGACGCTGTTTATCAGTTGAAGTTCAGATGCTTTTGAAAAGGAGACACCAGAAGAATTTCTGTTTTCAGAGTCTTCATGGACACCATTTTAGCTTTCTCCACTAAATCTTTCAGACTTTTTTTTGCTCTTTCAGCTTTTGTTTGGCAGATAGTTCAGAAAATATACATATTTATTTACATTTCTGCTGCAGCCTCCTAAAAAATGACCAATCGTTTTTAAAGGGACCATATTCTAGTCTTCATTGGGTGTAATTTGTCTCCATCTAGTGGTTAAAAATACAAACTGCTGGCGTTCAGTTCAAGTGAAAACTTGCCAGGGCTCTTTTCAGAGCTTTGGTATCAGGCCGTTTCTTTGAAATCACGTGACCAGTAATCCTCTGTCCCAGAAGAAACACAATGCTGGTTCCACTGGTGATTGGTGCATGGAGTTGTGGTTCAGAAGAAACAGCCAAAATAAAAGCATAAAGTTAATGTTCCCTTACTGGAGGTTTATTTCAGGTCATGTTCATCTGGTGGTTTCTGTTAATAATGGAATATTTATATGAGCAGCATTATATTTCTGACTAGCCTTATTAATTTCAACTAATCCAGTCTCTCTTCCATCGGAAACTGGATTTCTTTATTTTAACTTTTTCTTCCCGTCAAAGTTGTTGACGGGAAGTTGATTAGATTACAGTTCTAATCAACAAGGTGACTGAAGTATTAAACATAAAAATGAAACAAATTGTTGGTTTAGTTTCTTTAAAAGGAAGAAAAACTAAACAACCATAAAATGTTAACTTCTTGCATAACTAACTTCCTAAACTTTGTGATCAGTAGCGCAACTATTAGATGCTTTAGATTTAATGAAATGAGACATGACGTGGCTTGAAACAAGCAAGAGATCCTGATCTCGAACTGCCTTCTTCCTCTGAAAATAACTTTCATTTTCAGTTTCACTGGCATGTGACGCAGTTAAAAAAAACCCAAAACTGTCTCCATAAAGATCGTCTGAAAATTCAGGTAAGATACTGTTTTTCCTCTTTGACTCTCTAGAATCAGGTGTGGGAAGGTTCTTTTCAGCAGAACCAGCAGACAGAAACGGCCATACTTCATGGCTCTGTCCGTGATATTAGAGAGGAAACTGCGGTCGGGCACAAGCAGAGCTTTAACTAATTATTGCGCTGCTACACTGTTTTACGGTATGCGGATCGCTCCCACTCATGCTGCATTCAAGGACCTTCTTTAAATGGAGAAATTCGACATTTACGTGACTTTATTTTAATTCTGAAGAGGTTATCATCAATAGTTTAACTTTTTAAAGAAATTGAGAATAAAATGTTTTCTCCATCAGCTGTGATGATGAGTCTGATGTTAAATATATTGTTGTTAAGGTGGTATCTTTGTTGAGGTGGCATCTTTATGAGAAACAAGGTTTCTACACGCAGTCCAGGTTCTTTAAAGGTTCCTTAAATATTCCATGTTTTTATAAAAAAAAAAAAAAAAAAAAAAAAAATTTGTGTAAATTTTTGCAGATAATGGTTCTAAGATTTCAGAACAGCTTTCTGTAAACATATACCAAACCTCAGCAGAGTCTGGGGAAGGCCTGCTCTAATATTTATTCTTCCATAAAACAGTGACAATGATGCATAAACATATTGCTCTAAGTTATCTGATTATTATTATTATTACTATTATTGAATTTTATAGCTGTAGAACCGGTATCTCTCAGTTCGGAGGGAAGTTCAGTTCTTATTCTGAATGTCCACACCTGGACTCATGAGGACTCCGCTGATTGGTCCGTGGGTTCAGTGGGTTTTGTTGGCTTGGAGTTTCATAGTTAAACACAGATTTAAGGGCGTCTGTAAACGTTAGAAATGACAACAAAAAAAAAACAAAAAAAAAAAAAAAACTGCGTCACTTTTTTTTTTTTTTTTTTTTCTTTTTTTTTTTTTCTTTTTTTTCTCAGTGCTTTATTGGCAGCGCTGCACCGGATGAGCAATGAAGGGATGATTATAATGTGATCATATTCATACGAGCAACGAGCAATGGTAAAATAAAGAGGGTGGATGTAAAGCTCTTTTATTTTGCTAATGAAGAAACATATTATTTCTGGCCACTCTAAACTTTGAATTAATATTCAGTCTTCAGCTTGTTTGCCTCCATATTTCACTGCATTAAACGATTTTAAAGAATTACTGTGCTGTTTTGCAGAGTTCTGTTTGACGAGTAAATAGTTAACTTTATTGTTCTATAGGTTAGAATTGACTAATTATCTGTTTTCTATCAAGTGATCTGAATAAATTAGATTTTGTTTTATCCATTGGTTGAATTAAATCGGATGTTTATTATAAGATGTTTATCACATCATAACCTGTAGATTCTGCATAATCAGGAACAAAAACTTTAAAAAGATTTTTAAAGAGAGCAGAGTGATTTACTTCTGCAGAAGGTCATAATGATTCATGATGAAATGTTTGTAAATCAGATGATGCATGACTGGAACTGACTCTTACATCAGCATAAAGTCTTACATCATAATTAAATAAGAGTTTATAAAGGTTTCTGTATCTGATTTCTGTTTTAATTTAAAAGAAATTTTGAAATTTTCCTTTATGGGATTTATTTAAGCTTGATTTCTTTAGATTTTAGCAAAACTCAACAGACAAAAAAAAAAAAAATAATAAATCATATTTCTTGAAGCTGCGTTCAGGTGACACGAGGTGTTGAACTGTGGAAAGTCCCTCATGCTCTCATGGTAAACAGAAACAGATCCGCTGTTATTATGAGCTTCTCAGGAAGTTGGATCATGTTCAGGTGAAACACAAACAATCTCTGAGGCTTATGTGACTGGCTGCAGCAACACTGAGGACCTGAGTCTCCAGCTACGAGATTTTTAATATCTCTGGTCAATAAATAATGCTTCTAGTCTAGATTCTTCAGTCGGTGTGTTCAGATGCTGCAGGTAATTTAACTTCTTCTCTGTGATGCGTTCATGAGCAGTCGGTACCTTGCTCTGGATGGCTCAGATAAGTGGGGCTCTTTGTGATTTTATTTTGAAAAGCTCAGTCCTACTTGCCTCACTGTTTAACACTGTAAAACCTTCACAAACTGAAGTTTTTGTTTCATACTTGAGCTTCATCCTGAGAATCAGCTTCCTGATGTTTGGAGAACATTTTCTCTTCTGACTTCACACTGAGCCCAGGATCTATAGGGTTCTGGGACTGTTGATGAGCTGAGATCAGACATGATGGAACGATGCTCCTTATTGTCCTTCATTAAACAAACTGAGTCAGGTTTTCATTGCCTGGAATCAAACCGTCGCCTCCGCCATTAAAGTCAGATACGTCAGCTTCCTGTTGTTCCAGTTTAGTCCTCAAATACGCTCCACTGAAGGAAACCGTTAACCGGTCTGGACCTACAGTCTGTGGTTCTGAAACTGCTTCTGTCAGGCTTTATATTCAAACTGGGTCCATTTTAAATGTGTTCTGTTCAGCTTCAGTCTGTTTTTCATCGTCATTGAAACTAAGACTTATTTTGTTAAACTTCTCCCACCACAGTAACTCACCTGGAAGCTTTGATCACTGATGATCTTCTGCTGCATCATCATAAATGTGCTGAGCTGCAGCTCCTTGACATGTGTTTCCTCCTCAGATGAAGGTTGAAGGTGTGTGAGCAGCATGGATCAGCGTGAGGACAGAGAAGATGAAGAGGACAGAGCCCCTCCCTCTAAAAGCACTCTCAGTGGGGAACATGAGGACCAGAGCAAAGCTCAGAGGTGAGATCACCATCTCTACCTCATCAATGTGTGAGTGTGTGAAGCGCTTTGGGGTCTTTGGGGGACTTGATAAAGCGCTATACAAGTCCAGGCTATTTACCATAACAGTTCAGGACTTGTCTCCATATCAGTGCTCAGCACTCATATCGCCACGCCATCTCTATCCACAGGGAAGAACCAGAACCAGAACCCAGCTGTGTGTCCTTTAAGAGCGATGACTCAAAGGAGGCCATCATTGAGTTTAAATCAGACAAAACTTCAGCAGCAGAGAGGTGAGCTGGGTCTAAATGTCCTAATTGTGTAAAATGTAAAGAAATGTTTTTGCTCCAACTCAAATCTCAGAAGTGAGATCAGTACAAGTATCATCTTCATCCACAGGGAAGAACCAGAACCAGAACCCAGCTGTGTGTCCTTTAAGAGCGATGACTCAAAGGAGGCCATCATTGAGTTTAAATCAGACAAAGCTTCAGCAGCAGAGAGGTGAGCTGCCCCCCCACCCCCAGCTCTGTTTCTTCCTGTATTCTTGCTCTGTGCCGCTCTTTGTACTCCTGCTGTTCTGTTTTTGCTCCTCTGTGGTTCTGCTGCTTTAACACATCTCTGCTCTCAGATCCACTCTACAACCCTTTGGTGTGTTTGAGGGGAAATGTTGACAAGCAAAGAACGGGGGAACATTTTTCAGAGGTCTGTTGAGTGATTTATCATCCTCTCACATTCAAGCACACCTCTCCCTAGTAGATAAAAACACACATAACCACTAACCGCCACAGTGCAGCACCAGGGGACCAACTTCAGGCCTTTAAACTTTATACCAAAGGTCTGGACTCGCATCACGACTTGGACTTGAGTCACTAAATTTATGACTCGAGACTTGAAAAAATGTTCAGAGACTTGGACTTTTACACCAATGACTTGAATTGGATTTGAACCTGTTTACTTAAACAACTTGATATTTTAACCTAAATCAGAGGTTTAAAACATATTTAAAAAGTGTTTATATTCTGGAAAATTATAGCTTAAAGGAAGCCTATTCTTGCAGTTAATTTTAATTTAACTGTACAATATTGAGGTGGAATTTTAGAATTACTTTTTTATATTTTGTAAGTTCAGTTGTACATGTTTCATTACACCTTGAGATAAATACAGATTTTAAAAAGCACACACAATCTATTATTTCAACATGTAATTGCAACGTCATTGAAAAAAGACTCAAAAGGACGTATAATTATAAGTTTCAGACTTGGGATTTTACTTGACTGTTGCCTGTCTTGACTTTACACTTGACTCTGACTTGAAGATAAAGACTTGAGATTTACTCAAGACTTGCAAAATGATGATTTGGTCCCACCTCTGCTTTATACTAACAAAATCTAAAGTTTTAGCTGCCAAACTCCAGTTGAGTCGACACATTTACCCTCAAACATCTGCAGAGTCAGTAGCAATCATTAAATGCCCGATGGCAACGCTGAACATGAAATGTTCAGTAAAACACCGTTCCTTTATGTAAATTATTACTTAACACACAAAATGGAATGGAAGTGACATGTAACAGGGTAATAGGCCTCATAATGTAATTTAATGGCACAAACATAGAAGGTGACACAACATGAAACACATTCAAATGTGATAGAACAGATGTGCAAAATTAATCAAGATAAATAAAAACTGAATGACCTATATCTGCTGCATTTTCGAACATAATGCAGAAGTCAAATAATATCTGAAAATCAAAACATTTTTGATTGTATGATAGGCAGCACAGGGAAAAGGCCATGTGTCGTTTATATTTAGGTATTTTTGTTTAATTTTTTTTAAGTGTGAACAAGTGTTATTCTGAAATATCTGTTAAAAAAAAACAAAAACAAAAAAACAAACAAACAAACAAAAAAAAAAAACACCCTGTCCTGATACCTCCCTGGTTTCTCCCTGCAACAGATCTTTTTCTCAGCAAGTTTTAATCTCTCCTTACCTGAGAAGACCCTGCATCATCATCGTCACTGCTGCTGCCTCTTTGCTCTTTCTATTGTGACAATAAAGATTTGTTTTAAATATGTGGAAAGAAACAGTGAGCACAACCTCTGCACAGAAAGAGGATTGGGTTTATTCCTGGCATTAACTAACTACCAAAAGGATGTAAAATAAGTAACAACAATATTAGCATTCTTGTTAAGTTTAACATGACATATTGGCATGGATTAGCTAGTCATCATTTAGCTAGCATTACTCAACTTACACGGTTTGGAAAAATCTGTACAAAGTTTTGTGCATTTTGCTGATCTGGCTAGTTGCTGAACATGACACAAACTGTGCCACCATGACAAATTACAGAGAAGGAAGGAAAATACGAATGGTAGCCAAAGAGCCTAGAACAATCTCTAAAGAAATTGAAGGTGAACTCTGAAGTGGACTTTATGAGAGATGACCAAGGAGGAAGGCGAAGCATAAAAATCCAGACTAGGATTTGCCACAATGCATAGTGACAAGTCTCAAAGCTTCCAGGATAATGTCCTTTGGACAGATGAGACAAAACTGGAGCATTTTAGCAAGGCACATCAGCTCTATGGTCACAGATGCAGAAATGAAGCAGACCAAGGAAAGAACACTGTCCCTACTGTGAAATGTGGAGGAGGCTTGGTTATGTTCTGGGGCTGCTTTGTTGTCTTTTTTCATCTAATGAAAGGGCAGTGCCTCTCAGTGATGGCTGCAGACCTCAGACACCTATCCACTGATGTCTTATGTCTTACGTTGTTTGTTTCGCTTTTCTTGGATGGGCTGTACTGAAATGTAAATTTCCCCCCTGGGGAAAGAATAAAGGAATTCTGATTTTGATTCTGAGATTCATGTAAACACTTGTTGTAATAATTATCCCTGTTTCCTCCACAGAGTGGACCAGCAGAGCTCAGAGAGTTCCAGTGGTCCGTCTGCCCATCCGGATCAAACACAGTTGGACTCCATATTTATGGTCTGTACATCTGTTCTGTTCAGTCATCTCTATGCTGCTCTTCGTAGACCAGAGGACCTTCAGTCTGAACCTGAAGTCTGGCTCCAGTCTGAGTCCTTCATCTATTACTCTGTTCCAGCTGCTGGAGGACAACATTGTCACTTTTGTGAAGAACGAGCTGAAGAAGATCCAGAAGGTTCTGAGTCCAGAAAACCTAGAGAGTCAGAAGGAGGAAGAGGAGGTGTTGGAGAATGAGGATGAGGAGCAAAAGAGAAACAGCAGAGAAGCATTTGTGAAGATCACCCTGAACTTCCTGAGGAAGATGAAACAGGAGGCACTGGCTGAACATCTGCAGAGCAGTAAGAGGATTTCTCTGACAATTTAATCTGCACCATGTTCAAATCTCTGAGAAGGATGCACTGCCCAACTTTCGTTTTTGTTGTCTTAAATAATGTTTGAAGTAAAAGGTCAGATTTCATAGCACACTCCTACATCCTCTGGAAGATATTGTTCATATTCCCTCATATATTTGCTAGATAAAATCATGGCACTGTCTTGGCTCACTGGGCGTCCTCAGAATATGAACAGACATTAGGCTCAATTCATTGCAAACACAGGAAATGCCAAGGGTCTGATAGCAACAATACTGAATCTGAAATCAATACATGTTCTTCATTATTCTAAACATTTCAGTCAAACTGGACTGCAGATGGCAGTAGCAGTCTGCAGTAGTACTAATGCAAGTACACACACTTGGTTGGGACATTCGTTTGATTTAAAAAATCAGTATGAAGCTTCCAGATAACTCAGCAACAGCAGCAAAGTGGCAGTGACAGGCAATAACAGCAAATAGACTTACACAAAGATCGAATATAAAATATATGTATAGAAAAACAGAAAAAATAAAAATACTGTACAGTAAGGGCAAAAATTTCAACATAAATACTGCATAGTTATAATAAAAATACTCCAGTCCAGAGGAATGTGCAACTGAGTTGGTTAATTAAAAATGTACAAGATGTGCATGTCTCTGAGCATTAAAAATTGAGCATTAAAAAAAACCAGCAGAGTTGTACAGATACTAGCATGGATATAAACACTTATTGAGTTGGTTGGGAGCAGTGATGGTTATAGAGTCTAACAGCTGCTGGGAGGAAGGATCTACTATAACGCTCCTTAGTGCACCTAGGATGAGGCGATCTGTCACTGAAGGAGCTCTCCAGCTCAGCAATAGCTTCATGCATGGGGGGGTGGGAGACTTTGTCCATCAGTGATGTTATTTTAGCCAGAGTCCTTGTGTCTCCCACCACCTGCACTGGGTCGAGGGGGCATCCTAGCACAGAGCTGGCCTTCCTGATGAGCTTATCCAACCGTTTCGTCTCAGCTTTAGATAAGCTGCTGCTCCAAAACACAGTCCTATAGAAGATGGCTGATGCCACCACAGAGTCAAAGAAGGTCTTCAGGAGTGCCCCCTGTAGTACAAAAGACCTCAGCCTCCTCAGCAGGTAGCGTCTGCTCTGACCATTCCTGTAAAGCACATCAGTATTATGAGTCCAGTTTATTGTTCAGGTGAACACCTGGGTACTTATAAGAGTCCACGATCTCAATGTCCACTCCCTGGATGTTCACCGGTGTCAGTGAGATGTGTCTGCGCCTGTGGAAATCCACCACCAGCTCCTTGGTTTTAGCAGCATTGATCATGGGGTGGTTCTACTGGCACCAGTCCACAAAGTCCTGAGTCCACTGTCTACCCTCTGAGTCGTCCTCACCTGTGATGTGGCTAACTATGGCGAGTCATCAGAGAACTTTTGCAGATGGCAGCATGGAGAGTTGATGGAGTAAGTCTGCAGTGTAGAGGGTAAAGAGGAATTGTGAAAGCATAGTTCCCTGAGGGACCCCTGTACTGCAGACCAGCCTGTCAGAGGCACAGCCCTGTGTCCCCACATACTATGGGCAGCCAGTGAGATAGTCCAGTATCCACTGGGACATGTGGTGGTCCACTCCTGACAACTCCAGCTTGTCCCTGAGAAGTTCCGGATGGATGGTGTTGAAAACACTTAAGAAATCAAATAACATGATCCTCACAGTGCTTACAGGCTTCTCCAGGTGGGTCAGAGCTCAGTGCAGGAGGTAGATGATGGCATCATCCGCCCCGATGCCAGGCTGGTAGGTGAATTGCAGCGGATTTAATGAAGACGTCACCAGGGGGTGTGGATGGTTGAGGACCAGCCTCTTGAGGGTCTTCATTAGATGTGACGTTGGGGCTACTAGTGTGTAGCTGCTGAGGACCTTTGGATGTTTAGTCTTTGGCACCAGTACCACGCAGGAGGTCTTCCACAGTTGTGGTACTTTCCCCAGCTTCAGGCTCAGGTTGAACATGTATCCCACACAGTTGATCTGCACAGCACCTCAGGAGCCTGGAGCTGATGCCATCTAGACTTGCAGCATTTCGCACCTTGATCTTTTGCAGCTCATTCCTCACCTGAAGTGATGAAAGGGGCAAGATGGAGGTGGGGGGAGGGGGATGATGTGGGATGGAGTCCTCTGAAGTGAAGGGGGTGGATGATGGCTGAGAGGTGTGAAGTCCTGAGAAGAAAAACTGGCAGTTGTTACAGATGAGGGGGGTAATAGCAGGGGGACTGGACTGGGCTGGGGGAGGGGTGAGTGACTGGTCAAACCTGTTAAAGAACCTTTGAATGCAGGCCCACAACTGTTTCATTTAAATGGAACATAGTTTTGTATCTTATCACTCCTCAAATAAATTTAGATTAACAATATCCAGTACTTCTTCAAACTCTTTCCAAATCTTCAAACTCTTTTACTGTTAAACTATAATCTTCAGCATGGCATGAATGGGATGATCTCATGTTATTTGACAACCTCTTGTGGTTCATTACACTGAATCCCAGAGTCCACTGTTACTGTGAACTATGTCTGTTTGTAGTAGTGTTTAATTTTTACACATCATCCTTCTCAGTTTCTTTTGGCAGATATTCTTTTGACTTGTCATTTTCATCACTGCTTAACTCTAATTCATCTTCACTATCCTCAACTGAAACCATTTTTTCACTGTGTGACATTTAATCAGACTAAAACTTTACTGTTTTACGTCTATCAAGAACACAAAATTTATCCGTTTGGAAATATTTGGTTCTTACTGTAAATAAACAAAATTAAATGTAAATATCAAACAATAATTTAAACTTTAGAAATTACCACTAATAATCTTATCTTTGTGTTCATGCAGTGCTTCTACCCTTTGATTGTCAACATAAGCTTAAATCTGGCCTGAAGAAGAAGTTCCAAAGTGTGTTTGAGGGGATTGCTAAAGCAGGAAGTCCAACCCTTCTTAACCAGATCTACACAGAGCTCTATATCACAGAGGGAGGGACTGGAGAGGTCAACGATGAACATGAGGTCAGACAGATTGAAACAGCATCCAGGAAACTACACAGACCAGAAACAACAATCAGACAAGAAGACATCTTTAAAGTCCCACCTCAAATAGATCAACCAATCAGAACAGTGATGACAAAGGGAGTGGCTGGCATTGGGAAAACAGTCTTAACACAGAAGTTCACTCTGGACTGGGCTGAACACAAAGCCCACCAGAACATCCAGTTCATATTTCCATTCACCTTCAGAGAGCTGAATGTACTGAAAGAGAAAAAGTTCAGCTTGGTGGAACTGATTCATCACTTCTTTACTGAAACCAAAGGAATCTGCAGCTTTGAACACTTCCAGGTTCTGTTCATCTTTGACGGCCTGGATGAGAGCAGGCTTCCACTGGACTTCCACAACAAGGAGATCCTGACTGATGTTACAGAGTCCACCTCAGTGGATGTTCTGCTGACAAACCTCATCAGGGGGAACCTGCTTCCCTCTGCTCTCCTCTGGATAACCACACGACCTGCAGCAGCCAGTCAGATCCCTCCTCAGTGTGTTGGCATGGTGACAGAGGTCAGGGGCTTCACTGACCCCCAGAAGGAGGAGTACTTCAGGAGGAGGTTCAGTGATAAGGAGCAGGCTAGCAGGATCATCTCCCACTTGAAGACATCACGAAGCCTCCACATCATGTGCCACATCCCAGTCTTCTGCTGGATCACTGCTTCGGTTCTGGAAGATATGTTGGAAACCAACAAAAGAGCAGTACTCCCAAGGACTCTGACTGAGATGTACATCCACTTCCTGGTGGTTCAGACCAAAGTGAAGAAGGTCAAGTATGATGGAGGAGCTGAGACAGATCCACACTGGAGTCTAGAGAGCAGGAAGATGATTGAGTCGCTGGGAAAACTGGCTTTTGATCAGCTGCAGAAAGGAAACCTGATCTTCTATGAATTAGACCTGACAGAGTGTGGCATCGATATCAGAGCAGCTTCAGTGTACTCAGGAGTGTTCACACAGATCTTTAGAGAGGAGAGAGGACTGTACCAGGACAAGGTGTTCTGCTTTGTGCATCTGAGTGTTCAGGAGTTTCTGGCTGCCCTGTATGTACATCTAACCTTTATTAACTCTAGTGTCAATCTGATCAGCGGGAGTCAAGCCACCAAGAAACCCACAGTTGTAAAGCATCCGAAATTAATTCAGCTCCACCAGGCTGCCGTGAACAAGGCCTTGCAGAGTCCAAATGGGCATCTGGATCTGTTCATTCGCTTCCTTCTGGGTCTTTCCCTGCAGACCAATCACACTCTCCTAAGAGGTCTGATTTCACAAACAGAAAGTACAACCAGTCAGGAAACAGCCCAGTACATCAGGAAAAGGATTGGTGAGAATCTCTCGGTAGAGAAAAGCATCAACCTGTTCTTCTGTCTGAATGAACTGAATCATCAATCTCTGGTCGAGGAGATCCAAAAGACTCTGTCCTCAGGAAGTCACTTCAAAGAAAAACTGTCTCCTGCTCACTGGTCAGCTCTGGTCTTCATCTTATTGTCATCAGAGAAAGATCTGGATGTGTTTGACTTAAAGAAATACTCTGCTTCAGAGGACACTCTTCTAAGGCTTCTTCCCTTGGTCAAAGTTTCTAAAAAAGCTATGTGAGTTTTATTTCAAAAACAGCATCTTGTCAATGGGAAAGAAAAATAATTAATCGATCTGCATGACTATCTTTTCAGACTGAGTGGTTGTGACCTCTCAGATCGAAGCTGTGAAGCCCTATCCTCAGTTATAAGCAATCATTGGTCAAGTCTACAAGAGTTAGATCTCAGCAACAACAAGCTGATGGATTCAGGGGTAAACATGCTGTGGTCTGGACTAGAGAGTCAACACCTTCAACTGGAAAGTCTCAGGTTAGTGTGCCTGGTCTCTGTGTGCATATTTTTTAAAATATTTATTTCTAAGATTATCAAGGACAGCAGCCAAGGGTTAAGTGTTGGGTTCCCAGGCCTGTGTCCTGGATATTTATCTTAGTGTCCTCATACCAAATAAGATAATTCAATGAATGTGGTCATGCTTCATTTAGAGTGCTAAATCTTTTCAAGTGTGACAGTCACATGAGACCAATTTTCCATGGGAAACCCTACTAGGGCTGAAGCCACAAAAAATGGAACCCCCTGGATCATGGGGAATCTCACTCATCCACCCTGTTCTCGTGGCAACTCAGAAAGTCAAGTTAATGTCAGAAAATGCCTGTTCTTATTCTCACTCGACACTGGTTGTATAATGTCTTATTGCTGCATCAGACTCTCAAGCTGTGATGTTGGCCGACATCATCTTCAGTCAGTTAAGTACCATCACTACCTTTATCTGCAGCTCAGATTCCAAACAGCATTGGCTTCACTTCCAAGCAAAGTAGATCTTTGATATTATCCAGTTGACCAGAAAGAGTTTTAGCTTCTGTTGAACTGTATATGGAGCAGAAGTTTCTTATTTTATCACAAACACAGACGCACTCTCATCCCACCTTTTTAAAATAAATATAAAAAATTTGTGTACACAAAATCTTTTTAGATTGATATATTTATTGGGAGGTATAGATAGATGAATAGACATGGTTTAATTATAAAGCAATAGGCTATGCTTTATTGTATTTTACTGTTGGGTATCAGAGGAAAGGCAGCTGAATATAAATCCATGCCCCACCTTATAAAAAAATGTTTAAAACCATTTGCAATTTTCCTTAACCTTAACAAGAATGCATTACTTTGTTTGGTTGTCACATAAATTGCCAATGAAATAAATTAGTGGCTGTAATGTGACAAAATGAGAAAAAGTGTTCGTCAATACTTTTACAAGGAACTAATAATGTGTCAGAAATATTCTTTAATAGTGATATTAACTGTTTTCTGCTGTGAAGCTGCCGGGTTTAGTCTAGAGTAAACATAAAGCGGACATACATGAGCTCAGTCGTACATTTAACATAATTAAAATTTATTACACTGTTTCTGAGTTAAAAAATGTTTTTCTTTCTTTGTTTCTTTTTTTCTTTGTTTGTGTCTTTCTTTCTGTTTTTTTTATTGTTTCTGCAGACTTAGCTTCTGTAGCTTGACTGAGAAAAGCTGTGAGGGTTTGGCTTCAGTTCTAAGGTCCCAGTCCTCCAACCTCCGAGAGCTTGACCTCAGCAACAATGACCTGCAGGACTCAGGAGTGACACTTCTGTCTGGTGGACTGAAGAGTCCACACTGTAAATTGGAAATACTTAGGTTAGGATACACAACCATTGTTTACATTTGGGAACTGTGATTTTTAATAAGATATTATTTACTTTTGTATTTGATTTTATTTTAGAATATTTTGTCATGTTTATGTGATTCAAACATATTTACATAGTTTTCCTTTAAACTTAATTTAAGTATGCATGCCAGTGTGTGTATGTAGGGGCTATTGTTCTTTATTGTTCTTAATTTTACTGCAGGTAAAACTGTAGACTATTAAAAGACATTCTGGCCTTTGAGTCATCTGGATTCATAAATATATGTCCATATGAATGAAAGAATTATCAAACAGACATAGAAACCTTACTTCCCAGACCTAAACCCTATGGAAAAGCTGTGGGTGAGCTGAAGAGAGCACCATATCAAAGAGGAAAGATCAATTATCATTCCCTTGAAGAACAAGACTTAGTGTTTTTTTTGTTTGTTTTGTTTTTTTTAATTGGTAAGAAGGGTTTGTACAAACAATATCATGGGTACCAATAATTGTGGTATACAGTGGACCGGGGATTAGGGAATGTGGCCCATTTGGCAGCCAAATTGGATATAAATGCAGGCCCATTGTCCTATTGTGGGCACGGAAGATTACGAGGCCATCTGGCACATTGCATAATGGGGCAGGGAGGGCAAATATGGGACTGGGCAGCCTCTTTTGCAATTTCTGAAAATTATTCATGATGACACTCTTGCCTGGGTTTTGAAGGCTGCTCAGTCTGAGGGTCTCGGCAAAACGCATGAAGGCGGGGTATTTTTGGACAAATGGAACACTGTGGGACATGAGGACCACACTGCCTGTTTAGCCAAACACTTAGCTTGCTAACACCATTGGCTATCTTGGGCGGCCATTTTGAGAGACGTAGGGGACATCGTGGGACATAAGGAACAAGGTGTTACTTTAGCCATTTAGCCCACTCCAATTAGCCATCAACCACCTTGAATGGCTGTTTTGAGGGCCAAATGAGCAACTATGGGCAAAAAGGGAAAGCTCCGGGCACCAAATTTTTCGCATTCATTTGAATGGGACAAGTGGCATGACCAATCCTGTGTCAAATGTGTGCCTAACATCCCATGTCAATATTTCGTAAAATTACACATAAGTTTGAATGGGACAATTAGCACACACTTAGTGTGCATGAAGTGGCAAAAAGTGTGTGGCATTTGTCGCAGCTGTGTGTGCCAAATAATGTCTTATTCATTAGTATGTCTTTTGCTCCAAAACTCTGTGCCATTCGTCCTGGGGTTAGGGGCTGCAACCACCCATTGATAGTTGAAATCCACAAATACCTGAAACCTTCTCTCAAAACAGAAATGCTTATTTTAATTGTTCAAACACCAAATATACCTTAAAATGCATCAATTCCCACAGTGGGAACTGTCTTAGCACTATCACAGAAGCTAAAATCTCTGACCTAACATCTTTAACATCCGCTTTTGGGAATACAATCTAATCAGCTCCAAGAAAATTAAATCGAGCTTCTGGATTGGCTACTTTGCAAATGGCAGCCAGTGAGCTTGTCAAGTTGCATTGTATGTTAGTATATCAGCTTTCCAAGCTGCATTTTCTTTTGAAAATTCAAATGTTCTCTACGGCGAAATTTTAAAAATAGCCAGTAGTTTACTGTATGTAAAAATATTATCTCATCATAACAGCAGTTCTTATTTCTCTGCAGAGGGATGGATGGATTAGCCCTGGAGCAATTAACAATTAGCACAACTAGCTTTAGTTTCAAACAGTTATGTATCACATGTTTTGAGTGCCAGTCATGCATGTTGTTCTGTGTCTGCAGGCTGTCAGGATGTCTGATTGCAGAGGAGGGCAGTGTTTCACTGGCATCAGCTCTGAGCTCCAACCCCTCCTATGTAAGAGAGCTGGACCTTAGCTACAACAATCCAGGACTGAAAGCGGTGAAGTTACTGACAGAAAGTTTGGAGGATCCACACTATGGACTGGAGACTCTCAGGTACGGAGAGCACCAGATTGGTTTAATGTCCATACTAAGTACAAATGCAGCCTAACTAAACAGTGACTGGAAATAGGGGCTCTAGGCTGTTCAACTCAGACTGAGAGAAATTGCAATAATCATCTCGTACCAAACCAAGATGAGAGCCTAATGCACCTTTTGCATGGGTATAAATCAGATAAATATTGTTGAATTTCTTAAGGACTGATAACTGTTGTTAGTGTCTGGAATGGAAAAACGTGCCATCTTGTGGCTCATATATGATATTAGAGAAAATAGAAATAAAACAACCATGTGGCAGTAGTCAATTGACCAGTTCATTCTACTCAGTGATGAGCACTACTAACTACAAAGTTAGCTGTGCTAACCCTAAAGCACTTATCACTAAATAGTTTTACTAATGCTAAAGTGCTCCACCAAAAATAGTATTTGTGGCACAGTAGTAACTTCAACATAGTTGATACCCATCATGTGTCAATCACAACATGTGCTATAACATAGTATATCACCCTTCATTGGGTTAACTTTGTAGCTGCACACCTACCAGTATGGTTTGCATTCCAAGAAGTGATTTTTGGAACAGACCTTTCACTCATGGTTTCAGTTTTATAGTTGTTGAGTCTTGCGAACTCTGTTGCTGATTTTGAGAGTGCTGATTTTGAGAGGGTGATTAGATGTCTTATCATTTCCAGATTAATGTATTTTCAAGCATTACCATTTTTCACCACAGTTAGTGACTTGTTTCAGTAAAATTTCAGGCCATACATCACTCATGTGGCACAATGAGGAATAATTCTTTGTGCTGGACTGTTATTGTAACACTTCAGTGCCTATGAGGTGGATGTGAATCTATCACTCACGTTAATGTAATTAGGTCTTCCTGGGTAGAGTGGTGTGTGTCTTCACCTGTCATGTGGGACGCTACGGTTCAAGTCCTGGCAGGTCTTCATAACTAAAGCTATTCTATTTATCTTTTATGTCAATGGTATCAAACACAAATAGCTTAGTTTTAGGTAAATTTGATGTTATAATGGAGCTTTTACTACTGTCCAGCAACCACCCCCTGTTGCTGGACAGTAGCTCATTGTGGCTTAGACATTTATAGGTAGCTTCCAATCTGAAAACCATGGGGACCCTGGTTATAGGGACTATAACTATAGGGACCCTTTAGTGAAAGCAACAATGTGGTCTGTGTCACATTTTTAGACTTAAAACATTATTTGTTCATATATTTTTAGGTTTGCAGACATAATTGGCTGCATAGATGGCATCACATTCACTGCTCCTTCACTAAATAAAGGAGATTGTTTCATTTTTTTATGTTTTATATCATTGTGCAGAGTCTTTAATCTGCTTTTACTTAAGGCTTACACTTAGATTCTGATTAATTGATCCAAAGTTGTCCATCACTTACAATTCTGCTTCTTGATGAAACTTCAGATGGATCACCAGAAAACCAAATACCACAAACAGACACCTCTTTGACAAAGATATTTTTGATTTAAAAAGCTTCCATTGGTCATTCTAAAATGACATGACATCATGGTCACTAGTATCTTTCTAACAAATGCAATCCCCTTTTTCTTGGATATATACTGTTTAGACATATTGGGGGTTTGATCAGGTCCCTTCTCTAGATAAAAGGTTCAAAGAACCTACATGAACATCCCAGGCTGCAAGGTAAAGCTTTTATGGACCCCCTCCCCATCCCCCTCCGTCATTTATCAGATTGCAGGTATACATTTGCAGAGACTAATGATGTGACCCAAATGGGCTATATCATACAATAATGGTCTGAACCCCTCCTCCTTTCAGGGTGGAGCCTGTTGGAGTCCGATGGTTACAGAAAGATCTGAGGAAGTGTAAGTGTGTTTTTCTTTTGATTCGTCTCAACAAAGCAGCTCACATTCAACCATTTTCAAACTGTCCCATCAATCATTCAGGACTCATCAAAGTGTCAATAAAGGATCAATAGCTGCAGCTGGATTGTTTTTGTTCTCTCCATCAGATTCCTGTCAGCTCACCATTGACATAAATACAGTGGGCAGAAGACTTAAACTGTCTGACAACAACAGGAAGGTGACTCGTGTGGAGGCGTTTCAGTCATATCCCGACCATCCAGACAGATTTGATTGTAATCAGCTGCTGTGCAGAAATCATCTCACTGGTCGTAGTTACTGGGAGGTGGAATGGGATGGAAATGTTCGAATATCAATGAGTTACAGAGGAATCAGAAAGAAAGGATGTAGTGAAGACTCTCTGTTTGGGTTTAACAACCAGTCCTGGAGTCTGAGCTGCTCTGATCGTGATGGTTACACTGCTTGGCATGATAAGAAAGTAACACCCATCTCCTCCTCCTCCGTCTCTAACAGAGTAGCAGTGTATCTGGACTCTCCAGCTGGTACTCTATCCTTCTACAGAGTCTCTTCTGACTCTCTGATCCACCTCCACACCTTTAGTCAGACATTCACTGAAGCTCTGCATCCTGGGTTTATATTGTGTAGTAATTCCTCAGTGTTCCTGTGCAACATCTAAAGTGCCCGTGTCAGGCAAACACTGGTAGGAATTTACAAAGCAGTGCTTTCTGTCCTAAATGCTTGGAATACTCTAGAAATTGTTATAAACCTCCAAATTAGTTTATCTGGGATGTGATACTTAGTAATAATTTTCCTCTCCAGCATTACAAATTATTTCAAGAAGATGATGGTGATTTGGAGCAACCTTACTACTGCCCTGCACAGGTGTAGACTGATATTCAGTTAAAATGAAAATGAAAAAATTAAAATGAGCTAAATCCAACTACATTACTGTATTAATAATTGTCCAGATTTGAAAATTATAAATAAATATTCCTTTTTCTGGAACTCAATAGTTTGGATATGCTGTCTGGATGATTTCTGCATCAGATCCACATGTAGAAGACTCTAAGTACATGAACACACAACTCTGGTAGATGTCCAGCCATTTTGAACTGTTTTTGCTTCAGAGGGAGACAACAGTGTTTACTCTTTATCATCTTAACAGAAAAATTGAGTTCCTGGGCTGATGAGGGATTACTTGATCAGTCCAGAACATCTGACTAAAGATTTTACCTTTTAATGACCACCACAGCTGGTAAAAACTGGACGAATTTAGGCCTATTAGCATTTAAACATTGAAAAAAAAACATTGAAATTAGAAATATCTCACATCTAATCTATTTCATATATACAGTGCAAACTTATGAGCTGTTCTTAGACTAAAAGAAGGAAGACTTGTTCATCATCCCATCCTGTGTTCCACCTAATAAAGGAAGAATGGATCTTGTTTTCTACAGCAGAGAACTGCAGTGAGCTCACGCTCCACTTCTTCCTCATCGTTTGCTCCCATCACATCTGAAATTTGCTCTAAATCTGAAATTAAACTCAACACTGTGCTCAGAGGCTCACAGTTAAAGGCTCCAATGTAAACAATATTTTTCTGAACTGGATAATTACCTGGACTCTTTATTGACGGTGATTTGTCTCCACCTAGTGGTTTAAAGATGAACTGAAAAAACCTGTTCAGGTGGCTGTTAATGCTTCCCCACTGAATTAAAAATATCATCTTTTTGTGGAAACTTCCAATAATTTTTCAGACATGTCTGGAAACGTGTTTTCAGTTTCTAAATAAGCTCCGGTTAGCTTTCAGAAAATGTTTCCTATGAGACAAGATGGAAGCCATATTTATCTTCAGGTGTTTAATGAAAACCTGAAAGCCATCAAAGAATTTCAGAAGTTGTATTGAAGCCTGTTTCTGTGGTGGAGGTTCAAATTGAACTCCAATTAAAATGAAAGGGATATTAGGCTAATTCTGGTAGGTTTCAGTTGTTGCGACCTGTCGGCAAAAGAGAGCGTAGTCGCACTTCCAGCCAATGTCTCCACAGCCATTTAATCCATCATCATGTTGTGGTGTGATGGTGTGTTTTAGGGCCTTTCAGAGTCATCTGGATAAATGAAACCTGGAAAACTGAACTAGAGGTAAGAATTTTATCATTTATTACAAAATCAATGAACATTAACTGGAAAGCTAAGTTAGTATATCTGAGTATTTACTCCCGATATTTATTTACTTTATTTTTTTTTTTTAAATAAAGGCAGGCTGTAATTTAACAAATGAGCTTATTTTCATATCTTTTATTTACTGTCTGACATTAAATCAGACTAAACTTTACCTGTTTTAGGTCAGTGAGGATTAACATGATTTCTGTTGGAAAAATGTCAGAATAATTAGAGATATTTTTTAGATAAAGTCAGAACTTTACATACATTAAGATGACTTTAAATAATGTGGGAACGCCCAGCTGGTGATGTTGTCACCTTATAAGCTTCTGATAGAAAACATCCACTCAGGTGCTGTGAATTATCCTAAGGCAGCATCTCAAACTCTCTGCTTCCTTTTGTGACTTCATGGATAATCTACAGAAATCAGCCAAGATTTCAGGAAGAGACTGATGGACCTCCACCAGTCTGGTCCAGTTTCCAGTTACCCGAAGGGTCTTCTGTCCAAGTTGTTATTTGCAATGATAAACAACATGGGAATGTCCATCCATCATACCGTTCAGGTTGGAGACCGGTTCTGTGCTCCAGAGATGGACGGGTTCAGGTAGTGGTCACAAATACATGAAATATGTGAAAAGACTGAAGCAACATCTGAAGACATCAACCAGGAAGTTAAAGTTTAGGAACAAAAAGGTCTTCCAAATGGACAATGTCCCCGAGCTTAGTGACCCAAGGACAACAGAGAAAGTCTGTCGACAGAGCTGAAAAGGCATGAGAACAAGATGGCCTACAGCCCTGACCCAGTTCCTCTGGTTCCACCAGGAGCCAAAATTTCAGCAAACTACTCGAGGTCTCGAGGTAGTTTCACTTAATACTGAGGAAATGGATGCAAACTTCTGAATGTACAGAAAGTTATAATTAATAAAGCTATAATTATTCTGGCATTTAGGGAAGAAGTTATCTTGGTCATGGTGACCCACCTAAAACAGTTTCTTCCGATTTAATGTCAGAAGAAAATAGTTGTGATGTTTTCTACCTTTAAACTGAGCGCTAAAACAGTTTTCATGCAAAATTTAGAGGATTCTTAAAAATACCTTTTAGTTGATCCATCTAAATATGTGAAGCGGGTATCAATAAACATAGACCATAATGAAATGATTGACTAAATGAGAACTCGTTGTTCTCTCCGTCCCTACCAAGCGTCATAAACTTTATCAGTAACGGACACTTCCGCCCCTCCCAACATCCTGCATGGTTACTTTCACTTTCGATCAGGCGGTGACGCAGATGTTTTTCTCCACGGAAAGCCTCCAGATAAAGGTAATATGACATTATTTCATTTACTGGTTATTAAAACTGGGAAAACGGTGCGTCGCATTAATTCACGCGTCGGACGCGCGTTGCTGGGCGAACTCCGGCCTTGGGGAGCTGGATCAGAACCGTCCAGAACAGGGTCGAAATGGTGCGGATGCTTCGACGGAGCTGGCGGCTCGTACTGCTGACACGTCATAATTTATTAAAATAAATATTTACTGACTGAGAGAGGGACATTGTTCCGTTTGAGATGCTTAGTTTCAGGCAGAAGTTTATTTTCAGGAGCCAGGACCTAACCAGAGGGTAGAATCTGACCAGAACAGGCCCTGCTCCGCGGTGGAATGGACCCTGAGCTGGAGCAGCTGTGACGGTGCCAGATATTCCTCACTGGTTACATATTCCCAGCATTTTATTATTTATGTTTTATATTTTTCAGTCATAAATCAGTTCAACCTGCTCTCCAGGTCTGAACTTTACCCTCACAGCATCCCTGCTGAACATCAGAGTTTGAGATTTTTACTACAAAATATTAGGACCATTGTAGAAAAAATAAAAATAAAATATTGCCCACACATGAGAAAATTTCAGCCAAAAAGCTTTGATATTCTGATATGAAAACTCTGATAATTTCAGCCATTTCTGTTACTTTATAACCTTCATAAACATCTATTTTTCTTACTAATTTATGTCTTTTAATCATGGAAAATTATAACTTTTTTACTCTCACGCTGTAATAGAACATTTCCAAGTTTATTCTTCAATGTGTGAAATTAATTTCAAAATTTCAGAGTTCTTGGAGGAAATTTACTCCCCTGTCACCAATATATTATTTTCTTAACTCTACAGTGATCCTCATACTCCATCTGAGGTTTTAACTGGTGAAGTTAGAATATTCTAGTGTAAAAGTCATCTTTTTGCTGTTTGGATATGAATGTACATGATTATTGGAGTATTAATGAGTCCATTGATGACCCGCTGATGTTTTTCTGTTTCCTGGATTGAATATTAAACACATTTAGTAGGCATGTCCTGACCTGATCTCGAGTATCGTCTCAGCGGTCCTGGTTCTCCATGTCTCCATCTGGGTTTCCTCTGCAGGTGAAGGCAGGAGTGTGAGCTGTTGTGAACATGGATCAGTGTGAGGACAGTAAGGAGGAAGTCGCTCCCTCTAAAACCGCTCTGAGAGGAGGACAAGAGGACCGGAGGTGAGAACATCATCTCTAACTTTTCAGTACTATGTGAACAATAATGAGGAAGAATCACTGAAAATTAGCAGTTGTGGCAAATAGAAAAGCAGAACTTAATGCGACTTTGCAAAGATTGTTGTTTTTGTTTGTTTTATTGATAATTAAGTGAGACATAATCCATTCCCCTTGGCTCACATTACATGAACTGGTTAACTTGGCACTCATGTCAGACAGAACCGCTGCAGCTCAGTTTCTGCTAAACAGAAACCACGCTGCATCGTTCCACAGACAACTTCATGGAAACAACATTTTACTTCAGATCATTTTTAAAGACCTTCCTCATGAACAGAACTCAGCCTTTACATCAGTAACTGCTGTTTCTACAGGAATGAACCTGAACCAGAACCCAGCTGTGTGTCCTTAAAGAGTCACAAATCCACTGGACGTTTAATTGACTTTAAATCAAATCAACCTTCTACGACAAAGAGGTGAGCTGGATCTGCATGTTTTAAATTTAACATGTTCGTCCCACTGATATAAATAGCAATTTTATCCAATGATATTGCGGATATACATAAGTGTTCCCAGCTTTTCTCCACGTCCAAGATCACATCCATCACTGAAACAGATTTATTCACAGGAGGAAAGTTGGATCAGAACCAGAACCCAGCTGTGTGTCCTTAAAGAGTCACAAATCCACTGGACGTTTAATTGACTTTAAATCAAATCAACCTTCTACGACAAAGAGGTGAGCTGGATCTGCATGTTTTAAATTTAACATGTTCGTCCCACTGATATAAATAGCAATTTTATCCAATGATATTGCGGATATACATAAGTGTTCCCAGCTTTTCTCCACGTCCAAGATCACATCCATCACTGAAACAGACTTATTCACAGGAGGAAAGTTGGATCAGAACCAGAACCCAGCTGTGTGTCCTTAAAGAGTCACGAATCCACTGGACGTTTAATTGACTTTAAATCAAATCAACCTTCTACGACAAAGAGGTGAGTGTGACGGCAAACAAGTATTAAATGAGATTCAAGTGATCAAACCACTCATGAGCATTTTTTAACTGTGAACACAACCAGAGGAAGCATCCATGGCGGCATGTATGTGAGCTCTGAGCTCCCCGAGTGTCTCAGTCAGATATACTCTTATCATATCACAGCAGGAAAGGAGTCTTTAATATCAGTTATCGAGGCTGGCTATACACTGGGGTAAGAGGGGGCAATGCCCCCTCAAACACATGCCTTGCCCCCTCAAATCAAACCTGCCCAAAATAACCGAACATCTCACTGAGGTTCAGCTGCGCTCTGCGCTGGCCAGGCTGTGATCTTCTCTGTCCCTATTCACATCAAAAGAAAATTAGCTATTCAGCTCAGAAGACTATTACAGACATAATTCAAATGCAAAAAAAATACACATAAACAAACAAAAAATGCACAACAAAACGTCAGCTTATTCAACGCCATGTTGCTTCATCATAATGATTTTCTAATTTCTGATTGTTTTAACTCACTCTCAAGATTGTTCCATAAACTGACTCCTTTAATTGAAATGCACCTTTCCATCATCGCCATTCTGAATCTGATTTTTTTTTTTTTTTTTTTTTTTTAATTTTCAGCTTTTAGCTATTGCTCCAATCTCATGAAGAACCCAAGCCAGCAATAACAATGAATATGCTGGAGCATAATGTGTACGGGTGAAATGCCCCCTTCACATTTCCGCCTGCCCCCTCATGTAGCCATGCCTAGAACCGGCCCTGTTGGTTATTTGTTTTTGTTAAAATAAAAGAGAAAATCAGCAAAGCTATCTGGATTACTCTAATGATGAGAGCTCAACATTTAAATGTTGGTATCGTCTTTAGTTACCACAGATGGATTATCAGACTGTAGCATGGATGACATTGTTTTTTATTATTCTCTTCTATGTAGTTCGTGGTTTTTAGGGCCGACTGAAATTTTCATAATGTGGCAACTGCAATGGTTGCAAAGTGTGTGTAAAGAGCAGTTACTTCTATGGAGAGTAATGTGCATAAACTAATGAAAGTACTTTCTGTTTCTGTTACCACACCCCTTATAAAGTCTGTTAGCAATCTCAACATTCTGTCTCCTCTTGTGTAACTGTACATCAGAAGTGACATTCTGTTCCTCCACACAGGTTTCAGTACCACATACAGAAACAAAACCTAGTAGAAATACGATTATTTGAATGGTGTCTTCATTAGTCTCAGTGAAAAATCACTCAGGCAGATGCAGCTCATTCACAATGCAGCTGTCAGTCTTGACCAGCACCAGGAACATGCATGATGTTGCACCAAACCTTAAATCACTGCTCTGGCTTCCTGCTAAAATTTAAAGCTTTTTCAATAGTCCATAAAGCACTGAATGGTCTTGGGATTAAATACCTTTAAGTCCTGCTGGTCTGGTATGAACCAAGTAGACCCCTGAGGTAGTATTCAGCTTGTGTTTCTCAGTTCTGAATCAAACTCACTGAAAACCTGAGAGGTGCAGAAACTGTTGGCTCCTTTTAAATTTCGGATTGAAAACGTCACTGATTACTTGAGCAATTGAAGATGGAAAATATATCTGGGTATTCTTAGAATGTCTTTGCTGTTAATTTGTGTTTTAATTTACATTTAACTAAGAATGACATTAACAGAAATAGAGTTTTCTGTTTAATGTACTTTCCTTCAATTTTATGTAACTTTTAACACCTTGTGTAAGACTGGTCAAACTGGGCTTGCCCAAAGGGACTGAACCAGGCCACCTAGTCATAAACATGGATCATAACTGTGTTGAGATAATGGGAGTTAACTTTTCTGGTTCCCCCACAGAGAGGACCAGCAGAGCTCAGAGGTTTCCAGTGGTCCCTCTGCCCAGCAGCATCAAACACACCTGAACATATTGAAGGTATGTACAGTTTTTCTGTTCAGTCATCTCCACACTGCTCTTTGTAGACCAGAGGACCTTCAGTCTGTCCAACATGGACCTGATGTCCGGCTCCATGATTTCAGTCTATTTCCTTTCCCTCTTATTGTTTCAGGAGCTGGAAAGAAACGTTTTTACTTTTGTGACGAACGAGCTGAAGACGATCCAGAAGGTTTTGAGTCCAGATTACAAAGAAACTTTAGAAAGTCAGAGCGAGGGGGAAAGTGAGAAGCAAAGAAACAGCAGAGATGCATTTCAGAAGATCACAGTAAACATCCTGAGGAACATGGGGCAGGAGAGACTGGCTGATCGTCTGCAGAGCAGTAAGAATTTGATAAAGATTTAAAATGTCAGCAAACAATGTGCATGTTTTCAATCTGTTGTATTGGAAATAATATAAAACCAGAAAAAATACTAGATTTTCAAGTTCACAATTTATCCATCCAATATAGTCTATGTATCCATTGCTGCAATAATAGGGTATGGTAAGGAAATCCAGACATCTCTCTCTCCAGCAAGTCTCCAGCTCATTTGGCAGCATTTCAGGGCATAACTTTTTCATAAAAATTTCAGTTCTCCAGGTGACGCGGAAAAGCTGATTCCCATCCTCCTATTCTTTATAGAGAACATGGTGGCTGGACTGCTGGGTCCTTTAAAATGTTCCTTCCCCACCAAACATCACATTTACTCTACAGTCGACATTATTTGATAACTAGTACTAGCTGGAATGTATGCATGGCTGAATTGAATTGACTTTTTTTCGTAAAGTGCCTTGAGATGATCTGTATTGTGAATTGGCGCTATAGACATAAACTCAATTTAATTAAAACTGAAGTAGTAATCAAAGGGAACACTTCTTTAAACTGGACCTCATATGCAAAATTCACTTTTTGCACGTTTTCCTTCTTCCAACTGGAAGAAGGAAAACGCCTTCTTCCAACTGTATCTACTGCCTCTAGGTACAGTCCAAGCCCACAAAAATCACCTTCCAGCCATTTTCTGGCTATAAGTTAATGTTTCTTGGTGTCTGGTAAACAAGCCATTTTAAAAACCACCCGATTATGATGTCACAATCGGTGGGCACTGCCCCTCACCTAGCAGCTCCAACCGAGCTTCTATTAATGATGAAAACTACGCTGTTCTAGCTTGGTTGTTGTATTAAGGGGGAACACCCTCTGTGCACCACCAGATTCGTTTCTCTCCAGTTCCGAGACCCAACCAATAAAACTGGCAAAGTAATTACCTTGTGAAATAATGAGAAATGGTTAAGTATATAATCAAGATTTAACGCCATAAATGATCAGTGTACAGAGTATACAAATGGAACAGATACAGAGTGACATTCACCTTTGGTACCAGGCTCACCCCCAGCCCATCTTAAGGATGAACTGAAAGGAGCAAAGAATGAAGTCCAAGTCCTGCTTTTATCTATGCCTCATTCTTAACCCTCCTACAGCGTGTTGTCCTACTATATCAGTTTATCTTTGACTATGTGTGCATCTTTTGTGATACCAGCAGTTATGGTTATGTAAGTGTGCAGAAAAATAAGTGAATTAGGGTAGATATGTTTAATTAGGGCTGCGAAAAGATTATTAGAACAGGCCACAAAATAGTACATCCATAACAGGTGAAAAGTCTTTTTATACAGCAGTAGACTATTTCCATGTTAAGTATGACTCCTCTAGATATGTAGAGTGCCAGATTCGCTCCATTTTCCTAGTGTTGTTCTTTACATGACAGAGCTCTGAAATAAACCGGGGAGCCAACCTCACTGGGGCTGGCTACATTCTCCAGTTCCACATGTAATAAAGTCACATTGTGAACAACAACAATTTAAGAAGGGCCGGAGATTAAATTGCTGCCTTCTGCTGTGCTTCTATGAGCTATTGAGGAAATTAAAAATAGAACAGATTCTTTCAAAGTTGTTACAGCATTGTCTGATAAAGATCTACCACAGTGAAATTTTCTCTCAGGTTTGGAGTAAATTGAACTCAAAGGTTATTTTAAAAAATGTTCAGACAGCACAGGGATATGGGGAAATACTGATATTTCTTCACACTCAGTGCCGTCTGTCAGCACAAGGTCTAAAGTATGACGACAAGAGTGGGTAGGACTAGATTTTTTTTTAAGTCTAAGACTAAGCATTAAAGGCTGCATTTCAGATATTAAATCCCCCAATATCATGATCTTATCACTATTTCACACTAAATCAGAGTTTAAAAAAATCTGAACTGATGTAAAAATTGAGACAAACCCTTCCACAACATTAAGGTGGCTTTTCTATTCAGGGGCCTGTGTGTCATCAATATACTTGAAATGTTTGATATTAGGCTCGTTTTAAAATAAGATATGCACAAGCTTTTACTAACTTCTTATCCATCTATATACATAAATCAGTACGTTTTTCAAAAAGGTTAACAAAACCCTGGTTCATATTTTTATCTTTGACCTGTATCTACTCTGCATGTAGTGTTTTTGTTTCTTTGTGTTTCTCTTTAGCAGATAAAGAAAAGCCTCACTACAAACGTGACATGTATTTTTTCTTTCTTTCATGAATTCAGGGTCTCCTGTTATGTGTATGCATAATCTCAAGTCTAACCTGAAGCAGAAGTTCGAGTGTGTGTTTGAGGGGATCGCTAAGGCAGGAAACCCAGCCCTTCTGAACCAGATCTACACAGAGCTCTACATCACAGAGGGAGGGACTGGAGAGGTCAACAATGAACATGAGGTCAGACAAATTGAAACAGCATCCAGGAAACCACACAGACCGGAAACAACAATAAAACTAGAAGACATCTTTAAAGTCCTACCTGGAAGAGATCAACCAATCAGAACAGTGATGACAAAGGGAGCTGCTGGCATTGGGAAAACAGTCTTAACACAGAAGTTCACTCTGGACTGGGCTGAACACAAAGCCCACCAGAACATCCAGTTCATATTTCCGTTCACTTTCAGAGAGCTGAATGTGCTGAAAGAGAAAAAGTTCAGCTTGGTGGAACTGATTCATCACTTCTTCACTGAAACCAAAGGAATCTGCAGCTTTGAACACTTCCAGGTTCTGTTTATCATTGACTCCCTGGATGAGAGCAGACTTCCACTGGACTTCCACAACCAGGAGATCCTGACTGATGTCACAGAGTCCACCTCAGTGGATGTTCTGCTGACAAACCTCATCAGGGGGAACCTGCTTCCCTCTGCTCGCCTCTGGATAACCACACGACCTGCAGCAGCCAGTCAGATCCCTCCTCAGTGTGTTGGCATGGTGACAGAGGTCAGGGGCTTCACTGACCCACAGAAGGAGCAGTACTTTAAAAAGAAATTTAAAGATAAGAAAGAGGCCAGCAGGATCATCTCCCACATCAAGGCATCAAGAAGCCTCCACATCATGTGCCACATCCCAGTCTTCTGCTGGATCACTGCTTCGGTTCTGGAGGACATGCTGGAGAACACAGAGGGAGGAGAGCTGCCCAAGACTCTGACTGAGATGTACATCCACTTCCTGGTGGTGCAGACCAAAGTGAAGAAGGTTAAGTATGATAGAGGAGCTGAGACAGATCAACACTGGAGTCCAGAGAGCAGGAAGATGATTGAGTCTCTGGGAAAGCTGGCTTTTGATCAGCTGCAGAAAGGAAACCTGATCTTCTATGAATCGGACCTGACAGAGTGTGGCATTGATATCAGAGCAGCTTCAGTGTACTCAGGAGTGTTCACACAGATCTTTAAAGAGGAGAGAGGGCTGTACCAGGACAAGGTGTTCTGCTTTGTGCATCTGAGTGTTCAGGAGTTCCTAGCTGCTCTTCACGTCCATCTGACCTTCATCAAGGATGGCACTAATCTAATGGCGAAACAACAAAGAAAGCCAGTGTCACCCATGGCATTAACTAAACCAGATCCCATATGTCTTTACCAAGGAGCAGTAGATAGGGCAATAGAGAGTCCAAATGGACACCTGGATTTGTTCCTCCGCTTCCTTCTGGGTCTTTCCCTGCAGACCAATCAGAGTCTCCTACGAGGTCTGCTGACACAGACAGGAAGTAGCTCACAGACCACCCAGGAAACAACCCAGTACATCAAGAAGAAGATCAGTGAGAATCAGTCTGTAGAGAAAAGCATCAATCTGTTCCACTGCCTGAATGAACTGAATGATCGTTCCCTAGTGGAGGAGATCCAACAGTCCCTTAATTCAGGACGTCTCTCCACAGATGAGCTGTCTCCTGCTCAGTGGTCAGCTCTGGTCTTCATCCTATTATCATCAGAAAGAGATAAGGATGAGTTTCACCTGAAGAAATATTGTTTGAAGGAGGAGGCTCTTGAGAGGCTGCTGCCAGTGGTTAAAACAACACCAAAAGCTCTGTAAGTTTATGTGGAGAAATCTAGAGAGAACCTGACTTTTGTCATATAATTTTAATCTAAGATTATTTTTATTCTTTAGGATGGGTGCCTGTAATCTCTCTGAGAGAAACTGTTCAGCTCTGTCTAAAGTTCTCAGCTCTCAGTCCTCAAGTTTAAGAGAGTTGGACTTGAGTAACAACAACCTAACGGATTTGGGTGTGGAGCAGTTGTGTGATGGACTAAGAAGTCCAGAATGCATGTTGAAGATTCTAAGGTAAAATCTTTTAGGTTTTTTTATGTGCTGACCAATGTTCAATTTTCTCTACTTTCCAATTTTGTAGTTATATCTCATTTATTTTCAAGACTAAATATTTACAATTATGTCATCTTTGATATGATAATGATGCCTCTTTTAGAGGACTTGTTCCTAAAAAAAAGTTTGAAAGTCTTTTCTCCAGTTTTTCTAATGTAACATGCTTCTTTGCATCTGTAGCCTGTCAGGCTGTCTGATCACAGAGAAGGGCTGTGTTGCTCTGGCCTCAGCTCTGAGCTCCAACCCCTCCCATCTAAAAGAGCTGGATCTGAGCTACAACAATCCAGGAGATGCAGGAAAAAAAGTGTTGTTGGCTGCAAAGGAGAATCCACAGTACAAACTACAGACTATCAAGTAAGGAGATGCAACGTTCAGCCGTAATAACTGATAGAGGAGGAAGATCTGTAAACATCCTCTCCTAACTGCATTCTACCTCTGTTGGTGTGATCTGTAATGAATCAGTAATTATGCTGAAACAGTAATTCCATTTGAAGAGCTAGCTATCTTAGTTTTATCTCTGTAGAAAAATGTGTGTATGAGAGACATGTAATATTTATGTTTACCTGCTGAAAGAGACTGATGGTCTGAACCCCCTCCTCGTTTCAGGCTGGAGCCTGCTGGAGTGCAATGGTTGAAACCAGGTCTGACGAAGTGTAAGTGTGTTTTTCATTTGATTCATGACAACAGAGCTGCTCACATCAAACTGTCCCATCATCTCATTCAGGCGTCATCATCACAGTGTTAATAGGTGATCGATAACTGTATCTGCATCGTGTTTGTTCTCTCCATCAGATTCCTGTTGGCTAACAATCGACACAAACACAGTGAGCAGAAAACTCAAACTGTCTGAAGACAACAGGACGGTGACTCGTGTGGAGGAGCTTCAGTCATATCCTGACCATCCAGACAGATTTGATGTTAGGCCTCAGCTTCTGTGTCGAGAAGGTCTGACTGGTCGCTGTTACTGGGAGGTGAACATAGGAAAAGGAGTCGATATATCAGTAAGTTACAAAGGAATCGTGAGAAAAGGAGACACCAGTGACTGTCAGTTTGGAATGAATAATCATTCCTGGAGTTTGATCTGCTCTGATCGCCATGGTAACTGTCTCTGGTATAATAAGACAGGAACATCCATATCCTCTACCTCTGTCTCTAACAGAGTAGCAATATACGTCGACTGTCCTGCTGGCGTTCTGTCTTTCTACAGAGTCTCCTCTGACTCTCTGATCCACCTCCACACCTTCAACACCACATTCACTGAGCCCCTCTATCCTGGGTTTGCAATCTTTGCCGATTCCTTTGTTTCTTTATTGTGAAGATTAATAAAATGTTCTGCTGTCTGGGAAATATTCATACTGTTTAACAGTTTTCACATCCTCTTTCCCTCAAATACCTTTTGGTACTCTTTTTATTTTTTCAGTCTCATAAATGTTTTTTTATAAACTTCTTTCATGATTCTTTGTTTTATTCTCCCTAAACATCTAAACTCTAAAAAGGTCATTTTTAAAGTCAAAATTGCTGAAAGAGGAGAGGGACTTTTTATAGTGTAACTAACCCCTAAATCAACTTTTTTTTTTTTTTTTTGCTGATAAACTGTCTAAGTAGGTTATTTAGGGTTCTACCTTTTACGTTTCTGTGAGAATTTTGATACTTTTTTGTGTAAATTTGTTTAATTCTGCATTATTTTGCCTAAAACCATCTCACTGTTGGCCTCCTTCGGTTGAACGGCGCTTAGGCAGTTGGAGTCTCCTATTTGTTTAAAACGGTAACAGTATTACATCACGCGGTACCGGTTTTTGTCGCTCAGCCCCTCATTGGGGTATAAAAACATCTCAACCAGACATACAGCCCACCCGGTGGCAAGTCAGGAGTTGGAATAGCGAGCGTTGCCGTGAAGAGACCTGATCGGTAGCGTTACTCAGTTTAGCAAATGTGTGATTTATTAGGAATGTGGACACAGAGTGGAGTGGGTCTCCTCTGCTCTGATTACTGGCGACGGTTTGCTTCAGGACGGACGACTGTCAGACTGACTGCAGTGCTTGGGAACCGGGAAGTGCTCGCCGCTCTCTGAACACTCAGGACATAGCAGGGCTTCAGCTGAGCTGCAAAACGCTGTTGCCATAAAAGTCTCCAACAATACAGAAAAAGTTGCTAGATTTGTCACTTGTTGGTCTTTTAGTTTAAAAAATCGCAACAGATCTTCGTTCTTCCTGACCGCAGCCCCACTTACCCCCTCCTTTCATCCCCAGACTCACCATCTCTCGGCTCCGCCCACTTTGCTGAAATTTTTCCAAATGTGTCAGGTTATGCTTTCACAGGGGGGTTAGTTATACTTTAAACACCAGTGATTTTTTTTAAATTTTTTTATTATTATTATTTATATATATACTTACACAAATATAATACACGTGTACGTAGGAAATTCTATACAAGTTCTCAACTGATACTTTTGCTTCTTCTTTTTTTATCAGTAAATATACCTGAGTTTTTCAATGAATAACAATGTATAATGCTTTATCAACAGTAATCCTTGATAAAACGAAGTGTTTTTCATGTAGCTCAATTTTAGATATTAGACTTTTCTAATAGTTTAGTCTGACATTGTGCTGAATTAATATTCTTTTGATTATATGGATTTCTTATGTTTAGCAGGAGTGACAATCAATGTAAAGAAACTGAAGCTGCGCTTGAGTCTTTCTATTGTGCATGAAGTGAATGTTTGTATTTCTTTTTTTTTTTTTTTACAGTCATTGTAAAATACATCCTACCTGTGAGAAAATGTGCAGTCGTTATTTGTCACGAATACTTTCTAAAAAAAAAAAAAAACAACAGGAAAATGAAAGATCTTAAATAATAATGATTCTTTATCATGTTGTAGACTATAAACGGAGAAAGACAAACTGATAGTATGGAATAATTTTTTACCTGTAGAAACATGAAACCATGTGAAAACTGACACATTGAGGACTGTTTTCTTTGTTTTATACATAGCACAATTGTGATTACTACACTGAAAAGCTGTTTAAGATCTTTAACCTGATTATGGATCACTACTTTTAAATTTCTGATGCAGAAGTCATCTGTTTGACTTGCACAGTAAAGACTTGGCTTTGCCAGGAAAAACCAACCAGAACTGGAGTCAGTGAACCCTGTGCACCAGTGGTGCGTCTCAACCACGGATTCTCCCTACATTTTAAACAATTATTATAATTTTGTTTCACGTCATCAGTTATTTAAAACATCTGTTCACTGAATGATTGATGCTCTTTCTCTAGTTTACTGTGTGTCTTACTGTGTCTGGTGTATTGAACAGAGTAGTTGCTTGTAAAAGTAAATCTGAAGTATCAATAAATTGTCAACAGAGAGAAGTAGTTTTGTGGTCTGTTTTCATTGAAATTGAGAATTTTCAACCGAGCAGTAACACATTTCAATGTAAAATATGAAGAAGCATGTGACAAGTAAAGCTGTAATGTGTTTCTGTTAGTGGATGTTGTTAAATATTAGAATATATCAGTAAGTTATGTCTTCACAGCTCCAGGATCAATTGCTGACACATTTAACCGGGAAATTATCGAAATGGAGGAGCTTAAATAACAGGAAACTGGTGAACAAGGCAATGGTATTGATTGGTCCTCACCCCCCACCGTCCAAAATGTTAATGGTCTACACTGTATGTATTGAAGGTTTATTTTATATGACAAAACTATTCCAACTTTAATATGTCCACATATTGGATGACCACACCCAAAAAGCACAAATAAAGCACAAAAAACCCTCAGTTGAGTGTATGTGTGCATGGTTGTTTGTCCTGTGTGTGTCTGTGTTGCCCTATAATGGACTGGTGTATCCCACCCTCGCCCAGTTACCACTGGAAATGGATACCAGACCCCCGTGATCCTGTAGCTTAAGGAAAACAGATTTGCCTTCACTCTGACACCCTCCAAACTATAATTTTAAGATCCCATGGAGAGAAAACCTACAAGTGGATTCATGTAAACCTTTCTGTATCCTCTTACTATGGATCAGTTGATTGTGGCGCATCCGCACAGAGTGTAGAAGTAATTTGCCTGAAACTTGTTTTGAATCCTGATTTTACTAATTCAGGGATAAAATCCGAGGTCAACCAGGAGCTAGGAGGCCTGGGAAAGTCAGAAACCCAGAGATGGCCTGAGGAGGTGGGACACCCAACTTCAACCTTTTTTATAAAAACAGAAAGCAGATAGCCAATACATAGAGTTTTTATCTTAATTTTTATTGGTGTAAACTGCTGCAAAGCAGAACTAAAGGTTAAATTACAAGGACATTAGACTTACAGTAATGGAAGGTCTGTAAACATTACTCACCAACATCTGGACCAGAAATTTCCTTACCAAATATCTGCCCTGTAAGCTAAACAACTCCACATCCACCAATAATTCTTAGCTTTTCACCTAAAACTGTTAAATATTCTCTCCTCCTAGAGTCCACCATGGAACTTAAGGGCAACGTCAAGATTTTCACAACTCTTTTTGTCGAGAGAAGTTGCAGAAAGGCCTTTGTAAAGACCACACAGAACTTCCTGTGGATGATTAAGGAGGTGTTGCTTGAGCATCTGAGAAGTAGCATGCAGGAGAACACATCATAACTGATATCTCAAGGAATGCTGCAGTAACATTAAATAATGTATCTAATGAGGATCCTAATGTCCAATTCCTAAAGAGATTTCTTCATCTTTTTCAATAACACATTGCTTCCATTTGACATTTTGAACTAAAATCTGTTCTGAAGAAGCATCACAGTGTATGTTTAAGGGGATTGTTAAAGCAGGGCAACTAATCCTTCTGAATCAGATCTACACACAGAGGGAGGGATTGAACTCTATCTAAACCAAAGTGTAACGTCTAAAACAGTGGTGTCCAGAGTTGGTCCTTGAGGGTTGGCATCCTGCATGTTTTAGTTCTCTCCCTGGTGGTAGTAAATGGTAAATGCCTGTCCTTGTATAGCACTTTATCAAGTCCAGAGGACCCCAAAGCACTTCACACTACATTCAGTTATTCATCCATTCACACACACATTCACATAACTACCTCCCCAGCATGTCAATGTTCTGCAGCGGCCTGTTAGTGAGACATCATTTGGTCTAGGTGTGTTGAACCAGGGAGAGAACTAAAACATGAAGGATAACAGCCCATGAGGACCAACTTTGGACACCACGACTCTAAAATCTGCCAAGAAAAAACTTTGACGTCACTTTACATTATTTGTACTAGCTACATGTCCTTCCTTCCAGGCTGTGGTTGGCAGAGTAGGTAGAGACGCTGTGCTATAGATTCAATGATCCTGGGTTCAAATCCCACCTCCCAGAAAGTTGTGCAGTTTTCTTGGAGGTGGGATTATTCACCAAAGAAACAGTTCTATTATTTGAAACTTTTAACCAGCTTGATCTCTCCACTTGTTATGTGTCAGGTTGGCAAAGTGGGTTGAGATACTATGCTGTGAACCTGATGATCCATGGTTCAAATCCTGCTTCTGCAGGCGTTCGCCAAGGAATTGTTCTTTTGACACGTGTTAAGAAAATATTCTGACGTAAATCTGCATCATTTGTACCAGCCGAGTCCCCCCAGTGCTTGACTGGCTGCTTGGCAAGGTGGGTTGAGGCCCTGTGCCGTGGACTCGATGATCCTGGGTTCAAACCCCACCTCTGCCAACCTCCAGTCGTTCAACAAAATACATTGTTCACTGAAATTGGTATAACTAGAAGTTCAATAGGTACATTGAGAGTGCTACGGCAAGGGGGAGCCAGGACGCCAGGGGGTGGGGATGTTGCATCGTCCCCACCAGTGTAGATGGGTTGACTGTAGGGAAAGTGACTTCACATGAGATAGGAGAGTGTATGAAAATTGTGAAGGAATGCTCCAAAAAGTTAGGTGGTAGGGTAGATTACAGCTAGTAACTGGAAGTCCAAAAATGAATGTAAGGTTAATCTTTACATTCTTATCCTTAAAAATAAGGTGAAATTTAAAAATCCTTTAGTATACTTGTATATAAAACAAATAAAACTTATAGTTGTATATAATATAAGTTTTACTTATATGTTATCCTGTTAAAGTTTTTTAAATTTTGTAAATTTCACTTTGATATAATATAGATCAACCTTACATTCATTTTTGGAGTTCCAGTTACTAACTGTAATCTACCCTGCCACCTAACTTTTTGGAGCGTTCCTTCACAATTTTCATTCACTCTCCTGTCTTGTGTGGAGTCACTTTCCCTACAGTCAACCCATCTACACTGGTGGGGACGATGCAACATCCCCACCCCCTGGCGTCCTGGCTCCCCCTTGCCGTAGCACTCTCAATGTACCTATTGAACTTCTAGTTATACCAATTTCAGTGAACAATGTATTTTGTTGAACGACTGGAGGTTGGCAGAGGTGGGGTTTGAACCCAGGATCATCGAGTCCACGGCACAGGGCCTCAACCCACCTTGCCAAGCAGCCAGTCAAGCACTGGGGGGACTCGGCTGGTACAAATGATGCAGATTTACGTCAGAATATTTTCTTAACACGTGTCAAAAGAACAATTCCTTGGCGAACGCCTGCAGAAGCAGGATTTGAACCATGGATCATCAGGTTCACAGCATAGTATCTCAACCCACGTTGCCAACCTGACACACAACAAGTGAAGAGATCAAGCTGGTACAAATAATTCAGATTTCTGTCAGACTATTTCAGGCTTTGAAATCTACACTTTGATAAAGCACCACTAAATTTGTTGGTGATTGAAATTTACAAGAGCAAACCTTCAAACACTGCACATTTAGATTACGACTGGAGGTTAGCGGAAGTGGGAGTTGAACCAAGACCCATCAGGCCCACACTATAGGATATTTGCCCACTTTGCCAACCAACCAGGAAAGAAGTGTAGAGATCTAGCTGCTACACATACATAAATTCACATCAGATTTTATTTTTTTGTTTGGAACTTGTTTAAAGTTAAACTTCTGCAAACATCAGAAACCTGAAAATCTTGGTGAAACACTGCAGGTTGCTGTTAACAGGATTTGGACCCAAGCCCATTAGATTCACAGCACAGCAGCCACACACACCCAGCTGCTACAAAACACAATCCTGTTTTCAAAAACATTCAGTTTCTCAATGCACTTCAGCTTTCTGAAAGGTAAATATGAACTTGTAAAAAAATAACAACTGTTTACATATCAGACTGCCAAGAAATCATTTTTGTATGTTTACTGCAACCTTCGGTTATTTACCATCTTTACACTGTAGATTACTACAACTCACTTTTGGGGTAGCCGTGACGCTTCTTTATTGTTTTGTAGTCCATTTTTCTTTTTCAGAAAGCATATTAGAATCCAAATGACCATAAATAATAATAACAGACACTTTAAGATTGATGCTTTCATTATACCTAATTATTTTTGTTTTAATCCGTGTTTTGTTTTTTTATTCTCCAGTTACAAATAAAATGAACAGAGTCAGAAAGCTGAGTGTTGTTTCTGAAACCAAAATGAAGGAAAACAAGGTAGAGAAGAGCTTTTTTCTTAGATTTGATAAAGGAGTCGAATAAAAACACTGAATGGACTTAAAGTTTGAAGCAGGTCTTGTGGAAGGATCTGGGCTCCTCTAGTGGACAGGTTGGTTGTGGTAGAAAGTAAGTGAGTTGGCACTCTGCATAGATTTAATTCTTGATCAATGTCTCAATGAATCAGATGTTTTCGATGTTTCATTCCCTGTCTGTCCTTTTTCCAGTTTTCTGTGTTTAAACCACCACACAGCTGGTTTTAGATGAAGCCCATGAGGTTCAGACTCAACAACACATTGGTCTACCAGGTCAGAGATGATCCATGAAAGATGGTTCAGCCCTTACTCTCGGAAATCATCTTATCCAACAGTTTATCAGCCATGTTTCTCTCATATGACCAAATGAAGAACCAAAGCCAACATTTATTTTTCTCCATTCAGAGTAAAAATATCAGAGACCCTTTTTTGCGTAAATATACGCAAACTTTTTACCTGCCGTGAAAATGTGCGGCAGCCACGCAAACTTTTTCAGTTGACAAACTACAAAGCGCCAGATTTCACCTAAATACACTGAAATCTGACATGAAATGAAATTTCTAATGAAATCCATGATATTTGCGGGACATTTTCATTCTCATTGAAAACAAAGAAAAACTGAGTCGGGTCAGTAGATTAACTCTAAACAGGTAAGGCTTGATGATTATTAAGGTGCACAGGTTGTAAACAATCTCACATGTATATAAATAGCAGCGCAAAGCTGCGCGTAATCGAGGAACGATGGCAGTTTTGGCGCTGCTGGAGGACCTCGCCAATGGAAGGACTCAGAAAGAGCAAGTGTTCAGAGATCAGACTGACCTGCTGGGATATGATGATGATGAGTGGATTATTTAGATTGCCCATCATCCTGGAACTCTACACAGAACTGACCCCCGCGTTGCAGAGGGAAACTAAGGAGCCGAGTGTTACCGGTTCAAGTTCTCACTATGCTTGGTTTCCTTGTAAACGGAGCATTTCAGTGGGAACTGGCTGACAAATCGGGAATATCACAGTCATTATTCAGCTGAGCCATGCCTTATGTTGCCCAGATACACATGGATCCCCTACACAGCAGCTGAACAGGCAAAAATCAAACTCCAATTTGTAATTTATGAGCCGACTTCCTAACGCGATCGGAGCTGTCGACTGCACTCATTGCAAGAAGGGCACCGTCTGGAAATGAACGTCCCTTTACGAAAGCATTTCCATTCTGTAAATGTGCAACTCATATGTGATGTGCAGTTGTGCCTTACAAATAACGATACGTTGGCCTAGTTCAACAGATACTTCCTTCATTTGTGGAATAATTCCACAAATAATTATTTGTGGAATAATTGGTTTAACCACTCAGTACAAATTTCTCTCTGGCACTCTGTGTATTTTAAAATCCCGACTGAGAATTCATCTTTTCAAACAAACATTTTCCCCTTGATTGATCTCTAAATTTTGTTTCTTGTTTTTTTTTTTTGTTTGTTTGTTTGTTTTTTTTTTTTTTTACATGTTTCGCTTTTAATTTTATTGGTTTTATTTTTTTATTTTTTATTTTTTTTTTATAAAGGTGACCTTGTGCCCCTGAAAGGCACCTTTTAAATAAAATATGATTATTAGTTGTAGTTGGAAACAGACTCAAGCGGAGGCCGTTACCATGGTTATTCAAACACGTGGTAGGAGTCTTCCGAGTCTTTTTAATAATTTACATATGCATTTATCGGTGGTGACGGGGCGGTCAACATGGTACCAGCAGCTGCTCTCTAGTTCACGCAAATTAAAATTTATGAAGGAAAGGTGTGCAATCACATGCATGCGCACGGTTTTATATATCCGATTTTTTTTTTTTTTTTTTTTTTTTTTGTGATTTTTTTATTTTTTTTGTACTTTTCTAAAGTTGTCCCAACGCCAGCTTTTAGTGTGAAAGCTGCACACTCTTTTATACCTGAGGCCCCTGGAATTTAATAATGGTTGCAAAACAACAATATGGTGCTTTATGCCACCAACTGGTTATGAGTGGGGATCAGCACAAAAAAACATTATTCTCCTTATCTTAATCTTCCATGTGTTTGTAAAATTTTGAACTTTTCTTTTCCTGTCCAAGACTCCTAATTACTTCAGTTCTTCCTGTCTGATGTTTTCTAGAGTCAGCCAATACTGTTGCATTGATTCATCTTGATTAAGAACTCACACCAACCTGCACCATGTTTTCTCACTATGTGTGGTTGGAGTTCGTCATCATTCTTTCTTGGATTCTGTTCACTTCTCAATTCTCCAACCTTTGATTTCTTCTTCACACTTCGGCACTTTGACAGACGTAGGCATAGAGGTTGTTTGTATCCTGCTGCATTGTTCCTGAACTATAAATATTTTTACCGTTATCCCTTCTTTCTAACATTGTGAAATCTGCTGTTGCATTAGGTAATATCCATGGCGATAGAACTGTCAGTATTGGTCTGATATTTAGATGATTTATTTCCAGCTTAGTTGCTTTCAGTCTTACTGTCCATCCAGTTGTCTGATTTCCTGCCGTGTCCTCCTCCCAGCCGGGTTTTAATCCCATCTCTGTCAAGTGAACTTTACTTTTTTCTAGGAGAGTAACCCAGTTATTTAATCAGAACTGAACATAATAAAAAACTTATTATACACCGTTATGGTTTTCCATTTTCTATAGAATGCTTTCCTGAAACATTCCTTTCAACGCTAACCTGGATTAATCTATCAGACAAAAAGTTTTCCAAGCTGTAATCATTTCTGCCACCAAGGCCCATTTTCCTGAGCTTCATCTTTCTGTTCTCGCAGAAGAAACAGCAAAGATCAGTTTCATTAAATATGGAATCTCTGTTTGTTATTAAAGTAATTTACAATGTAAAATGTATCTCTTGTAAAAAGTCAAAAATGTCAGTTTAGGAAATAAACCTTTATTTTGAAAGCTGACATAGAAAACAGGAAATAGATAGACGGAGCTGTTTAAGAAGGACCTGCATTCTTTTTCATTAGTTCATTGTTCTGATCCCTTGGAGAGGAAAGGATGTGAGTAATGGTACTTCTTTAGCTGGCTGGGAGCTGATGTTATGTATTGTTTTCATTTTACTGTAAAATTAATAGTTTTCTAGCTGTAACTCAAATTCAGAGAATTCATTGTATTACAGAGAAGTCATTGGTATTACTGGCAATGTACATTTAGTCAGGGAGGAAGCCTTCACTCACTTTGTCTGGATGTAGGAAACGTTTGACACCTTTTAATAAAACAAGCATTAATACACAGTTTCAGCGTCATTTCCTTTCAGGTCTCATCAGACTGTGAGAGCTGATGGAAGTCAATTCTTGACCTTTGACCTGTGGGCCGACCTCTCTTTGTTTGAAGAGTTTTAGACAGACGGCAGCCTGCAGACACACCAGACTAATGATAAAGGAGAAGCAGAAGATCTCTGGTTCAAATTCCTATTAAATAACTGAGTGAGTCCATCTTCTACTATCTAGAGTTCCATCTTATAGGAAACAAGCCAAACCAGATTCACATATGCTGTTTTGTTTTGTTTTGAGACTCTTGCAACCATGTCTCTAAGAAAAGCTCATTTCATTGTGATCATAACAGGACTTGTTTAAACCTGTGAATGATTCAGCGGTTTGGCTTTTTACACCGAATCCTTGACACTTATTGGTACAACTGAGAAAGTTGTGTAGAAAGTCTGAAAATGAAATGACTTCAGACTTACACAGTGGCTCGCAAAAGTATTCATACCCCTTGAACTTTTCCATATTTTGTCACAACTACAAACAAATATATTTCACTGGAATTTTATGTGAAAAACCAACACAAAGTGGTATACAATTGTGAAGCAGAAAAAAAATTATTCCCCAACTTGGCTTCTGGCAAACTGCAAATGAGACTTCTTTCCTTTTAACAATGGCTTCCTTCTTGCCACTCTTCCATAAAGACCACATTTGTGCAGAGCACGACTAATAGTTGTTCTGTGGACAGATTCCCCCACCTGAGCTGTGGATCTCTGCATTTGATCCAGAGTCACCACGGGCCTCTTGGCTGCATCTCTGATCAGCGCTCTCCTTGTTCGGCCTGGAAGTTTAGGTGGACGGCCTCGTCTTGGTGGGTTTACAGTTGGACCATACTCTTTCCGTTTCCAGATGATGGATTGAACATCTCATGGAGCACTCTCCATGAGATGTTCAAAGCTTGGGAAATCTTTTTCTAGCCAAAGCCTGTTTTAAACTTCTCCACAACTTTCTCACTGACCTGTCTGGTGTGTTCCTTGGACTTCACAATGCTGTTCGCTCCCCATTATTCTCTGAACCAATCTCTGAGGCGTCACAGAGCAGTTACTGAGATCAGATAACACACTGGTGGACTCTACTTAGTCATTAGCAATCATCAGGCAACTTCTGAAGCCAACTGGTTGCACTCAAAGAAAAGGGGACTGAATACTTTTGCACACCACACTTCAGTTTTTTTATTTGTAAAAGTTTTGAATCGCATAATTTTCTTTCTTTCTACTTCACAATTGTTTACCACTTTGTGTTGGTCTTTCACATTAAAGTCCAATGAAATCTATTTGTATTTGTGGTTGTAATGTGACAAAATATGGTAATGTTCAAGGGGCATAAATACTTTTGCAAGCCACTGTATCTCCATGTCAGGCTGTAGCTTGGAAGGTGCTGAGGAAACAGCCTTTTATGATCTACCATCACAAACATGATGAGTTAGTTAAATGCTACTGGGATGTTAACTGGAACTGGGTGTTTTGGTCAGAAGTTTAGACACTCCATGGGGGTCTGCTGGGTTAGTATGTGGACAAGCATCTTGATAAGCAGAGTGGAGGACCTGTGCTGCTTTGGGTTTGTTTCTCTTATCTGTTAAATGTGCAAATATAAAACTAAAATACCAGGATATGTGAAGTAAATATCTGGTGGCTTCTGACAGAAAACTAATCAGGGTAAAGTTTTGTCTTTCAGCATATTAATTCAGAACAAATGGCCAGATCAAAACAGAAATAATTCAGCAGAAATGAAATCAACTCTTTTTATCTCTATCTCAGGACCTACATCCTTTTTTTAAAACATGTGGGCTGAGCTAAAGAGAACAGACCTTTAAAGAGGACCAAGGACTCTGAAGGAACTGAAGCAGTGATGATCCTCGTCTTCGAGTTTCGTCAATTGTAATTAAACTGTTTGGATCTACTGTGTTGGTCCAGGGACACATCTTCTGGAGAGTTTATGCTAAACTAAATGGTTGAACCTTCTGTCTATTCCAATGTTCTGGAGGTTTTAGCACCTGAGGGATGGAGCACCAGTTAAATGAGCAGCTGATGGAAACAGAGGAACTTGAAGATCCTTCAGACCAAACAGCATCAACAGAGCCTCCAGCAGGTAGGTGTTCAATAAGTTAAGACGAGTGAGGATGTTTGACCCATAACTGACCAACTTGACTAATATTAGATTAAAAAAAAAAAAAAAACAAAAAAAAAAAAAAACAACTTGAACTGCTTTGTCATTAAAATAGGGCAGTTCCAAAAATTTATGTGGTTCAAAACCTTAGACATATAGATCTAGAATTAATATATTTTCATATTAAAAAACTTTTTTTTTCCTCATCGGAATCAGTCTGTTGCTTAATATCTAGTCAACATTTATGACATCCTTTTACTTTAGGCTCAGTTTGCTTTTTGTTAATTGACTAAACTTCAACTTCCACTGACTTATAATAAGCAAACGTATTCAGGACAAAGAAAAACATAAAATATAAATAATGAGTCACTGAATAACTAAGTAAAACTGGTATCTCAGTTTACGGAGTGATTATATGTTACATCACAATGCAGGTGTGGCAATTAACAGTAAGAAGCCTCAATACTTTGTTTTTCATTACTCTAGAAAACACCAAAAGATACCTTCTTAGCAACACAGACAAATATGAGTAGTTTATTTTTATCTTATTCTTCATGTTGTCTCTTTATGTTTTATGTGTTTTATTTCTATCTATTTTTGTTTTTGCAGTGAGTGAGCTTGCCAGAGTCCGGAGGAAATTTATTTTTGGGGTGTCAGAAGAAAACATCACCCAACTGCTTGAAGCTCTTGTAACAGATGGTGTCTTGAATCAGTTGGAGAAAGAGTCCATACTTGAGGAGAATCAGTCCAGAGCCAATAAAGCTCGTTGTTTCATTGACACTGTCAGAAGAAAAGGAGATCAAGCCTGCAGGAAGACAATCCATCATCTCAAAGCAATTGACTCAACCCTGTGTTCTGAGCTGGGTTTAAAGTCTGGTTCATCTTGCACAGAAGGTTGGTTCACATACTTCAGGAATGGTGGCTTCATAGGGTAGTTTGAGAGTGAAAGTCTACGTCGACTAAAATGTTTGTGGTAGATGGCATTGTTACTCTAGCTAGTTAATGTCTGGTGTGGTTCTCCCCAAGTTGGGTATGTCTCCATTGTTAGTGTTTTCCTCACTATGTGGGCGTGAATAATGGCAGGAATGTGGGAACATGGGCAGGCAGTAAGTTGTGATCAATACTCCGATGATGTCATTTTCACGTGTACCAGGGAGCGGCCAGTTTCTCCGAAATCTCTCGGTATACTTGTTCTTTTGGCAAAGAGTTCAGATTGTATTGGTCCACTCTGGTTGTAAATAAACTTCACCTACAGTCATGAGTTTAATATCAAGACTGAAAGTAAAAAATTCAGAACTTGGGTCAAAGTAACAAAGGCGAGTTTCACTTAAATGTAACATTATTGAGACTTGTTACTGTGCATTAACTCCTTGTTTGAAGTGCTGTTGACAACATCCTGTGCTCTACCCACCTTTACCCAATGAAATATGTTTTGTTTGAGAAAATTTTAAATATCACATTGCAAAGTCTCCAGTAGTCTTTAGACAAGCGGTTCTCATATACAGGAAAATGCTGTAGGTTACATTTAATATAATCAATAAATAGTGGTTGATAAAGAGATTCACATTGAATGTCAATACAGGTCATTTGAAAACCTTGATTACTTTCTGACTATACACAAGAAACCACAACAGACCCTTTACTTTTTGTTTTGACTTGCAGAGGATGTAAAGAAGTGTCAGCTTGAACTTAAATCTGGTCTGAAGAAGAAGTTCCAGTGTGTGTTTGAGGGGATTGCTAAAGCAGGAAGTCCAGCCCTTCTGAACCAGATCTACACAGAGCTCTACATCACAGAGGGAGGGACTGGAGAGGTCAACAATGAACATGAGGTCAGACAGATTGAAACAGCATCCAGGAAACCACACAGACCAGAAACAACAATCAGACAGGAAGACATCTTTAAAGTCCCACCTGGAAGAGATCAACCAATCAGAACAGTGATGACAAAGGGAGTGGCTGGCATTGGGAAAACAGTCTTAACACAGAAGTTCACTCTGGACTGGGCTGAAGACAAAGCCCACCAGAACATCCAGTTCATATTTCCATTCACTTTCAGAGAGCTGAATGTGCTGAAAGATGAGAGGTTCAGCTTGGTGGAAATGCTTCATTTCTTTTTTACTGAAACACACAAAGCAGGGATTTTGGAGTTTGAACAGTTTGAGGTTCTGTTCATCTTTGATGGTCTCGATGAGAGTCGACTTCCTCTGGACTTCCACAACACTAACATTTTAACAGACCCCGGAAAAGGTACTTCAGTGGATGTTCTGCTGACAAACCTCATCAGGGGGAACCTGCTTCCCTCTGCTCGCCTCTGGATAACCGCACGACCTGCAGCAGCCAATCAGATCCCTCCTCAGTGTGTTGGCATGGTGACAGAGGTCAGGGGCTTCACTGACCCACAGAAGGAGGAGTACCTCAGGAAGAGATTCAGAGATGAGGAGCAGGCCAGCAGGATCATCTCCCACATCAAGGCATCAAGAAGCCTCCACATCATGTGCCACATCCCAGTGTTCTGCTGGATCACTGCTACGGTTCTGGAGGACATGCTGGAGAACACAGAGGGAGGAGAGCTGCCCAAGACTCTGACTGAGATGTACATCCACTTCCTGGTGGTTCAGACCAAAGTGAAGAAGGTCAAGTATGATGGAGGAGCTGAGACAGATCAACACTGGAGTCCAGAGAGCAGGAAGATGATTGAGTCTCTGGGAAAGCTGGCTTTTGATCAGCTGCAGAAAGGAAACCTGATCTTCTATGAATCAGACCTAACAGAGTGTGGCATTGATATCAGAGCAGCTTCAGTGTACTCAGGAGTGTTCACACAGATGTTTAAAGAGGAGAGAGGACTGTACCAGGACAAGGTGTTCTGCTTTGTGCATCTGAGTGTTCAGGAGTTCCTGGCTGCTCTTCATGTTCATCTGACCTTCATCAACTCTGGTGTAAATATGCTTGAGGAACAGGCAGCAAGATCCTGGTGGTCTCAGTTGTTTGTGAGCAAATCAGCAGACTTCTATCAGACAGCTGTGAACAAGGCTTTAAAAAGTCCTAATGGTCATCTAGATGTGTTTCTGCGCTTCCTTCTGGGTCTTTCAATACCAGCCAACCAGAGGCTTTTAAGAGGTCTCATCACACAGACAGGAAGTAGCTCACCAACCAGTCAAACAATCTGCTACCTAAAGGATCAGATCAGTAGGAATCAGTATGAAGAGAAAAGCATCAATCTGTTCCACTGTCTGAATGAACTGAATGATCATTCTCTAGTGGAGGAGATCCAACAGTTTTTAAGAAGAGAAAGTTGTTCATCAGATCAACTCTCTCCTTCTCAAATGTCAGCTCTGGTCTTCATCCTATTATCATCAGGAAAAGATCTGGATGTGTTTGACCTGAAGAAGTACTCTGCTTCAGAGGAGGCTCTTCACAGGCTGCTTCCAGTGGTCAAAGTCTCCAACAAAGCTTTGTAAGTAAAATATTGTCTGAATCTTTGCACAAACATATAATGAAGGTAAAGGTATTTCAGGGGGTACATGTGGGTATGCACCTAAAACTGATTAAAAACTCAAAGATTTACTAGAAGTTAAAGGTTTCCTATAATCAGAAAATAAAAGGATTGTGACCTTAATCTGAACAGCAATATCTAATCTTGATCTTAGAAGGAACTATAATGTGAGATGCATTTAACTCTTAGCAATTAATCAACTTCTTAAGCATCAGACAGCTCCCACAGGAGAACCAAGAGAGTTCCTCACTTGAAGTCTGATGTCAGGCTGGTTGGAGGTTTCCACTCGAGTGGAACTGGCCTTGGTTTACATTGGTGTGCACTACCAGCATTCATCTCTCAGGCTGTATGGGTGCTGATTCTTGGGACAGCAGTTTTTTTTAAAGACCTAGTAGTAGCCTGTCCCGCTGATGCCGGATACCTGGATAGTTCAAACTTGAATAAAACAGAACCCAGTAAATACAAGAAGGCACCTCAGCTATAGCCCATTCTCCACAAGCGTGGCTTTAACTGGTTCTTCCCCAGTCCACCCCCACCAGATTCATCCATTTGCAAATTCTGCATGGTTCCTCCCCAGTTTTTGGAACCACCTCAAGAGTGGTACAAGCCAGACCTAGCCGGGTATTGCGTGCAAGTGATATGATTGGTAGCAGACTGCATTTGCTGATTGACCCGTGGAGACCTCCTCGAACAACATCTCAACCAATCCGCGACGAGATCATAATAGTTGGGGAGATGATGATGCAAATTGACTAATTCTATGATCAAACCTTGATGTCCAAACCTTTCTATCAATAGTGGCGGAAGAGTGCAAACAGCATCAACTGGACAGGGAAAACCACAACAAACAAATCTACCAAGAGTTTTCAGAGAAACTGGCTGTATAAGGGTACACGCGTAAAATGACATCATCAGAACGTCAATCACAGCTCCTGCTCACTCACAGCCCGCTCATGTTACCACATTCATGCCCACAAAACAAGGAACACACTGCCAACGGAGACACACCCAGCTTGGCTAGAATTTAGACATAACCCTGCTAGAGGGAGACTTGACAATGGAGAAGGGGCTTAAATAACCGACTGGGGTAAGATGAGGGTGCCTCCTGGTGAGGAGAAAATGTAGTCTTAAAAGTCTTACATGATGGTGAAATGAGTTGCAATAACTAATCCTTGGGTCTGCAGGGCTTGTGTGTGTTTGCTTTGCAAACATACACCCCAGGTAGTGACTAGTCTATCCAGTTACTGGAAAATATAAAATCCATATTTTCATTCCAACTGCATGGTTTCATTGAAAAACTTGCTTGCATGACAGAACAGTTTCTTGAGGTTTCCCTTCAGATTGACTTTTCCCACAATGTATCAATACGTGCATAGAGGAATATAAATACTGAATAAATCAATGCTTCTCCCCGGTAAATAAATTTCAAATCAGGCTGTGAGATAAAATTCATACTAGATAAAGGTGAGCTACACACAGAGAAAGCAAAGGAAGGAAGGACCCAGCCTTTCATATACTGTCCTAAAGGTTCCACTCTGATCTTCGAGTAGCACCTGATATCAGTGATAATATCCTATTTATATTAGAAGTGGTAATCACTTCTAGTATTAAATAGGATGTTATTTTTCTAAAGGTTTCAGCTAAAGCTTGCGTGGGACCACAACTAATGTATTACCATTGATTACATTCTCCTGCTCTTTTCAGACTCAATAACTGTAACCTTTCAGAGAAAAGCTGCCAAGCTTTATCTCCAGTTCTCAGCTCCCAGTCCTGTAGTCTGAAAGAGCTGGACCTGAGCAACAACAATCTGCAGGACTCCGGAGTGGAGCTGATGTGTGGCGGACAGCGGAGTCCAAACTGCAAACTCGAGTCCCTCAGATTTGGATTTCAGTTGGTTCTTCATCACCAAACCTACAACCTGTTATCTGTCCAAGTCTCTCAGTAAATGTTTTTATTCAGTATTTAAGATGTTCAACATTATTTTATCAATGCAGGTGGAAACATTTGTTTTTTTGTCACTGCATTAAATAACTGAGGACATTGAACACCAGCAGCTTACATATTGTCTTTATTGTTAACATCATCTCCTCAGGATGTGTGCGTGTAACCTGTCAAAGAGCAGCTTTGAAGTTCTCTTCTCACTTCGCCGATTCCCCTCATTTCATCTGACAGAGCTGGACCTGAGGATCAACAGCCTGAACGATTCAGGAGTGAAGCTCCTATCAGATGGCCTGAAGAGTCCAGGCTGTAAGTTGGAAACTCTCAGGTCAGATTCTTAAGCTAACAGAGGTTTTATTTGATTTTGTTTTAAATTGATTTGATTATTATAGTTACCTTATTATAATTAATGGGGTGTTTTGGTATCTTCATGTTTTCATTAGAATCGGTTTATGTAACCTGTCAGAAAAAAGCTGTGAGGCTCTGACATCAGTTCTCAGGTCACCATCCTCTAGTCTGAGAGAACTGGACATGAGCAACAACAACCTGCAGGATTCAGGAGCAAATCTTCTGTGTGCTGGACTGAGGAGCCCACATTGTATGCTGGAAACGCTCAGGTCAGATTTGATCACACTAAAGAGCAATGCACATTAGGACTACTGCAGTGTGGGACCTCAGATGATGGACATGTTTACAATCTATCATGTGTCAGAAGTACTGCAAAGGAACCACGTTCTCTGTCTAAATTATTGTGTTTTTAAAATCAGTGAGTCAAATCAAGTGAAATTTTATTGCACCACTTTCTGATCCTAAATATGATTGTATATCAACTAATAAAGACGTTTGTGTGTTGGCAGGTTGTCAGGCTGTCTGATCACAGAGGAAGGTTGTGCTTCTATGGCCTCAGCGCTGAGCTCCAACCCCTCCCATCTGAGAGAGCTGGACCTGAGCTACAACCATCCAGGAGATGCAGGAGTGAAGCTGCTGTCAGCTGGACTGAAGGATCCAGAATGGAGACTGGACATCTTAAGGTATGGAGAGAGCTACTACTGACTGCAACAAAGTAAAAGCTACATTAGCTTATTCTCATATTTATAAATCTGTCAGTCAATCTATGTCTATTCCTCAAGAATCCGAGTTGATTTTAAAACGTAAAATTTGACTCGTTTTGTTTATTAATCAATAAACCATGAATATTTACTCACTACCCATTATTTAAAATCAAAGCAAGTATGAACTAGAAGCAGTCAATGTCAAATCTGATTCATATTTTTTATGTATCTTTTTTTTTATTGTTTTAAATATGTAACTTTTTTTTTTTTAGGTAAATGCTTTTATTTATTTTTTTGATGGTAGAAACTTGGTAACTTGTCTGTATTGCACTGTAATTGTATTTATATTGATAGTACCCTGAGGGACCACAGATCAATCAAAATACTCTTTACAACCTACACAACAGTTATCAAATAAATAACTAAGGAAACAAAACCTCAAAACAATCACCCTTATTTGAAGCCCAAGTTGTTGATGATTTAGCTCCAGACTTGGTTTGGGTCTCTCCAAAAAAAAAAAAAAAAAAAAAAAAAAAAAAAAAAAAAAAAAAAAAAAAAGGCAGTGTTGTTCCTTTGGGTTCTTTCGCCTGTCATAAGCAATAAGGGTTAATTTTCTCCACGTAATGCATTCACAGTTTCAAACAAAATATTGAATTAGTAAGCTAAATATTTAGCTTCAAACTAAATCTTCAGCTTTAAACTGAAAGATTTAGCTTGAAGTTAAATATTTATTTTGTAAACTCTGACATTTATAAATAAATGAATAACATGGTGAAAATATGACTTTTAAAAAAAATGAACCCCTATTTTTTTCCCTCTTGTGACAGGCTTAATAACCCAAATGATTTGTTAATTTTTGACTGTGTAACCTTACAAATCCCCCCCATACAGCCACAGTAGGCAGAGAAAATAATAAATGAAACGTGAATAAACATGACGTTTAACATGGCCTAACTTGGAGATGTGCTCACACACGCCATCAGATAAATGTAGCTTACATTACCCATCTTTAAGGGTGTTCATTAGGTTCATTACAAGACAACAGATGCGGAACAGCTTGAAGCAGGCTTTTCACAGAAGTCCAGTGTGAGCTTGACTCTTTCAAATTTAAACTAAACATTAAAAGGACAAACCCCATTCCAAGTGTGCTTTAGGATAAATAAAGATTTTAGAGATGCTCTTCTGTGTTAAAATGCTGGACTGATCCTTTCTCCTGTCTAAGAGGTATGTAACGTCCACATCTGCATGTTGGAAGAGACTGATGGTCTGACCCCCCCCCCATCCTCGTTTCAGGGTGGAGCCTGCTGGCGTCCAATGGTTGACACCAGGGCTGAGGAAGTGTGAGTGTGTTTTTCTATTTGATTCATGACAAACATTGTTGCTCACATTCAACCATCTTCAGACCACTCATTCAGGAGTCAAAATGTGAAGAACAGCTGAAAGTCTAAAAGTTTATTTTTCCATCAGATTCCTGCCAGCTCACAGTTGACCCAAACACAGTCCAGAGGAACCTCCAACTGTCTGATAACAACCGGACAGTGACGCACGTGAAGAGGAGGATCTCTTATCCTGATCATCCAGACAGATTTCACAACTTCTTTCAGCTGCTGTGTGAAGATGGCCTGACTGGTCGCTGTTACTGGGAGGCTGAATGTAGAGGAAGAGTTGAAGTTTCAGTGAGTTACCGAGGAACTGGCAGGAGAGGAGAGAGCTTCTTTGGAAGAAATGATCACTCTTGGAGTTTGGAGTCGTATTTTGGCCGGTATTCCGCCTGGCACAATGACAAAGAAACAGCCATCTCCTCCATCTTTTCATTTTCTAACAGAGTAGCAGTGTATCTGGACTGTCCTGCTGGCGTCCTGTCCTTCTACAGAGTCTCCCCCAACTCTCTGATCCACCTCCACACCTTCAACACCACATTCACTGAACCTCTCTTTCCTGGATTTGTCGTTCTGCCAAACTTTTCAGTGTCTCTATGTTAAACTAAGCAGAGATCAATTTTGCTTTTTCACTCACGTTTGCAGCCTTTTCTCCTTAAAATAAATTTCCTTGTAATCCTCCTCCAGTCCTTCTTGAAGCAATGATCTCTTTAGATTCAGAACTTCACCATCAGATATCAATATGATGTTCCTCTGAGATCAGCTTTGAGCTCTGAAGCACTTTAGGATATTTATATATCCTAAATGCATATTAGCTGCATGTAGTTTCACGCACATGTGACCAAATGTTATTAATATCTGACAATCAGACCAAATGGATTTTCATACAGCTGACAGCTTATTATGTGATGTTGATCTTCCATCTGTGTTAAATATAGTCACTTTCAGCACCACAGGATTGTAGCTGAATATTCTTTATTATAGTAAAATTTGTTTAGTTTTCCAGAATGTTTACCTTAAGTCTGGCTATATTACAACCTTATCGCTGAGCCAGTGAAGTAAAATGGAACATTCCACTTGACTTGATATTAAATATCCATGCTTTTATTTTCTTGTCCTGTCTTTATTTACTTAGACAGTTACCACTTTTCTCTCTATTACAGAAAACAAAAAATTTCTGTCAATGACCTTTAAACTACGGATGTGTTACGCATAAATTTTTCTCTGATGGTTTTCTCAAGATAATGACTTAATTTAGAGAGAACAAATTTTGTTTTCTCAGGATCACGAGATGACTGGTGTGTGTGTGTGTTAAACCTGATTCCATCATTGAAATGCCACACCAGCGGGAGAGCACTTATAAGTGTAAGTCATGGCATCCCTGTGTAATTCTGTGAATAAGTGAGAGATAAACCATAATAACACCACGTCGTTGGTCGTATGATTAAACCATCGGGAAATTATCTCGTTATCTCGAGAAAACACCCATTGTTATTTCGTGATAACATAATTATCTCGTCTCGAGTTAACCATCGGGAAAATAAACATGCGCGTACGACCGCTCTCGGCTTCCGTATTAAACGATTTTTAAAAGAAGGTAAATTAATGTCACTATAGAGCGATTGTTTGTTGTAAACACAGCAGATGCATGCACAACCTGACTGCAGAGAGAGCTGGCCTGCCATTCAGCTGTCACTGGTTGCCGTGGTTACCCACCGTTATCCTGCTGTTTTAACATTAGCTAGCATACTGTCGGCGTACCACAACTGTTTACCACAGTGTGATAAAATAAGTTATGCTACCAAACTGACATTACTGAATGGGATACGTCTTATGAGGGGAAAAAATTGACCCTGACTTCAGTGCCCGGACATTACTTACTTGGAAAATTAGAGCAATTTCATTCACGGTAAGATCATCAGCTCTCAATGAGATGTGAGTCCTTCTGAATAAGACAAACATATCCAGGTGAGCAATGTTGCTAGAATAGGGTTTTGCTAAAACTGTACATTTTCATTAAAAAAAAAAAAAAAAAGCAGAATTCATATTTGGCGTGCAAAGAACAAACAAAATGAAATTAGCGGTCATTTCGACTGCAGTGAATTTTGCTCGGTTCTAGCTAAACGCTTCCGGCTGGGCAAAATAGAAACAGATGCTAGTTTTCAAAGAGCATCGCAGTGTTTGCTCACAATTACATAAAAATCCCATGAATTTCACATGTGAAAACCACGTACCACAGGAAAAAAATGAACCTGTAACTGCAGCCATCAAGGCAGGTGGTAAACTAAGCCATCAGAAATCAAAAGTGCAGCAGGCTGAATGGGACGCATTGCCAGATACAGAGACGCTGTACTAAAAATAAAACCTCTGACATCTGCAGCAGATGCTGCAAAGGCTTGCTCTGGACTTGCACCAGATGAAGAGAGGTGATCTGCACTTTATGAGCCTAGCTGTAAAGTCTAAATAGATAGCAAGAATATATTCTTGCTTTCTTTGTGCAAGGGACATGCGCAGAAACGTGGGTGCTGACGCAGCATGACGTCGACTGATAATCCCTCTATAAGTAATCTAACTCAGAGGCATAGCTGCTCAAACCCATTCTGCCCTCTGAATATACTTGTACAAGCTGTACATTTATATTTATCACAACATAGTTGGTATGCTTAAAGTAATGCTCCTAAAAGTTCCCACTTAATCCAGTACCTCAATACTGTTTTCCAGAAAACCCTATCGAATGCTGATCGACACTAGAACTGTGCTGAGAGAAATCCTTCTGCAAACAAGTTTAAACTAACAACATATTTAAACACCTACAGGCTTTTATTACCTGTCATCTCAGAGAAGGAATCACAGTTTTTACTGTAACTACATTTTCACCACAGCTTAGACGGTCAAAAGTAGAAAAAAAGTTGTCATATTAAAAAAAAAACAAACAAAAAAAAAAAAAACACAAGCTAGGCTAATTTGTCAGGTGAAAGAAAAGATATGGGCCAAGCAGAACCTATTACAAGACTAGAAAAAAAAAAAGAGAAAGGTTGCTTGGCAAACTGCTGGGAGGAGAGGTTCTTTTAGAAAAATGTTTGTATTAAGATGAAAAGTCAGGTAAACATCACTGGTTCTCCATCTCTTTAGCCAGATTAAAGCCTAATGATTGTCAGATGTTACTCTGCCACCAAAGTTTCATGTTTCTTTAGATGTTTAATTTGCTCCAAATAGACCTGACCTCTAAATTTCAAAACTTCCATATGCACGGTCAACACAACCTCTGGACCTTCAGTTGGAAACACCATTGTCACTGTTTTTGTTGCAGGGAGAAGAGCATAATGTGATGAAGGATTTTCATCAGAGAAACTTACAGGGCTTCCACGAGGAGAATGGGACACAGAACCGGGTGCACACAACAGAAGAACGCAGCAAGGAATAATGAGACCCAAGGAGCGTGAATACGGAGGAGGAGTGAAGAGTGAGTCTAATCAGGGGAATGCAGAACAGCTGAGGGAGAAAACAGAGCAGAACTGAGGGAAGGAGACGAATTAACCCCGAGAACTGAACTAAATACAAATGATCAACAAACTGAAGGGAAAAAGACTAACAATGCTGCGAAGAAATGCTGATAAAAGTATAAACAAAATTCACAGACAAAAGAATCCAAGAAATAAAAAAGTAAACTCAATTCAATGGAAGTGACTGTCTGTGGCAAGATCTTAATAACAATAATAAACAACCCAAAAATGAACAGAAAGCAAACATCAAGGGAGCATAATACACATGGCAGCATTTCCAATCCTAAAACAGCTGAGTTGACGCTGAGTATAACTCTTCAAGAACAGGAAGTGACCAGATTTGCTTTGAGAAAAGCTTTAATAACATGCCGGTGACATAAACCAGAAAACATAAACATTTTTAATAGGTTTCTTTTTTAAGGGTTTAACATTCATATTCATAACATCACAGACAAAAGCAAATATTTCACAGGTAAAACAAACTTTTTAAAATACAAAATACATAAAATACTCAAAAATAATACATAAAATCACGTTTTCTAGATTGTCTACGACAAAAGATAATGGTTCATATACGTTTAATACAAACTTAAGAGGTAAGTGACACCCCACCTTATTTTAAGGAGTATTTAGACACCATAGAAAGTTTGGCATCTCATGTGTATGAATGTAAATATGACAGTAAATACAGATTCAACGTGTTCTCTTTGAGCCTTTGAAGATGCCACCTCTAACTGTTCCAGTTTGGTCTCATGCATAGGAATCATTTTTAACCACATTAATCAAACCACATACTGCTGGTTTAGAGCTGACACAAAAGAGCAGAGGAATTCAGTTTTACCCCATACCCAAAGCCTGCATAAAGAGGTTCAGTGAATGTGGTGCTGAAGGTGTGGAGGTGGGTCAGTCCATCGCAGGAGACTCTGTAGAAGGACAGGATGCCAGAAGGACAGTCCACATAGACTCCTACACGGTGAGAGGCGGTAGACAAGGAGGGAAGAAGAATAGGTGTCCCACTGTTGTTGTGCCAAGCACTGTATCCTCCATCAGTGCAGGCAAGACACCACGACTGATCATTCCCCCCAAACTTGGAGCCATCGCTGTCTCCATTCCTTCCAATCCCTCTGTAGCTCACTGCAACATAAACCTTTCCAATCCATTCCACCTCCCAGTAACAGCGACCAGTCAAACCAGTTTCACACAGCACCTGAGGCCAGTAATCAAATCTGTCTGGATGATCAGGGTATGGATGCTCCTTCCGTAGGTCGGTCACCTTCCTGTTGTTCTCAGACAGTTTGAGGAACTTGTGAGCTGTGTTTGGGTCCAGTGTGAGTTCACAGGAGTCTGAAGAAAGAACAGAACGCAACAGGAACCATTTCATCAGATCAGTGAGCAAACATCATCATGAAGACCAGGGAACATCAGGTCAGATGTGGAGAAGGGTCAGGTTATAAAACAATATCCCAAGCTTTTAAGGTAATTCTGGATTAGCTATACAGATCTGAGGCTCAGAAAAGAGAAGGGCAACAGTTGTTGAAAGAAAGCTAGAAGATTTCCTGCTTGCTGTTTGCTACAAGTAAGCACAAGGGAGCACAGTGATGTAGAAAGGACTCTGGTCATATGACACTCTCTCTGAAAACAAAATGTATAGAGGAAAACTAACAATGTATTTTACCCTGAGCACACCATCAAGCAAGATGGTGGTAGGATCATGCTGAGGGGGCACTTTCCTTCAATACGGTTAAAGTTAATCTCAAGATGAAGCTAGCTAAATCTGGGAAAATCTTTGAAAAAAAAACTGTTAGAGGCTGCAGAAGACTTGAGGCTGACTTTTCAGCAGTATAGCCACCCTTAACATACAGCCAAAGATACAATGTAATGGTTCAGATTAAAGCAAATTCATGGCAAAATCAAAGTCCAGATCTAAATCCTACAGAGAATATAAGACATGACTTGAAAACTGATGTTCTCCATTGAACCAGACTGAACTTAAGCAAATTAAAAAAGAAAAATAGGTAAAAATTTCAGTCTGTAGATGTTCAAAGCTGGTAGACTGTTGTTGAAAGGAATAATTTATCCAAGCACTGTAAAGGTGAAAAGCACTCGCTCAGGTTTATTAGGAATTTTGCATCAGCTCTGATTTACAGTTCAAAACATCTTTTATACCCAAGGACACAACAAATGCAATAATATTTACAAGATAAGCAATGAGAACCAGCTTCTCAGAAGGCTGCTGTGAGAACTGATTTTTTGAAATCTAAAACCTGCATCTGCTGACATCAGCTCTGGGAGGCGACCTTCAAAGTGAGAAGTGCAGGCTATAGTACACACATAAGCATAACTGAAATAAATACATAACAATGTTATGTATTTATTTCAAAACTTCAACGCAGATGTTGAACATTATTCAACTGAAAGTTTACAAAATAGAAGAATGAAATTGCTTTAGGGGAAGCTAAATGTGCGAAACGTTTTCAAAATTAGTTAAACACTAAGCTAGGAATAAAAGAAATAAAAAATTTTCACAAGACATACCCCAAAAAGATCTGCAGATGGATCTGTAGCCAAAGGACGTTCGTCAACATTTTAACTTGATGCTTATACTTATACAGACTGTGATGGTCTACAGCATGTATTCAAAAATACTATATACTGAAATATGAAGTTCTAGCTTAACCAAACGTGGAAAAATTGAAGGATTCAATTATTTTGCAAAGTACTGTGAATCAATAACTTCTGAAATTACAGCAAAAATCTAATAAATGTGAATAAAAATCATGCACACTTACATTTTCTGAAGTTTGGCTTCAACCACTGGACAGAACCAGGTTCAGCTCTGTAAAACATGAATGCAAAACAGTGAGAAGACAGTATCCATTGTCCTCACTGTGTAACAGAAGCATCAAGTATAATGTTAATCTTTTTCATTACTTGTCTGTTTTACTAATATAATTACTCAAACATTCTTGTGTTAAAAAGGCTGCTACAAAGTTAAATGACAAATTAAAGCTTGTTGAAATGTATGCAGTCTGAGTCTGCTTGAACATACCTGCTTTAATATGATTACAAGCTGAATCAACGTCTTGATTCAGTTATATTGGAGCAGAGACAAACCTAAAACACCTACACCAGCCTTTGAGGACCAGACTGTAGATCTCTGATGCAGTCGGTTATTACTTTTATCAGGATGATGAGTCCTAACCTGAGGGTGTCCAGTCTGCAATCAAGCATCTTTAGAATGACTGAGAGGCACTTCAGTCCTGACTCTCCTGGATGGTTGTAGCTCAGGTCCAGCTCTCTCAGATGGGAGGGGTTGGAGATCAGAGCTGAAGCCAGATAAGAACACCCTTCCTCAGAGATCAGACAGCCTGAAAGACTGAAGATCAACAAACAAAACCCAGTTACATAAAGGTAAGAAAGATCTGGACAGGTACACCCGACACCCGGGCACAAGCGCAAAATGACATCGGAGCATCGACCACAGCTCCTGCTCACTCACAGCCCGCCCACATTCCTACATTCCTGCCTACTTTCCCATCCACATAGTGAGGAACAGACTACTATGGAGACAAAACCAACTTGGCTAGAACCAAAGCTGACATTAACCAGCTAGAGCGAGAATTGACAATTGAGAAGGGGCTTGAGTGTCTCAAAGACAGATACTCTCATCTCCCCAGAGCCCCTTCTATGGGATGGCTTGGGAGACACTGTCTTAAGTACATTTAAGAGTCATGTGGTGTTGACAATTAAACCCTATGCCTCCCTTATCAAGCACATTAAGACAAAGGTTTTGTCAACAGTTCTACGGGGAGTTGACAAACTTTTCAGGGAATGTACTTCACCAAACTCAGTTTTTGGACAGTGTGTTGTAAAGACCAGGAATTGGAAATATTGACCCAATTCTTAAGTGTTGAAGGGAATACAAAAATGTTTTTAAGGAGCAAAACAAAGCAGTCGAGGAATGAGATTGTTACAACAGTGACACAGATTTGTAGGATACTGTTGTTAGGAACATAATCTCTTTCAACCAATTATACAAGTAAGGATGTGTATATAGTCAAATTTTTGGCAAATTTTGTTAATTACTGCACAAAAGATTTTAAGAGAGAACTTTGATAATCTAGGACTAAAGATGAATAAAAACAGAGAACATGGTCTGACCTGAGAGTTTCGAGTTTACAGCATGGACTCTCCAGTCCATGGGACAGTTGCTTTATTCCAGAATCCTCCAGGTTGTTGTTACTTAGGTCAAGATCTCTCAGACTAGATGACTGGGAACAGAGAACTGAGGAAAGAGCTTCACAGCTTCTTGCTGAAAGGTTACAGCCACTCAACCTGGAAATCAATATGCCACGTTTAAATAAAACATTTCTATATGATTAATTACCAGTGAAGCTGAAAATAATGCAAAACAAGTCTCAGTAATGAATTGAGCTCATTTTGGACCAACAAGTACAAATGTCACAAATTAAACAAATATATGTATATTCTAAATATTTGTACTCATATTGTATGTACCTTATGAAGATGTTTATGAGAATATTATTTATGTAATCAAAATAACTATACTCACACAACTTTCTTAGAGGCTTTGACCACTGGTAGCAGCCTGAGAAGAGCATCCTCTGAAGCAGAGTACTTCTTCAGATCAAACTCATCCAGATCTTTTCCTGATGATAGTAAAATAAAGACTAGGGCTGACCACTGAGCAGGAGACAGTTTATCTGTGGAGAGACTTCCTGATTTGAGGTACTTTCTGATCTCCTCTTCCAGGGAACAATCATTCAGCTCGTTCAGACAGAAGAATAGATTGATGCTTTTATCTACAGACACATTGTCACTGATCTTCTGCTTGATGTACTGAACTGTTTCCAGATTTTTCTGTGAGCTTCTTGCCTTCTCTGTCAGGAGGCCTCGTAGGAGACTCTGATTGGTCTGCAGTGAAAGACCCAGAAGGAACCGGAGAAACAAGTCCAGGTGTCCATTTGGACTCTGTAATGCCTTGTCCACAGCACTCTGATGTAAATTAGCCAATGCTAATTCATTATCTACTGTCTCAGATTCCTCAAGCATATTTACACCAGAGTTGATGAAGGTCAGATGAACATGAAGAGCAGCCAGAAACTCCTGAACACTCAGATGCACAAAGCAGAACACCTTGTCCTGGTACAGTCCTCTCTCCTCTTTAAACATCTGTGTGAACACTCCTGAGTACACTGAAGCTGCTCTGATATCAATGCCACACTCTGTTAGGTCTGATTCATAGAAGATCAGGTTTCCTTTCTGCAGCTGATCAAAAGCAAGTTTTCCCAGAGACTCAATCATCTTCCTGCTCTCTAGACTCCAGTGTGGATCTGTCTCAGCTCCTCCATCATACTTGACCTTCTTCACTTTGGTCTGAACCACCAGGAAGTGGATGTACATCTCAGTCAGAGTCTTGGGCAGCTCTCCTCCCTCTGTGTTCTCCAGCATGTCCTCCAGAACCGTAGCAGTGATCCAGCAGAAGACTGGGATGTGGCACATGATGTGGAGGCTTCTTGATGCCTTGATGTGGGAGATGATCCTGCTAGTCTGCTTTTCATCTCTGAATCTCTTCTTGAAGTACTGCTCCTTCTGTGGGTCAGTGAAGCCCCTGACCTCTGTCACCATGCCAACACACTGAGGAGGGATCTGACTGGCTGCTGCAGGTCGTGCGGTTATCCAGAGGAGAGCAGAGGGAAGCAGGTTCCCCCTGATGAGGTTTGTCAGCAGAACATCCACTGAGGTGGACTCTGTAACATCAGTCAGGATCTCCTGGTTGTGGAAGTCCAGTGGAAGCCTGCTCTCATCCAGGCCGTCAAAGATGAACAGAACCTGGAAGTGTTCAAAGCTGCAGATTCCTTTGGTTTCAGTAAAGAAGTGATGAATCAGTTCCACCAAGCTGAACTTTTTCTCTTTCAGTACATTCAGCTCTCTGAAAGTGAATGGAAATATGAACTGGATGTTCTGGTGGGCTTTGTGTTCAGCCCAGTCCAGAGTGAACTTCTGTGTTAAGACTGTTTTCCCAATGCCAGCCACTCCCTTTGTCATCACTGTTCTGATTGGTTTATCTCTTCCAGGTGGGACTTTAAAGATGTCTTCTTGTCTGATTGTTGTTTCTGGTCTGTGTGGTTTCCTGGATGCTGTTTCAATCTGTCTGACCTCATGTTCATCATTGATCTCTCCAGTTCCTCCTTCTGTGATGTAGAGCTCTGTGTAGATCTGGTTCAGAAGGGTTGGACTTCCTGCTTTAGCAATCCCCTCAAACACACACTGGAACTTCTTCTTCAGGGAGGATTTAAGGTTATCCTGACTCATTGAAGGAGTTTCTAAGACAAAAGACAGAAGTTCACCTGAGAAGTTCCTCTATTAGTTTCCAATCACTATCTATTAAGATCTGTAAATGAGAGTTAGTTGCTCCCCGAGGAGATCGTTCAGTCTACGGAAGAGCCTGAGAAACATCGCCATCTGTGGAAACACCTACAAACTGGTACTCCCCTTAAAGTCCATTGAGAAAGGGTTCAAAGTTTTGCAATAATACGAGTCAGCAGACCCTAAGTCTGAGGTGTAGGGATAGTGGTGAAGATTAGCCAGAAATGGAGAGCAGAGGCCACAGTCAAACAGGCAGAGTCACTGCTACGACATGAAGTACTGATGGGAAGAGTGGCCGGGGGGCGATGAGGGGTTGAGGGGCTAGATTAACAACCACCTCACCCCCTTTTGATAAAGTTTGGGGAAAACTTCGGTGGCAACTAGTTCAGAATGAAGTAGAGAAAGTTGGGAGTGGGGATGAGACAGCATGGTACCAGGAAGAGAAGGCAAGAAGTTGTGGAGAAGAAGATCTCATGGACTGACCTCTGGCAGGCAGAGCCACACCACATCAGGTTCTTGGTCCAGGCTGTCTATGACATCCTTCCAAGCCCCTCTAATCTGCACTGCTGGGACTTGGCTCATACCCTTGAGACCCCTGAATACATATTGCGCTCCTGCCCAAAACTCTGGGGTAGGCATATAGTGTTGGCACCATGATCAGGTGCTCAAGACGATCACAGAAAGCACCTGTCGCGTCATTGCCAGCTGCCATAGGTCAAAACATAGGAAGCCAGGCAATGACTTCATTAGAGCCAGAGAGATGTCAAAAATAGCATCAACAGTAATATCAGGGGTTCTTAAAGATTCCCACATACTTGAGTGTACCGTTCAAATTCTGTGAGCCACGTGGACTCCGTGTGCACTGTCCACAGACAGTTAAGATTTCATTGTCAAGCATCCTGATTGCCTACATTTCTTGTGACAAATCATTAATTTTCCACAATTTGAATGGATACTAGTAAGTGAGCTGATTGGGTGACTAACTCTGTTTCTTTTTCACCAGGGCAGCCACCTCACACTTGTCAATGCAACACAGAGAGAGGCAGTCTAGCTGCTGCATGTCCGTGCAACTGGTTGCAAACCTTATCAACTCTGTGTCGCGGACCTGTTTGTATCTGCCTCGAGTCCACCTTGAGTCCACCTCAAGTATGCACAAAGTGAAGTACGTCTCAGTATGTGGGGGCCTTAACACTACACAGGACAGGCAGCTGTCAGTGGATTCAGGCAGTCAATTTAAGATCCCCCAGCATGTTGCTAACACCATCCTCAAAGCTTGCATCGTTCTGGTGTCAGAGACAACAAAGAATGTTGTCATGCTGGAACTCACTGTGCCAAGGGAAGAATGTATGGAGGAGGCCTTTGAGTGAAAAAGGGAGTGACTGCCACAGAAGAGACTGGACGTAAAGGTGCCAGTCAGTAAAAGTGGGGTGCAGAGGATTTGCAGGACAGTCTCTCTGCAGAGCTTACATGACACTTACATTACAGGAGACAGTAGAAAGAAGGGTATTCACAGAGGCAGCAGAGAAAGCCTCTAGATGGCTCCAGATAGAGTGCAGACCTGTAGTCAAGAGCTGCTGGAGCACAAGCTAAAGCCTGATCAACCTCAGCTGGGTCGCCTGAGTGAGGGTGTATGCTGTTCTAACCTGAAACACCCAGTGACCTCTGGATACATCACTGAAGATCTAACCTAGTTTGCATCAGAAGATGTTTCACTATAAACTTGTAGCTGTTAGATGGTTAGTTTCAACACCTCCTGTTTTGGAGAATTAAGATCTTTATTTTGGAAGAAGTATGAATATTTACACTGAACAAAAATATAAATACAACAGTTTTGTTTTTGCTCCCATTTTTCATGAGCTGAATTCAAATATCTAAAACATTTTCTTTATACATAAAATAACCATTTCTCTCAAATATTGCTCATGAATCTGTCTAAATCTTTTTATCTTAGTTAATAAATTTCAATATTTTTTTTAATATATCGCATTAACTGTTTTATTTCATTTTTCAGTTATTTGGTTTGAGATTTTCAACATATGCAAGGAAAATATACATTTTAGATTTTAATAATAAGGTTAAATCCTCTTACTGCTCTGCAGACGTTCAGCCAGTGCCTCCTGTTTCATCCTCCTCAAGAAGAAAACCATGATCTTCAGCAATGCTTCTGTGCTGCTCCTCTGCTCCTCATCTTCACACTCCAGCACCACCTCATCAACCTTCTGTGTCTCTGAGCCTTCTGGGTAACCTGGACTCAGAACTTTTTGGATCTTCTTCAGCTCATTCCTCAAAAAAGTGATCATGTTTCGTTCCAGCTCCTGAAAAGGAACACCAAATGAAAGACACATCAGACTGGAGCCAGACATCAGGTCCATCTTGGACAGACTGAAGGTCCTCTGGTCTACAAAGTCCAGTCTGGAGATGACTGAACAGAACAGATGTACAGACCATAAATATGGAGTCCAACTGTGTTTGATCCGGATGGGCAGACGGACCACTGGAACTCTCTGAGCTCTGCTGGTCCACTCTGTGGAGGACCCAGGGATAATTATTACAACAAGTGTTTACATGAATCTCAGAATCAAAATCAGAATTCCTTTATTCTTTCCCCAGGGGGGAAATTTACATTTCAGTACAGCCCATCCAAGAAAAGTGAAACAAACAACGTAAGACATAAGACATGAGTGGATAGGTGTCTGAGGTCTGCAGTCATCACTGAGAGGCACTGCCCTTTCATTAGATGAAAAAAGACCACATTAGGCATGTGGAGGAACAAAAATATCATATGTCACATTTATCCTTGACAGGATACACTCTGAGATTGCAAAAACCTCAGCACAAAGAAAGCAACATGCAGACAGCAGACAACATCATGCATAACATCTGGAATGGGTAAGGGTGGATAGGAGTTTGGGGGGAGGTCCCAGCACATGCTGGCCAAGTGAGCGACGCAGTCACCTGGCTTATCACATCCGACCTACGTTTCCAAGCCGGGTGGGTAGTACAAGGGGAGCCAGTGGAGGAGGTGAGTTGAGGGGGGTGCATTTATACCTATGAACGTGTGTGTGTGTGTGTGTGCGCGCGCGCGCGCATCTGTGTGTTTGCAAGTAAGTCTGTGAAACTGTCACAGAAGTCATTGTCCTTAATAGTGATGGAGCATTTATCAACTGGCCTCGTTCAGTTTTGAGTCAGGTCCACAGATGTCATGGGAGAAAGGAGCAGGATGCGGGAGCAAAGCATTGTGTTTACATACAGGAGAAATTGAGATAGTCAGCACTTCCAAAACACACACAGGGGAGCCAGATTCACATAACAGCAATTACTTTGGTCAGGCCGACTGTTAATTTTCCATCTGCCTTAAAAAGTCTCACTGGTGCATCTCAATGGCAAGTCCAAACAGTCAAATTCTTGATCATTTCCACCAAATCCAAGCACAGAACTTCTCCAAGATTTATCCCATTTCACTTCTGAATCCAGGAACCGCAATCAGCCTGCGATCGTGTGCAAGGATCACATCCAGTTTCCGATTTTGCTCATGTAGCATCACAGTCTGAGTGTTGATCGCTTTGAAGATTCCATCATATAAGCCGGGTCGCTTTGCAATGGCCAGAACAGCTTCCGACGATTTCCAAATTTCTCAATATGCCAGGTAACTACCAACTCCAAAAAGCAGAAATCCTGTTATCAAAAATCCTATTGTGTACACATCTTTAACATTCTCAACTGGCAATAGCGATAGAGACACGATCCTCCACTTCTGCCAGGAGTCCATTGTGTATCCAGAGAAAAATGTCCTGTATGGACAAGAGGGTTCTCCCTTACCCCGTCTTCTCGTCAAGAAAATTTCATCAATTGCATTGAGAGACCAGCTGACCAGATCCATGATTTGCAATTTGGGAGATATGCAAAGAGAGGCTCCAAAAAGATTAACAAGACAGTACAGGACAAAAGAGTTGAAGTAGGGCAGAACAGTGACGGTGCGGGAGAAAGAAAAAAAGCATCCTCCTTCACCGAGAGCAGGGAAAAAATGTTGCACGTCTTTAAAATTTAATACATTTAAATATAACAAAGGTTAAATATTTGAATTAATTTCTTTTTCCATCAAGAAGAAGATAATTTTGAGGCTAAGGTAAAGAAAATATTCTTCAAACCTTTAAACAACTTTAATAAATCAATTTAGACGATTGTAAAAGTCATTAGATTTATCTCTTTATATTTTCAGCTTCTCAGCCAAATGTTTGCTGCATTTAAAAAAATTTGTTCCTGTTAGTTAAAGTCTTCCTTGAAAAACAGACCTCAGGCCTGGATGGGATCTCCATCCTCCTGTCTTCAGCTGAAGAGGTTCCGCTTTCGACTGGTTGCTCTTCAGAGACAAACAACTGGGTTCAGGTTGTGGATCAGAACCTGGTCTTTGGTGGACCCTGGGACACACAAAAGAAGACTTTAGGTCCACGTTTGATTTGTTCTGGTTCCAGTCTGCCCCGCTTTACCAGCTGGTATCAAAATTACAATGATATATAGACCTGAATCGGACTAAATACACATTTTCTGCTGACTCTACTGATAGAAAACGGTCAGAATAGTTCATCACTTTTTATTTTTCATACCTGGGGTGAAAGAAGTGGCACCAATCCGCTTCAGATGTGCAGAATTCTCCTTTAAACTGAAGAGGTTCTGACTTTGAATGGTTGCTCCGAAATGACAAGCAGCTGGGTTCAGGTTGAAGAACAGAATCCGGACTGGAGTCAGGTTCTGGTTCACAGAGGTCACCTCTGGAGTAGAGACAGAAAAATGAATACATAAAAAATAAAGACATAAAGAACTAAATAAATCAAAAACTAAATAAATAAATGTATAAATCCATAAATAAATTATCAAAAAATAAATAAATACATATATAAATCAAAAATGTTATCAAATTTAAAAAAAAATCAAGCAAACAAGCAATAAATCAATAAATACCTAAACAAATCAATAAATTATAAATCAATAAATCAAAATTTAATAAATCAATATATCAACCAATCAAGCAATAAATTAATAGAAAATGAATAAATAATAAAAGCAAAAATAAATCAAAATAAATAAAGCAGTAAATGAATGAAAATACTTCAAAAAGTTAAATCAATAAGTACATAAATAAATAAATCCAAAATTAATAAAAATAAATAAATCAACAAATAATAAATTAATTACAACAAATAAGCATAAAATTAATAAATGCATAAATATAGACACACATAAAAATGATAGATAGATAGATAGATAGATAGATAGATAGATAGATAGATAGATAGATAGATAGATATTCCAACTTTCATTTAAAACATTTTCACATTGATTTTCTACTTTAAGCTGCCTTAAAAACTGAACATTTATATCAGTACATCAATATAATTGCTTGGCTTCATAAGGTCATGTGAGTGGGTGAATCATTAATATTTATTACATTTAATGATGCACAAGTTTTCAAGTTATAAAATGTTCAGTTGCTGTTTTCTTAAGTTATGCTTAAATGAGTCCCTCTGGATAGTTAGCTAATAAATTACCAGATATGAGTCAGATAGGCTGGAATTGCTTTACTCCAACATGACAGAAGAGATTTTCCTTGTCATAGATCAACATCACATTCACTCACGTGTTCTTCAGAGAAAGTCTGGTTCTAAACAACCCTGGTGGACTCATAGCAGCTCTTCACGGGCTCATAGCAGATCTTCAAGGACTCAGCATTCTGGGAAGAAACTGAGAATAAAAAACAATCACAGAAAAGTATTCATAAGAACAATCATGTGGAGGTAAATCCAGGGCTGTTGCTAGCTATTGGGGTGCCCTAAGAACAAACGCTTTGTAGTGTCCCCACCTCCCCCCAGCTAAATGGGATGACCAATAACTCAATATTTTTCTGTGCATTTCTCCATATTTGTTGGTGGTATGGCTTACATCAATCAATCTGTACCATTTGTAACCAACAGGAAAATTCAACTGCAGTAGCCAGCCTTCAATCAAAGCAGAGCAGCACTAAGATGGTTTCAGATCAAATATTGCAGAATTAAACAACTTTATACTAAAATGTCACAATTTTCACAGAAACATTAAGAAAACACCCTTCATGGTCAATTTAGACAGTTTATCAGCAAAAATGTTGATCTGGGATTTAGTTTGGGATTTAGTTACTCTTTTATTAGGAAGAGCTCATTAAAACCAGAAAACCCTAAAAGTGTGCAGAAGTTTTTCAGGTTATGTTGAATAACTATTTAACTATAGATTAAAGGACTGTAACTCTGCTGTTCAGAGTAAGTCGTCTTTGAAACAGGACAGATGCAACAGGCTGAACGTGGAATCATTTATCATGTTTTTGTTGCTTTAGTATCTATCAGTTTTCATATTTTTCATTTGTTTAAAGCAGTATATTGTTTCAGTAGAGAATAACTGCATGAAAAATAATGTTTTGCTATTTTTTTCTGTCTATAACAGTAGACTTTTAATGATTCATCTTGTGTCTCTCACTCCCAGCCGCTACTGAGTAGCACTCACAGCTGCTCAGAGCTCTGTCTCACTGCAACAGCACCGAGACCGCGCTTTTTGATGTGATAAAATAAAACTGAAAATAGTTGTTTTCTTGGATGATTTTGGTTTGAAACAGGTAGAATATAAAACATAGCAGATGAATAACTTTTCCCAATGTAAAAGTAGATAAAACACGAATGTTTAACCTTACAGATGAGTTTGTATTGGAATAAAAGCAGCTAAATGCTTCATTCTGATCACAGGAAATGCGAGGAGGTCAGATCCTTTAAACATCTCAGAGCCAGTCAGACTCAAACTGTTCAGCATCAGAAGCTCAACTAATCATTAAGACTTTATTTCATAAAACTCTGATGTCTTGTTTAAATGTAAAATGTGTCTGAAGAAGCTGCCTGAGCCCCGCATCATTCTTTGCTGGTTATCAACATAATAAAAGTCAATAATTACCCGAGCCTCAGCGTGGGGGCAACAATCAGTCACGATTAGCAGGTTTCCCTGATCTTATCTTTCTTTGTTTAGTTTAATTTGTGTCTTTATTCCTGGAACCACAGAGTTCTGGTTCTCCCTTTCAGTGAACGGGTCAGCAACAGGTGAAGCTCAGTCAGCTTCTTCAACTTCACTCTTTAATTCATTCAGACTTTATTTATACACCTCTTTTCAAACAGTCAGGTGTCCCAGATCTGCTACGCATTCACCAACTGAAAGTTTTGCAACCCTGGGTTTTCCCTCCTCATTAGGAGTTCTGCAGTTCAACCCAAGCTGTGAATCCAGGACCAATCGCACTTCTCAATCCAACCCTCTGACACAGAAGCATCCAGTAAGGTCTAAAATTAGCTTTCAGTCTGTTATGAATAAACACGCTCCTAGTTCACCCTCAGAACTCCAGTCTATCAAAATCAACCACCCAAACTTAAGATCATCAACATTAAAGAAGACAAATTTCTGACCTTTTAATAACATTAAACACAGAAAACCCTGAATAAAGTAAGCTAAATGTAGAAACAGACCTACAGCTGGGTTTATGTCCTCCAACTGAAGTATCTCCTGTTTGTTTAATGGTTTGTTTTCATTATTTTAGCAACACTAAAACAGAAACAGTTCATACAGTAAAGCTCAAATGCCAAAGTATGAAGAAAACCAACTTACGGTGTTAAAGGCGTCTGAAGACTGAACTGCTTCCTGCTTATTAGCTCCACCCACTTTATTCTCAGCTGTTCCTCTCAAAAGATCTGAGATCATTAACCACAGATCCACAATTAGAAGCAGATATTCATCCCCCTTTAAGCTCTCAAGACACTTTTCACTTTTAATTCCTGTTTTTTTGTTTTTTTGTTTTTTTATTATTATTATTCTAGGTTCTTTGTTTTCATTTCTTCGGTTTAGTTCTGTAGATTTCTGAGTTTTTCCCACCACTTCTTGTTTATATTTGAAAAACTTGTTCTTATTTAGAACATTTTTCATTATTTAATGATGGAAACAACCAACAACAGGTCTAATACTCGAAAACATGAAGAAAAACAATAGAAAATGTACAGAAATGTGTTTTTATCAGAGGTAAGGTTAGTTTGAAGGAAAGAATTCAACCTCAACTGGACATAAAATGTATCAAATTACAGGTAAAAACCAACTGAAATAAGTAATAAATAAATAAACTTTAAACAGTTAATTGAAATCAAATTAAATCAGATTTATTGTCAGTTCTGCCAGCTTTACAATAACATAAGAGAATCAAGATTATGCTTCTTCCTGAAGAGCCAAAACATTAAAGACAGAAAACTTTAATTAAACTCAGAAAGACAGAAAGAGCAGGAATTACGGAGACTGAGGTCAGTGTTTCTACTCTGCTAACAGATGCTGGTTAGGTTCTGATTTTTAGGATAAAACACTTTATCTGCAAATCTATGAAATTAATTAAGTATTTTTGAGTAAAATGTTTAAACAATCTATGCTCATTTCATTTTATAGCTTTTATTTTGAAAATATTAGCTTTCGTTATGACATCATTACTGTAGCAGCAGTTGTTGACTGAAAACAGTCATTTCCAGCAACAGCTGTTGTTTGTCTCCCTCTGGTGGTGGAAAGATAAATTACATGTTCCCAGTTTGAAATTCGTCAGGAGGCTGATTCTAACGTAGAAATGAGCGATGATAGTCCCTGTGTGTTGATTATACTTCATGATAATGTGGAAAAAATTAGACCTCCCGCTGCAGGTGAGACATTTACACTTAGAGGTCCAGGTGTTTCCACCTTTTTTCTCATATTATATCGTCTCAAAGCAGAGATGAATCATAAAATCCAGATTTACTGCTGTCATTGCCGTGGAAATGGAGTACAGCAACTGAATACGGGGACATCAGCATTTTCCTTGTTAGCTACGAGAAAACTGGGAAAAGCTGCAGAACAAAAAGCGGCTGAAGCTCAAATAAAATTCAGTTTAAAAAAAAAAAATCAGTTTTTATTGTTCCATATTTCTATCCTGGAATTAGGTGCTTGGCTCTTTATTAGAGTTTAAAATGTGTAAAATTACTTTAATTTGAAGACTTGAAGATTAAAACTCAGGTTCAGGCTGCCTTATAAACCATCAAGCTGTAATAATAAACTTCACCAGTAGAGGGTAGTGTTTGCTCTCTTTAAAATAATAAACTGCTCAGTTTTATGACATAAAGTTCTTAAAGTGAACACTGTAAATAAAGGACAAATGTGGAAATGTTCTGGATCTATATCCTGTTGAACTGGACCTCTGGATCTGGTATGGACCCAGCAGAACTGAGCGGTGAGACTTTCACCTCCGTATCTGCAGATAAATATTTGATCTGTGAGCTGAGCCGAGTCACACGGAGGTCCGATCAATAAGAACACATCTGGTACTTTAATTTGCCCTGCTTCTGTTCTCACAAAGTTCCTAAAGTAGAGAGCGGAGATGAACCTGACCTCTGACCGCCGCCCTGCTCCATCAGACTGTCCAACACAAGCTGTTCTGAGAGGGAAAAATGACCAGCAGGTGTTCTGGATGACGGTAAACATGACAGGAACTTGTATCAGCCAGACTTTGACCCTTCAGTCAATAAGCTCCACCTACACCACCACAGATCAGACAGACGCTGAGAGTGAGTGGACGCTGCTGGATCAGGTTCTGAGGTTCTGGATCATGATGGAATCCATGTCTAAACGGGCCGCTGTTCTGCTGGTGTTTGCGCTGCACAGCTGTCTGGCCAACAATGGTACCGAGTATTTACTCTGTTATTAATGCTGTTCTGCACTTTTTTCTTCTGGTCAACAGTTTCTCTGAGTATTTTGATTCTAACCGAGATTTCGTCAGTTGTAAAAATGAACGGAGCTGAACAATCTCCAGAGATAACATCTGACTCTGAATCTTTATATTATACCATTTGATCTTTTTATTTTTCCAGTTTTTCTCAACAGCCAGCTGGCTTCACAGGTTCTGACCCGAAACCGTCGAGCCAATCAGATGTGGGAAGAGATAAAAGCAGGTAACTCATCCGGTCACTCTCAGCTGCACACACACTGTCCTCCATGTGAATTTAAGTGGGGTGTGTGTGTTGTTTCTCCTCAGGGAACCTGGAGCGGGAGTGTGTTGAGGAAATCTGTAACCATGAAGAAGCCAGAGAAGTGTTCGAGCAGAATGATAAAACGGTGCAACTTCACTCTGTCATGTCTAACTGCTCTGAGATCAGTTTAATCTCCAATAAACTCTTTGTTTTTGCAGGAAAAGTTCTGGGTCAAGTACCTGGGTAAGTACATGTCCAGCAAATTATTTAGGAGTCCATAATGTTATGATCAGACTGTTGGGTTTGCTTTCAGTCACTTTTGGTTTAATTAAACTTAAAACTAAATAAACTTTAAATTTATTGGTTCTGGAGACATTTACTCTCAGAAGAACCGGGTTGTTGCTAATCTAATCCAGCTGGGGTTGCAGTTTAATTCAAGTTTATTCAGCTGAGAGCTGCACTGCAAACAGGACCAAAGTCCAGAGGAGTTCAGGACACAAACATGCAGCTGCTGTTTGTCTCCAATAGACTGTAAAGGAACCGAGATGCAAAGAACAAAAGAAAACGTCAACATCTTCAGGGAATGTGTACAAGGTAACAAACCAGCAACCAAAAGGTAAAAGCAGGTAACCAGTCATCACATGGCTGGTAACACCGGGTTCTGATGTGTGCAGGTCAATGCGTCTCTGGTACCGGAGGTAACTATGAAGGAGATGTCAATATCACAGAATCAGGCAAAAAATGCCAATACTGGACAGGCAGGTTCCCTCATCCCATCCACAGGTACGTTCTTTGAAACACCATCAGAACCTGAGGAACACAATGGTCTCTGAGACTGATGAAGGTTCCACCCAAAGATCTCTGTAGCAAACAACTACTAACATCACCAAGGTTATCTACAGAACAACTTCACTAATGAAGTAATAACACCACAGAATACCTACCAACCAACCACCTCTTTAACAATCCAGCCAACTGATCAATCAAACAATCACGTCTTTAACAACCCGACCAACCAATCAATCTACCTACCGATGACCTTTTTAACCAACCAACTTACCGGCCATCCAACCACCCAATCACTTCTTTAACCAATCAACCAATGAATCGACCATCTACCAATGAACCGACCACTGTTTTAACCAACCGATCAACCACCTCTTTAATCAGCTAACTAACCTACCAATGATCTCTTTAACCAACTAACCACCTCTTTAACCAACCAACCAACTGGCCAACCACCTTTTAAACCAATCAAATGATCAACAGACCACCTTTTTAACCAACCAACCAACCAACCAACCAACCAACCAACCACCTCTTTAATCAACCAACCAGCCTACTGATGACCTCTTTAACCAACCGACCGACCAACCAACCACATCTTTACATGAGCTAAACAACCAACCAGCCAAACACCTCTTTAACCAACCAAACAACTGACCAACCAACCACATCTTTACACAATCCAACAAACCACCTATTTAACCAGCCAACTCTTTAAATCAACCAACTAACTAACCAACCAAAAAGTTGCATTACAACTCATACAACTTCACCACTACTCACCTAACTACAGAACAAGTTCTGTTCGTCTAGTAAAGACGCCGTCCTGTGCCCAAACTAACTTGTCCATCCATCATCTAAAAATCCAACCTTTCATCCTACAATTTACCCAGCAAACCAACCAGCTGCACATCAAACTAGCCAGCTAAATGTTCACTAACCAATTAGTTATCCAACCAACCAACCATCAAATGGTCAGTTACTGACAAAATAAGTTAGCTGATAAACTACTAACACTGGTCCCTAAACTGAGCCAGCAACCAAACTACCCAGTAAATGAACCATTCAACCTACAAGTTAACGTCCAGACAGAACAGTAACCTACCTGCAATGTTCTAGTCGTTATGGACCCAAATGCAGGCAGACCAGTGCAGCTTAAAGATGAAGAACAACTTAATTATAAAAAAATGCAGGACCTTATGTTAATGGTATGATGGACCTAGAGTGAAGGTAACAGATGATCCCAGCCAGGAACAATGAAAATCAAGGATGGAGACTGAAACCAGGTGAGCTTAATCAGAGGGACAGACAATAGCTGTGATCAGGGAGACTAATGAACAGAGCGAGAGAGAGAGCTGAACTAAAACACAAGAACAGAACAAGTCTAACATCAAAGTGAAAAAACAAAATCTAATACACTGAGAACAGATAAAAATAAACTAAACACAGAGAACTGAACTGAATGAGGAAATGACCAGAACAGCAAGACAAACATCAGCAGATTGTTACTAATACTCAGAGAACAAGTTGATGAATGAACAAAGAGGTTCACAGAACAACCAACTAATCAATCAACCAACCAGTTAAGATATTGTCCAGTTAGTTGGGAAGCCATGAACCAACTAATTTTACCAATGATCCAACTAGCTAACCTATCAACCATCGAACCAATCAGTTAACCAGCCTAATGAAAGCATCCAGTGTCTCATTAATTACCAAACTAGAGATAGACGTGATCAGCCAACAACCTCACAGACTTAAAAACCCATGAACATGAAAGCAAGAAAAACATGAATCCACTAAAACTCAGCCAGTCAACCACCATTGTATCAGCTCCTAAGCTAACCAGAACCAGTCAAATGGCCAACAATAACCAATAAGTGTGAAATACTAGATACAAGTCAGAAAACCAATGGACCTGAAATCCTGTGGTAACCGTCTGTCTGCAGGGAGTATAACGCTTCAGAACCAAACAGCATCCTGAAGGAGAACTTCTGCAGGAACCCTAACAACCATCCAGAAGGACCTTGGTGTTTCACCACAGACCCAACAGTCCAGAAAGAGACCTGCAGAGTACCTAAATGTGGTAAGAGTCTACCTGAACTGATTAAAACACTCCCTTCATGCTGTTGTCTCCTTGTTGTTTGATTCTGGAAGGATAGTTTGAGTAAACACCTGTTTTTTCTCAAGGTGAGGTGTTTGTCCCGACAACTGTGGCACCAGAACCAGTCAAAACTACAGTGTGTTTACCAAGCTATGGTGTTGACTACACTGGAGACCTCAGAGTCACAATAGGGGGCCACACCTGTCTCCAGTGGTCATCACCAGAGGCTGTGGCCCACAGTCGAGACAAGGTGTTCATCCCAGAGGTGGTTCTGGAGGGGAACAAGTGCAGAAACCCCGACAACGATCCGGAGGGCCCCTGGTGCTACGTGAGCAAATCTGGAAACATCACAATCGACTACTGTGACCTGGAGTTGTGCGGTACAGTACAAACTCATGATCTGTGATTACACCAGCAGATTAGCTAGCCCCTCACCTGTCACTGTTCACCTGTGTGTCTCAGAGGATCCTCTGATTGGTGGAGAGGAGACGACGGATGATCGAGGAACGGAACGATCTGTCCTGGGTCCTGAGAAAAAACTCTTCTTTGATGCTAGTACCTTTGGTCAAGGAGAAAGTGGTGAGTCATCTGATCAGTCAGGTGACTTCACCATTGAGTGAGGTCAGCTGGTTGAGTTAATGTGGGTTAAACCTATTTAAACCTATCTGGTTGACCAACTGTAACTAAATCAATGAATCAGGCGATGATGATTGTTGACTCACTGCAGCTAGAGTATTTTAGAGTATCCAGATCTTCAGTCTGAGGACTAGTTTATGTAAAAAGTAACTATTTAAATGTTAAAACAATTAGGCATTGAGAAGAAGGTGGATTAGCCAACTAACTACCCAAAGTGAATTAATGAAGTCCACTGATTCAATGAGTATAACTTATGAATCTAGTTGGATGAAAGGTTATAAACCAACAGCTCAGTTTCATTAACAACTGTTTTACCATGATGTTTCTAGTTATAGATTAAATGGCACATAAGTTACTAAGTAAAGGATTTAACTTGTCTGTTATTAGGTGTGTTTATTTGTAGTTAACTTAAAATTTATACGTAAAATTGAACCTAAAATGATCCTGTAGGGTGTTTATTGGCTGAATCTAGCGACAAGCAGCAGTTGTCCATTTAAACACAACTAATATGACTGGTTTCTCCAGTGTTTATTCTAGTTGTGGGGACCGTCGTGTTTATGATGTTCAGGGACTCTTTAAAAAGAGACTTGCCACCAAGACTCTTTGTAGGTCGAGGGCTTCTGACCTCCTGCATTCATGGGAATCTGGTAGCAGCAGCTGGTAGGAAGCTACCATGTGGGGGGGATCTCATTACCCAGAAAGACTGAGAGTAAGTTAGGAGTTTTACTTGTTAACCAGTAAGCAGGTAACCGGTAGGTGAGCTGTGTTTGTAAGAGGTAATGATTATTGAGTTAATTTCTTAAATGACCTTTTATACCTTGTTTCCACTGTGCGATACGACACACTTTTTACACTTTTACAATGTTTCCAATGTAAAAGCAGCCCCTCCAGCCAACCCACACTGCACCATTCTTTGGCCTGTTTCAATTATAGGTCAATAGGACAATGCTACAGTACCATGCTGAGTTACTGGCATCACACAACAAAGTCCATTAATTGGGGGACAGAAAAATGTCACTGCTTGTGATAAGCACGAGACATACTAATTTGTCACGTTTATCGTCACACTAGTATAGCACCGCATGAAGAGTTTTCCCAGTGAGAGTCCAACTGGCGGTGGAAACACTCTCCTGAATATGCTGGACCATGACCTGTGCTGTGCCGCTCAGTTTAACTAATCTCTCATTTCCACTCTCTGACCAACATACCGAATATAAAGCTAAACTAGTTTTACAGGTTAAGATAAACTGGTTTATTGTTGATTGTTTACAGCTGTCTGTTGCATCTATTGATGTCTGTGTTTGTTTAACTGTACCAGCTGGTTGAGTTAATGGCAGACTGGTGTGTTAACTGGTTTAGGATGTGTTTGACTAGGTCTCTGACTCCTTGTGTTTCAGTATGTGGGCTGCGTCCCCTCTTTGAACAGAAGGGAAAACAGGATAAGAATGAGAACGAGCTCCTGGAGTCTTACAGACAGCAACGGATCGTTGGGGGTGACGATGCCGAGGTGGCCTCAGCACCATGGTAACCACACTTACATCTACGAGACATCGCAATGTCTGCTGACCATAATAAAAGACAGATCAAGTGATAACAAGGAGGATTTTGCTGTTTGCAGGCAGGTGATGCTGTACAAACGCAGCCCACAGGAGCTTCTGTGTGGAGCCAGTCTGATCAGTGACCAGTGGATCCTGACTGCAGCGCACTGTGTCCTCTACCCACCCTGGAACAAGAACTTCACCATCAATGACATCCTGGTCCGATTGGGAAAACACAACAGAGCCAAGTGAGCCGACCTGCTTGCTTTGTTCTCCATGCACTCATCATCTACGTCAGTCTCAATAATCTGGATCTGGCTGACCTTTGACCACTCTGCTAGGCAGAACTGGTACCGTTTATTCTCACTGGTTGGCTACAGATCAGATTTTTTAGCTAGAAATATTGAGTCAGATTGAGGTCAAGACCATTCCAAGAGGAGACAATGACTTCTAGAGATTAGCTTGACGGTCAGAAGAGACAACAACTGACCTATTTGGATGCACTGACAAGAAGAATGTTTGGAGGAGTCAAAGGGAGAAACACCATATTAACTGTTAATGACAGTGCCTGATTGGAAAACACCAACTGACATTAATCTTCTTGAATAAATCAAACGTCAATCCTGAGGAATCCTGGAAACCAACTGGTTCAAGTGAACGGTACTGATTCTGCCGAGACCAGAGGTCAAAGCCAGAAGCTTGTTGATATGCTTAGGCTCCAACCTGCTAGAAGACGTTTTATACATATATGAGCCTGCGTGTGGTTTTGACCCAGTGGATCAGAGGAACAAGTACCAGTTTAACATGTCATCCATGCTGACTGGAGGCATAACCTTCTTCTTCTCACCAGGTTTGAGCGAGGAATCGAGAAGATTGTGGCAATCGATGCAATCATCGTCCATCCCAAATACAACTGGAAGGATAATCTGAACCGGGACATCGCTCTGTTGCACCTGAGGCGACCCATCATTTTCTCAGATCAGATCCATCCTGTCTGCCTGCCCAGCAAGGAGGTCGCCAGAACGTAAGATGGACATGCCTGTCTGTCCAACACTTTGACATGTAAAGGTTTTCGTTTCCATTGTCCAACCAGAACCTGAAACCATCCTTCCCCCACAGGCTAATGAGTGAAGGCTATAAGGGGCGAGTGACCGGCTGGGGCAACCTGAAGGAGACCTGGAACCCTGCAGCCAGAAACTTACCTTCAGTCCTCCAACAAATCCACCTTCCGATAGTGGACCAGGACATCTGCCGCAAGTCCACTACAGTGAGGATCACAGACAATATGTTCTGTGCAGGTAACACATCAGGACTCTTTCCTTGCTAATAAAACCCAGTCAGTTCCTGTTGTAAATCAATCAGGTGTCCGTCATGACTCCATTTGGACTTGGACTACACCCCAGTCAGGATGTCCAAGCTGGACATCAGAGGAATGAATGCATCTTAAAGTCAGAGTTCTGGTTTGGAATGTCAGTCTCTGACCAATCTTGACCTTAAGAGTGCAACATGGGTGCTGTTTTTAGACCCTGATTGTAGTAGTATATCTCCCTCAACAGGGTCAACTTTATTATTCATGTACTGTTTGCGTCTCAGTTAGCCTATCTGTACACATCTCTGTTAGCTCTCTGCTAGCATCTCTGATAGCCGATATGTTAATGTCTCTGCTAGTCTCTCAGTTAGCGTCTTTGATAGCCTTTGTGTAAATGTGTCTGCTAGATTATCAGTTAGCATCTCTGCTAGTCTCTTAGTTAGCTTCTCTGCTCTGTTAGTACCTTGTTGACCGCAGTATAGGGCTTTGGTCAGAAACCACTTCAGTGTTTGAAGGTGTAGGAGGCTAAAAAAAAAAAAATTGTTCAAAAATTATATTGGTTTTCTTGCAATGAAGGCAAACAGAACCCAGCAACAGTTGCCTCTCTAAGGTCATTGCTGATGTTTTTCTACCCTGTTGTGCACACTGGGTATGAACAGGCATTTAAGTACAAAAATCAGTCAGAAGACCTGAAGATCATAGCAGCAGCCCTGAGGTTTCCCTTTAGTTGCCCCCATTTATACCGAAGGCTTTGTATCTGCAGGGTATAAACCAGAAGACAGTAAGCGTGGTGACTCCTGTGAGGGTGACAGTGGAGGACCGTTTGTGATGAAGGTAAGGAATAAGCCTGCAATGTTTCCAGTGACCAGCAGGGGGTGGCATCTTTAATTAAAGAAGTCTAACGTATAAAAGTCTTCTGGTTTTTATGATTATCTTATTGACTCTGATGTGAGTTTCCAGCCTCATCAAGAATCTGTCAATCTGTGCAGTACCCAGCAGAGAACCGCTGGTACCAGATCGGCATCGTATCCTGGGGCGAGGGCTGCGACCGCGACGGAAAGTACGGCTTCTACACCCACCTGTTCAGGATGGGCCGGTGGATGAAGAAAGTTATCGAGAATACGGGAGGAGACGACGACTAGACGCAGAACATCGGAACATCAGTCACTTCCTATCAAACAAGATGAAGCTAATAAAAGTTCGTCCACATACTACTGATCAGTGTTGACCTGATTTAAGCCTCCACTTTAGTCATTTAGCATGGAAATGAATCATAGATGCATAAAGTTTAAACCAAACCGACCTCCTGGGGTTTTATTAAGAGGTTCTGCTCAGACAGAAACATCTGAAGTTCTGCAAAAAGAGCTGATAAATCTCTGTTTATCATCTTAGCTGAAGAAAAGTTACTGCAGTACAAAATATATAAACGTATTTACACGTTGGCTAAAATATATCCTTTAACTGCTCGGCATCTGGTCTGGTCAGGAAATAATTCTCCTACTTTTTATCATCATATTCTGTTGTGCACACTGGGTATGAACAGGCATTTAAATAGAAAAATCAGTCAGAAGACCTGAAGATCATAGCAGCAGTTCTTCAGGAGGTCAGGCCTCCTCCACAGGCTCCTTCTCCACCTCTCCATCAGCAGTCCTGTGGGTCAGCAGGTGTCTGTTCAGGTGAGTCTGGCGGGTGTAGCTCTTGGAGCAGAAGGTGCAGGGATGGGGACGGATGTTACTGTGGGACAGCAGGTGCTTCTTCAGATCGAACCTTCTCCGAAAACACTTCCCACATTCAGTACACGAGAATGGCTTCTCTCCTGGAGGAGAACCAAATGGACAGAACCGGATTTATTGGACAGGTTTCTAGACTTTGGTTCAACTTTGCTCTTAATGTACAGACATTTCAAATACATTTGGACAGATCCTCAGACAGAAATATGGACAGTCAGTGAGACAGAAAGGTAGTCAGATAGGAGGGGAAAATGTGACTAACCTTCTGATTAATGGAAACAATGATGTGTCTCGCAGAGGCTAGCAGAGACTATGTGAGGTTAGCAGAGAGGCTAACTGAGAGGCGAACAGATACGCTATAATAGAGGAGCTAACCAGGAGGCTAACAGAGATATTAACTGAGAGACTGGCAGAGAGCTAACTAACTAAGAGCCTAGCAGAGACCTAACAGAGGGGCTAGCAGAGTGCTAACAGAGAGCTAACAAGAGCTAGCAAAGATACTGACAGAGAGCCCGAGTGAGATGCTGGCAGAGATGCTGACAGAAAGGCTAAGTGAGAGGCTAGCAGCAGTGGGAGTACCTACTGAATCATTAATTAATCATCATTTAGCTCATTATGTTTATGATCTAATTTGGATTAGAAACATCTACTTATGTTTATGTGTAGATGTTATGGAACCTGGTTTTATTCTTGTTCATTACTGCTAGCCAACTCTACCTGCTGGCCTAACATTTAGCTAGAGGATGCCTCTGATGGATGGTCATGTGACCAGCTCACCTGTGTGTATGCGGCGATGCTCAGTCAGGTGGCAGGAGATGGAAAAGGCCTTCCCGCACTCCTGGCAGACGTAGGGCCTCTCCCCAGTGTGGGTCCTCATGTGTTTCTGCAGGTCTCCTCCGGAGGGCCACGCCTTGCCGCACACCGTGCAGACGTATGGCTTCTCGCCCGTGTGCTGCCTCATGTGCACGTTGAGGCCGGCGTGCGCAGTGAAGTCCTTGGGGCAGTAGGGGCAGCGGAAGGGCCGCTCCCCGCTGTGGGTCCTCAGGTGGCCCTCCAGGCCGTCGCAGGTCTTGAAGCACTTGCCGCACTGGGGGCACAGGAAGCGGTTGTCGCTGCTGTGGGTGGCGCGGTGGGACTGCAGCCCCGTCACCGAGCTGTAGGACTTGTCGCACTGGTCGCACTGGTAGGAGCGGGAGGAGTGGGTGCGCTGGTGGATCCGCAGCTGAGTCACTCCTGCAGACGGAGGTGGGACTAGTTTAACTCTGTCTACCTGTTCCCAGCAGCCAATCAGAGGGGGTCTTACCTGAGAAGCTCTGGTCACAGAACAGGCACCTGTAGACGCACTCGGCTCCCTCGGCGGAGTGCGTCTGCAGGTGTCGCAGCAGCCGTGTCTGCGAGCTGAACGTCTGCGCGCAGACGGAGCAGTTGAGGTCGGGCAGACGGTGGCTCTGCTTGTGATTGGTCAGGCTGGACTGAAGCTGGAAGGCGCTGTCGCACTGGTTGCACCGGTAGACAGGTCGGGTCAGGTGTGTGCGGCGGTGGGTCAGCAGCTCGGTTCTGCTCGTGAAGGTGGAGCCGCACTGGAAGCAGGTATGGGTCCGGACAGGGCGGGGCCCCTCCTCACTCCAGTCCTGCAGGGCTCCAGATCCGGGTTTTCCTGCCGACCCGCAGGTTCTGTTGGAGCGCAGGTGGCGGATCACCTGGGGAGCAGCTTCCAGGTTAAACACTTCCTGGTTCAGCCTGAGAACCTGCAGGTAAACACTCACCTGAGACCGGTAGATGAAGCACTTCCCACACACAGGACACCTGTGAGCCACACGCCGCGAATTATGGGAAATGGCTGTGAGCTGGAAGCTCTCTGATTGGCCAGGTGACTCTTTCATCCTGACAGGAACAGATGGTGTTTGGACTCTGTCCCACCTGTCCCCGTCCTCCGCCACAGGTGTGACTCCACCTCCCTCTGAGCTCTGATTGGACGCCTCCTGCTCCCCCTCCGACATGTTCTGATCAGTCACATCCTCTGTCATCAGCTCCACCTCCACCTTCACCAGCTGCATGTCCAGCTGCGGTGGACCACTCTCTGATTGGCTGGCTGGGTTCGGGTGGGCAGGGTTAGTGAGGAGGGGGTGGGACCAGACTGAGAGGAGCGTTTCCTCAGTTTCACCACAAACTGGAGGAGAGAATAAAAGGGATCAGAACAGGCTCAGGTTTAGATCCTGGCACAGGTTCTGATAATGTACCTGCGGTTGTTGCTCGGCCCAGTCGGCAGCTCTGATTGGTCAGAAGCTCCGTCAGGTGTTTCCTGTCTGTCTCCTGCAGAGAGTCCTCCAGAACACAAGGGGCATCATGGAGCCAAGAGGCAACCTGCAAGAAGATGGGACAGCGGGTCAAACGGGCGAAGATGTGAGGAAGACGAGGAGAGGAGAGGTTTGAGCACCTGTCTGAAGTCTGGGACGGGAAACAGCTGCTCGATCCGGGTCAGGAGGTCAGAGACCAGCGACTGGAGGGCGGAGTCAAAGCTCTGGTTAAACACCTCCTGGAAGAAGAGCAGAGGAGGTGATGAAGAGGGTGCAGGACTCCCAGGAAAGCTGCAGCGAAACCACCCACCTGCAGGAGGCGCTGTGAGTCAGCGGGGGTCTCAGTCAGGGTGTTGGTGAGAGTGAGGAGAGTGGAGCAGCATTCAGTGAGCTCTTCATCGTGCTGGAGGAGGAGGGAGTTTCAAAGCATCATCAACCCATCTAAATAAAGTTGTGCATCACTTCAATAAGGAATAAAAATATTTTATCTTTTTTTAAACTGAAAACTGTGGCATGCATTTCTATTCAGCGCCTCTGAGTTAATACTTTGAAGAACAGGTTTTCTTCCTGGATTGTCCTGGATTTAGCTCCATCTATCTTCCCACAGCATGATGCTCCCACCACCATGTTGCAGCATGGGACTTTTCTAACCCGAACTTCTTTCCTTAATAAAGAATTGAATCCCCACAGTATTATCCTACCAACACTGTGTTTTGTGATGGAGATTTACAAATCAACTGACCTTTAACGACAGCTGGTTGCAGTGGATTTTATTTTTTTGGAGGGTGTCAAAGTAAAGCAGCTGGATATAAATACACACGCTACAGTTTATCAAGTTTTTATTTGTAACAAATGTAGTAAACCATGTATCAGTTTGAATCCACGTCTACTTTGTGTTGGTCTAGCAGCAAAAAAATCCAACAAAACTAATGCTACTTTGTAACGCAGGAAAATATGTGTGAATAATTTTACTGTAAATTAGAGTTCCTCTCTTTCTTGGTCTGTTGCTGATCAACTTCATCTTGATAAATCAAGGGGGAACCTGGGCTTGTAACATTATTTCTGCGTTAGTTTATAAGTCCTCACCGACGCTTCGGACACGGAGCGGATCCTCTCCAAGTGGGTCTGATCATCAGCAGGGTTAGACAGGGTCACCTGAGGAGAAAGCTGTCGGTTAAAATGTTCCAGCTCATGTTAGAACCAGTTCTACCTCATAATAAAGAGCCATAAGACAGACAGTTCAGTGTGTTTTATTTCAAAAACATTGAAACAAACATCATCTTTGTGGATGATGATGCTACTGTGAGCAGGAAGGATCTCCAGTAGCAGTCAGTCTTGCAACGATTTTGATGAGGCCTCTGACTCATGACATGCTAACAGCTCAATCTCTGGGCAGCAGAGACAATATTCCACCTTAACATGTCCTGGATGACACTGTTATTAGGCAGCCACTGCTTATCCACCTCCTTTGTCTTTGCCACTCCTCTTTATATCTCTGCCTGGCCATGTGGTTAGAAAGACGTTGTAATAGAGGATATATGATCCTTGTCCTTTATGGAGGGTGCAGTTCTAGAATGCATTCTTTAGCTATTTGGAATATTTGGTCCTAACCGTTGTGCTAACACCCACCTTAGCCCTCAGAGCCAGCAGAAGAAGACCTCTCTGCCTATCCGTCAGCAGCTGAGGGATCGCCTCGGTCACCAGGGTCACAAACTCCTCCAGGATTCCATAATGCTTCACGCCCTGCTGCTGGATCACCTGCCACACGGCTGCCGTCAGCAGGCGGAGAGGAGGGAGGAGGAGGCGCAGAGAGGAAGCTGAGGAGGAGAAGGTACCATGTTTTACAGAAGAAGGGTGTGTCTTTAGATCACACTTTCATGCATGACCAAAACCTCAGTGTTTCAACTAAACTAGGTCAGTTCAAGAACTCCTGGTCCAGGTTAAAAGGCTATGGTGAAATGACTCTTTTTGTTGTCCAAGAAAGTGATCAGTGAGATAAAAACTTGCAGTGATGTGGAAACATAAGGGACTTCACCATTTGTTAGATCATAGGAAAAAGCCTCAAAGTTTTCCTTGTTCTATAATTATCCAGACTTCGGGATAGTGATAACTCCAGACTTCTACTGGACTGAGCCCATAGAAATGACTCGGATCAGGTCCTGGTGGAGCTGGTTTTATGGGACTAATAGTTAACCAGAGTGAAAGAACACCCAGCTCCATCAGCTTAACTGTAAGATTTTTACGCTACTTTAAAGCAATAATTGACTTATAAACACGCCGAATTAAAGGCAAGCTCCAGCTGACTGGAAACCAATAGTTTTCCGTGTTTATGGCGCATTTAAAGCGTCTCAAACCGACAATAGAGCAGAATTAGATGTTTTTTCCATGAGATTCAGGCTAACATTAGCCCTGCTCTGCCGCACAGCTTTATAATAAAAGTGATTAAAGTTGGTCTGTCCAATTAAAGTAGAATAAAGTGACTCTGAATTCTCACCCTTCATCCTGGAGCTCATCGATCCTTGTCCTCCTCCTATATCCGCCCTGTGCAGCCCGGCTAACGGCTAACTTTTTGTTTACAATCGCCCAACAGCCGCTGTCTCTGCTCACGTCATGCCGTAGAGCAACGCGGCAAATATGTCCGGGTTGCGCATGCGCCTGGAGAAGCTCTTCAGCCCAGTTCACCTGAGCTTCGTCTGAAAACAATCTCGCAATAAAAACACATAAATAAATAGGATTTGGTACTGTTGTTGTGAATATTATTATCACTATACAATAAATGAGTATAATACATATATTTACTATATCTTATTCGTAATTATGATGATATTATATTATGTTTTTACAGTTTTTTGACAGTTTATATGTATTTTAGAATTTAGTTCAATATGAATACTACTACTACTACTACTACTACTACTACTACTAATAATAATAATAATAATAATAATAATAATAATAATAATAATAATAATAATGATAATAGATATTATTATTATTGTTGTTGTTGTTGTTGTTATAATAGTACCAATTTTGATTTAGAAATATTTATAATATAAACATTTAGATAAATATAGGTATTCTATAATTATTATTTTTAAAATAACTATTATATAAATAAATATAATTTATGTATAATAATAATAATAATAATAATAATAATAATAATATAAATAATAATTATATTATTCAATAATAATAATAATAATTATATTATTCAATATTATTATTATTATTATTATTATTATTATTATTATTATTATTATTATTATTATTACATGTTGATAGAATATCACTAATACCAAATTTGTCCAGTTACATGTTTTAAAAGGGGATATACTTTGTTTAAATATAAAAATATTTATGTGGTCAATATTATTATGGTATAAGTGAAGATTCTCAAAATAATATTTTGAAACTCTTATGAATATTTTATCACATAGCCAACAGCACAAACATAACATCATAAAAGGTTTGATGTTGTTTTCCAGATCTCATTTCTCTGTAATTATTTTTTTTGGCATGCAAACAATATCTGCCTTTTTACTGCTTTAAACATGTGGTTTCATAAGTTTGCTAGATGTGAATGTGTCCAACGTGTTGTTACTTTATGATTTATGTTTATGCAGAAAAATTAGATGAAATGTGTAGAAGCAGCTGCAAGAGAATATGAGGAGGAAACTGCACTAACTCAAACCCTCAGCTGTGGGATTGGTGGTGGTTTTATTACACCAGCTTTTCTCAGATCGATGAAGATGATAATTAATGAGCAACTGAAGTGCAGCAAAGTGTTTTCAGCTCATGTGACACAGATCCTGTAAGCAGGAGCAATCTTTATCCTTCTCGTCCTCCAGGGCTTTGCTAAAGGGATTACTGCAGACCTGAGGTCAGAGTGGCAGATTCTGCAGAGACAAACAAGAAGAAAAGCAACAACAAGCAGAAGAAGAACTGAAGATGGATCTCTGGAGGCTCTGAGGTGTAGGGAGCAGAACAAGTCCACTGTCTGCATGAACCTTTTAGCTCCTCCATGTCTGCTGCTAAATGCTAACCAGCTTAGCTAATCCTTGCTGGAGCCTACAGCGGACTTCAACCACACGTTGGTGGTATTATTGTCGAATAATCCAACATTCAGTCTCCCAATAGTTAGTGTAGGTGAGGCACATGGATCCAGACAGAGAGGAGGATGTGTTTTCAGATGCTGCAGACTCCTTTCCCCTGAGGGAAGATGAGAAAGAAGAGGATGAGGAGGAAAAGGAAGAAGAGGATGAAGAAGAAGATGCCAGGATCTTCAACGCCTGGATGCAGCAGTACAGAGGGGAACATCAGAAGAAGCAGGTGCAGGACAAGAAAGAGGAGGAGGAGGATAGGGAGTCAGACGGAGGAAGACCTGAAAGCAGGTCCAGCTTTGAGCCGCCAGTCCAAATGAGGGTTGACCGCCGCTCGTCTTTACCCTGTCCGGTGAGAAAACATAAAGTGTTGCTGACGTTGGGTTGAAGAGGGGTTTGTTCAGTACTTCTGATGGATCTGCTCCAAGACTGTTTCAGTGGAAGTTCTTTAGGTTTTCACATCCTTAAGTTCTGTCCCAGGGTCCAGAACACCTGCTCAATATCTTACCAAGGTCAACAGATGGTTTACCTAACTTAACAAAAAGATGGGATCAGTTATGAAGTCTTATGGAAGACTCTGGAAGTCTAGACGAGTGTGAATGTTGACAGGGACGGTCACGTGGTGTCAGTGAGTTTTGGTTGCATGTAAGTCGACAGAAAACATGAACACCAGAACCCCCTACTCCACAGTTCCTGGATGACAACCTTTTAGCCTTTTACTTCTTATTAGTAGGGCATCAAGGCTCAAGTTCATTAACAGCAGTAGGTCTTGAATACAATCATCACTGATCAAGGTTTGAGCTGTCTGACATCTCGTCAAGCTTCTGGGTTTCCAGATATGGTTTCAAAATGGCACTAAAGCAACTTAATGCTATATGAGGATTTTAAGGGTTTACTCTGAATGCTTCGTTAGGTTAGGTTAGGTTGGACAGTCCCTTTATGTTCTCTATCAACCAACAAAACCAGTTCTTTCAATAACAATGCTTTGGACTTTCCAAGATGTTTGACTTCACTTTCACAGGTACATGTGGAGGAACTGAAACATCTGGATGCCTTATTGTAAAATTGATCTGAACTGGGATGTGTTGAAAGTCTCAAACAATTATTAGTTATAATCTTAGTTTTACAGGCTGCACTGAGCTTTGGGTGCAGTCAGGCCTTTTGGTTAATGAAGCTGTGATTCAGATTTTATCCTGTTGGAAGCCTAAAATAAATCCAAACTCTGTGTGGAATGCTACTGAAACATCAGGTCTGATGTAAAAGCTGCTTAGCTCGTTGTTCAGTGATGAACTGGGGACATCATTCGCCTAATTTCTTAAAAATTTATGAAAAATGTCCAGTTAGGTTAGTTCTTCTTCCAGAACACATTGGTGTAGCTTCTCATCTAGGACATAATCATCTTTAGAGTGTTCTTTGAAGGCAATTGGACTTCTCTTGTTGTCTTCAACAAGCTTCTCTTCTCATCCAAGAGGCTCCTTCAGTTCTGAAACTAAGGTTGGAAGTATTGGGCTTATAAATTGTCATCAGAAACAATCACACTGAAGGGGCAAAAGAGGTCACTAATGATGCCATTGTTATCACCAACAAGGCCACTAAGGTCACAAGAGTCTCTGGCCATTCCCTATATTCAATTCCCTGTTAGTGTTGTTGACACTGACGATCCTAATGAGTCCCCAACAATGTTAACATGTATGCTGTTTTGGTCACATCTCAAGGTGTGAGTTTCTATGAAACCACCTGGAGAAACAAGTCAAGGCTGCAGCGTAGGTGTTAGTAAGATGAAACCTGAGGTCACCTTCTCTGTTTAAGGTTGGGTTTTCATGTTTCACACAGATGGATTGTTTCATTCCTCTCTCAAACCATCTGTCTCCGGTGTCCAAAATGTGGGTAGTATTGTCTTTAAATTAGTGTTCTTTCTCCTTGAGATGTAGATGAACTGCTGAATCTTGACCTGATGAATTGGCTTTTCTGTGTTGTGCCATCCTTTTGTGTAGCTAGTTGTTTGTTTGACCTCTTATTTAGAGGTCTTAACATTCCCCGCTGCACTGAACTGCATCAAAACACACCACTGAGCTTTTGTTTCGGTGTTTTGTCCTTGTGGTGAACTAGTCTCTGTCTGATAGGGTTACCAGATTTAATAAGCATCAGAATATTGTGTTTTGAAAATATCCTTCTTAGTTTCTTAGATGGGATCACGACATTCTTCCAAATCCTGTGGGTTGACTGTTTTCTTGTCCTCCTAGGTGCTTTAACATACACCCAGTTGAAACATTCCCAGGTTGGGATTGCTTTCTTTCTTGTTTGTGTTCTTCCAGAACAACAACAATGATGATCAGGAGACTTAAACAGTCAAATCAGTTCACTTCACTTTATTTAGTCAGAGCTTCCAATCCTCCCAGGGTTTATAGCCTCTGATCTTCTTCACCATGAGAGTAAGGAAATGCTGCGTTAGCTGCCAGTGGCCCTCCAACCCTTCTGAGCTGATTCACTGCTGTATTTAGCTCTGGGTCACTTGGCTCAGGGTGCTGCAATGCGGTTTAACTGGGTGTTAGAGAGAAATGTGACCCGAGAGCTGTTAATTAAGCTTTTACACCTATGGAATCCAAACAACACAGGAAGGACTTGGTTGGTTGGTTGAAATACTGCCTTAATGGTTTCTTGTCTGGTTTGCAATTTGGTTGGTTGGCTGTTTGATTAGATGTTTAGTTGAGTGATTGGTTAGTTTGACTGAATGACTGACTGACTGACAGACTGGTTGGGTAAAAGTGATTGCTTGACTGTGTGGTTTGTCTGTTGATTGGGTTGTCACCTGGTTAATGAAATAGTTGCTTGCTTGACGCATTATTTAACTGGGAACTTAATTCTTAACACACTGATTGATTGATTGATTGATTGATTGATTGATTGATTGATTGATTGACTGATTGATTGATTGATTGATTGATTGATTGATTGATTGATTGATTGATCATCCCTGTGTGCAGGCCACCCTCTCATCCATGCAGTTGTCTCGCCTTCATTCCTCCACATGTGCTCCAGTGACAGCGAGGGTTTTACTGCGACGCTCCTCCTCCCGCCGCCTCCTTCCCTCCCCACAGGAAGCTACCATCCCTCTGCTAGAGCGAAGACCCTCACTCATACCCACCATCCCAGAAGCTGTGCCTCCTGAGAGACGGGGCCAGTTCAGAAGACGTAACGTCATGTCATTGGTGGGTGGAAAGCCAGGTTGATGTCTTCAACTCCACACTTGTTTCAGAGGATTTATTTAAATGAAATGTTTGTGTTACAGAGTGACGCGTACAGCATGTGTCTGATCTGTCATAATGACTTAAGTCAAGGATCAGGAGGGACCAGAGAGCTGCAGTGTACTCACACCTTCCACAAAGAGGTAACATAGTCACAAAGAAAGCCCTCGTCCACATCCGTGCTGGCATTATGAACCACAACAACCTCACTGTCCTCATTTAATCACTTGTTTGACAGTCTGTCCTTCCTGGTAAAAAAGCTTTTGTTGTGTCTCCCTGCAGTGTATAGAGGAGTGGTTGTGGAGAAAACAGTCCTGTCCAACCTGTCACGTCCAGGTGTGCATGCCTCAGCCCCTTTACTGGAACTCCACCAGGGTCAAGGTCCCCTAAGACCTCCCTGAGACAGAACTATGTCTTCAAATGGAGCCTCTGGCTTCATTAGTATTTCAACTTGTATTCTGAGAAGAGTACAGAAATATTTGCTACCCATCCTCTAAAACAAGTACTTGGTACCTTAACTAGCTCAGCAGTGATGACAGGCTTCTTTCAGCTAAGGGTACTGTCTAAGGTGAAGGCTTTCCTACCACTACAGGACTCTGAGAGCAATCTATGTCCATCTCCTCATGCCACATTTACTGTAACTCTCTGTTTGTTGGGCTGGATTGGTATTTACTGGAAGGTGTACAAGTTCTCTGACATTCAACTGCTTGCCTTCATCCCACAGCTAAACAACTTAACCCCATCACCCTGATTTTAGCTGCTGTGCTCCCAGCCTATCCTAGAAATCTTTTAAAATGTTATCATTGGGTTTTAAGAGACTTACAGTGGAAAAACTCACAGATATTTCAATGACTCACATACCTACCATAGCTTGAGTCTGGAAACTCGAGGGCAATTCTCCTTCGGTTGAAGATCCAATGCCACTGAGATCTGCTCAGCACTACAAAAGCATTGAAAACCTTCTTAAATAGGCTACTTTTCTCTAGCCAAGTATATTACACTGACTTTTTCTTTATCTGGACAATGTCTTTACTTACCAAATATTTTGTACACTGTTTTCTTTTATTAGCTCCTCATGTTGCACAAGATTTGTTTACAGTTTACCTGTACAGCATTTTATTGTAACTAATGTTGTTTTCAAATGTTCTCAAAGGCTTGATAAATTATGAAGAAAAGGATTTTATGAAATAAAACTGCAGCTATCGTTGAAAAACACAAGTGAATAATGTTGAAGCTGAATTACAACCACTGTAACCTCATTGTAATGTGTTTTTTACAGCTTTATGAATGATATATATATATTATTGCATTTGCTTTAGCATTGTATAAAAAATCCAAGGATCTTGTAAAGTAGCACCTGTACTTTAATAAAAAACAAACAAACAAACAAAAAAAACTTATCTAGTTTTATTTGAAATAATTGTCTGATTTCAGTAAAAAAATATCACTTTCTCGTTTAAATGTTCGGAGTGAAACAGCGCCTCCCTCTAACGCGTTGTGGCCAGAGACGGTACTGCAGGCGGAAGTGCTGCACCTGTTGTTGTAAAAGTCTGTTCCTCCTCCCTGAAACTTTGACAGCTTACCTGTTCTACCTGGACCCACCGAACCGCGGACTGCTGGGGAGGTTCTGGAAGCTCTGCGGTGGTTCGGGTGCCCGTTCGGCAGGAAGACCGGGTTAATGGATAAACTGAAGCAGGTTCTGGGCGGGCAGGATGGCGGCAGCGCGGACGGGAGCGGCATACTGGAGGTGCTGTTAGCTGCTATGTGTTCATTATTAATTAGACCTCATATCAGGTAATTAGGGATATTTAACAACAAAATATGTGAGCAGAATGTTAAATGAGAAAGAGTTAAACATGTTAAAGTTTGACTTGGATCACCAGAAACTGCTGCTGTCATCGTTCTGGGGAGTTTAGATGAGCTTCTGGTTCCATTTAAAGAAAGCAACAAATATCATTTAAATAACTCATATATTTTTGCTAGTTTGTTTTACTAGGTTACATTAAAGGATTTTAACGAGAATGACATCATGCCTGCAGAGAGCCAATCAGCCGTCCTCGCTGGCCTGGGGGACCAGGATGAAGGGCTTCCTGATCTGCTTCATTCTGGGGGCCTTGTGCTCCATCCTGGTGAGGCAGAAGCAGCACCATCAGCTTACTCTTACACCATTGATAGTTCGAATATTTCAGTGAGGGGTATTTTATTGCCTAAAGTCAAAAGAAGAAGTGTCTCTGTATATTTCTGTCCCTGATCGAGGACGTCTTGTGTCTCCATCAGGCTACCTGTCTGCTGTGGATCCCAGGGTTTGGACTTCCTGTGTTCGCTGTCCTCTACACTTTAGGGAACCTCTGCGCTCTGGCCAGGTACCAACCAGAACCAGCAGGATCTGGCCAAGCTCACCCACAGCCAATCAGAAATGAGCAGAACTTTCCTTTCTGTCCAGCTGATGGCAACAGAACCTCCTGACCCATGTGCTGATATAACTGGGTGTTTCTTGCTTTAATTGATGTAATGTCGCCCCCTTGTGGTGTGTTGTTTCAGCACCATGTTCCTGATTGGTCCGTTACGGCAGCTGAAGAACATGTGTGCTAAAGTGCGAGCCCTGGCCACCGTCATCATGCTGGTCAGCACCAACCTTTGGGTCTTCTTGCTGGTTCCAGGTTCTGTTTCAGGTTCTGTTCCTGACTCTGAGGTGTTGATGTGTCTGCAGGTTTGCCTGGTTCTGACTCTCTGCGCTGCGTTCTGGGTGAGAATCGAACGCTCTGTGAAAACATGCTGGTTCTGTTGGTGGGTATTGGATGTGTGTGGTTCTGGTTCTGCAGTGGAAGAACAACGGCTTGGCTCTGCTGTTCTGCGTGCTGCAGTTTCTGGCCTTCACCTGGTAAAACACACACCTGAACACACACACCTTACTGTGCCAGCTTCACCTGTCTGACCGCTGCTGTCTGTGCTGCAGGTACGGCCTGTCTTACATCCCATTCGCCAGGTAAACACACACCTGAGGCCTTCAGCTTCAGTCTACCAGCATCTACCTGTAAATCTGCTAAACGATGTCTCACCTGTCGTCTTTCAGGGACGCTGTCCTCAAGTTGTTCTCCCTCTGCATGTAGAGCCACCAATCAGGACGCGGGATGCTGCGGCGTGTCCAGTCAGGAAGCTCTTAGAGTCACATGACTGGTTTTTATTTATTTCACCTGGAAAACTATCAAGTTCTTATTTAAAGATTTTAATGGTTTCAATGAATCTATATCAGAGAAGCAAAACTGTTTCATACTGATTGTATTTTATATTATTGTATTTCACAGACAGGCCTTTAGAAATTAAATATTATGGGTCTTCCTGATAACACAACCAAGCATTGTTTCAATAATAATATAAATTAATCAAAATAAAAATGAAAAGTTCATTTTAGAAAAACTACAACGGAGTATTAGGGCCATACTAAGAGGATTTTAAATCAAATATGAGAATGTAGTCATAATATTGACAGGATAAAGATGCAGTATTACCAGAAGAGAGTCGTAAAATGACGGGGAAAAAATTCATTTCAATGAGAAAAAAACTTCGATAAAGTGATGAAGATGTGCCGTGATCTGAGCGCTTCATTCTTCGAAACGGACACGGTTGTTTCAGACTCCTGCCACTCATGATAATTTGATGCTGATATGTTCAAACATTATGTTTTTCTCATTTGTAAAACCAATACCAAAGTAAAACCTCACAAGCTACTCAACATTCCTCATATTAAAATTACTGCTTTATTCTCGTGTTTTTACAATTTTATTCTCATATTATTACAACTTTATTCTTGCAAAATAACAACTTCATTCTCGTATTATTGCGACTTTATTCTCGTAATTTCGAAAAACGAAATTCTCTTCGTCTGACCCAGATACTAAACGAGCGGATGAATCGTTAAATTTCAAAGTGTGTTTTTGTTAAGAACCTTCTTGGTCTTGCTGTTGCAGTTTTATCAGGAACTTCTGTCGCCTTTGTTACAAACATTTTGACATTTGATCATAACGTTAAAATAATTTGTTTGCTGCATGTTCAACTTGATTGAAGAAAAATACACGAATCTGATGCAAATCTGATCCAAACCTTTTAATAACCGAGGATCCCGACAGCTGCGGCTTTAAACCCGGCTGAATCAAGTTCTGTCTCGGTCTGCCTGCCTTTAATCACCTGATGAATGACGCTTTGGCTGTTTTCTAATATTTAAAACTTCTGATCAGAAATCACTTCATGTTGGCTGAATCAGTCAGAGTGTAGATAATAATCACTGCACTACAGCGTCTGAATGTGCACTAGTTATTCACTGTTAATGTGTTGCAGCAACAGAGCCGTACCGGATGGTGTCAGGCTCAGGCGGTCCCGAATGGGTCAAATCTGGCCCAAAGTTCTATGGAGGATGGTTCACAAAGGCTTTTATTTATGGAACAACAGGAAGGCCAAAAAAACAGAAAATAACAGTGTGAATAAAAATGGTAGAAATGAGAAAAGATGAAAAAAATGGAAATGTAAACAGGATTTGTCCATTGATCATATTTTTATTATTTGAATTTATTTATTTCTGATCCAGCTTCCTTTTTTTTTTTTTGGCTTTACTGTTGTTCCATATAAGCAGGTTTCAGTTGAATGTTTCTTACATTGGGTCAAGCTTTGTCTCCTGTGTGATAATGGTGTATGTTATTAATAACTGTACCTTTAACCTCAGTTTGAAGGCGTGGCTTCAGTTAACGAAACATTTTATTATCATCATTATTATTATTATTAATAGTGGTAGTAGTAGTTAGGCAGCTGCAGATGAGCTGATTCTTATTGGTTGCTGACCCGATTGCTAAACCTGCCTGAGAACAAACAATGTTTCTACGTTTCTGTAGGAGTTTTGACTATTATTGGATGCATTTCATCACTTATAACAGTTTTAAGGGATTTTCTTTGCTCGTTTTATAATCCCTTTCAAGAAATGATTGGAAATATTTCCTGTTTTAAAAATAATATTTAATCTTGTTTTTAACATTTCATTGAAATATTTTCATAAATTATTTAAATGTATTAGAAATTATTGCAAACATGAGTTTAACTGGGAGCTTTTCGGTCCTTTTGACGCCACTGAGACATGTCCTCCGTCCTGTTAGCGTTAGCTAGAAGCAGCTAGCACCCCCTTCAGTCTGGATAAAGACCAGGCGAGGACGTAAAGGTGGTTTTAATTTCAATAATCATGAAAATGTTTCAGGTTTTTGTTTTTATGACGCAAAGACATTTTTTCTGAACCTTCTGGTTACTGGGTCCAGATCATTTCTCCAGAACCATTTCACTTGTCATTGTATTTCCTGTCAGATCTGAATAAATGTTTGTATTTTTGAACCAAAGTGTGTGAGACAGTCGTGTTTTCTACCTGAGGAACCGAGCCTTCTGTTTATCTGCCTGCTTCCAGTCGTCTTTATGCCTGATAAGTCCTTAAAGCCACTAATCTCCACCCTCCACCTCCACCCGCTGATTAAAACCCACTCCTGAGGCTGTCCACAGATCAGATGTCCACTGTATGCGCTCCCAGATGTTCTCCACTTGGATTTGACCTATTCTCCATTACATGCTGCTCTTAACAGCTTATGGTGCTTTTCTTCTTTGCTGCTGGGTGACATTTAGACCTGGAGGAAAGAAGATCCACAGATGACTGAAGCCTCATCAGGGTTTCAGGTGATTAATCCAGATTTATCTCTTTAGTCGGACTTCTTCAGGTCAGGACTTTCTAATACTGGAACATCTCTCTGATCTGGTGATCTTTGGTATTTTCTGGTACCATCCACTCCAAAACTCCTGTAAGCACCTAGAACAGGCCGACACTGGACGTACAGCACACCACCTAGCCCTATGATCTACAGATGCGCGTTATCACCCGTAAGGCTTTTCCACCAACGCGGTCCAGAGTCCGTTCCGGTTCCCAAACGTGATTTTGAACCAGTTTCCACCGGAAGGTTCCAGTTGGGCCCCGTGGAGTATCTGGCTCTTTAGTGCCAACCGTAGGGTTGCCCCATGAGCCGGTCAAACTGAACACAAAGAAACAACAATCATGGCGGCAAGAAGGGGCCCCAGAGGCGCACGAGGGCGTCCGCCATCTTACTACTATGCTCTTCGTCCGTGTTGTGTAACGCCTCCCTGTTGATGACGCAGTCTTGGTTCCCAAAACAGATGGAAACGGGCATCAGTTCTCGACAAAACACCGATATTCGGAGACACGTGAACCGAATCGATTCTAGAACCAGAGTTCCTTCTGGTACCCCAGTCCCACCCCCTTATATTAATGTAAGAGGGTAGAAGAGAAAGTTTGTCTGACCCTACAAAGCAAGCAAGACTGGCTGATGTTTCATACTGTTTTGGACACTGGTCAGATCCAGACGTTTTGCTACGTCATATGGTCTAGGGTATGTAGACATGTTGAGAAGGCTTAGGACATTCTTCAGATCTTCCATTGAACATTTGTTAGGATTTTATCTCATCAGAGGTCTCAACACTGCCTCCATAGGTGTTCTTAGAGGTTCTAGTTGCGACCTCCGTCGAATGGTGGACAGAGCCGTGGCAGTCAGAGAACCAGATTGGAAAGTAGTTGTGAAGTAGCGAAGCAGCTGCTGTCTTTGGTTCCCCTAAGCTGCGCTGAGTTAGATGAGATCCTGGTGGCTTATCTCTATAGAAATGGAGCATAGGTTGCCTCAAAGAGCGCTGAACAGTCCAACAGTTTGGACTTTCTCTCCTTGGAGGTCAACTGTCTTGTCTAATGGTCTCTTGAAGGACTTCAGAACCTTCTCCGTTATCGACCTGTTTAATGGTGGCTGCATTCTGGTTTGACGTGTGGCCCTGTCTCTGGTGTATGAGCAGGGTTCGGACTCATGGACCCTTCTGGTTCCTGATAGAAGAACTTCCTTAACCAACTCCATGTCTGAAACGTGAAAGTCTCCTGTTTCCCGCAGATCACAGGAACAGACCGAGGTCTGTTCCTGTGATCTGCGGGAAGAAGTCCCACAGCATGATTCTGCCACCACTGCACACTGCACACTGCAGCTGAATGATTGCACATTCAGCTCTTTTATTCCTGAATGTGCTGTAGATGTTTCCTCAGTCTAGAACCATTGAGAATGGTTCTGGTTTCCCTTCCTGGTAAATCTGAAGATCATTTCAGGTCCTGTTTCATTCCTTCATGTTTTCCAAATTAAACATTTTTTCATCTTTAATAATAATTTAAAAAAAAAAAATTTAAATATTATCATGTGTTTTAATTATTGATGTCACTGGTTTCTGTTCTGGTTCTACCTGCTGGTTCCATTAGTATTTGGGACGTCTGAGTTCCTGATGACACCTTCACGGCAGTGAGGGCTGAACGACGTGTGTGTGTGTGTGTCAAAGCGAGGCGGTGTGTGTTGGGTGGAGAGAGAGCGTGGTGGAGCGAGCAGACCCGTGTGGAGCCTGCTCCGGTCAGACCTTCATCGTTACTTTGTTGTGTTGAACATTTCGGATCAGAACCTCTCACAGGTCAGTTTCATCTATTATTTCTATCTTCTGTTCAAGTTTTAGGATAAAAATACATGTTTTTATTAAATTCACGGTGATAAATTTGTAAATTTGAAAAGTTAGTTTTAAAAATTTGTAATGTTTTTAAATCCATTGGTTAATTAAAATAATGCATTTAATGTCTCTATTGAAACAAGCATTATTTTCAACCAAATAAAAACTGAAATTCCCTCTGCATTCTGGAGTGTTTGCTACAAAATTATATATAATAAAGCTTTTTATGACCGGTTTGCAAGAGTTTTTCCTTTAAAAATGCTGGGGTTTTTGTTTTCTTCATTTAGTTTTATAGTGGTGCAGCTGCAGCGATGCGATGCTGCCGTAAAAACACTCCAGTCAGACGCATTTAATGAGCTCTTTATCTACATTCAAAGAAAATTTGCCTTATGAAGGAAAATATAATTTAAATGAATTGTTGTGCTTTTATTTCTGAAACGTTTACAAAAAGTCAAATCTGTTAAACGTGTGAAATGTATTTTCTGAAATATATTTTAAATGTAATATATAATTAAATCTAAATGCTGTTTGCAGACAAACAGCATTTAGATTTTTTTATTTAGATATTTTTTTTATATTTGTTTTATTATTTAGATTTTATTTAGATCATTTAGGTTTTTGTTTTAGATTTTTTTTAAGCATTTTTTGATCTGCTTAAATATTTCATTCAGAAAAATAATTCTCAGACAAAACTAAAAACAGAAATTATGTTCTGATATGATTCATTTTCTCTGTATTAATGTTTGAAATAATTTAAATTAGTAATTAAAATACTTCTAGTCTAAATTAAAAGCTGTCTACTCTCACTTAAAAAAAAGTGTAAAACATAAATTTAAAATAGATGTATTTATTTCAAGTATTTTAGCATTTTTAATGTTATTCAGTTTTTATCTCAAACCATCATGTTATTCTGTAATGAAGCAGAAAATAACAGATTTTTTTTACTCACAATGAACTGTAAAAGGAAGATCTGGTTTCTAGATCCATAGATTTATTTTAATAAATGGGTGTCAAGCTGAAACCTAAACGTGCTCCAGAGTTTGATCAAGATTTATGGAAATGTTTTCATGTTACATTCTATAAAATTCTTCTAATTGTTTCAGAATAATGCAAAAAGTCAAAATAAACAAATTTAGAACTAAATCAGCTTCAGATCTGTTCAGTTTCCATTTGTTTCTAAACTCCAACATGATTTAAGCAGCAAATTTAAAAAGTAGCACTTGAATTTATATATTTCAGCTTTACTTTCATTTAAATACAGAAACTCATGAAATATTTCAGCATCATTTTGGTTTCAGGTCATTTTAAAAAAAATAATTTAATGGTTTAAAAAAAATTAAATGCTAATTTTCCTGAATTTAATTAAATAAACTCCCGAAACCCTCTGAGGTGTTTAATTTGTTGGCTGTGCTGTCTGTGTTTCACCTTCAGCTTCTTCTTCTTATTGTTCAGTTAAAAGGCAGAGTTTGGACCAGAACCGGTCCAGATCCCCGGACCTGGCTGTAGTAAAACCATCGGTATCGACAGAAATAATTTAACCAGCATCAGTTTTCACCCCCGAACAGATTTCCTCTGGTTTCACCTTTTTAGATGCTTCCAATCATCAAACTGATATTAAAATCAGAGAAAAATGACCTGAAAGCACATTTATTAAGAAAAAAAATTGGTCCAAACCAGTCTGGTTCTTGGTGAAAAAGTAATCACTCCTCTCTTTAAATCATGAATTAACTGTCATTAACCACATTCAGCTGGTTTGGTTTCATCAGCCAGACCTGATGACTGCTTGACCCGTAGAATCAAGAAACCTCATCAGTAAACTTTGTCGCACCTTTCATGATAAAATCACAAAGTGCTTTACAGAGATAAACGCTTCATAACTCTGAATCAGAACCTGTCTGACAACATGAAATAGGCCAAAACAAATGTAAAGCAAAGAGGAAACAAAATCTGCTAAACCCATAAGTCTAGAACGGCTTCCAGAACCATCTCTAAGGTTCTGGGTCTCCAGAGAACCTCAGTCAGAACCATGATCCACACCTGGAACAGTGGAGAACCAAGGGCTCATCAACGACTCATCCAGGAGGTCCAGAAGAACCCAGAACAACATCTAATCAGGTCATGATTGATCAACAAGGAGAGTCTGGGCAGAAATGACCTCCATTGGAGAGTTCCAAGACCAGAACCGCCACAGACCCAAAAGAACCCAAAGGCCCGTCTCATATTTACTAAAATAGCTCCTGACAATCAACAAGAAAATATTCTGTGGACTGAAGAGACACGTTTGGAGGGTGTTGGTCTTGTTACATCTGGTGTAGAACTAGAACATCAGACCTACAGTCAGACATGGTGGTGGTGGTGTGATGGTCAGGGCTGCTTTACTGCTTCAGGACCTGGATGACCATAAGGTCCAACCACCAGCTTGTGAGTTTAGGCTGAAGAACACTTGGGTTCTGCAGGAGAACGATGATCCAAAGCACAGAAGCAACGCCATCTCTGAATGACTGAAAAGAAGGTTCTGAGTGGCCTAGTCAAAATCTGGTCTGAAATTTGATTTAGATGATGGAAAACCCTCCAATGTGTCTGACTTAAATTAATTCAGTGAAGCAGAGTGGGTCAAAGTTCCTCCACAGTGAGGTTAGACACTCATTAGCAGGTCACATGAACACCTGATCAGGGAACAACCAGTTATTAGCTTCAGGGGGTGATTACTTTTTGCTTTAGGTTCTCACTCTGAAGACTTTCACCTGAATAGAAGAGAAGACAGGCTCGACTTAAACCAAGACTCTTAATTAGAAGATAAAGAGGGTGTGATGTTGGGGGTAGGACTGGTAATTGACCTTTTAGTCCCCTGATCTGGCTGTCTCCAGGTTGGGCCGTCATGAAGTCAAGTCAAGTTTATTAGTACAGCACATTTCAGCAGCAAGGCAGTTCAAAGTGCTTCACGTCATAGAAACATCAATCAAATATACAGCAGAATCATCAAAACATCAAAATCATCAGCAAAAACACTGATCAATGATCCACTTCCTTTATTTAACTGATTTACACTCAAACTTCCACCTTTTGGAAAACCGAGCTGATCTCACCCGGATTTGTTTGCAGATTTATGGTCCAGACTGCTGATCAAAGGCAGCTCTAAACAGATGGGTTTTCAGCCTTGATTTAAAGGAATTTAGTGTTTTGGCCATTTTGCAGCTTTCGGGCACTTTGTTCCAGATTAGTGAAGCATAAAACCTGAAGGCTGCTTCTTCATGTTTGGTTCTGGTTCTGGGGATGCAGAGCAAAATGACAAAAGATTAATGCAGCGAAGCACAAATTGCTGTTTGAGTATCTCTTGACAAACCTTTTTCTTTGGCTTGAAGGCGTTTGCAGACCTGCTGAGTTATTACAGAGCTCCTATTATCCTCCAGGGGTAATCAAGCTTCTACACTGCCTTTATTTTACAAGACATCTCAGTAATTTCATAACGTACTTCTATAACCTGTGATTACAGACAGTACAAGTAAAGATATGACTGAAGCTTCCTGAGTTCATGATAACAGTCACCAGCAAATTAAAAGGTGTAGATGATAAAGATGATCTGTATCTGAAGATTTGAATTACCTAAAAACACCAAAGATGCCTTCTAGATTCCCAAAATCTGCTTCGTTTCTATTTTCCAGTTACATTTTTATTTTTTTATGTAATAAATTTGACTGAAAAGAAAAACAGGCTTGCCCAGAATCATTAGGTGAAGACCGGCATCAACATTACCTCTATAATGATGCCTAGATGTTTGTGGACCTGAAGGCACAACCCAGTGATGACCTAAGGCATTTTCAGTCCTCAGTTATTAAGTTACACACTGGTTTACATGTAAACGTGTCTATGTTTGGGTCTCCAGATGAAGGTGGAGGGCTTACAGGAGGATGGGGAGTCTGGTTCAGTGTCTTCAGTAGACCGTGGCTCTGTTGGGTTGGCGTGCGCCATTGGGTCTGCCGAACGCTGCATGTCCCGGCTGCTGAGCGCCGTGGAGAGTGAGCTCCAGGCCGGCCGGGAAAAGGGCGACCCAACCGAGAGGGAGCTGAAGGTGACCCTGGAGGATGCCGAGCTGTGGAGGAAGTTCCAGCTCATCACCAACGAGATGATCGTCACCAAGAATGGACGGTAACTCACCGATGCTTTCAATAACTGCTAGAACCCTGGTAGGACCTGCTTGGAGATAATAGATGATGAAGGTAAAAACCTCAGTGGACAGAAACTGGAGGTGTCCACAGGTAATAGAAGTCCAATCCTACACCACAGAGGTTAGGACTGTCTGCAGAGATCTTCTTGCATACCCTGAGCTGATGACTTTTACACCACCAGACAATCATTGTTGGGTATGACGTCGAGAGGAGTCCCGACCTCCTGTGTCCAGTAGACCTATTAATTGAAATCAGTAATACTACCTGGATATGAATCAGGTCAAAAGTCTTTAGCTAGAAAATGACCCTAGTCATGAGATCTTAGTGTGATACTGTTCAGTCACCATGGAGATGTCTTTAGAGACTTGAGTGTTGGAAGAAGAACAATTTACCTTCACCTGTAATTTCTGGCAGCTGCTTGTTTTTCCTGGTTAGGTTTTCAAAGTGTTTAGACAGTTCCGGCATTAGTTGAGGGTGTTTGGGAGAACCTAATAAGAGTTGTGTAATAAGAGTCATCCTTTTGGAGAAGTTTCATGAGTGCTGATGTTGAAGGACTGAACATCTTCCTAAATTTATGAAGAAGCCTTTCAGGTCAGGTAGCACAGATCCTAAACAGGATCTACCTCTTATGACCGCGTTGTTTGACAATTTCATTCCTCGGTATCCCTGAGACATTTTGGGCACACTGATTGTCCAGCAAATGGCAACCCAGTGGTAATTTGACAAATTTTACCCACTTTCCAGGCATCTATTCCTGGGTAACCCTGGGACATTTCGTGCACCCTGGTTGTCCTGTAAATGGCTGAGGATCATACTGGGATCCCCACATTTCCCTGAGCAAAGCTTACACATTTCAGGCATCGTAGTAGTTCAGTAAGTATCCCAAGCTTGCCCAAAATGTGCCCAAAAGCCCCCTTTTGAACAGTGTTCCCAAATGTCCAGAGTGTTCCAAAATGTTCTGAGGTTCTGGGGCTGTTTAAGTTGACTTTGTGGTTCTTTGATGAATCTGCAGACGGTTCAAGGAGGTAGCAGATTTAGGAAGTCACTGTTGCGGATGGGCAGTTCTTGAGGAGGTTCTAAATGTGACTTGGGAGACTTTTGGACTTCCTGATGACCTGGTAGAGTTCTAGAGGAGGTATTGATCTTTAAGAAGACATTTTTGAGGTTGTAAAGGTATTTCAGAGATTTATTTAATTAAGAGGTTCTTCTCATGCTTGTGAGGTACAGCAGGACATGCAGAACATTAGTAGATATAGCATCGGTTGGTTAATTTACTCTGGCTGTTTTGTTCTGGTCAGATGGTGTTGGGTTTCCTCTGGTTTGTGTTGACCGTTGACCTCTGAGACATACCTTCTGTCCTGGCACGTCAACCCTTCTTTTTTCTTGAACCAGTGTCAAGGTTGGGCCGAGCTCTGTCCCAGTTTTCATATTCAGGCCAGTTTAATGAATTAGTTGTTTGAGAGAAATCTTCTTCATTAACTGACCTTTGACCTTAATCAGGCTGTTTGTACCTGAGGAACCTGACCAGATTAAATAGCGTTCTTCTCAGGAGTGAACGGCTGCTGTCATTTCCAGCTTCAGAACATAAAAACCTTCTTGAATTGAACTGAGTTTAAAATGATAAACAAAATAAATACAGATTTCAGCAGAATCAAATATATGATCAACACCCCCAGAATCACAGATATGTGGTTATTGGTGAATTATTCCAGGTTTTCTGGATGCTGAAGCCTCCTGTGTGTGGATCAGCCGTGCTGTTAACCGGGGTTATTCATTAGTCTCGATAGCAGCTGCCACTGTCACCTCGGTGTGATTTATTTAGTCTGTTGAGTTATTTATTTATTTTCTGCAGAGGCGTGTTGACCGGGCGCGCCCTGCGGTGGGCAAACACTCCATTTACACCTGCAGGACGC